>CM060837.1:60900000-61647500 GCA_030762175.1 Metallyticus violacea
TGTGGTTTGTTACGTTGTTGTCTTCTTGTGGTGTGCAACTAAGGAGTCCGCCAGATCTGTGTTCACTTTTGTAGTTATGTAAACATCGTGTTGCAGCCTGTGACTAGAAATCACGGACAGTTAAATTATAAGAAAAGTAAAATTGCTCGTGAAAGAACGTGATAACGGCTCTTTCATTTATATCGAAAAGTAGCGCACCGTTTTTCTTGCGTACAACATTTTAACAGATAATTCTATGCAGGTACAGTTTTGACTTTATAGGAAATCACAAAAATTTGCTCCTGAAATATATGTACGGGGTGAACAATCCTTCACGCAACCGGTTTCGTGGCGTGCGGTCGGCCGGCGAGGTCGGCGGTGTGGGTGACAGGTAGTCCGCAGTAAATATAGTACGGTTTATAGCGTAAGTTATTTCTAACATACATAACAAAAACACTTAAAAAGAAAAGTAAATTACTCACATATATTAAGCAAGAAGATGCTGGAACTGTCTCCTTCGATGTTCAAGCATTTCTGACACCTGCTTAGAAAATTGCTCATTAATTCGGCGGTTATCTCTGAGAAATGGCAGCAATTTCTTGAATTAGTTTTAAGTTCATCTAAAGTGTATGGATTTGTTTTGTACACTTTCTCTCCAGAGGTAAAAATCGCAGGGGGTTAAATCGGGGGGAATCAGGAAATTCCTCTTGAAATAAACTCCTTATAGCATTCGCTGATTCTGTACGCACGCATGAGTGAATACTCTTTGGGGAATCGAATCCTTGTATTGCCCCATTTCATTGATACACTTGCACTCAATGCACGGTATTGCGTTGCCTAACAAACACATGTCATTTGCGTAAGATTTCAACTCACACCGAAGAATCGCGCAGCGGAGGAGAAATATATTCCCGGCATCCGCCGGCATAGCACTGCCGGCCTGTCCCGCGGTTGCGTCAAGCATTGCTCACTCAGTATTTCTTAGAAGGATCTAAGGTACATGAACAAAAGTTTATTTAAAATACAGTCCACAACAATACTGACATTTCCATGGATCATATTTTGCAGCTCAGATCTCTAAGCAAACAGCAATCCCAATGGAAAATTCAATAAGAAGTACACAGGAACTGCGGGATATTTCCTGAAAAAATCCCTCCTCACTTTTCTGCTTCAGTTTATTACATAACTTTTCTTTGTTCTAAAATATACTTATGCTGTGGGATTCATAACACTTATCACAGTAAACTTTAAAAAGTCTATTTCATCGCAGGAAGTTCATGGCTATAATGATCTACGAGTATACAGCAACCCGTTGAGGTAGCCAAATGAGTTCGGAAGACACAAGAACCTATAGGGGGAAACGTGATAAGCATTGTTAATGAGACAAAAGAATATGAAAAATGTAGCGGTAATGTGATAAAAATGGAACTATAGTACATATAGAATGTATAGGTAAATGTCTGTATAAATTGGCTAAATTAAAGAAAACGCACTTTTAAAAGCGTTTCAAAGTGTGAAATGCGAACGGCCCTAAAGATTATGAGGCTATTTGTAAATTCTCGGAATTACTCACAATGCAGCAGCAGTAGTTACGAAGCAGTTTTCTTATCAAAACTCACCGTCTTTCATGCAAACATTTGCACAATAATGGATTGATAGTAGCTAAGGCTGTTTGTTGCAGTGCAGACGTGTGTATACCGGGGAAATGACAATTGAACATAATGTAAAGAAGTATGTGTATGCAAAAAAATTCATGCAGATATGACAAACTCTCTAGGGGATTCCGCATCATCATTTTTAACAATTCCCAAAAGAAACCACAAAGTTTAAACAGGCCGTGAAAAAGCTTGGATGACCAACACAGCGGAATCTTTCACAACATCAGAAATTAAGGTGCAAGACATGGTTCTGGAGGGTCGTCGATTAAAGGTGTACAGAATTGCTGAAGCTCTGGGCATTTCAGGTTAACATGTGTTTCACGTTTTGAGAGAAAAATTGCGGTTGAAAAGTTTGCTGCAAGGTTAGTGCAGCGACTGCTGACTCAGGAGTGCAAATTTCTCAGCAATGTTTAGCCCTTCTTCAGAGAGATCTCTCCGACCTTATGCATCGATTTGTGACCACTAAGGAAACTTGAGCGCACTACCACACATCAGAAACAAAACAGCAGTCTAGATAATAATAAAAATCTGAAATACTCCATCCAGGTACTTTGTTTCCTAAACCGTAACTTGTATTGCAAACTCTTACACTTGATTTCTAAATTACCAAATTCATTCTTACGTTATTATTTTCCAGATGTTGCTTATACCTACAATTAGAAATTTATTGAAGTAATAAAAATAATAAATTTGATAAATAACAAAATTATATTCCCTGCAACTATTTCCTAATTGCTGGAAACCAGCTACTACTTCTACTACTTCCACTTAATCTTTAACTGTAAAATAATAAACTACTGTTCACCGGTAGAAACTGCACTGGTGACAGGTACATTTCTTACATACTTTTACTTTACTACTTATATGTATATATGCCTGTCTATTTTTGTATAGAACTATGTATTATGTTTCTATTGATTTTATATACATATAATTCTTTATTTACCATACATTCATGTAAATTTCACATTTATATCTTATATTAGCCAATTTTTTCAACACTAATTATATTCTTTGTTTGCGAATCTAATGGGCATTCATCAATGCAACATTTACCCTAAAAATTCATTACTTTGACATCGTTAACAATAGTAATAATTATATCACTAGAAGTATTAATTATAATTATTATTATTATTATTATTATTATTATAACAATTTTTACTATATCTTATTTTACTTCTTCATCTTACTTCACTTCTTTATCTTCTTCTACTTCTTCACTCTTTCGCCATACCCTTTTTGCACAATCACTTTACCGTCCTCTCAATGTGTCGACAATGGAAGTACCTCGATTCTCCACCGCAAAAGAAGGCCAAGTGTGTCAAATCGGTAAGGAAGGTCATGGCATCGGTTTTCTGGTATGCCAGGGTGCACTGTTAATTGATTAACTTTCCACTGGAACATCTGTCATTGCAGGGTATTATGCTAGCTTTCGGACTTACTGAAGACAAAAATATGAGAGAAAACGTCGGTTTAGAAAGGCAACTTGCATCAAGACAGTGCTGAGTCGTTGCAATGGAGAAAAGCAATGAATTGGATATGGTTTGCCGCCTTATTCCCTGATTTGGCTCCATCGAACTTTCATTTGTTCCCTAAAATTAGAAAATTCCTTAGCGGAGAGATTTTTCACTTGATGAAAAAATCATTCATCATTCATCAGATAAGGCGTATTTTGCTGGCCTGGAGGAATTTGATGCAATAAAGGCTTTGGAGCATCGCCGGACAAAATTCATTGTTGTTAAGGGAGACATGTTGAAAAATATAACGAATTTCAAAAAGTTAAGCCATCATTTCAATAACTTTTCAAATTATAGTAGCTTTGTGCAGAAAGCGTGTTGGCCAATGAAAACAAAGTTAACTAAAGGTTAAAGATGTTTATGGTATAAAAAGCTTAACTGGATATCCTTAATTTTGAACAAAATTATTTTTAAGTTTAACTTAAATTTAAAAAAGTTGTAATGAATACAGCAGCATAGGGAAAACAAAGTTTTTATTATTTAGCATGTGTTAAGAAAACATTAAAATCTCTCAGAAAGCTGGAACTTGGAACAAACTGTCCAAGAAAGATCTATGTCTGTATAGTAGAAAACCTGCAGTATTAAGACCAAGTTGTTCGCCCTAGATATTCCATCATGCTTGAACTTTATAAACATCCACTTGCATCCTCTTGAAACATAACAAAAAGTTTTACTTGGACTGAAGGAAGCCTAACGTATGCAAACAAGCACCACCCGATACTCTCTCATTGTGATGTTTTGTTTACACATGGTGCTCCGTGGAGAAACGTTACTCCATTTGCAGTTGGCATCCTCATTCTTTTCCTACATCATCATCATGGTGCTCTTGTAAGCAGCACCTCTCCGTAACCAATCCTGTTTCACACAATACTCTTTGACGTCATAGCACAACCAACTTCAGGAGATGTTTGCTTTGTTGGCTTCACCGTCTTAGAGCAAACAGATAAATCTAATTTCCCTGAAACTCGTGCCTTGTTCATATATAAACATTAACTCTTGCTGTATTCACGTCCAGCAATTATGTTTTCAGAAAAGATGTGCACTGCCTTCGCTGTTTATGATCTAACTTTGCATTTATTTGTTGTTGAAGCCGTTAACATGTGAAGAATTAAAATCAAGTTTTACCTTCTTTAACTTTTAATTTATAATTCTCTAGTTGTATAAACCGCTAAAATGGTTTATTTCCCATCCCATATAAACAAATAACACACGAGTTTATTATTATATCATCTCAATGTAGACTGCTGTTTTTCATAACGCTATGGTGTTTAATTCTTATGTAATTTTAAATCCATCACAAAAGTTGGTCATATAATTGCCAAATACACCAACGGTTTTGCAGAAAAATAGTACTATAATCAATGTTTGAAAAGTAACGTACAATTTTATCTAAATTTGTATCATTAAAACTACAAACCTTAGTCATCTTGCAAGGTAAGCTAATAGTAGTATAACGAAAACAGTTTAAATCCAAAGCTTTTGGTCTGACAATGGAATTTTAAATATTTTAACTGTAATAAATTCCCGTGGAAATTTTGTGCGGTGGGGTCCAATGCATGGCTTATTGGAGTTCTTCCATTCGCTATTAGATGGCAGCAGCGTAGTCCATTTGAACGCGCGCATGGAGAGATGAGGATGAAGATGAAGCAATGATGGAATGATTGGCAGGCGAAACCGGAGAATCCCGGAGGAATCCTACCCAGACGTCGCTTCTTCCCCCACAAATCTCACTTATGGTCGCTGGAATTGAACCTGGGTCGCATTGCTTGGAGGCAAGCAGTCTTACCACCTGTTAGTACAATGTAAAGACATACATTATATCTTCTCGGGGATTAATTATACTTTGCACTTGACAGTTACCTTTTCAGTTGGCAATCATACAGATTAACAAATGAGGAATGATACCCGTTGCACCTTCTGAGCCAACCACAAATTAACATTATTGGTCTGTCAGTTGTGACTAGAAGCTACCGTGTTGTGCGAGCTGTTGATTTATATCACGTGTTTGAATTGAGTTATTGTGATTAATTGAAATGGTTAATTTGCAGTAGTTAGAAAAGGTCCACAAAGAGGTCATTTGTAGAGTAATTCACGGAGTAATACCTAATCGTTTGCGTCGAGGTGTTACACGACGCAAAATACTGTTAGAGATGCCACAGATGTAACGGCTCGAAACTTTTTCCTACTTAAAATCACAGTAGATCTCTCACTGTCGAACGTTTGTTCTTTATTATGCTTACATTACTATGCAGTAAATTAATTGCGATTATAAATAATTCTTAGCGAAATAATTCATTATTACGTATACTTGATATACGTTTATGAGGCGACATTGGAAACTCTACGACACCAGCCGTTTAAACAGTGGTGGCTGTTGCAACGTCGCAACCGCAGATTAGGCAACATTACATGAACTGACACTAACTGTCAAGTACAAAGTTTTAGCGGCCTGTATAGCACAGTATAAATCATAGATATAAGCGTATTTAGCAAATGTGTAATATTACGATTTATGTTAATATAATATTACATAGGAAGATTGATACTTAGTAAATAATAATAATAATAATAATAATAATAATAATAATATATTACCATAGATATTACGATATAATAGATTCAATTTGCAATCAACTCCATTATTTAAACTCATTTTTTTAATGAAAACATAAAAGAATACAGTGTTCCCAGTTATATAAACGCGGAATTTTCTGCGGAACAGCCAAATTCCATTAAATTCTGCTACAGTTATATAAAGAAATAATGAATGTATTATGACATTTTAAAAATAAGAATTTCTGTTTGATATAGTTCTTTAAAATTCTCTTGTTATTTGTTTTATTTTTAAATATATTATTATAAACATGCTTTTTGTAAGTAAAAATTAAATCATCAACTGATTAAAAAACTAATAGACTACATGTTGATCAAAAGTATTTTAAAAGAAATTTTACAACTGCAACATTCCTGATCACATGAAGTTTAAAGTTCTTGGACGTTTTAAAGCTGGTTGGAAAGTTTATCTACAGCATTTAAACACATACAAAACTCTCTTTCAATCAGCCAATCACGACGTCTTAGTTTCTAGAGATCTTGTAGGCGAAAGCGTCGAGTGTCTCAATCACTTAAACTAAAAGAAGCTAAAGACGAAACCAAAGATCCTCGAACTGAATAAAAAAGGTTTTACAGAAGAATTAAGTAAACCTTTGGGGTTAAACTCCCACAGAAAGAACTCTTATCAAGAATACATTCCGGCGAATCACGGATCCGACACTTCGAGAGAATGGCGAGACGCTCTGAAAATGACAGCTTACATCTCTGCTCTTCGATCTTTATCAGGCGTGAAACTGTTGCACACGACCTGGGTTCCTGTTCTTTTGGAGAAACACCGCGTAACTCTCGTCATCACGGAATTCGCTCCGATCTAATAACTTCGAGGTCTGGCAACTGACATTAGCTCAAGAAGAATCGATATGATTGCCATCCCATCAAACAACAATATGGATTATATAATAGATTCTACCATTAAAAATGTAAGGACCAACCTGAGAAAGTGAATCAAGAAAAATATAATAGCTACATCAGCGCAATACCATACTTTAAGGAAAAATATACACTTCAGAACATAGAAGTGATAGATCTCATAGTGAGAGCCCATGCACTTTTTCACTATCTGGAAAATGTTTAATTTATAGAAAACAAAAATAAAAGAGATCGTGCTACCTGCTCCATATGGGTCATTATTTCTACTTCACTATCACCGGTACAGTCAATAAGAATCCTTACACAACAATGTAACACAAGGCTTACTTTTCGTAATCTATATTCTTTTTATACATACCTTTTTCTTCTTTGTTTCGCCCGTTTTCATTTTCTGTTTCTATGTAATTATTTGTTTCAAAATACTCATGTGTGTTTATATGTTGCGTCCATTGTGTATGTATGTATATATAATTTATTTATTTTATAACGACTTTTAAGTTAAGCATCCTGGTTAACTTCCCTACAAATGTGATTGTGCTGGGTTAGATTCCTGGTCAAGTCAAGCTTTATTGTTGTTTTCGGAGTTTTTCCTTGCCCTGAGAAGGCGAATATCAGATAGTTTTAAAGCGCCTAAGACTCCGAGCTCATTAATTCATTTCGTTCTTCTCCACACACTATACCTACAAGTTCATTGTCTACAGCTGTCGCAATAAGACCAAAATACAGTCAAAGTGACAGTAAATAAACAGTGTTTAAAAACAACAAACTTTTCTCTTTCGCTCTCATGCATTGCTATTAATTTAGCTTCACCAAACGTTAATTGTAAAAGTCTTTCTAGTAGTGTGGTGTTTAACGCCCTTTTTACTACTGAAACACCACAGGCGGTTAAAGAAGGAATCGTTCCAGGCCTAAGTTAGAGTACCTCCCCGGCATTTGCCAATTATGAGGACTGAGGAAAACCTGGAAAAACCTCAGTCAGAGAGAACGGTCCTGGCGGGATTCGAACCCCAAACTTTCCGCTCACGAGTCCCTGCCTAAACGACCTCGGCCGTCATTTTTTTTCTAACAGTGATTTGTTGAAATATTAGTGTCATCTCTGAACTGGCGTGGCAGCTACTACTTTTTATTTTTATTTATTTTTAGTAACTAAAGTTTTAAAACTCAGGCAACGCATTAAATTTTAAGTTTTTATAATGGATTTGGAAGAGTCCGATATATTTTCCCGCAATTTTTTTTACTAGCATTGATTGCGTTTCCCCAACAGCAAGTCAAACTGATGAAATAATTTATCTAATTGTGCAAAGAACTTATTTTTTATCTTGTTGCAATGCATTTTCAATAGGTGTAAGTTAAGGATTAATAGAATTTTTTTGGAACTATTTAAATGAAAAACATTTTGTTTTGTTTACATTCATAATGCAAAGGGTAGACGGAAAGTAACTAGGTATTAATTAATTGTTAATATCAAAGGAATCATGATGGAAGAAGTATATAGTATTACGTCATTAAATAGGATTTGAGCTTTGGCCGTCGGAAGTAGACGGTGACCTTGAGAGGGGGTGGGGGGGGGGTTATGCTACAATAACAAAGGTGGCTGAACATCTGTCTGTTAATGAGCGAGCACAGATTGCCGCACGCTATGAAGGTGAAATTCCATTGTTCTTATTCAGAGATGGTGGCGTACGTTGAAGGAAAGGAATTCCATAATCCGTCACTCACCACGGGTTAGATTAAGGATGCAAGAAGAAGTGGCGGTACTGAGGAGAACGTTGCGGTTGTGAGGAAAATTGTTGATTGCAGCCCGGATAAATCTACGCGTCAGACAGCTCGCAAAAGTGGACTCAACAAGGTAGGCGGGCGGAAGGTGTTGCAAGAAGACCGCCCATGGAAACCCAATTACGTGCAGCATCTGATACCAGAAGACTGCTGCAGAGTTGATGCTGGCCTCAAAACTTCAATCATCTGAAATGACGAGGTTTTGTCTATCGTCATAATTGTCATCTCATCGGGCCATGTTTCCTCTTTCGACTCCATTCCCGGCCGTTTGAGGAAATCATTAGACGCCAAAGGTACCCATATTGAAGTTTGAGGTATTCCACCCGTATTCCCATGTAACAGTGTACACATAAATTAATTTCAATAAATTTCAATCATAGAAACTATATTACATTTTCAATACCTAGTTACTTTCCCCCCACCATGTGCTGTGCTTTTCATAAGTTGGATAGTTTTCAACAAGAGCTTCTTAAGTTCGAATTTGGATGCAATATTTACTAGAGCTTTTGGATCTTTTTTGCACATAATTAATTAAATTTAAAAAAAACTAAATAAAATTGAATTGTAATTCATTTTTAAAAAGCATAAAATGGTCTATAATTGGCTTTTCATTGTGCACCAGCTAAGCATTTAACTCGTATTTTTAGTTAAACAAACAATAACTTCAACTTACATGGGCTACAGTATCGTTGAAACAATTTCATATCGAATTTTTAATGAATGTAAACGTTTAATGGACGTCATGCCTGGTTACAAAAGGAAAATCAGCTTTAAAAACAATGTTTTCCTACAGAATAAAAACGTGAATAATAATATTTCTGTAAGAACTTTTAGAGAATGTAAAAAGCCGTAGTTTTAGAGTGATGGTTTGAACTGTGCCAAACTTTTGCAAGATGTTACCTCTTTCTTAGAAAGTTTACAGCAAATTCTTCAATTTGTATAAAATGTTAAACTGTTCATTGCTTGGTATTGACGTAAATATTTATGTGACTGCCTTGAGGACCATTTACAACAAAGAGAAAGCAACACAGTGCTGAAATGAATTGATTTTTTTGCTCATTTTCCTCAGAAATATGGTTAATATATATGGTCACATAAGCTACCAAAATTTACTTGATATATTTCTGATAAAATATGTTCGTGGAATGCATTCTTTCATTATTCTCAGGCAAGTAATATTTATTTCTTTTCTTGTTTCAGCCTTCTGGTTGGAGAAAACTTCGTAACATCGTCCAATGGACGCCATTCTTTCAGACGTACAAAAAGCAGAGGTATCCCTGGGTCCAGCTTGCCGGCCATCAAGGTTAGTACTTTTCCTTTGGGGTCAGCATCGATAACCAAAATCAATATGCATGCTACATTTTATTTATGTATTCTTGCTTTCTACTAGTATTTTGGTACTTAACAGTCAAGAATTCTTTGTTGCTGTTTACAGTCATTTTCTCCGGTAGCTAAAAGGAGTTCGCCGTTTACCGGTAGATTGAATTATAACCACGCCACAGAAGCCATAATTCAAAACATTAAGACAAGAAGAGCTAATCTTTCTGCCTTCTTTTTCCAAAACGTTTGGCATGTGCTTTAAAAATCTGCGTAAATAATGGAGGCAGTGTTTTGTAGTTCTTATAGTACATGTGAATTGTACGGTCTATCTATTTAGAGTTAAAGGCAACAAAGCGATTTTAGTGATATTTTCCAAATGATATCTATGAGTTGTGCTGTGAGAGATCTTAAAAAGATGAATGCAGTTGCTTTTTTTTTTTTTTTTTTTTTTTTTGGTCAGACAAGTGAAAATACCATTATAGCTTAAAAGATTCATAAATAATATCAAATGTCATGTAATAAAATATTTCCTTTTAATTATGGTTTGTAATATATCTGAAATTAAAAAGTAGAAGGATGTTTTCTTAATTTACCTTGCTTAAAATAATGGCAAACTAAAATATTGTTTTCTTACATACGTAACTGTGAGGTTTATCTCAGCATTTGTACGAGCAATTATAGAGAAAATTTCATCAAATAATTGCCGTATTTACACGAATCTAATGCGCACCTTGTCAAAATCTAGTATTCAAAGTTGTATGCGCATTAGATTCGAATGCAAATCTGTTCCGCAGTTCGCCGATAACATCATTCGAATGCATCGTTTATTACGTCATAATTCTCGAGTTCGTTACATTTATTGTTGCCATAGAGCGTTTGAACGAAATGGAGGGAAAACAGAAGAACGTTTTATGATGCTACTTTCAAGCATAAAGTAATTCTTTATGCGGGAAAAAAATGGTAACAGAAAGGCAGGAAGAGAGTTCAATGCGGCTGAGGGCAATGTGCGCTTGTGGCAGCAACAGAAATCGGCATTAAGCTAATGGGAAGAAATTCACTGGTACTCGCAAAGGAAGACATCCTGACATTGAAGAAAAAGTTTTGGAATTCGTACATGAAAGGAGGAAAAACGGGCAACCTGTGACTAGCGATACTATAAGAAAGAACTTTTTCTTCTTTCACCTACGCCAGATGTGCTGGCAACGGCACGAGTGATGGATTTTGTCCTACGTGCTCCAAGATGTGACAACAGTTCACTTTTAAATTCTAGTTCTGATCGTTTATGAAGCGGTCGTGCTTATCTCTTAAGACGCATTAAACAATGGGCCAGAATCTTTTTTTATGATTTTAAGTTTGAATTTTGGGGTGCGCATTACATTCAGTGGTGCATTAGATCCGCGTGTCTAGAGGTCGATGTCAAGAAGCAGTTTATCGAAGTTTGATAGTGCAGAAGCTTACACATATTTGAAACTTTGTTTTCTGGTTAATATTTTAGAATTCCTGCCACTAAGAATGTGGTTTGTACCAGCACCAACAAATCAGTGCTTAAGTACTTGCGCGGCTTAAAACTGTAGTGAGAAGACTGAATGTCTCATTAACGCATAAGTGGTTGGCAGATTACGCGATCGACACCCGACAGCAGTTACAATGGTTGCTCATTAGCAGGTGGGTCGTTGACCTTCCATCTTCATAAGACTAGCAGTCTGCGAAGCGTTTGCCTTTTAGGGCTTAGGACACCTTGAGGTAAATTCTACAAGTGGCGGTATTTTTTGCGGTTATTGCTTCGCTACCCAAAATGAAATGCTTGTTAACTTGGGCTCATTCCCTCATCTGTTTCATTACTTCTTGTATAGTTCGAACACATGTTTTGTTAACTAGATTTCTGTAAAGCATTGTAGAGAGCATGGCGGAACTGTACGCTTGTTAAATTATCATATTTTTCAAGAGGGGGAATTTAAAGGGGAGGGGGGAAGTAAAGCTAAAGAAAACATGGGCTGCTCGATCTCATCTTCTAGGACATAACAAGACAACATTCTACAATTAATGGAAATACAATAGGATTCATTACGAGATTAAATAATAATAATAATAATAATAATAATAATAATAATAATAATAATACACCTGAGTTGAAAGTAGCCTAAATAAAATTAAATATTAGAGTGAGACTTTATAACTTTTTATAGTGTTTAGTGCCCTTTTACTATTATGGCATCACAGATATTGGACACTGATTATACATGAGGAAAAATAACAAATTGCAAAAGAAAAAAATTGGGAAGAAAGTGTTTCAGGCGTAAATTAAAAGTATTTCGCTATTGATAAGGACGGAAGAAAACCTGTAAAAATTATCAGGAAAGTTTGTCCTGGCGGAATCCGAACCGCAGACCATCCATACATTAGCAAATTCCGTCATCCGTTTAGTTATCACCACATTCCCTACAGCAAGGTATACAAATTTTTATGCTAAAAATTTCTGTCAGCAATCCATGTTGTCTTTATATTTTAAGAGACGCTATCAAAAATTCCAGGACTGGATCGATAGCATGAAAACAGAGCGCAGCAATTGAATGCACGCGCATCATTAGTCATTCTGCAGAGTAGTGTCTTCACCACCAGACTTCCATTTTATTATGGACTACAAAAGCTAACATCAAAGTTCGTAAATATGGAACATAGACCTTTGAAATGATTCGGCTGGCTTATGACAGTGAAGAAATGAGCGATGCAAGATGTTTTGAAAACACTCGCGCTTTCAGAATGGCCGAATATCCGTCCATGACCACAAACCCCAAAAAGTAGAGGACTTGTGCGTGCAGATCGTCAAAGAACCATTCAGAATATTGCTAACATCGTTCTGAGATATCTGAAGGAGGATATTCGGCGCTAAAGAACTGAATTACGCTGCACTCGCTCAGAGAGCATTACTATAGTTACCAGAGCATCGTTTTTGGAACTTAGACTAGCACTATGTCACCGTTTCCATAAAGCTCGGAACAATTTTATTAGTGTTATTTTCAATTGATGTCGCTAAAATAGTTTTTTTTTTTTTTTTTTTCCGCAAATTAAGTCAGTATCGCTGCAATTTGAGCTTTTCGCTGTAATTGGTGAAAATAATATCATCCGCAATTACAATTTATGCAAAAAGGGGGGGATCATATAGTCATAAATCTCGTGCCTTGTCTAGTTGGTGGTCAAATGGTAATCATCATTGACTTAAATCAGTTTATTTTTCTTTACATTTTAGTGTAAGATGCACAAAACTTTTTGATATTTTAAGGTTATAGTTTGATTCTCTTGCCTCGTAAATCCAAGATCTCCGGTTTAATCCCGGCCAGGGTCGAGGGATATTTTCGGGCGTAGAAATCCCAAGTATGGCTTGCTTCGGAAAGGAAGTAAAGCCGTGGATCCCGTGTCGTACATTTACGTCACGTAAAAGAACCTCAAGGTTGAAAGAAGAGGCCTCTGAGCAAAATTTGTCAGCCGTTTCACGCCCTGAATTGAATGGGACGCTGATGACCTGAACTGTTAAAGAGCGTCCGTAAATAAAACAAATAAAAAAACCAGCAACGCCGCCTGCGAGTATAGGGGTGTTATAACGTGCTTGATTACTACAGAAGTTTAATTGTTACCCTGAAGTTGGTAGCTAGACGCTGAAAAGATATATAAAACGTTGTGCGAAACAATCTTGTTTTACGAAGAATATTGTAAAGAGAGGACGAGTATAAAAGTAAGAAGGCGTTGCTGAAGGAAAGCATAGACAATAACAATAATAGTTCTCAGAAAATATTCTTGTAAGTAATGTTAAGATTCCTTAATGCGATCCATGCTTTGTAGGTACGAGATGGCATGTGTAACAAGCAGTGCACTTCCGTTGACTTTCTCAGAACTTCTATGGGCAAATAAAAGCAGCTCTTGTCTGCACCAGAACGGTCCAGAAGTATCCTAGAAATAACCGGCTCCGTGCGTCAGGCAGCTCCTTCGTTGATCATAAAAGAAAATTTTCGACGACAGCCCACATCATTGCTTTAAGTGGTAAACGCATGCTTTTGTCAAGAAGATCAGCATAATAAATCTGTACACGGTACTTGAATTTCTTATAGATTTTTTTTTAAGTATTTATGATAATTGCGTTTGATAAGTTTAATATTCCATCAAACCAACGAATTATCCCTTGGAGAAAAACTAAACACATCTTTCCAGAGATTTTCTACTAGTTTTAAGGCAAATTTGTGCTTCATGCAGTAGAGGGCGTTTATAAAGTTTATCCCATCTACATGAATTCGGAAACCAAAGAAACTTAAAAATTAGAATTGCTTTGAAAAAAATTACATCCATTAGTTATCTTTTTAGAGCAATAAAATTATCATATATTTGTGGGAGACAACTATTCTAAAGAACATAAACCCGAAAAGAATTAATGCTAGACATTTAAAACAATTTGGTTTTATAGACATTCTATAATGTTTAATATAAGATTTCAACAGAGAAATGCACAAATCATTTAATTCATAGTTTTCTAACTTACCAATGGAAAACAGTAAAATCAAAAATACAGGCTTATTGCTATAGTTTTTGTGCTTTATCAAGAACTCCTATAAAATAATTCCATTAAATATATTCGGAAAACGCGGGTCTTGCTAGTTGCTTTCATATATGGAGCGAGAGAGCGAGAACTTTGACCTGAGAGAGTGCTTGCTGTTTGATAACTGTAGCGGAAAAGGACTGTACTTCTGGATATGAAACTTTTATTCTATATTGGTTTACTTCGGAGCATAAATCTGAAAACTATATTTATTTGTTTTAAAATATTGTAATTTTGCGATTTTTTTGTTTTTCGTTGCCTATGTGTGTCGGTTCTGGTGGTGTAGTGGTTACCATACTTGCTTCCTACACCCAAGATCGCGGGTTCGAACCCTGCCAGGACCGATGGATTTTTTCGGGCGTAAAAATCCTAAGTATGGCTTCCTTCGGAAGGAAAGTAAAACCGTGGGTCCCGTGTCGTACATTTACGGCACGAAAAAGAACCTCAAGCCTGAAAGAGAGGCCTCTGAGCAAAATTTGTCGGCCGTTTAACGCCCTGAGTGGAATGGGACACTGATGACCTAAGATGTTAAAGAGCGTCCATAAATAAATCATTCAAAAAAAAAAAAAAGTTGCCTATGTGGATAAGTCATTTACATTTCATAAAAGATTTTCCTCTAATTTTGTTTATTAATCATAATGTTATGTTCTACAAAGTATGAGTTTTAAGCTAAGCTATTTAGATTTGTAGTCTTTAGAGATGGTCTATATAAAAGGACAATTTCTATAAAGTACGCTAACTTTGGCGAATTTTTGCATGAAAACGAAGACCTAGAAATCTCATATTTCACAAAAACATTATGTTGTAGCAGTATAATATATATTAAAATGTAGCAAATGTGAAGTCAGTTCTGATTTTCCCTTTTATGTCACATGTGGATGAAACGTATGTATGTTTACTGTTACGGAATATACATAAAAACACATGACTGTTTATTACACTTTAACATGGTCGTCATGATCTCGTGTTCGATTGCGATTCAAGCATGATTCCATTCAGCTTTTTAAATAATAGCAATGATCTGGATGTCTCCTGTTAAATTTTGCTCACCCCGAAGTTGAAAAATCCTCAGACAACAGTGCCATAACATTTATGGTAACCTTAGGTGGAAATAGATGCAAAATGAGAAGGTGCATCATTTTGTTAGAAATGTATAACCAATGTCATCCCGTTACAACTGTAGTTTCGAGAGAGATGTTGCCTCAAATTATAATTTCAACGAAAATGAGACACTTTTTAATTTTAGTCAGAAAATTTCGGTGTATTCCTTTGCCATTCGAAGGTGTTCGAGACGTGTTCGTTACTTCATCACTAAACACTAAACATGACATTTTTTCCTTTCTTTTTTCTTTATTTAGTTTATTTATGGACGATCCTTAACACCACAGGCCATCAGGGTCCAATTCAATTCAGGGCGTAAAACGGCCGATCAATTTTGCTCAGAGCTGTCTTCTTTCAGGCTTGAGGTTCTTTTGCATACCGTAAAATTATGCATATTGGGTAACATGTTAGTACAAGGTAACAACTTTAGTAACAAAATATCTAACACTTCATAACAATATTTATAAAAAGTAATATTACCAAAACTAATGGCAATTACCCAAAGAGAATGATTATGGGGCGATACACATATACAAAATATGTTCAGAATAGGCAATTTTAAAATTTCAAATGGTATATTAGATATCCCTTGTCAGTTTTTTTTATCCTCCCCTTTCATGTCTCAGTTACTGCCAACAAAATTATTAAACGTTTAAAGAATAGAAATGAATGACTAGTTTAAGAGCGCTAAAATCAAAAATCGTGACTCAAGATGCAAAATTTGCATTTATTTTGAAAACATTTTCTCCAGTTGTGTAGCACACAGCTGTCTTATCTGTTGCTATGTGCTTCTTCCTCCTCTCATCAACTCCCCGCGTTCCTTTCTTTTGATTGGCCTAGTGGAATCGTCTAGATTCATTGCGCCAGAGCCTTAATGCAAGAAAACCATATCAAATACTTCAATCTATGTATCCTATAATCATTATAGCGAGTTAGCGAACTCCAAAAAGGGTTGGTTTAACTGTAAGATGTAGATTTCGTAAGAATTTATACATACTTTATGTACATTTAAAGAAATTATCACATTCTGCATGTTTTTAGTAGAGGTTATCAGAGTTGGTCATTTTTAACAAAAGAAAATTAATGGTAACTTAAATTATTTACATCTAAAGTATTTAGAAAATAATAACTTAACGTATAACTTTTAATATATTTACAAAACTGAATTAATTCAATGGGGGAAAATTCGTACATTAATTTTTTTTTTTTTTTTTTTTTTTTTTTTTTTGCATGAAATGCTTCTCTGTATAGAAGGTGTGAGTGATAATGCTAATCTGAACTTATTTTTATTAGAATGCAGTTACTTTAGAGATAGCAATTTGTTACTTGGTCTATGTCTGGTTGTTGTTTACTATAACACGAGCGTGCCTCTGCAGAGTGAGAAGGAGCAGTGAGGGCATTTTCGACCCACTATTCAAAATTTGTAGGATCGTTGCTCTTTTCCTAATCTCACCCATTGATTCTCGCATTTTATTGTAACTATTTTTTAATTTCCGAGGTTTTCCTTGTTATATTATATCGGATATTCAGGTTTATATATCTGTAGTTGAATATTTTTCTTACTTCTAAGTTCTTTGATACGTGTTATTGGAAGACATAACACTTTTGATATTGTTTATGCCACTTTATCGTTGTACTTTGCCATTAAATGTCTTTGATGTTTAAACTGAAGGTAAGCAGGGGGCGCTATTGATCATTATTTTATATTTTATTGCTCTTTGCATTTAAATCTTTGAATTATGTATGCCATAAATAAAACGACCTTATTTAGGGTGCCTTCTTTAGCGCATGCGACAACAGAAGGATGCAGTAAAACACCTTGTGTTAGTGTTAAAGAAGGAAAGAACTATAGTTCGTGCGGCAGAATAATTATCCGGAATTTTATTTCATAAACCTTTCTGCAGTACTGGTTTAAACAAAAAAGAAACGTTGGCGTAATAATCTATAAAGAATCGAGCACATTTTTTTCGCTATAAAAAGGAGCATTATAAACGCAACTGCAGTATGCAGTTTTGAGAGCTAAGCCAAGCTTCCATACAAAGAATTGTAGTGTACGTGTTGTTCTAAGAGGCTTTGAGTAGTACACGAACAGCGCATAAAAGCATGGAAACCTCAACAGTATCGCAATAAAAGCGTTTCAAAAGATGAGGCTCAGGGGGCTGTTGAGTAGGAGTAATCTGATAAAGGAGCATTAAAGGAGAATGCTTCTTGATTGCAGATTATCGCTGCTGAAGGTGTGGTCCCAAATTAGCAGCTGCAGTAACTTGAGCTCTCTGATGAAATCTGAGACGCATTCTTCATACCTGTAAAAAACATTCCAAGTACAAGTTGCTGAAATTCCTGCAGTGATTGGCTATCAAGTTATCATTGTGGCATTCTGCGGTTATATGCAAAAAGAAGCTGAACTCCTGTGTACGATTGATTAGGCGCAGTAAATTCAACATGCCGATGAAAAGTTTAAAGAGGACAGCTGTATTAAATATAAGATATTCCATTAAACTTTGCTTTGCTCTGGCTGGTCTAGATAGAGTAGGGTGTTAATCGTGAACAAAATTATACAGGAAAACAGCTTATTTCTTCAGGCACGGCAGACTGGTCATTATGGAGAAAGAGTTACTTTTTTCTGTATGAGAATTGGATTCAGAACTTCTAAAAGAATTACACCTGCGCTCTCTAAGTGGCGCAGTTGATTGAAATACTTGCAGATGGAGAAGACACATTTACATCAACAACGGTTTGAGGCGGCATTATGTCATTATCTTTGTGGTGTTGCGGTTCTTCACGAATGCAAGTATGAGAGAAACAGGAAAGACCAAATTAGAAGTAACCAGTGATAGTTCATATGTCTGCCGCTAATGTTGTACTTGGAACCAAACGATTTTAAGCAAGCACAATACATGGCGTTTTTAGCAGCTCTTAGAGCCTTTTCTCATCACATCAGCCACCCTAAAGAACAAATTTACTTATACAGCGAGGGTAATTTGAGCTACGGGCTGGTACAGAGCGCCTGCGTATTGGAATAAGTTGTGAAAGCCGTATGTGCAGGTAGCAGCTTGTAGCTGTTTAAGGGAGGAAGGCGATTCGCTAGAAAATCGCGTTCCGGGTAGAGAAACTGTTCGCTTACTTGTTAAAAAGTTACAAGAGATAGGATCACAAGGAACGTGTTCTTGAGGAACAAAAATTAGATGAAGTACAGGAATTTCCTCTGCAGATACCGGCAATGTATTGCCGCTGAGAGACATCATTTTCAATTTCTCTTATAACATAGGTCAGTGCTTATTGTTATCAGTTTTAAACGCAGTACCATTTTATTCTTTTAGTAAAATTATACATATTAAAATAAAAATACTAACTTTACTCGCGGCTGCTGTTCCCCAGCAGGACATTTAAGGAAAAGGACTTATGTGTCAAAGTATAGCACGGCTGAGGCGGCATGCTGCTCCATATATATCCACAAGATAGGTTTTCTAGGGTTATAAACACATTCTTCCTACTGTTTTTCGCATGTTTATTTTGATAGACCTTGATATTTGGTGTATGAATATTATTATGGTTCATGAAGCTGTAGCGATTATTCCCTCTGTTATGGGCGAATTCTGTATTATTTAATTGGTGCAAGCCTCGCCAGGAATCTGCCATTACCAATGTTTCAAACGATGCATTATTTAGAATAACAACATTCAAGGTAACGACATCTCCTACCGGGGAACTTTCTTTTCCTATAGAATAACTCTCTGTCTCGACAATTTGCCCACAACTTTATGAAATAACTATTGAACAGAATTTAAAAACCACTCACTTTACATATATTTTTAATAATGTTTAACGCCATTTTTAACTAGCGAGGCATCACAGGCAGTGGACACTGATGATACACGAGATGAAATGAGTTTGGAAAAGGATATTTTTTTAAGGAAGGAAACGTCCCAGATCTAAGTTTAGGGTACCTCCGCAGCATTTGCCATTTATGACTGAGGAAAACTGGGAAAAAAACCCTGTCAAGGAGGATGGTCCTCGTGGGAATCGAACCCCAGACCTCCCGTTTATGAGTCTGCGCCTTAACGACCTCAGCCACCGTGGCGGTCTTCTCTCTTAATATGCCCGTGGCTTGCAATACACAACAACAACAACAACAATAATAATAATAATATAATAATAATAATAATAACTGAGGTTTAAATTAGCACTTTTTATATTGGTTTCCTTAAGCAGCATTCTTTGTCATCCACTACAGAAGAAGTTCGATTACCCACCTCTCGTCTAACCAATCATCGGATTATTCGAGTCTCCCTCTCATTGCTTGTTAGAACAATTAAACATGAAAAAACATAAAATTCTATCTATGCGCTTTATTTTATGGGTCTTTCAAGGAATCTCGTGCATAAAGGTAAACTCGGAAAGCATGTATAACTACCCCTTCTTTAACATTTTATTCATTTACAATACAACAATGTTGAAGCTTGTAAGCCTGTTTTTCACATTGTTGAAGAATTTCGCCTCACAAAGTCTTCACTATCAGTTAAGAGAAAACGCAAAGTTTTGGATATAGAAACGAAAGTGAAAATTATAGAAAGATTTGATAATAGTACAAGTTAACCACTTAGCTAACAAATTTGGTGCTGGTATCGCAACAGCATGGGGCTTCATTAAATCAGCAGACCCCGCCCCTTATACATTTTAGGGGGGGGGAATCAAGAAGAAGATGCTTCATTCTGGAACAGTGTTTTGTTTTGTAGAATTAGAATGAACATTAGAAAAAAATGGTTTGTAGTAAAGTTCAGAAAAGGTGCCGAATTTCTTCAATTGGACAAAAAATAAGTCGGAAAATTAATTGTACAATTTATTTGTCTTTTTCGATTAACCGCTCCTTCCCTCCCTTTTATTAGGACAGGTAATCGAGGTTCTGATATACTTAACACTTCCTGTGTAGGCGTTTGTTTACCGGCTTTCTTATTGTTGCATGTGATGACAATGTGTTGGTGAGTATTCCTTCATTGTCTAATAGGAAAGTGACAACTAAAACCTCATAGATTATAGGTTGTATTAATAATACTAAACAGTAATTATATAAATTCATATTAATGCTATATTAAAACTAATAATAATGCAACAAAAAGCCCTAGTCAAAATTACCAATTTTTCAGAAAAAAAAAAGTCTTCAAAATAAGAATTGGATATTTGATAAACGTATTGAATATTTTATGCACAAGAGACCGGTAAAGTTGAATGTGTGGCATGTGCCTATTTTGTATTAAAATAATAAAATACAAACTGAGTAAATTAACAAGAAATTACAACACAAATTAATAGCTTCTTATCCGTTGTTTTTAAGTGATGCGTCAATGTCTGCAACATGTATATTGAAAGTACACACTTGTTAACCAAGTTGAACTTTTTCAAAGACCGGGAGCCAGCACTCCATTTAATTTTTACAGGTACTCCGTATTTTATTGTGCGAAAAATAGTTATTTAGGTATTAATATCATTTTAAGATCTCTTTTCCTATCGTGGCTCGTTTCACGATATTTGCAGGTATTTGAGATTCAATATTTACTTTTACCATATTATTTTGACTGCTGCCTTTGAAGAAGAGCACAAATGGTTCAGAATATTGCGTTATTTGTAAGACTGTTTCAATGTTTTATTTATTTTGCTTCTTTAGTTATTATTATTTTAGGCATATATACTATATATACAGTGTGTAACAGGATCCCGCCGACAAACTTTGAGGAATAATAGGATCATACAGCGAGGTGCATTATATAGTTGCTGACACGTCGTTAAAAGTTATGCTTCCGTTTTAGAAGAGCATTCCGCATGTTCTGTGTGTTGCACATTCGTCTATCTTACGATAAGCCCGTGCAAACTCAAAAGATGGTTGCACTACATTGTTACCAACAATTATCTTGGCAACAAGGTGACTGTTGAAAGATGATGCATATTATTATAAACAGTTACGAAGCTAAATCTGTGTTTGAGAACCATTTTTCTCCGTAAATTTGCAAACAGGCATTCAAAATTAAGAAAAAACAATTTTTATTTCACCCAACAACATTACAATTCACTTAACATAAATTAACAAAATATATAAGAAATTAGCAGTACCAAAACTAAGATTCTCCCATGCTTTAACCATCAGGTTATATATATGGTAAAGAACCCTATAATAAATTACCATTTTCACAGCTGTGTGCCCTCAAGTTCCTTCCTTGTACTTCTCCTCCACTTATCCCTTACTTTTCCTAAGAATTCACCATTCTTGTTTATTTTCCATCCCAGAAACTATTCCTCCACCTTTTTACCATTTCACATTTTACTGGACAATGTACTACTACTTTCCACACATAATACATCCATCTTTAAAGTTTTTTCTTAATCCTTTTCCTTATAGAAATAAAACACCTTACCCATCCATGCAAAACCTATTCTTTCGAATTTATCACAACTATCTATAAATTTCTTCCGTTCCCAATTTCTTTTAACTATTCTATATAACTCTAAGGAACTTTTATCATCTAAGTTAGCCCGAATCTCTTGTTTCAACCCTGTGTCTCACTTCTTTCCAAAATCCACTTACATTACTTTCACTCAGTCGCCACACATCCTAAATTCCAGTTTCTTATAATAATTCCTACACCTACCCTAACCTCATTCTGCACAAAATCTAATAATTTCATTGAATAGCATGTTGTAATCCTGTTAACGGTTACTGCTCTTGTTATGAGATCATCAGCGAAAAGCAATCCTGATACTATTTTGTATATTAATAAAGCATTACTTTATGAAAAGGGCGACACTCGCAGAAACAAATTTGAAGATGGAAAAACATTACGACACCTGCGCTTAGAATGCCATTTAGATGTGGCCGAACGAGCACAAGCGATGCCAATCGTTCCGGGCGTCCTTTCCTCTCAAAATTACTGAAAAAAATCCACTACATGGTGCTCAGTAATCGAAGATTGCTGAAGCTGTGGGCATTTCTGGAGTTTGGGTACATAATATTTTACACAATAATTTGCAAATTAAAAGCTCTGTCGGCGATTGACCAGAAAGCAGAACGAGTTATTTCCGTGCAGAATTTGAAACTGTTCAAACAAAATCCAAGTGAATTTAGAAGACAGTTGACGAAACATGGATCCATCACTACACGCCGTTGCCATCGAAACATGAGAAAGCGCTCTGAAGAAGACAAAAACAATCCCCTCACCAAGAAAGGTGCTGGTGACTGCGTTTTGTGACAGTTATGGCGTAATTTTAATTGATTTTTTGGAAAAGGGCAAAACCTTAACAGGCTAATATTGCGCTATGCGAATGGAGCAATTAAACATTGTGATAAAGAACGAACGTTCTCATTAGGCGAAGAAAAATGTCCTCTTTCATCACGATAACGCATCAGCGCACATTTCTGCGATTGCGACCTCAACATTATTGTTGTACTTAAGTATGAAATCCTTTATCGTCCCCATACTCTCCAGAGTTGGCTCCCTATTCCCCAAAGTCCAGAAATGGTTAGCAGGAAAGATTTTTTTTTATTCATTTTATTTAAGGACGCTCTTTAACAGCTCAGGTCATCAGCGCCCCATTCAATTCCGGGCTTGAAACGGCCAACATATTTTGCTCAGAGGGCTCTTCTTTCAGGCTTCAGGTTCTTTATCGTGCCGTAAATGTACGACAGGGGACCCATTGCTTTACTTCCCTTCCGAAGGAAGCCGTACTTAGAATTTTTACGCCCGAAAAAATCCATCGACCCTGGACGGGTTTGGACCCGCGACCTTGGGTTTAGAAGGCAAGTAATTGTTACCACTACATCACCAGGACCGACTTAGCAGGAAAGGTTTTCGTACAAAAGCGTATTTTGCGCAGCTGAAGAAATCGCTTTTTATGCATGGAATGAACTAATAGAAAATCATTTAAGTATATTTGAAACAAGATAATGACGAGAAATAAAAGCCCCCCCCCCCAAGCTACTTCTTTATTTTTTCTTTCGAATTGTCCCTGTCACACTACAGTCGCATGTAGGATTGTTGTTCTGTGTTAATGCAGAACACACTTCCGTATTTGCTCTCTGCAGGAACATGTGTTTCCTGCATGATGAAACCGTACCGCATTTCACAGAATTCTGGGTACATTGGATAGTTGCGCGATCGCGTGATTTAAACCCCCTTGATTTTTTCATGTTAAGGGTATCTTGTACGTAGCCCCAATCGACAGCATAGCAGAACTAAATGAACCAATAAAGTGCAAATTTTCAAGTATGGAAAAGCAAGGTTTCCACCAAATTGTTAGAAAATGCATGGTACTTTGAATTTCGTGCTTGTAAAACGTTTCACTGGAGGTTTTGATTTTTCTGATACACAGTTCTTAAACACGCGTTCTTTAACAAATAATCATCTTCTTTATGTGATCTATTATTCCTCAACAAGCGCTGTATATACATAAACCATTATTCAGGTGTTTAACCTGGGTTAAGGAAATGAACTAGTCAATGTTTGTTAAATATTTATTTAACTTTTGAAATAATAATAGCACAGGAACGTAATTAGCAACACATTTGTCACAAACCCGGCTCCTTCGCCAACAGATAACACACAACACTCAAGTATGGGAACATAATCCTATGGGGTTCATCTAACTGAAAAATAGCGACATAATTATTACTCACTCGCTTGGCTGTGAATGGGTAAGGAAGTGTCTTAAATTAAAAACGGCATTATCCACAAAATGACATTATAAATTTTATTACAACATTTCAGATTGATGAAATAGACGCACAACTTCTACATTTTTATTCAGCTGAGAGAGAGAAGGTGTGGCACATATATGTCCCGTTTAGTGGTTGCCCTCCGACTTGACTTTTCTATCGGTACCCCACTTGGGGAGACTTCTACCAATCAGCATATAGCAAATAATTGCTCTCTTCTCAAATTTTCGCACACGTTGCTAACAGTTGTTTCAAAATAATGACGACTTCCCCTAATTAATCAATTAACAACAATCCTAACTACCACATACATCATTTATATGCGTTTCTGCAACAAGAATGATATTATTTGTATATTAGTAATGCTTAAGGATGTTCTTTTGTCTTAATGACTGGAGAATAAACAGAAATATAAAACTAATTAAGTTGCAACTGTGCATAGAATGGCATACCTTTTGATAAATTTGGGGATATTATTTAGATATGATTTAGTTGTTAAACATCTGAAACTTTATTTATACTGGGATGCAGTTAATTAGAGAGCAACCAATACTTCAGTTTTACAGTCATTCCCTCGTTAGGCTTCGGCGTCCAAAAAGGATAATCGGCTAAAGGCTCTTCCCCTAAAATGGCAAAGGACTTATATGTCAACCTGAAGCTTCAATAGCAATCCATATTAATGAAAACTGGATTGCAGGAAGCTGTTGTAAAAAAGTCGCGGTAAAAATCGCTCCAGAGGTTTGATCTATGCGACAGGGCGTGTGACACTAATGGGAAATGTGGCAAGTTTTTATAATGAGTGTGGTAAATAAATTCATTTCTACCTGGTGAATCAAAACAACACATTCAACTCGATTTACATTTGTGATGTGTATCATAACGGAAGTTGCACATGCAATATGACAGGCTATTAATCTCGATGAGCACAAAGCTCGCACAGACACCAAAAGTAGATACAGAATGCCTAATAATTTTCTATACCTATAGCAAAACGCTAATCGCTAGCTGCGTCAGGCCTATCAGTTCATTTTGCAACATCATTTTCCATGAATGAAATAATTTAATGATATGTGATTTATAGTTCTTTCCAACGGTGTAAAGAAAGTTTATAGTGCCAAAACTTGTAAATGTATTCGAAACTTAAACTTTGAAAATGTATTAAGATGAAAACACTACTTTTTCAGAAGATATTGCATTAAACTGCAATGATTAACTATAAAAGCTACTGTCGTTGCACCGAGCTTAATCGAGACCGACTGGCGGAAACCGAGCGGACTATTGTGCACAGCAAAATAGCCTGGCTGTTAGTACGGAGTTAAATGGACATATGGCGCATTCACTGGAACGAACCTTCTAGCCTCTATGTTATAAGTTAACGGATTAATTATTAACAGACTGTTATAAATAGCTGTACGATTCTTGAAGATGTCTCATACTTCTTACAGTTTGTAACCTTTATATTGTCGCACAACTATTGTCCGGTAAGATTCACATATATCTGGTATCATTTTAGAAAATTGTCATCCGCATGCATCAGCTCATTTTCTGAAATTGGGTCGATTTAAATTTGAAAATAACAGGTGTTAGAATATAGAAAACCCAGATTTTATGCGCCAAAGCTCTTGCTTGACGAGCAAATCGGCTAGAATATTGAGCAAAATGCCTATTCTATTTGATTCTTATATAATCCCACAAAACGAGCTAGATCAATTTAATATTCGCCTCCTAGAAGTCGACAATCGCCTATACACACTCTAACATGAGTTCTAATCAAATCAGAAGACGTTATCCTATCGTGAACAATTCCAAGAATCGGGGTTAAAGCAGATGCAACCCCTGGTCGACTAAATGAAGCTACCGTTTGGTGGATATGTTTATTTAAGAGTCAGATAGAAATGAACATGTTTCCTTATATTTGGAGTCGGGAGGGCCAGTTTTTATCCCCCCCGCCTTTGTATATTTTGGCTTCTGTGTCCTTTTCTTGTCTGTTTTGAATCGTTGCGGATTTTTTTCTACGATTATTTGCGAATTTTAAAAAGCACACAAAGAATTTTAATATATAGAAGTGAAAAAAGTTATAAAAATAGTGTCATGTTCACCTCACAAAAATATCTATTGAGAATCTTCTTACATATTCATTTCTTTTCAAGCAATCAAAACTTTCTCCTGAACCCATTCACTTAGGTTCTTTAAATAGCAGAACCTTCATTAGTGAAAGGAATGCACGTTACCTCAGGCATAACAATACCAAGAAATAGAGATCATGATGTTAGTATTCAGTTTTGAATAGTCCAGGCGAATTATCTTGGATCTAGCTGCGAAACAACTGTAGGAAATTTGTGGTGGGGGCAACTTCTCAGCTGCATAAATGTAATAAACAATTGCAAGCGATAAAGATGAGAGCGGTACAGTTGTGCAATAAATCGTCCCTACAATGTGTTCAGCACGGAAGTAAGAGAGATACTAACCTGATTCCCCTATAAACGCATAAACAGAAAATAAACTCGACCAGAAACCTGGTCATTCGCCAGGACTATTCAAAACTACTTTACTTTGTCTCGATCAACATTTCCATGATGTCGTGAAAATTGAATGTTCTGTTGTAACTAGTATGAGTCCTGAAATAGCTTTTTTTTAAAAATGCTCCAAACACTTCAGTAGAAATAGAACGTTATTCCATGCTGAAAAAATTTCTCTTTGACAAGCAGCTGACTATGGCAGTTGATACCTTGAAAACAACATCTTGTTGTTTCTTGTAACCAAGAAAAATAAGTTTTAAGTGCTTTTAATTATCGATAAAGAAATTAAGTATCTTTAATACATATTTTCATCAATAATGAGTGATATAGCTCTGTTTTTTACTTTTAATAAACGAATCTTTTAATTATACTAATGTCTATTTTCAGTATTTTAAGTGACTTTTTGCCTGTCTATTTTAACCAAAATAAATGCCTGAACTTTTGGGCTATGCTAATAACATACCCTATCCGTAAAGAAGCAGAAATATTTAGATTTAGTATCAAATGGTAGTTTAAATAAAATATTAGTTTTGGAAATTAAAGATAAGATTTTTGTATTTCCTTTGAAGTTTTAAAACTTTGTTATTTTTGGTATACAAAACCAATGTTTTATTTAAACTATTAAAACTTATGTTAATATATTTTTGAAGAACAAAATTTCCAACGTCTTCTGCTATTAGATAAAATGCTAACTTGATTATAATTATGATTGGGAGAACTTGAATGAGTTGCGTGGATGTTACTTGCGCTTCACCTAGAGTTATGGCTTTGACTGCCGACCCGCCACCTGCCGCGAAACGGACGACAAAATTATGAATACCCTGTATATTAAGTAGAGGTAGTCCCTAAACGTGTCTCACACTGTTCTACTGTGAATCAATCATGCCAATACCTGTTTTATTTTGTCTGCTTACTGTAGGAGTATCTGAAATAAAAACTTTCATGTTGCAGGAAACTTCAAGGCGGGTCCCGAACAAGGAACCATTCTCAAGAAGTTGTGTCCAAAGGAAGAGTTGTGTTTCCAGGTGCTGATGAAGGATGTACTGCGACCGTATGTTCCAGAGTACAAAGGACATGTCACCTGTGAAGATGGAGATTGTATCCTTTCCTTCTTTGCACTACCAAACCGTATTAATAAAATTAAAGTTTTTGAGTCTAATGTTATAATTAGCCCCCAAGATATCAAGACACCGCTTAAGGTAAACTAAATGTACAGATGAAAGGAATGAGTGTGTCGTAATTGAAAAGAGAATGTCTTACAAAATGATGGAACATGTATACAAAATGTGTGTAATAATTATTTTTAGGAAACCTACACGCTTAGGTAAAAGGGGGTTTTTGTTTTTCATATACTTCAATTTCTTATGAATTAGTAAATACCTCGCCAACGTCAAATATTGAAATTCTGATTATGTTTTTAGTTTTGCAATATGAAAAACTAACAAATTAGCATTTTCTCAATATATATGAGCATACTGCTTTACCGTAGTAGAGGCCCCAATGGCCAAATTTAAAGTTTGAATGTATATATTTAGCTATGTTAATACTTCTTCCCTCTCAATAAAATTGTACATACCTTTTAAAACGTGTAGAGGCAGCATAAGCGACAGAAGAAGATTAAATTGATGTGAAGGAGAATAGACCAAGAGGGTGACGAAGATGATTGTAGTGAAATGATGAGAGCGAGGCAAATAGGGTTCAAAATTTTTTCATTAGAAGAAGAAAAGCTGAAATTTACTGTTGAACATTGGCCTCATTAAATCATATTAATTTTATGTATAATGGTTTTCATTGTTGATAAAAATCATTAATAAAATGGTACATTATAACACCAGTTGCATTAAATTACGCCGTGGCTAAAATACTGCCATAACTTGAATATAAAGTTACGATAATATTAACGAAACAATCATGAGATTGCATAATACTCATATACTCGGCTTCCGACCTTGTTTCACAAACATACTACTTAGAAAAAAATATTTGCTAACAACAATAATAATTGACAAACGAATTAAATAATCTTCATATGACGTCATCCGTATAAAAAAGAAAGCATTGACTTCACAACAATCCATTCAATATCGATATTAATATGTTGTATTAATTTTGTTTATTAATATTCTATAGTTCTCATTTACAAAAATAGCACTATAAACATGTCATAATATACTTTATTATCAATATTTATATAACAGTTATACAATTAATGGCAAAATCTGTCATTTCCTTCCTACTAAGAGCACCAGCGTTGAAAAATAATATCTGGATTCTCTATATTCTATAATTATTTTGTTACCTCACAGTTTGTCACAGAAATTATTTAACGTCAAAAGGCTGCATATTTGACAAGAACTCACAAATAACTAATTTATTTTGTTAATCTCAGAATGCGATCTGTTACACCTTAATTAGAATGCGATCAACGTTTGCACCAAAACACAAAGTCCACCAACAAACATCGAGCTACCCAACCGCAAGATGTGCTGCCTGTTTGCGTGGAAAGAAAAGCATGGCAAAAATGGACCAACACTTGCCTCAATAATCCAAACACCAAATTAAATGCCCCAACATGAGCTTCATATTACATGTTTTATTTACGAATCCAAAACAATGTCGAAATATTCATTAGATATCTTTCAGAAGTTCTATGGGATGCCAACAGTATCAACAGAACTTTATTATCTCCATATCATTACAGAATTTCTAAATAAGATAGAATCAGAACATAGCCATCACAACTATTCATCTTACAACGGTTTACAGCGACCTAAAATTATCTCATAACTTTGAAATGCTTCAAAATCGTCGTGTTCTTTCTGTTTCTAAGCACTATATGTCGAGAAAAAGCCTTTAATTGTAATACTGGCGACTTAAAAAAATTCTCTGATAGTGTCTGACGAGAGGTGGTATTGGTGGTAATTATACATTGCCCTCTATGTGTATAACCAGTCAAGTTCTCGTTCCTATGCTACAACAAGCTGGGACACATACAAAGAATTACTATACATAAACATTTAAGCAAGCACGACTCTCGGTAATGTTCAGTACAACATATGATGCGAACTTGTTTAGATTAGCGAACATATATCTTAGTGTTTGTATACTTGCCTATTTATGTAATATTTTATAATAAAATCAAAGAGAAAGAGTTTGAAATTGAAGTATAATGTATGTATGGTACCTATAACAATGGCAAATGTCTTTGCAACATGGGTACATATTCGAAACGTGACAGGTGACCGAGTGAAGATTTTCACTAAAATCCACTTACATTTACCTAAACAGATTGCAGCACTTTTTACACGTTCTACCTTGACTTGTACAAATTGCATCAAGACCGTGCACTTTGCTTGTCAGAGGTTATTAGAAGGCCCGACAACTCCCAAGCGACTGCATCATGTACATAAACTGAGGCGCGTTTTCCTGAAAGAAATCTTGTTGCTTGTAGACCATCGCTATCCAATGCTCCAGCAAGCAGCATTCCAATCGTAACGATAACTTACCACAACTTAGTTACTAGTTTAAAAAACCATGTTAATGATAGCAGTTACATTGCTGTTTCTTGTACAGTCCAGATGGTTTATTACTTAGATATGAGACTAGATGCTACAATTGCAAGATCGTAATGAACAAAAACGTGATAGATGTGTTGTGTGCACAATAGAATGGCTGCATCCGGCTCTATAGAATGAATTATGCAACATGCTATATACCAAAGAAGAAGCTGGAATCTTGCAACATAAAGTACATGTTTTCTTCAGACTGGAAGAACCAACAAACTCAAGATGTTGCAAGGGTGGTTTTTGTCTTCGTTATTATGCAGTGACAGGCAAAATTTTCGGGAGAAAGTCGTAAGGTCCTTGTCAGACCCGGGTTTGGATCTTAGTTAGTATAAATTACATGATACTTTTTCTGATGATGTCCTTCAAGATGAAGAGATGTCAGATCCTAATACGCAGTGAACTTTCTTGCGTAACCATCAACTCATTTAATTCGAAGATCTATGGCAATTGCCGCAGAATGCTGAAACTTTTTATTTACAAAAGGGACATCTGGGAGCAAATAGATAATCATATCTGTTGAGAGAATCCATTGCTGTAATCCCTGTACCGTCAGTGATATAAACCAACGATTCTCAAAATTCCTTGAACGCAAACCTTTTTAAAAAGATATCTCGCTATTGCTGATTGGTAAGATCCAACTCAAAGTTCAGAATCCCAAATTTTCATTCTACATATATTTTTTTCAGAGTTGGTTAGCGCTGGTTTACAAGATTTAAACAAATAAATGCACTTTTTTCAGCATTTGCCTTATTGGTATTCTGTGTCCTTACCCAAGGTAATAATCATAATTTATACTAAGGGACAAGCCTTGATGACCTTTTTTCCTGGAAGTAAGAACATAGCTTTCCAGTTGTTTATTCATGTTACGTTAATACGACGCGTGAGAAATACTTGCACCAGGAAAGCAATGCTGGAAAATTACCAGCTATGTGGCAGTGTGTTAGTGTTCAGATGAAAGTTGGGCGAGGTCATTAAGGTTGTCCCGCAGAGTAATATTACACTTAAACGTATATAAAACACATGAAACATTAATATTAATAAGCAATAAACTTTTTTTTCCATGTGGCTTCCATTTTTTTCAAGGAGAAATCACAAATGATAGGTACAAACTTATATGACATGATTTCTGGCATCCCAATACAATTTGTAAATATTACTCTACCTCTGCGAGACTCATTTAAATTTAGCTACCGCTTCCTGTTATGGCCTATTGTTGAATGACTTCCACTTATCCTGTATCTTTTCCCATGCTTTTCTGTCTATCCTGTACGTTTGACAAATTCCTGTGTAACAATAAGTAATATATGGCACAAAATTACTCGTTAATTTTCACTCATGAATGAGAGAGTGATGTTTCACTTACAAGCCGTGATATATCGGGCTTTAGGAGAAATTGGTACTTGAGTTCAGAATCCGTCTTTGCCAAACGGTTATTGTACTTTTTTTTTTTTTTTTTTTTTTTGGTAAATGAAATAAGAGAATGTTTTTGCACACAAATAACATGTTAATGGTCCTCTTTGACAGTCCGGGTCACTGCCAAAAGAAGGAAATGTGCTGTGGCCAGGGAAAAGCAATGACCAACATATGAGTGTTCTGCAGGCTCATGTTTTCGGCTTACTTATTTGAAGTTCCCTCCGGAACAAATAGTTAATTTCAATTTGATTCTAATTTACTTCACCTCAATGAATATATGTCAAAACTTGTTTAATCTTTTTTTCCCCTCGAATTTCAATGTTCAAATGTATACTTCAATTTCAAATGATGCACGAATCACCTGGGAGGCCCTCGTGGACCACAGTTTGAGAACCACCGATGAAGTGTTTACTAAGCTGTTATTGTATATCAGCGCCAATGTCGATTAGTTAGGCCTTTTGCCTTCCATCCCAAAAACCGTAATAAGAGTTCGTTGCAAGCCTGGGCATGCTTTCTCCAAATACTCCGATTTCCCGTGCTGTTCGTTCCCCAAATAAAATACCGCAGCTCTCTGTGGTTCATGTGCGGAACCAAGAGAGTGTTTCAAACAATATAATTATACCTCTTGAGCTGGAATTAACGCTTATATTATTATTATTATTATTATTATTATTATTATTATTATTATTATTATTATTATTATTATTCATTGACCTCTGTACTACGTGACTTTTGGTCTAATAAATTCAGCGGTAATAAAGTAGATTTTATGCGCTTCGTAACGTAGCATTAAATTGTAAACAGTCGAGACTCGAATAAACATGTGAAATGCATCCAGAAAAACAAGACAGCAGAGCATCGGTATCGGTACACCCATACCAACTGATCATTTCAGAATACGATTTTTGGAAAGTGAATCTGTCCCCACCTTGAGCGACTCTGGTGTAATTTGTGCTAGCTCGTGACATATATTGTTTAGGTAGTTTGTCCCAGGTCAAATAATGACATTAGGTTTTGTGTTTCAGTATCAGCCAAATTACTAAGGCTCGTGTGAGATAATAATTTAATCATCTTTCTATTTTTTGGCCATTATAAAATTTGCAAAATCTACAGAACATTATTTTCAATGAATATTTTACATTCACATTTTAAAATTAATAAAATTATATTTGTTTCCTACTGCAAAAGGAAGTAAGCTTGTCTGCATTTTCTGAACATTGACTTCACTCCTGTAAGGCATCAAAAATGAACGATAAAATAAAATATTTTATATCCAAATATAACATTATAAAGAGGAAGAAAATCGAATGAAAGTCACAAGTGGAAAAAAGTTGAATATGTGAGGAAATTGTTCAACATGAAATTTAGTCCGGAATCAATATGACAGTGTGGTACTGCCGTCCAACTCGTATTTTTGCGAACGGCAGGAGTGTGTTGTTTTTGGAAATCTCTCCTTTTCATGGCGTCCGTGAAGGTGGTGTGTTCTGGTTCCCTTGTTGTTTTTATTTATATATCAATGACATATCCTGTGCTATTAGCCACAGTCTACGCCAACGACTTACAACTTTACATATACTCTCGAACTAACGACATTCATGCCGCAATGACTGACATTAACCAAGATCTAGACTCAGTTCATTCATGGACGCATACGGACCTTGGTCGTAATCCGCTGAAATCGCAGACTATGGTCGTGGGACACCAGCAATTGCTAAGTGCCATAGACATAGGCAATATTTCTCCCATTAATATCAAACCTTCACTGATTTTGCGGAAAAACTTGGGAGTTATGGAATATTGGAAAAATCATGTTGTCTAAACCTGCAGGAAGGTAAGTTCCCTAATCCATATTGTTAAAAGATTAAACGTGCTCCTACCCACAACCCTGGTGATGCATCGCTTCGCCTACTACGATTTTCTGCTCATAGAATTAAACTCTAACCTAACGCAAAAACTACACTACAGTGTTCATAATATGTGCATACGTTACATCTGCGATGTACATTTGTTCGATTATATAACACCCTCCCTCAATATGCTAAGTTGGTTCCACCTGAAAGACCGAAGAAATGTTCATTGTCTCACAGTACTCTTCAAAATTATCCATACATCTCCATCTTTTCAAAATCTGTCTGCCTTTCATAACCTAAACACACGCTCTGAAACCCAGCACATATTATTATTACCATTGGACCGATCATCATTTTACTCATCATTCACCATAACCACAACCACAACCCATCTCTGGAAGGCATTGTCACGGGATATCAGAGTGCCACACTTTAAAGAAATTGTTTAATATTACTAGAAATAATCAGTTATCCTTAATTCAGATCCCTGTTGTTACAATGTATGTATTTACTTGTTTTATCCTGCCATAGAATTATTCATTCCATTATTTTTATATAAATGTTTGTATCTCCTTCATAGTATTGTTAGGGTTTTGAATTTTATGTTTTGCTCATATATTTATTTCCACTTTCAGGGTTTACATAGGTTGATATATGTATTAATTGTAATTGCTGGTGCTTGTTATATCTCATTGTCCTTTTATTTTCTCATTTTTTCTTCTTTTTAAGTTAATATGTCTGATTATCCATACTTATGTATTAGCATACATTTATTTATATACCTCATGTTTTAAATTGGTTTATATGGGGCGAGTATTGTCAACTTTACTGTCAATATTGTGATTGTAATATTGTCGCTATAACTTAATGTAATTATTATTAGATTGGTAAAGAAAAGGCCTAATGGTCTTACCTCTGCCAAATAAATAAATAAAATTTTGACCTCTTCCACAGTTCTAATGTTAAAAAAATAAATGGCAAACATTAACTTATTCTAGCCATCCATCACCTACACTGCCTTCACAGTAAAATGAGCATGTTAATAGGTATTTTGCACAAATTATGAATATACATCAAGTGTTTGCCTTGACTTTGCTTCAGCAGTGTACTTGCAGCTGCAAGATCTACTAGGGGATTTCACATCACCTTGTGTTATGGACTGCAAGATTGGTGTGAGAACCTACCTGGAGGAAGAACTGGCTAAGGCAAAGGAAAAGCCAAAGCTCCGGAAGGTAAGTAATGCAGCAACATTTAATTCTGAATTATTATTATTATTATTATTATTATTATTATTATATTTCTGTAACTTTATATAAACTGTAGAAATAAGTATATATAATCTATCTTTTATTTTTATATATATATATATATATATATATATATATATCTGTGTGTGGGGGGGGGGAATAAAATGGTTGGATTTAAAAACTTAACTCAAACTACATAGTTTTAATTTGTAATTTGTTGTACCGTCTTAATCCAGCAATTTTATTACTTCAAAATCTTCTGTAGCCACATTAAATTTACTCATATTAGATGAATAGTAACCAGGAATTTTACCTCTGACTGAAAAAGATTAATCATATAGTAAAACTTCATATAAATATAAATGTATTTCAGCTAGAAATATTATACTCTTAAATAAAGATTTACAATGTTTTTTTACTTTATTTTAATTAGTTAATATCCCAATAACTTTCTTTTGGAATAACATAACATTTAATGTGTAAGCATTCCATGTTCCCAAAGTATTAATCCACATCTTACTAAGCACTAATAAAAAAGCAAAAATATGCATTGCACATGCCATTAGAATGCTAGATTTTCAAAACTTTGCAGATAGAATGGTATATTATTTTCATATACATTTTCCTATTTGAGTGTTCAATATATGTAAAATAAATTAAATTAAAAGTTTAGGACACACCTTCCTATTAGTTGGAATTTCAGAATAATTTTTTTCAATTAAATGTTGGAAAAGTGATTTTAAATAGTTTAATAAATATTTATACACGTCGAGATGTAAAATTGTAATTTTAAGTGAAAGATAAATAATTATAGTATATTTATTATAGTTTTATCAGAGAATAATTTTTTTACACTTTAAGTTAGATTTTATATTTCATACATTAACCACTAATTGATACACCAGTTTTATTGTAATTATTATTATATAAATAGCTACAATGTTTAGTAGCTAACTTAAGGTTCAACAAAAAATTTATTTTCTTTCAAAACAAAAAAAAAAAATGCATATCCATTCTAGTTGGGATTTTTCATTTAAAAAGTAAATATCGTTTTAAAGTTCAATCTGTGTACATATCTGTTAAAATCTTGAGAATCATCCTGCAAAAACAGACCCTTAAGGATAGTGAGAAATGCCACTACATATTTTGTTTCTTGCTCTTGTTGCATGTGATTGAGACAAATGTTATGCTGACTAAGAAACTCTTAAATGGGGTAGTGAGCAAGATAGGAAAAATGAAGCAGAACTTGCAAATATTCTCAAATTAGGAAGAAAGAAGAATTCATTTATTTTGATGAATTCTAAAAGATCAGGTACACAGAGTTTCAGTTTATATTACAAGCTCTGCGACTTTATTTCTTTTCTTTGTTATTCAGGGTTTCTTAGCCCAGCATAGAACAGCATTTCATGCACTTCCTGTTTCCTAGTTGTATTTTCTAGATGATACTGTGCATACTTCATAGCAAAGGAGTGTGAATACTTTTTGCCAAGTCTCCATGTACTAATGATGATAATGTCCTAATAATATTCATCTTTCTTTTTAGATACTTAAGAGATAATTAACATAAAGTTATCTCCATTTTAATGTGATTCCATATAGTATGCCTGTATGTTCTACATAGATACTAAAGAGTAATTTACTTTTATGTATGATTTAAAGATGATTTGACTGTTGATTTATGCATTTGTTAATAAATGGTTAGACAGCCATAAACAGGGAAATTTCTTAACTGGACAAGTAGGTATTCAATTTTAACAGTATGTTCAGGTGTCTGAAATTATTCCACATGTTATCTCTTTGTTTATTTTTTTAATTAAAATTGACTTCAAAGAGGTATGTCTAATCTGTCAATGAGAAAAAAAAAAAAATTCATTTTTAGGATATTTGGTTGTTTTATATAGTAGATATCACAATTTGTTCATTTTAGAAAAGATGGTATTTCATGTAGTGAAAGATTTATTAGAGATAAAATATCATTATTCAAGCCTTAAAACCTACATTTCAGATCAGTGTTCTCTTTTTAAGTAACAATTATCTGCTCACCCTGTTGCATACATGCCAGAAAAAATTCTACATATATAAAGGTTTTTAACATAAGATAAATTAGTTCAGTTATTATTAGTCCTTGAATATCAGCTCATTTTCTTGCTGTAAGATGTCTGAACATTTAATGCTGTTCATGTAACAGATCTTATATTAAATTCTAATAAACATTATTTCCACTCTCTGGTTTAAGTCATACTGTGGGCCTATTAATTTCCTTTTTGCATTATAATAGAATGTTACATTGATCTTCGTTTTATTTCTCAATAAGCATCTTTTATAATGAACCCATGGTTTCACTTCTGCTATATTGATTTCTATGCTATATCTCTGTATATTCTTTCCCCACCATTGGAATTTATTTATGAGTATTTAGCTTAAAACCTGAGTATGCAACTTCATACAAAGTTAGAGTGAAGTAATATTAAAAAACTAACAATTGACAGTTTGTTTGTTTTTACTTGAACTTTTTGCTATTTTTATAGGACATGTATGAGAAGATGATACAAATTGATCCCAATGCACCCACTGAAGAGGAACATAGACTGAAAGGTGTCACAAAACCAAGGTTTGATTATTTACCTTTTAGACATTGCCAACATTTTTCTTTAAAATTCTTATTGTGTGCAAAACAAGTACATTAAGAAACAATATGATAAATGCAATTTAGATCATGTGATAATCAATTCTGAACATAACTGAAGAGTGGAAAGGACAAACCTTTAAGTGCTGTTTTCTAAATTTTATAGGATATGCAAAAAACTTATTATACCCAAAATCATTATGAAACCTTTACAAAATTATTTTGTATAACAAATTGTTGACAAAAATACAATGGTCAGAGAGAAAATAAAATAATAACAATAAGAAGGTTCTGTGTACAATATGGTGGAAGAATCAGTTACAAGTGCCATTCAAACTTTTAATGCATTTTATTTTAGGAATGAGGGAAATAGTAACAAAAATAACATTAATGATTAGCAGGAACATATATTATGATGTTATTAAGTACAAAATATATTATGGGCAAAAGTACAAAAATGTATTATGAAACATATACATCTTCATATTTTCTTCTCATAGCTGACAGGAAGAGCTTAGTATTTTAATTCTTACCCATGGGTTGAAATTGATGTCTCATTAAACTGTCTGTGCTCTTCAGAAAGGTTTTTTTTTTCCCAACCGATAAATGGTTGAAATACCTTTCAGACAAAGCACAGGTTACTGTATACCAACTACCGATTTTCCTCTCTTTAAAACTTCAAAAAACCCTCTACCCTTCTAATTATAAGTAGGTTCCTTTAATAGCTATTTGAGAATAAATGAAATCCAGTTACTTTAAGCATTGTGCATTTTGAAATGTTGCACTTATTAAACGTTAATAGTGAATCAGCAACATTCTTAAAATCAAAGAAATCACTTGCTTCCATTGGAATGACATCGATTTATAGCTTTAGCTTAATTTACAATCCTATGTAAATATTGGGGAGCTATGTCCATTTACTACACATATTTTCCTTTAAAACTAATATTATCATGGCATGGCATTTAGAACTGTGCTTTCTGTTAATAAGTATTTGAGCTATTTCATTTGTGCATCAGCACTTAGAACATGACTAGAAATAGAGAATGCACTTCTGAAATAAAATTATTAAGTTGAAAAATGACACTTTGAAAGTTTGATATTTCCACTCTTAAATTGTATACCTGACTTAAGCAAAATACTGTTATCATTCTTTTCCATAACTGCTTCATTTCACACCATCAGTTGAATGATGATATTTATCTAAGTGTATAGCATGCACTGATTTAAAGATGCAATAAATAATATATTTAAAATATTAATTTTTATTAATGATTTTGCATAATTTCTGTTGATAACATGAAGATTGTGTAAAAGTTTCACAGCATGTCTCTCATTGTATTAATACCTGTTTTATGAAATTGTTACTTCTTCACAGGTTCATAGAGAGTAACTTGTTAGTATGTAACAGTTTATAGAAAATTTTATTAAATTTATTCACCAATTTTGTTCTCATCACATTTTAATTTTTACAAGAAGGTATTTAATATTATACAGATACTTTTACTTACTTTCCTACTGTATTATCAGTTTACTATGCACCTAAGTATAGGATGTATATGAAAATAAACGTGGTCATTGTGATTTAATTATAAGCAAAGATTCCAATATGTTTAAAATTTAACATCTGCTATGTCTAAATGTGTTATTAAATAAAAATAAATCAAAAATAGGCAATATGGAAACATTTTTCACCATTAGAATGTGCATACATACAAGATATCAAATTAAATAGATAACATTCTCTATAAATTAGTAAACACATCAGCTTGTTTCTGATTAGTGGGCAACTATTAAATTATTAAATAGTTGCTGTAACAAAAAAAAGTTGAATAGTATAAGGAAAGTAGTTTGACTTCTCTGTTTGTAAACAAAATAGTTACTTATTTAAAACCAAAGATCCCTGCCTATATTTTGGAGCAAATAAATTTGGGAAAAAATCAAATTACACATTTTTTCTTGCAGATATAAATTATTTAAACACAAGAGCATACACTTTATAATAAACAAACTTTAAAAACAATTTAACTTTTTTTTCCTAATGAACAGGTGTATTCAACAGATGAGTATTTCCATTTCTCACAGACTGCATAAAAATTAAGGACATTTTCCTGTGATCTTTTCCTACTATACTTAACAATTCTAAATGATCTGTTTGTCTGTTTCCATTTCCCAATCAATCAACTGTTTAATATATAACAAATCAAATCTATATTTGTCATACTACGACCAACCTTCAATGCATGACTTTCCATAGCATGTTCAGAGGCAACTCTTTTCATGCCAGGTTTGTCTAGGTTGACTTCCTCTTCTCCTGTCAGATGGAATCCAATTCATTGTTAATTTTGGTAGTCTTTCTTCCTTCATATGTTGGACAAGCCCATACCGTATCAGCTGTTTCCACCCCACATACTCAATATCTAGATCTTCATTATTTCTCTTATCCTGTTGTTCGGGACTCTATTCCACTAGATTCTCACTGACCTGTGCAGGAAATCCATCTCTGCAACCCTCAACATCTGCATAGATTCAGGAATCTGCCACACCTCACAGCCATCTTGAAATGCATTCCGCTGTTATATGCAGTAACTATGCATTTCTTTGTAGCATGCTTATTTAAAAAAATTGGATTATGGCATCAATACACTTCTTTGCTTTCAACATTCTTTACTTTATCTCCACTTTGTGTGTACCTTTCTGGCTAAAATTATTGTTTCTAGATACTGACACTTCATTTTAATTTTTATGACATCTGTTGAACAGGTAATTTTTTTCGTATTTATTTGAAGGCTATTTCTCACATTCCTCTGTATTCTAAATCTGTTCTAAAATTATCTAATCATTTGCACATGAAGCATAAATATCCCAGTTTTATTTCCAACTGGGATTCTCATCCCTTGACATTTTTTTGCCTTGCTTCTAGTGACTTATTTAAATATATTTTAAAGAAAGTGGATGATAATAGTCCACAACCCTGTCTCAGTCCTTTACTTACAAGAAAAATTCACTTTTATTTTTGTCACTTGATTCTTGTACAATGATTGTATAGCATTATAAATTCATAATGTTTCCAGTATCTCAAATAATTTCTTCTTTGACAAACTGTCATCTTCTGCAAGTCTGTAAATACTAAATATAGGTTCCTTCTAGTAGCTTGCTTCCTTTCTATTATTTTGGAAAGACAGAATAAATTATCTGTAGAAGATATACCTGCATAGAATGCACTCTGTTTTCAATATCCTAATATTAATTTTCAATATTTTCTTTCAAGATAGAGCTACTTAAAGAGTTTCCTCCAAGCTACCATATATCAGAATGGTGCATAAGATAAATGATACTCACCTTTCCTTCAGTAAGGCATCTATTAAATATATACTTTATTAATTAAAGCATTTTTTCAGTACCTAATTTTATAAATTCCAATGCAATGCCACCTACTACTGCTAGATGATTTCAAATTACAAATATTTTGTTCTTTTATTACATCATTCATTGAAATTGTTACTATACTAAACTGTATATGGTAATAACTAGTAAATTCTGGTTTCCTAAAGAATTTTTGGTTGATCTTTATATTTGCTTTTATTATTTACTTTTTTAGACTGATACAACTCACTTAAAATGTGGAACATTACTATAACTCTTATTGACTTAGCCAAAACATGTAAATATTATTGTGGATAAAATAAAATTATCCTGCTATTTATGCTTCTCTGTCTTGGGAGCATATTAGAAGCATAAACATTGGTAAAAACATAAACTACATAATTAATTTAAACTGTTGCTTAAGACAAACTTAATGGAACACTGCTTCTTTGCTATATCAGAGTATCTAGAAACTAGAATAGTGCTTAAAGAAGTGGGACTGCGGCATTTATTGTATATTACACAATTATGTTGTATATATCCATTCCATGTGTACATATTTTCCATTTTTTTCTTTTTTGACTTATTAACATGTCCTGTATCATTGTACTTTGTACATGTATATGGTTTAACAGAATGTATAAAATATACACAAATAATAAATTACTTATAATTCAGTTTTTTGCTTATCAAGTCCTTAATGTTGGTTCATTTGGTTCAGTATTTGTCCACTAGTATATGGATTAGCAATGTGTTATCAGCACAGAAGCATACAGATTGATAATCTGATGCAGGTACATGGTGTGGCGAGAAACCATATCGTCAACAGCAACACTTGGGTTTCGCATTGAGGGCATTAAGAAAAGTGATGGAAAGTCAAGTAAAGACTTCAAGACAACCAAGACAAGAGAACAGATAATGCAGGCTTTCCGTGATTTCACTGATGGTTTTCCACATGCAGTGGTAAGTCTACAATGTTTATTTAATGAAACTCGTTATAATATTTCAGGAGCTCATTAAAGGTTGCAGTCACTTGCTAAAAGCATTGAATCAACACAAAAATAAAATATATATTAAAAAATGTTATGCAACATTTTTATTTGAGAAAAGAAATCAATTTAAATCTGGAGAATCTCTGCTTTACTGCATTACCAGCAGTATCTTTTTAAAACAATCTCAGAAAAACTGTTCATGAAAACTGTCCTGGACAGTAATTTTAAAAATATTTTAAGATTTGAAAGGAATGAGGAATGTGTTTCAGTTACTGCAGTGTAGGTGCTATTGATACTCTTCTGACTTAGTCATTTTTGCCAGAACTATGAAGTTATATAATATAGTGGATACTACAGTAAGTAACACATTTACTTACATACCCCACTCCCCCTTTTACTGCTTGAAAATTGGGAGGGGAAAATTACAAAATATATGCCATTATGAGACAATGGAATAAAGAAACAATTTAGTCATTAGTGATGTAGGTTTGACTGAATACAATAACAATGGAATCCTTCATTTGTGTGTATTCATCTTCAATTCACTGATCTCATATTTGTTTCACTGTGGATACATTCATGCAACACAAGCACCAATTTTTCAGAATGACATCCCGTACTCTCGGAATGCCACAATTCACTTTTGATCAAATGGTGACACCTTCTGGTATTTTTGCTGTATTTTCAAAGAGTCATACTCATTCTCTCTGAGAAAATGTGGGGTTGGTTTAACATGTTTCTTAAGGGTGTTGCATTTTTAATGACCAGAAATATACTAGAGGCAAATACAAATCATAGAATGTGCAGAATGTTAAAGAATATTATCATTATTATAAAGATTCATTTAATAATGATAATATTCTTTAAAAAGTATTTCAAATTTTCAATTGACTAGTGATATAGATTTCAAAAAAATTTATGTGGTATGTAATAAAATACATTTATTTAAACTAGACAAAATGTAAAAATCTAATAAAAGGAATGCTTTTTGTAAAACTTTTATATGTAAATGCTTAAGATAAAGCTTAAAACTTGTGTAACGAAGTAAAGTATCTATTTATTTACCCATTTGTACCCGTATCTTCTTTTATGCCTTGAAGATACAGGAAATGTCTCAAATGTCTCAATACCGTAGCACGCATATATGCAACTAATTGCAGAAATACCTCTCTTTTGCATAGTTGTTTTAAAAACACACTAAAATTATATTTCTGTATATGTCATACTAATTCTTATATTTCTGCTCCTTTTCAGCCAAAATACATACAGAGGTTAAAGGCAATCAAGGCAACTTTGGAAGTATCAGATTTCTTTGCGACACATGAAGTAAGTTTTGTAGCAGTTGAATGCTTTTTTATTGTTTTGTGGCTTATCAAACCTCCATAATTATTTTGTCATTGAAATAAATTTTACAAAGAACAAATACAATGATGAGTTGATAATTAAGTGACAGATTGTAGACATAATTATCATTGACAAGCAATTTTATAAAACACTTAACTGCATAACTGCAAATCTAACTTAAAGCACATAAATAATTTTCTAATCCAAGTTCATGGTTAATAAATCCCCAATTTTATTCTAATCTAGAGCAAGTAGCAGATCATCTCAGGAAATCATTTCTATGAATTACAGTTGTTTGACTTTACTGTTGATGCTCTCTGGCATAAACTAATACTTTTTGTAATACCATAAACTTGCTTATTCTGTAATTAAAGTTCATTTATCATACATATTTTGTTATTCTTTCTATAAGTTATTTCAACTTTATTTGTACTATCTGTGATGTTTTTATGAAGCTACATGTATATCTTTATCACTTAAAGGAAGGAAAAATAATCTTATAATAAACCAATTTTATGTATAATAACCATTAAGTATAGCCCACACAAGTGTGAACTTCCTTGGAATCAATATTGATAGTAAGCTTAATTGATATAATCAAGGATATTAAGACATGGAGTTGTGAATGAGAGGTATGCATTTTGAATTTCATCAGGTCCATTATCCCTGACTGAGACTTTTTTTCCAGGTTTTATTTAGTTCCTTGTTACATGAATGCCAGGAGCAGAAACATTTCCTTCCCCAAAAATTTCTTTCCCAATTTATTATATCAATCTGTGTCCACTTCCTGCAATATTAGAACAGAAAAAATGGCCATTAAACACTATTAAAAAAAATAATGCAATCTAAATTGGTGTTTGAAACCTTATATGGCAAGCTTAATAGATAATTAATGTACAATAAAGTTGGAACTGTTACAGTAAAATTAATTGCATAATTATTAATTTGTTGTGATGAGTCCAACCAAATGCTTTGTAGCTTCACTAACTCATTATTTCACTAGAACAAGTGATACAAATTTTGTGTATCTCATCAGCACTTGTAAAAATATTAGAAGGATTGTTTTAATCTTTGGAAGACATCTGATGAACTTGAAATCTCAGGGAAGGAATATAGAAATTTCAAGTTCATCAGATGTCCACCAGAGCCAAACAATATGCCCCTACAAAGTTTATGACAGTTCTTCCAACAGTCAACAAGAAGTAGCTGATGATGCAGACAAAAGGTCTGTGAAACATGTTCTAATGAAATAGTAATTTAGTGAAGATGCAAGAGTGTTTAGTTTGATTCATCAAAACATTTTGATAATTGTACTTTAATAGATCAATTTATCTACCTAATTTATACCGTGATTTACAAAAAAGATAACAGTTAATATTTGCACATGTGGAGTGTTGTTGCCAGAACATAAGCAGCTAATTTGTCGTAAGTTCTACTGATTCAGTGAAACTTTTGACAAGTTGACTACCTACATTTTGGCAACACTGAGCAACATGTGCAGACTTGGCATGTAAATCAAAGTATAAAACACAGCAAGCTTTTTAATATTTTATTGGAAGTTTTTAAAATTCCTGTTTCACTAAGTTTTTGTATTTGCATTATACCTTTAAAAAAAATCTGTTAGGCAAGCATTATTATTTAAAAATGTTGAACATGTTTTACACTACTTATTTCTCATTGCTTTATAATGATTTTTAGTGGTTTTTTGTACCTAATTCAAACCAGCTTCACAGTTTGTTTTGATGCACCACATGAAAAAGTATAGCATCAAGAGTAGGAGAGCTTTACAATAAATTCATGCAAGCTTCTTATAATTTAATTTACAAAATACTATTTAAAACACAAGCTGTTGTTATAGATTTTATCACACTGAATTGCACCCACATGAGCAAATATTAAGGAAACTACATTTTCTTTTTGCAAGTATACAACAGCAGGGCACCAATATAAAATAAAACATCATATGCTTCTGTTGATCAGCTTAATAATTAAGAGGAAAAGGTTTATATTTTGTTTATAATTGACAGCATGCTCCCTTTTGAAAATAAGAGAACAAACGTTTATTGGGCATATGTCTCATGCACTTTGAATTTCTGTTGCAGGTTATTGGGAGTTCACTATTGTTTGTACATGATAGGACAAATGCCAATGTATGGCTTATTGACTTTGCAAAGACTCTGGTCCTACCAAATGGTATGTCTATCTCTCATGCCTCAAAGTGGGTAGTGGGAAACCATGAAGATGGTTATTTGATAGGCATCAACAATCTTATCAGTATCTTCACCGAGATGCAGGAAACAGCAGCAATTGCAGCAGTAGAGTCTGTACCCACCAATCTTCCAGCACCACCTGTCACCACAATCATCACAGCTGCAAGCGAAGATGAGAAGACAGCTAGTTCAGAAAATGCGTGACGCTATTAGCATAACACAGTTACTTTGATTTCGTGCTGCCTTTGTATACTCATATTTAAGAAACATAGAACGTCCAAAGTAGTGCATACCTCTACCATGCTAATATCCTTCACTGCACTTTCTTTATGCATGAAATCTAAAAGTTATAAAAGTGTACAAAATAGATATATTACATGTGTGTGTGTGTGTGTGTGTAAGACATGAACTATGTGAACGGAAGACAAAAAGTGTATTTTGCAAGCAATGCAACTCTGCAAAAGAGCTCATAATTATGTGACCAAAAGTGATTCATAATAACTTTATGGCATGGGCAATGAAAGACTAAGGACCATAAATGTTTGGTTACTCCTAACAAGAATGCAAACTATAAATTGCCAGAAGGGGAGGAAAATCACTGTAAAGACTGTCATTATAATTTTGCATTCAGATAGTAACTTATGAAAAATGTTGTATTTCTGTTTAATGAAATATTGATTTAAACTATTTGTAACACTGCACTTAAAATGTACAGATTCATAAAAGAATACAGCATCCATTATGCAAGAATTGTTTGTGCAATGCTAATTATTCCCATATCCATCATTCAGCCATCATTTAGTGATATTATGAAGAGTTTGATTGATTCAAATATTTTATCTATAGGCACAGACCAGTTATATGCATCAAGAACTGTTACCAATCGTAAAATAAAATGAAGACTAAGATAGCACTGAAAAACTGACAAAAAAGGTCAAGTTAGGACTGAAAATTAGCCTATCTTTGCCTTTTCCTCCAAAATTTAGCCTATCTCTTTTCCTCCCAAAATTAGCCTATCTTTGCCTTTTACTTCCAAAGTTAGCCTATCTTTGCCTATCTTAGCCTTTTCCTCCAAAATTTAGCCTATCTTTGCCTATCTTAGCCTTTTCCTCCAAAATTTAGCCTATCTTAGCCTTTTCCTCCCAAAATTAGCCTATCTTTGCCTTTTACTTCCAAAGTTAGCCTATCTTTGCCTATCTTAGCCTTTTCCTCCCAAAATTAGCCTATCTTTGCCTTTGACTTCCAAAGTTAGCCTATCTTTGCCTATCTTAGCCTTTTCCTCCCAAAATTTAGCCTATCTTTGCCTATCTTAGCCTTTTCCTCCAAAATTTAGCCTATCTTAGCCTTTTCCTCCAAAATTTAGCCTATCTTTGCCTTTTCCTCCAAAATTTAGCCTATCTTTGCCTATCTTAGCCTTTTCCTCCAAAATTTAGCCTATCTTAGCCTTTTCCTCCCAAAATTAGCCTATCTTTGCCTTTTACTTCCAAAGTTAGCCTATCTTTGCCTATCTTAGCCTTTTCCTCCCAAAATTAGCCTATCTTTGCCTTTGACTTCCAAAGTTAGCCTATCTTTGCCTATCTTAGCCTTTTCCTCCCAAAATTAGCCTATCTTTGCCTTTGACTTCCAAAGTTAGCCTATCTTTGCCTATCTTAGCCTTTTCCTCCCAAAATTAGCCTATCTTTGCCTTTTACTTCCAAAGTTTGCCTATCTTAGCCTTTTCCTCCAAAATTTAGCCTATCTTTGCCTTTTACTTCCAAAGTTAGCCTATCTTTGCCTTTTACTTCCAAAGTTAGCCTATCTTTGCATATCTTAGCCTTTTCCTCCAAAATTTAGCCTATCTTAGCCTTTTCCTCCAAAATTTAGCCTATCTTTGCCTTTTCCTCCCAAAATTAGCCTATCTTTGCCTTTTACTTCCAAAGTTTGCCTATCTTTGCCTATCTTAGCCTTTTCCTCCAAAATTTAGCCTATCTTTGCCTTTTACTTCCAAAGTTAGCCTATCTTTGCCTTTTACTTCCAAAGTTAGCCTATCTTTGCATATCTTAGCCTTTTCCTCCAAAATTTAGCCTATCTTAGCCTTTTCCTCCAAAATTTAGCCTATCTTTGCCTTTTCCTCCAAAATTTAGTCTATCTTTACCTTTTACTCCCAAAGTAGGCCAATCTTTCTTTACCTTTGGGGGAAAATTAGCCTATATTTGCCTTTTCCTCCCAAAATTAGCTAATCTTGTCTATCTTAGCCTTTTCCTCCAAAATTTAGTCTATCTTTGCCTTTTATTCTCAAAGTTAGCCTATCTTTCTTTGCCTTTGGGAGGTAATTTAGCCTATCCTTGCCTATCTTAGCCCTCGGTTTTCTTTAGGCGAAGATAGGCAAATTTCCCTCGGTTTTGATTAGGCAAAGATACGCTATTTTGCTTGGTTTTTATTAGGCAACGATAGGCTAAATTTGGGAGGAAAAGGCTAAGATAGGGTAAATTTGGGAGTAAAAGGCAAAGATAGGCTAAATTTGGAAGGAAAAGGCAAAGATAGGTTAAATTTGGGAGGAAAATTAGCATATCTTTGCCTTTTCCTTCCAAATTTAGCCAATCTTTGCCTTTGGTAGGAAATTTAGCATATCTTTAGGCTATAGATAGGCTAATTTTCCTCAGTTTTCTTTAGGCAAAGATACACTAATTTACCTCAGTTTTCATTCGGCAAAGGCTAATTTTCCTCGGTTTTTATTACGCAAAAATATACTAAATTTCCTTGATTTTCTTTAGGCAAAGATAGGCTAAATTTCCTGAGTTTTTTTTTTCTTTGCCTAATAACAACCAAGGAAATTTAGCCAATCTTTGCCTAAAGAAAATTGAGGAAATTTAGCCTATTTTTGCCTCAATCTTTGGCTATTTTAGCGCCCAGACAAGAAATATAGGCAAAGATTAGTGTATTTTTTGAAAAAGAAATTAAATAAGGAAGATGTGCAAATATATACTATGATAGGAGGAATGGGAAGGAATACAAATAGAAACAGATAATAGGAAGAGAACATATGTTTATTTGTTCATTGATTTGATTGACTGTCTAATGCTATGTAATTACAATGATAAAAGATGCATTACTTCAATTTAAGAACTTCTGTTTAATTCTGCATTATAAATATAAAAAATTATATGGAAGGTGTATATATAAAAATATTACACTTAGAAATAACATTAAAAATAGACATACAGCATTGCAAAATTTTTGTTTTTCCCTAAGGTTTTTTTCCACCCACAGATACAATTACAGATACAATTGAAGGACTTTTTTACCTCTGGAGTTATACACATACTTTAAGGTAGATTCTCATTGGTTATTGTCTATTTTATGATATTTGCTATGTGTACACTAGTTTTTTTTTTAAGATATGACAGTTACTTTATGCACTTGCAACTTACATCTTGTGTGGAGGAACATTTGGATGAAATCCAATTCAGACCATGAAAAACAATAGTTGCAGCCATTAGACTCATTACAGCTCATGACTGCTGGCTAGTTACTTATACAAACTAAGAATTCTCACTTCACCTTAATGCTCTCTGCACAGCACCCATGAAGAGTTCATTGAAGATCACTTGAAGAGCTGTGGTGCGATGCTAATGGCTTCAATGTCAGATGCAACGCATTAAGCAACAACATTACAAATTTACATGTTAAAACTCTGCTAAGTCAGCATGCAGAAACTCATCCCTGGTGAGAAAAAGATTACTCTTTCTATATCCAGGGAAGACCTGGAAACAGATGCTGACATTGGAACCAAAATACTGCAACTTGTTCAAGTAACAGATTTTGGGAAATAGTGAAAAGCTTTTCTTCCTATGGGGGTTGCACAATAACCTTTTAGGCTGATGTGTGGGAGTCCCAAAACTCAAAAAAAACCATCCATTATCAAATCCACAGAAACTAATTAACTGCATAAATAAAAAACTCCACTAGCAAGTTTTTTTTAATCTTTGTGTGCTTACTTTCTAACTGTAATTGGAAATTTGTTGTACAACTTAATTTGCAATGTTTAATAACCTCAACTTATGTATTCATTTTTTACACTAAACTTCATTCACTTACACAAAAGTAAGATGCGTTTCAGGAGAATCTCTCCCATCTTCAGTTGCTCACTGAACCGCCGTTACTCGAAACTATGGCTGGACAAACGGATGTTCCTGTGGTGGCCTCTGTTGGTTGAAGTAGGAAGTTGCTGAGCTCATCGATAGGAGGAAACTCGAAATTCAATTTTTTAATATGAAAATTTTTTTCCAAGTGGATAACTCCAATGGGCTGTGAAGATGTTTCAGCAGTGTTATTCCCGGTTATATTTCATGGTTTTTGGTCCAAAAGTGAGCTGCTACTGTTGACTTATCCACCTGTTTAAACCGAATATTCCTAAAATGTTCTTTCCTCCGAATTTCCAAATTTCTTTTTGTTTTGCCTATGTACCTCTGTTCACAATCTGCACATTTTATTTCGTAAATTCCTGATTTCTGTTCTGGTGGTATGGAGTCTTTTACTGTGCAACCTAATAAATTTTTGATGTTGCATCTGTTCTTTGGAGCTAACATTATTCATGTTCTTTGAAGATTTTCTTGAACTTGTTGTGGTAAATGGGATGGTAGGTGAAACTTTTGAATTTGTATTCTTCTTTGGTGTTTTTCAGTGTGGAAACTTCCCTTATACTTTTTTGTCTTTTAGATTTAGTGATAATTTTTATCACTGTGTCTTTGTTGAAACCATTGATTATAGCTGTCTTTATTATTTCTATTTTGTACTCTGCTTCTGAGTGAAATATTCATCAATCTGTGTGCCAAACTATGAAAAATTGCATATTTATGCGGAATGGGGTTATAACTCACATTTTTTATGTAGTTTTCTGTGTGTGTTTCTTTTCCGTAAATTCCAAAATTCAAACAATCTCTATTTCTTATAATTTTTAGATCTAGAAATGGTAGCCACCCATTTCTTTCTTCTTCTATAGTTAATTGTATGGATTCATGTTGCAAATTAAGAAGTTACAGGACATCTATTGAGTGTTTCTTCAGTATTATTGCAAAAAAGTCATCCACATACCTATACCATGACTTGAAAATTAAAGGGAAGGCTTTTGTGATGTGCATTTCAAATGAGCTCATGAATAATTCTGCTAGAAAAGGTGAATTATTCATGAGCTCATTTGAAATACACATCATAAAAGCCTTCCCTTTAATTTTCAATTCATGGTATAGGTATGTGGATGACATTTTTGCAATAATTACTGAAGAAACACTCAATAGATGCCCTGTAACTTCTTAATTTGCAACATGAATCCATACAATTTACTATAGAAGAAGAAAAAAATGGGTGGCTACCATTTCTAAATTTAAAAATTATTAGAAATAGAGATTGTTTGAATTTTGGAATTTACGGAAAAGAAACACACACAGAAAACTACATAAAAAATGTGAGTTATAGCCCCATTCCACATAAATATGCAATTTTTCACAGTTTGGCACACAGATTGATGAATATTCCACTCACAGAAGCAGAGTACAAAATAGAAATAATAAAGACAGCTATAATCAATGGTTTCAACAAAGACACAGTGATAAAAATTATCACTAAATCTAAAAGACAAAAAAGTATAAGGGAAGTTTCCACACTGAAAAACACCAAAGAAGAATACAAATTCAAAAGTTTCACCTACCATCCCATTTACCACTACAAGTTCAAGGAAATCTTCAAAGAACATGAATAATGTTAGCTCCAAAGAACAGATGCAACATCAAAAATTTATTAGGTTGCACAGTAAAAGACTCCATAGGCAAAACAAAAAGAAATTTGGAAATTCAGAGGAAAAAACATTTTAGGAATATTTGGTTTAAACAGGTGGATAAATCAACAGTAGCAGCTCACTTTTGGACTAAAAACCATGAAATAAAACTGGGAATAACACTGCTGAAACATCTTCGCAGCCCGTTGGAGTTATCCACTTGGGAAAAAATTTTCATATTAAAAAATAGAGAAAACCTAATGAATTTCGAGTTTCCTCCTGTGGAAGAGCTCAGCAACGTCCTACTTCAACCAGCAGAGGCCACCACAGGAACATCTGTTTGTCCAGCCATAGTTTCGAGTAATGGCGGTTCAGTGAGCAACCGAAGATGGAAGAGATTCTCCCAAAACTCGTCTTACTTTTGTGTAAGTGAATGGAGTTTAGTGTAAAAAATGAATACCTATGTTGAGGTTATATTGGCACTCCATTGTCAACAGCTTCGTAAGTACAATATTTAAAGGTTTAATAACCTTATAGTGAATTCTGAAGGAATTGAGGTTGTATTATGAAAATATTTTAAAATTTTCTTAAAAACTCCTTCAACCCTATTTACTAGGTACCAAAAATGACGAAGAAAAAATGAATATATACATTATATGTATATATTTGTGTGTCTATTAATTGTGTTCTTCCTCAACGAAACTTGGCATATAACAATTAATTAATAAACAATTCATCGAGCTCATTGAACAGTAAAACTGGACAATTAGCAGTAAGGTAGGCTAAAGTGATGTAGAGGGTAATATAGAGAGTAATTATAAAGTCTTAATCCATTTTTGTGAAAAATAATTAGATTTAAACTAATACAGTGAATTTAAGCCCTAACACATATTAACTCTTAATCCATTTAAGTTTATTTCACATGACCATTTTGCACTTCCACACACAACTCTCAGCAACTTCACGAAACAATTTTTCTAGCATTATAGGTATGATGAGCGCAACATGCCTGATGCACTCTTTTAAATGTTCAATGGAGTTGTTTTGACTTTGTAAACTTGTGACTTTACGTATTCCTATGCAAAAAAGACAAGAGGTGTGAGATCAGGAGAACATGGAACCAAATGCAGTGTTAAGCCATACCAATCCACCTAAGTAGAAATTCCAGATACTCATGAATGACTCCCAGAAATGAAGGGGAACTCCATCTATTGGAAAACCACCATTTCCAAGATGCCATCCTGCTGCAAGTATGGTTGAAGAAAGAGTTGCAGCATTTCAAAATATGAATGCCTGTCACTGTGGGTTCTGCGAAAAAGAATGGTCCATACAGCTTAGACTTTGTGATCCCCAACCATATGTTGACTTTGCAGTTGTATCAGTTGACCATGCCAAATGTATGGAAGATACATCTCTAAAGAGCGTCGGCCCTGGTGGTGTAGTGGTTACCATACTTGCCTCCTACACCCAAGAACGTGGGTTCGAACCCGGCCAGGACCGATGGATTTTTTCGGGCGTAAAAATCCTAAGTATGGCTTCCTCCGGAAGGGAAGTAAAGCCATGGGTCCCATGTCGTACATTTACGGCATGAAAAAGAACCTCAAGCCTAAAAGAGAGGCCTCTGAGCAAAATTTGTCGGCCGTTTCATGCCCTGAGTTGAATGGGACGCTGATGACCTGAGATGTTAAAGAGCATCTATAAATAAATCCAAAAAAAAAAATCTCTAAAGAGCACATTTTGCAGCAAATTAGCCTGCCTGCAACAGGTGAGCACATATTGTTTCATGACAGCTTAGTTCTCCCTTTTCAGCTTATGACTGATTTGGAGATGGTATGACCATTTTTTGTAGGTGTAGTGGAGAATTTTCCACACTGTTGGCAGTGATACACTTAACTCCCAACTTAGTCTCTTGGTTGATGTTTTTGGTCTTCTGCTAATTTCATCCTCTATCTGTTGCACAGTTTCAGTTGGCACACTGGGCATACTAGAATCACACTACCAGTGGTCTCAAATTTCTGAACCAGTAGTCTGATATTTGCCCCGATGGGAGTGGGTATAGAGAATATCATTCAAAATCTGCTTGAACCACCTGGTAAGTAAATCCCCTCAAACACACACACACAACATCTATTCTTTCTTCAGTGGACAGCATCTTCTGTATCACCTATAAAAGAGACACATAATCAACCATTTTCTCAAAAATGAATAAAGACTTTATATATACAAATATGTGTGTGGGTGTTTAATTGACTATTTTTTCACATGTATTAAATACATGTGCATTTAATAAATGTGAAAAGAAAACTGAAAATATTTTGTTTTCCAGTACAAGAAATGGTTTTTGATCTATATTTAAATTTCAGGACATTTTGTTTCAGTTTTAAATATAAACCCATATTTATTAACTTAATAATTAATTAGTAGTGCATAATCTATCATTCATTACATGCATCAATATCTTACACTATGTTATATTATTTTGTCAATAAATGTTAGCATTACTTGTTTTTATCACAATAAAATTTGAATGAAATTTCAAAACTGCAAACTGTTATCTATTATTAATCAAATGGGGACTGAAATCGGTGGAATGTTAAACTGTATATTGCTTTTTGTGTAATTTTGCTTTGTACATTTTAATTATTTTTTAATAGTGACGTGTTTTATTGAACAGCTATGAACTTCATCTTCTGAAATTACACAAGTTAGTCGAAACTTGGTTATTTCTCTTTGTTTTGGTGAATGTAAAAGTGATACCAAGGGCTCAATTCATAAACACGGTACATTTAAAAATGTTCAAAAATACCCATTCAGTATAGCTTTAACTATTTTCATTTAATTAATAGTATACCATTCACTTTTGTAGCAAAATGTCAATAACAACAACAACAACAATAATAATAATAATAATAATAATAATAATAATAATAATAATTAACCAAATGTGTCTGCTTGTTTGTAATACTTATAGGTTGCAAGAATTCTAATTTTCTTCTTGTTACTTTTGAAAATTAGAGAAATTTCACTATAGACATTTATTTTCAATTTATTTTGAAAGAAATAAGCAGACATATCAAGTTAAGTAATGCATTTTACTTCAGTTTTTCTTTTATTGCTTAGCTTTAGAGTTTGTCACGCTAATACCATACAGTATTGCCATAACTTATTTCATTCATTAATAGGGCTATAATTGTTATTTTTTTAATTCTTTTTTAAGGCCATGCTGGGAAAAGTATAAATCTCAATGATTTAAATATTCTTTATGTTACTGAGACTGGACATATGGTTAAAAATCAATTGCTTTCAAGAAGTTTGTTTTCTGAAAAAATAACAGTATCCAAACTGAAATTCCAGATGTCTACTATTATATCACACCATGGAGACAGTATTATTTCTGGTCATTCACATGCCAACTAGGATTAAGTAATAAATATTTGATTAATACTGATGACATTCTAGTAGCTCCTTGTGATTTGCCTGCCAGTTATGATGCATGTTTTATTTTTAACAAAAGCATTGTTGTGAAGATAGGAATTGTAAAATATTAATATAATCATTATGAAAAATATGTTCCCCCCACTTATTACATTGTTCTTATATTATAAATAAGTGGTACTTTAAAACCACTGTCGCTTTATGTCAAAGAATTTGCAGTTTTGGGTGGATAATGAATTTCATTCATTTAATGTTAAAAATTAAAGTTTAAAAAAGCAACAATATTGTTGATACTTTGTTACATGTAAAAAGCTTTAATTAAATAATTTGTATATTTTATTTGCATGTAGGTTTCTTTTGATATGTTTGTGAGAATTATATTTGTATGTAAGAGCACTCCTTAATAGCCTTCACAAACAGTATATTAAATTCCTTACTACAAAGAAGTAGTAAGCTTGTTCTGGAAAACAATCAGCTGTGTATTAAATTTAACAACTTAGCACATAGCCTCATTAACATACCCATGAACGAATTTGAATACAATGAAGAGTATTCTCACATAATACAAATGGCAAAAACCAAAGGGAATGGCCAAGAAATTGTAACCAAAAAATCAAGAAATTCAAACAAGAGAAGAGGTTAAAGCAGATGACAACACTGACAGCAAAAAAGAAACTACCATTCACAAGAAATTTACTTATCATCCTGCACCACCAAAAAATTCCAGAAAATACTTGAGTTTGGGATTACTTTGTCCCCAATGAATAAATTCAGTCTAATTATTTCCTCAACTCTGCAGATAATGATAGAATACATAATAAAAAGAAACCAGGAATGTATAAAATCAACTGTTCAGAATGCAACAAAGTATATATTGGCAAAACAAAAAGAAGCATTGGAATTAGGCTAAAGGAACACTGGAGAAACATCAGGTACAATAAGATAGATAAATCGGCAGTTGCACATCCCTTTTGAACAGATAAACATGATAGAGAAATGGAAGTAAAATTATTGAAATTCCTAGATAGACCTTTGGAGCTGGGAATATGCAAAAAAAATGTTTATAAAAAATATGAAGATAAGGTTATGAACTTCGAAATTACAAAGGAAGACAAATTAATCCAAAAGTACATAAAATGTCCAAAAGAGCTACACCAAGTCTATCCAACCAACAATGAATCCGGCAGTCAACTCCCAGATGAAGATGTGGGAAAAAGCCTGTGAAACATGTTATGTTTAATTCAATGGTAAGTGAAGCATAAGAGTATAAATCAACTCACTGGCTAATTAAGAATAAATCAGTTTTGTACTTATTTTATAGACAGCATAATATGTAACTTCTCTGCTCTAGCACTCTGTAATAACTTTAACAAATTCAACTTGCAGAGAAATTTGCTTAGTTTACACAGCTCCTACATGGGAAACTTTTTACACAAGGTGTACACGTTGTACACAAGGTAAAATAAATTCATTTTATTTCTGGTGTCAAGCAGGTTATGCATATTATCAATGATAGGTATGGGCTAGAGCATAATACTACCTTATTTTACATATTCCACAAAATATGCACTGTTAGAAACAAGTTGCTAAAACTTTAAATACTATTAAAGCATAAACTTAGCATATTAAAGCATATATATATATATATATATATATATATATATATAGCATATATTAAGCATATATATATATATATATATATATATATATATAGAGAGAGAGAGAGAGAGAGAGAGAGAGAGAGAGAGAGAAGTGTTAATTTATATATATATATATAAATTAACACTATTTAACACTAATAATAAAAGTAGATAAAGATAAAACACTGAGAAAGAGTCACACTTGAGATTGCTATATTTCGAACTACTGCGAGTTCTTCAATGGCAAGAAGCTAGACTTGTGTGACTCTTTCTCAGTGTTTTATCTTTATCTACTTTTATTATTAGTGTTAATTTGTTACATTGTTAATAGTGTTTCTTTATTTTTATTTTTCATTAATATTATATATATATATATTAACTATTAATAAGTACTGACTTAATGAAACTGAGATATCAGCACTTAAAATACTGAACTTCAATGCCATAGATGACTACTGTAGAAAAATAAAAGAAATTGTGGTTCTGTAATTTTCATTAGAAATAACTTAAATGCTCGATCTATATCAATATTGACTGAAGAATACTTTGTAGCCAGTTAGGTAGAAGTACAGAAAAAACTAATTATTATTTGTATTCATAGAAACTCATCTAGCAATCTAAATATCCCATTATAAACTATGTACATCCATTTCAAATAGAAAACATAAATATAATTTTCTCAGGAATTATAAACATTGGTTTCTTAATAAATAACAGTAAAATTTATAACTTTATTAAATGCTCGAGCTACCTACAAGTCTAATTTGCAGCACAGGCAATAGATCAGATTCCGTTAAAAGAGAAATAATTACAACAAAAACTTATGCATTTTAAAATTTTCTGTGGATAAGTCTCCCGAAACTAAAAGGAATCCAGGGGTTCAAAGTTTTTATATTAAAGATACAGCTACAGGAATTAATAAATTTACAATGCTTTCAACATTTGTGGGAGAGACATATGTGGAATGAAATCTACTTAGAAAGCAGTGTATGGGAAATGTTCTCAACATTTATAATATGGTCCTTTCCTATAGTTAGAGTAAAGCACATGTGCATAAACTTGAAAAAAAAAAAAATTTAGGAACTACAGGATAATTGAATTGTGTTAGGCATTAGGTGACTCTGTACCATCTGTAAGTTTAGATAAAATCCATTAGAGGTTTTTTTTTATCAGGAAGTCACTCAAATTTCACTAATTTTATTCCACTTAATTGGACATATTTTGAAGGCTGTTGCCTTCATTATTAACATGGTTCCATTGTCAGTTTCTTAGTGTGGTATTAAGATGCTACTCTGTACATTTTATGAATTTAGTGATGAGGTTAAAGTGAAATTTCAGTGATTTCCTCATAAAAAGTTTCAAAATTATAGTATATTTCACTGTGAAAGTTCCTGTTATTTAAAACTACATGCATTAGAAGTTTTGGGACATTATTCGGTCTGTAATGAAAAAGTTTTTCTGCTGGGCTCAATAGTATGTTTGTAACAAAGTTTCATGTTTAATTTATGGTGTAAAAATGGATTTATTATGAGCATTATAATGAGCGACATTACAAAATATCACTTAGTTGAAACATAAATGATGCTGCAGAGTTATGCATCAATCAGTTAAGCACCAAACAAAGGTGTCTATATTTTTTGTGCATATTACATTCTCATGTTTTGATATACATAATGCAGTTAAGCTGCTTTAGGAACTAAATTTTATATGTTCAATTTTTTACATTGTTCATGAATCTGTTATAACAATTTATAATTTGACAAAATGAAGCCATGTTTTTTAAAATATCATAAGCTTTTCCAAAAAGTACTCATATTTTAATGGAATTTAATATTGCATAAAATAATAGGTATAATAATTTACTATTATCAAATAAAATTTTAATGCAAAATATTCTTGCAATTTTATCAAATTCCACACTATATTCTAGTAGGCCATGTGTAATTTTCTTTGTGAAAATTATTCTATTCTATAAACTTATATTATAATAACAATTGAATATTATAATTATTTTTAGATAACCATTTTTTATAGAAATTAATAATTGCAGTAAATAAAGTAGTTGCTACCTAATTATAAAGAACTAATATGACCTACTTTCCAATGTTTGTATGCCAAAGCTCTCTCTATTCATTCATTTTTTCCCCCTTGCTGCAAAATGCATTAGTATATTAGTTTAGTTTTTCAAAAAACACAAAATAATTGGAACAATGGAACATTACAAAATAATAATATTGGTTGGCTGCTAGCGGCCATTGGGAATGCCTATATTTATCATTTTTTCCCTAGCTTCCCCATAAAAAGCTTCCAAATTATTTTTCATTTGTTTGTTGCTATCTAGTTGGCTACATTTCAGTAGATATTCTTCGTTTAAGATAGTATTCATGTCCTTGCACAGTGGGTAGTGGCTGTCCTTGATTAATTTCATCCTGAAGAGATGCTCTGACAGGCAATCATGCTCAACAATTAAGCGGAATTTGGCAACTCCAATTTTTCTGGGTTTCAATAACAGATATTTGAAAGTATTTAGATGCTCATACGGTTTTCCTCTGTTTTTTTTTATATTTTGTTGTTCTTGTTCAGATATTAATCTTTTTTTGAGTTTCATATTAGAGGGAAGTTCTTGTTCAAAAGGTGGTTTTAATTTTATGGTAGCTCCATTTTTTGCTAAAGTACGAGCAATCACGTTCCCCTTCAATCCCGGATCCATTGTAAAACTATTTCTGTATTTCTGATCTGGATTGTATAATATAGTTTTCTTATTTCATTTGTAGCCTATGTTGGTGGGTATCTGTAAATCAATTTACTTTGTAGTGCTGCTTTAGAGTCACTTAAGATAACAATTATTTTATTTATGTAAGGTCTATAAAGTAAATTTTGTAAAGCTGATCTAAAAGTCATTATTCACAATCAAAATTGTTAGCATACTGCTCCAAAGTATATACTGATAGAATTGTTCACAGTATATTCCAAAGCCACCTCCTCCTCCTAAGAGATCCACCTGTTTACACTCTACACCATGTATCAGTCGGATAATAGTTGTTTAGTGTAGTAAGTGATATCAATCTTAATATCTAAGGCAGGTTGTTGTTCTTGGAGACTATTGTATCCAGAATTAGTTTCACATTGATATGTATATATTGTAAAGGCTCAGTTGGCATAATGACAGGTTTAGTGCTTATTTTTAAAATTTTATTTAAATCATCTTTCTGTATGTAATTTTTAAAGTCTGTTGAGTTTTTAATCATTGTGTGCTGTCAGGAGCATAAAACCATTTATTTCTGTATTGATTACTTTTTAATTTCTGTCCCACTATAGCCATTTTAAGATCTAGCTCTATTTTAATTGGCAGGTTGTTAGTTATGCTCTGCAGTGTATCCAATTTAATTTTAAGTTGGTTGTTTATTGTAGACATTATCTCACTATATAGAGCAGAGTGGGCTGTATGTATCTTTTGTATGTGTCATTTAGGGGACCTATGGATCCTCCCCATTTTACTCCAACTAGTCTTCTTAATGTTTTTCTTTTTATTCATTTTGTTAATTATTTTTTTATCTATTTAGAGAAAGAAAGTTTTTTGTCAAGTACTATACCAGATATTTAGTATTATTTCTCTTGTAGTAGTTCATTATTGATTTTAAGCTCTAAATCATCTGTAGTGTGTTGAAGACTGAAAAGCTGGAAAACTGTCTTTTAGTGTTTATTTCCATGTTGTTAGCGGACGCCTATGATTCCATGCTATCGATAATTTTCTCAATTTCATTTTCTAGTTATTTGTGGTGTTATCTATTCTGCTTATTTTTTCAGCTAATCCATATGGCGATATCATCTGCAAACAATCCCATATTTCTTAGGTAGATAAAAATAAAACTACTTAAAACCATGTTAACACATTAAAAACCTATTTATGTTCCACTCTTGACTGGAATGTCAAGAGTATTTTTAATGTGTTAACATGATTTTAAGTATTTTTTCATTTTAATCTGTCTAAGATTTTATTATTGTTTCACTGTATGGATTCCTACATTCATCATTTATTGTAATCTCATATTTGCTTTTGGTAAGTGAGCTAATATTTGTGGATGTCATCTATGGAAATATTAAGAGACACCACCTTGAGGAAGTCTTATGCCATTTAGAGTGGACATTATTCTATTTTACAGCTATGTACCTTTGTGATAATAGAACCATGAACCATCTCAACATGTTTCCTCTTATCCCACCATTACTCATTTTATAAATAAGCTTTTCTCTCCATATTTTGCAAAAGTCATTTTTGAGGTCAACCAAGAGAGTAAGCATTGTTTCTTTTTTGTTGAAGGCATTTGGAATATCTTGTGTTAACTGTAAAACTTGCTTGATTGTTGAATAGTGCTTTCTGAAACATGCTTAATAGTCTGAAAGGAGACTTTGAGATTCCAGATAGCAAGTTAGTCTTCTACTGACCATTTTCTCCATTGTTTTAGCAAGTACTGAGGCTAAGAATATAGACCTATAACTGTCTAACTTGCCTGTTGGTTTGTCTTTCATTTTAATTGGAATGGTTATGGCATTTTTCCATATAGCAGGAAAGCTATCTTTATTGTTCCAAATTTAGTTGAATATGTTCAGGCTCTGCCCCTAAATTCTTTATGTATTCATTATGGGTTTTATCTGGTCCAGGGCTCCTTTTGTTCTTAAGAGATTATATTGCTTGGTTGAGTTCTTGAATTGTAAAGACATCATAAAATAGATGTTGCACAAATACCTCGGTTTATGCCTTTTTAATATTTTATTTAATATCCCATTGTAGTGAATGGCAAATCTGTTACTGTCTTTACCATGAGAGAGGACTTCTTGCGGTTTACAGATATGACATGTTTGATAAAATAATAATATTTGGAAATAGGTTTTACAATACATATGTGACATTTCAGGACAATTTGCCAACTTGCAAAGTAAAATAACAATTAGCACTAAACCCTGTCATTTTTCTTAATAAAAGTGATGGGTGAATGCCAGAATCTTTCCAGAAATGGTTCAACCCTATTTCAGTATCATTCCACGTGAACCTTTTCTGACACCATCCAATTAAATGCACAAATATCACCAAAAAACCCAACTACAGTAACCTTGGTTATTTAATATAAATTTTAAAATGGACAAAACGCTCTTTTCTTTAGCCTAAAAACCTTAATAAACAATGGTAATCCTTAAAAGCCGCTCTTAGAAAACACCTATGTAAAAAGACCTATTATTCTGTAAAGGATAATTTTATATCAATGCATATAGTAAAATTTGTGTTATTGTCCTTTTCAGCTTCTCTAGTTCTTGTTGTTTTAGCTGAGTTGTTCTATGTGTTCCTTTTTAATTTTTATTGTAACTATTTATGCAGATGTACATGATATTTTTTGTGAATGTAGAATGTGTTCTACTGTGGTAATTGTAAATGACAAATGCTATGTTCGTAAGTCTCTGTGATTGCTTTGTGACCTCTCTAAGGGCTCCAAGAACTGAACTAAACTAAATATAATATCCTGATACCATTTATTAACACCCTCTTCATCTCGCTCCAAAACCTACTTCATATGTTCTATCGGATACTTGTCTTTTCATTAACCCTCAGTGTAATATAAAATAGTAGATTAAGAAAAACTACACAAAGAAAATTCCTGACTACAAATTTTAGTAAGAAATGTTTAATATACACTACAGTTTCATCATTAACTTAATACCTTGCATGGTGTATACTCTTTATTCACTCCTCCTTTAATTACTATTATTTAGGAAATGTAGGTATGATATTATGCGATGCACTGTCATAATTAAGATATACAAGAACAACCCATTTTGCATTAAAAATTTTCGTTACACAAGTTTCTGGTGTGATTTCACGAAATCAATATTAACTTAATAAATAATAAGAGAAGTAACACGCTACTGTTGTATCTTTAATTGCAGTAACATGAACGATTTTACTACCAGTGTAGTGTCTGACCTCACTTGCAAACGAGTCGAAACATATTATATCACGCTCACTAAAACTCTCATCGTCTCGATCCAAGTCCCACTTCATAAGTTGTAGTTTTTTTTCTTTCGATTTTTCTTTTCTTTGCAATCCACACCGTCACATATATTGGCATTTTAAAGAAATTTGCTGGGAAAATGTCCTCCCTAACCACAAAGGTACGATGGGTTTAATACACGCTACAGTTTCACCATTAACTTCAAAATTTGCTCTTTATCCACTCCCTTTTTAATTACTGCGATTTAGGAAATATAAATAAGATATAATGCCATGCTCTGCCGTAATAAAAACATCAAGAGCAAACTCATGTGGTTCTAACACTTACTATTAAACAAGTCCCTGGTGTAATTTCCCTAAATCCATATTAACTTATTAAAAACAAAAGAAGTAACACGCTGCTGTTCATTTACTTCCACCTATAATCCACTTATTAAACCAGGTAACTGAAAATTAATAACTTAAGAAATTAACACACCTGCCATATATCCCGCCATGTTGTCTACTTTCGATACCAACCTTGGGGTCTGTAAAATAAAGTCGGTAATGGTCACGTCTTCAGCAACTTCATAAAATCAATAGTAGCTTCTTCCATATATGAACAATTTTGTAAACTAATTAGTGCCGGGGACTACGGCCGCTCGGGGATAGGGAATTTTCTCCTATGCTAATTACATCACGAAAATAAGTACGTAATGTTATCATAAAATGTTTTCACGTTCAAAATAATGGCATTGTGACTATCATTAATGTAAGTATTATTAGATCAAATTACGTTAAATATTAAAGAAAGTTCATCTTACATGACTCACCCTTAAATCAGTTTGTCCAGTCATTTTCTCTGCAAATACTCCAATCACTCTTGAAATGAATTTTTGATGTTATACTGAACTTTTTGCCGTATTTTTCTCTATAATCCTTGTAAAATGCCGATCCATTCCGCCCACAACTATATAATAATAGAAGAAAAACAGCTATAAACGAAGTGTTGCCAACCTATGGACGCAATCCCGCGTAAACTAAAATACAATTACAAAGGTTTAAGAATGTTTTTAAATAAATGTATTCAAGGCATTTGTTGTTGAAATAAAATAATTACATCATTTTCAAATTACTACATCACTACTAAAATTAATATCATGTGCATTCCTGTTCTCAGTGGCGTAACAGAGAAAGGTGGGCGCCCCTGCAAAGCTTATTTTGGGCCTAACATTTTATTCATAGTCAAGCATATGGGTTGTGGCATGTCTTCGACATGGGGAAATTCAAATTTAATAGGCTGACAAGACCTCGGAGGGGTCGGAGGCATTAAAAATAGTCCACATCATTACCGGTAGGCGATATTATTAATAGTGGTGATAAGAAATTAGGAAATAAGTAGTATTATTGCTTAGACACGGAACATCGCTTACCTCCAAAATATGGTATAGGCACGCTGTAACATGTAGAACCCTTAAGGATCATTGGAAGTGGTGAAGACGTCTAGCATTCTTTAAGAAAAAAATTCCACTACTTCATTCTTCGTTCTCTCACACTCGATACTTAAAATACTGAGTCTACTTAATCGCACTTGTGACGTGCTGCTAATTTTTATTAGTTTTAATTTTGAAAGGTATCAGTCAGCTGATGCAACAGTTACAGGTTGAGAGAGGAATAAAATAGAAGTAGTGCAAACGTCTAGTATACTTGACGTAATTTTGGATTAATTTTGGATTAACAAGAGGTGAGTCAATTTTTGACAGACTTTTGTCTTTTACCTCGTTTTTAATGCATTTTTGAAGCATTGAAGTGAAATTATAAATTCTGTTAAGTCTTCAACATACTGTATTGATAAATGTTGTGCTTTACTGTGCAATTCTTCGTCTTTTACAGTAAAAAAAAAAAAATAATAAAAAAAAAACAGCGAGTATAGTGATAGATCACTAAATATAAAACTGAACATAATTTTGATTTGATTAACAATGATATCTAATATCATGTGAAAGACATTTACTTGAAAACATTTTTCAGCCTCTAACAGACGTTCAATATTTCATCAAAATGCCTTTTAGTTTTGCGGAATTCGTAGTTTTCAAATTTGGCGTTAACTCCCCACTATTTTGCATGAGACACGCGGGACAACAGTGCTTCCAGTAAATTATTTCTATGGTCGTTTAGCAAATTTGTAGCGGCTTGGAATAAAGTTCGGGAAAGATCAAGGTCGTTAGATTGCAGTAATTTGATTCCAAATTAACAGCTGCAAGTGTTTTGGAATTCAGGACAACTTGAAAAACAAATTTTTTCCCATTTGTTTTTTGAGAACAGTGGCTTCATTACAGTCGTTTATGTTTCGATTCCAACACTAATGCAGTTAGCGCCTTTATAACATGCAAATAACAATGTCTTAGAGCTTTTATTGAATCCAATCTTGATGATCAACGTGTAGGACAAAGCTTTTTTAAAGAGTAAGAAGCTAGTGATAACATTTCCCCATCGCTTTATACTTTGACTGAAAAACAGTTAATGTGTTCGAACTATATCAAAAATATCTTATTTCAGATATATTTCTACGATGTCATTTAGAACTGGATTCAAATTATGTTCAGCACAGTGGCCACAGAATTTGCTAATGAGATACACTTTTCATCCAATGCATTTAGAAATTCGGCTTGCAACACAAGCAGTATGGTCTTCCATCTCTTTGAATGCTAAAAAGCTTATATTTGTTTTTATTTCACAAGGTTTTCCAAAAGAATTTTTAACTATATGAAAATACCTGAAAACTCCACTTAATTTATCTTTTTTGATCACATCTTGTATAGTCTCCAAAATTATAGAAAAAAAATTTTTGCAGACTTGTTTCATTCATGATTCCATTATCTACTTTCTGTGATAACAACTGAATTAATTTGTTTTGGATTGAGGTGTTTTTCAAATGCCTCAAATACCTGCTGCTGTAATATGGGATCATACTACAGGAAGATCTCAATAGCTGAAACGTTTCCACAGTGAGCTCTCCCTAATTCTTCTCTATGATCTCGTAAAGCTAGATTAGATACTGATAATGTGATGACATTAATTCTGCAATAAAAAGTTGTTTCCATATTTCTTTAATTGACATTCCAGATTACAACCAGCGTTTTTCTTTTCCAGACAGTATAAACAAGACCTGCCTCCAGATGGGAATAAAACATTTCCTGTGTTAAAATTTTTCGTTAAGTCATGCCAATCCCGAAAGCCCTTTGTCCAGGCAAATTGAAAAGATGCAAGTCCTGTTAGCAAACAACCAGCATGGTTCACAATAAACAAATTCTCCTTTTCTGGAATAACAGAACCATTTTCTTGTCATTTTTAACCCAGATTTTGTTAAAATTTTCATAGTAGTTAGTAGAGAAACATATATTATTTTGCTTAGGATTTTTCGGAAAGAGATCTTGCGATTTGCAATGCTCATGACGTACGAGTACAATAAATTTCTTTGTGTCATCTTTTGAAATATCTGGAAAATTAGCACGATCAATGGGAAATTCCTATCTAGTACTAGTAGTATCTTCAAAAAATTACTTGCATTCTGCTATGTACTATTACTTCCATTCTCTATTTCAGTACAAATATCAGGCTTCTTACCGGTATCAAGATTTACACACACTTCATCTTCACCAGTAATATTTTTCACTGTACCACTGCTCGAATTTGCATTACTGTCATTTGTTCTAAGAGAAACAGATTACCCACTAGAACATGGGCTATTACAATTTTCATGTATTATTTCTGAATTAGTGTTAAAGGAAGAATCAAACACTATGTTTCACTTTTACCATACTAGCCTTAATGAAATATCCAAGCCAAGTGACACTGCATCTGACTCAATAATGCTGAAGCAACGGAAAAATAAACCATACACTCACCGATCACGAATGTAACATAAGTATGAATTATTGGCGGTCCGGGGGCAGCGACAAACGACAGGCTCGTGTTAATTTTCATGACTCAGTTTGTTGGTTGTTGACGTGTATATAACTGAATATTATGTTACGACAATATAAACAAATCAATTCCTGCATTACTGAAAACAGAATAAATTATTCATCTTCTTTGCAGAATACATAATTACAGAATTGATAAAAATAATGTGAAATCACAAGATTTTCTCGGTATTAGTGACAATTCAGGCTTTTCAGCTGAACTACATTTCTTGCGGCAAATCGCTAACAACAACAGCAATAACAACAACAACCACAATAATAATAATAATAATAATAATAATAATAAATTCACTAAATAATCAACATGGACACAATGATTTTATAAGCATAATAAAGGCAGGCACTGACTTCAGAATAGCTTATTAGAAAACCGTTATTAACATTAGTTTTATTTTGTATGTCGTACTCACTTTGCTCGTTTCTTAAACATTTATTCGTATAATAAAGTATTGCTTTATAAACTTTTTTTTATTTGTTTTATTTACGGACGCTCTTTAACATCTTAGGTCATCAGCATCCCATTCAATTCAAGACGTGAAACGGCCAACTAATTTTACTCAGAGGCCTCTTCTTTCAGGCTTGAGCATCTTATACGTGCCGTAAATTTACGACATGGGACCCACGGCTTTACTTCCCTTCCGAAGGAACCCTTACTTAGGATAGGAAAAAATCCATCGACCCTGGCCGGGTTTGAACCCGCGATCTTGGGTTTAGAAGACTATTATGGTTACCAGGGCACCACCAAGGCCGACAATATTTATAAACTATAAATTTATAATATTTATAAACTAATATCACACCTAATGTACATACTATTGTTGTCCATGTTTACTGTTTTGTGTAACAAATATTTGAAATTATGAAAGCGTTACCGGTTTAAATAATTTAGTTAATGCATTAATGCTACAAATGAGATCAATATGGTGAGTCAAACACATCTATTATATTTATTATTTATTGGGATAAATATTGACATTCTAATTGTTTTTTATTTTTATATGTAATGATGCTTCCTATACATAAAAATATCAGCAGTGATGAAAACTTGTTTTAAGCAGTCTTATTTTGCTTGGAGTACAAACAAATAATTATGATAAAATTACATTATGTTTCACAGAGTAAAAAAATAAACAAGTAATTATTAGCAGTTCTATAAAAATTAAAACATATTAGCCCATGATTTTCAAAATAGTTCTTTTTCCATATATATACGACATTTGGTTCACACAGTAGTATCATGTCAAAACTCAAAATTATATTATAAATAATATCATTCCATGCGGACTAGTGCAACTATGCAATAACATTGTAACCAATTTCCTTGCAGATCTGTTACAGCGTGTCACCTCTCATAACAGTTACCACATCAAACCTTGTACTTGCTGTACGAAAATTACCACAGAATTCTAACAACAATTAAGACAGCAACATCTTAAATAATCCAGGACGGGATCCACAAAAATATGCATCTACATATAACACCTCCAGTGATAACAAGAAAATGCTTGGGTTTAATAAACACAAATATCTTGAGAATTTTTGTATCAAAAGTAATTTTCATTTTATAAATGTTTCCTGTGATAATTATGTATACACTTTCCGATTAACACAAACGTAGATATAACATAACTATATGTGCATTACCTGTTTACATAAGTTTGACCGACTTCGTGCTCCAATACCCCACTCTCATGTACAGTGTACAGTGGTGAATGTTTCCGTTTTCATGTGCGACGCGAGAACTGCTAGTCAGCAAAAACAGAAAGACGCATCTCCTTTCTGCATACTTGCAGGATATCACATGAACGAGATAATGACACCTTTACGTGTACACGTGATTCCCCTTTGGTTTCTCTGACTTGGCTGCTTGACAACAAGCATGTTACATACAAACCAGTAGTCAGAAGGAATTCTTTGTAATAAGACGTGAAAAATGCTAAAGAGAATCGAGTTAAAATCGCATACCTACTGTAGACTGTTAACCACGGAAGGAAACGTGTCGCATCGGTAAATGCAGATAAACTTTCTCCAGTGACCAAACGCTTGCTGCGTGCATTTTCAAAGGCTTTGGGACAACCATATAGCTCTTAGTAGTACTGAGTTTAAGGGGAACTTATGTTGTAACTCATTAAATTAAATAACACATTTATATATAATAAAATCCGTTAACACTATCCTGACTTACGGGATGATGCAGTTTGTATCAGAAGAGAGAGAAGCTCCACTACTTCCAAAAAGTATAGATATAATGTGCTAATAACAAACTATTTGGGAGAAATAAATGTGCAAAGTTGTTCTTCAAGAATAGGAAGGTGCGCGCGGGCAGTGTTTGTGTATTGGTGATAAATATACACGTGTGACAGACATCCTGTGAAGTAGAACAGAACGATCGTTTTCGCAGCGAAGCCAATATGCATGCGTTTGTGCAGATAAACTTTGTTGTCCATTGCAATCTAAGACGAAGTAGGCTTATAGCTCAAGTATGGTTGGCGGTTACCAAATAATGTATTGATATATTTTTTTTAATTTTCTGCAAATATTTTAATGTGTTATGGAACAGGTGAGTACATAAAAGAGGCCGCTTCCATTACAACGGCAGGCCAGCTGTTTAAAGTGGCGGGCCGTGGCGGGCTGAGTGCAGACGCTTCGTGTTTGCACGTTCAGCCACTAGGCGATGAGCTAGTGGCTAGTCGGTACCGATAGATGCTGCTAAAGCACGGTGATGGGGAGTTGAGGCTAAGGATCAGAGATGTCGGTATATGCATGATATACAATTTGCAATAGAAAATAGTATATTTTATTGTTTTATGATCGAACCTATGCATACACATCATCAAATGTGGTTTGAAAGTGTCAGTGCCACCGGTATACACGGTAAACAGGGGTAATGCTTAACGCGAAGAAAAGGCCGAAAGCTTAAAAAGTGAATGTTGTGAAGCCAAAAGTCACCAGAAAAAACAATAAATTTTAGAAAAGCTGTAGCAGGGGCATCGCTTCTCGGCCTTTTGGCTAAGATCAAAGTGTAGTATCTGTTCTTATCAGCTTAATATCTGATACGTCCTCCATTGGGGGACCAGAATATTAAACTGATTTTTGGAAAATGACGGAGTGCTAGGGGCTTGCTCCACCTCTGTCACGGGTTGGCCTGGCATTGCAGTACCGCCAGGATCGGCCCACCTAATTAAACCAAGCATAGTCCTCACTCGTAACAATTAATTCAGTGTTAATGCACTGGCAAGCATACTGCTGTCTCCAACGTTGAGATAGCTTCATACCGCGGTAATCTCGCTGATCGCCTGGTGTACGATATGTGATGCATTATTAAAATTATTGTAAATTTCACAGTAATGCGCGCGACAGAATTAACTTTTCCGGGCGTACGTACTTTGGAAACGCGCAGTCTTAGATTTTTGTTGTAGTGTTGGAATGAGTATGAGCATATAACTAGATGTATTATTACCAGAGGTTGTGACAATATCTGAACAATCGCTGAAAAGTTAATTCTGTCGCGCGCATTACTGTGAAATGTACAATAATTTTAATAATGCATCACATTTCGTACACCAGGCGAACCGTGTATACCGGTGGCACAGACACTTTCAAACCACATTTGATGTTTATGCATAGGTTCTATCATAAAACAATAAAATATACTATTTTCTATTGCAAATTGTATATCATGCATACCGACATCTCTGATCTATCGCGTCAACTCCCGTTACCGTGCTTAGCAGCATCACTAGAGGATATTACTTTTCTATTTGATATTCCATAGGATGAATTCAAGGCATTAATAAACTTCTTAAATCCACAATCCTCCACAACGGAGAAAGATTGAAGAACTAACACATTTAAATTTGGCTGATCTTTTTTGGACAGGAAACTTGAAATGTGCACCTATCGAACTAGTTTGTGCTGTTGTCTTAGCTGGTCACAGGAAGTTGTACCTGTGGCATGATTATGCGAGAGAAGGGAAGAAATACAGGATTCCACATTTTGATTTTGCGATTGTTCAGATATTTGTCACAACCTCTGGTAATAATACATCTAGTTATATGCTCATACTACAATACTCATTCCAACACTACAACAAAAATCTAAGACTGCGCGTTTCCAAAGTACGTACGCCCGGAAAAGTTAATTCTGTCGCGCGCATTACTGTGAAATTTACAATAATTTTAATAATGCATCACATATCGTACACCAGGCGATCAGCGAGATTACCGCGGTATGAAGCTATCTCAACGTTGGAGACAGCAGTATGCTTGCCAGTGCATTAACACTGAATTAATTGTTACGAGTGAGGACTATGCTTGGTTTAATTAGGTGGGCCGATCCTGGCGGTACTGCAATGCCAGGCCAACCCGTGACAGAGGTGGAGCAAGCCCTTAGCACTCCGTCATTTTCCAAAAATCAGTTTAATATTCTGGTCCCCCATTGGAGGACGTATCAGATATTAAGCTGATAAGAACAGATACTACACTTTGATCTTAGCCAAAAGGCCGAGAAGCGATGCCCCTGCTACAGCTTTTCTAAAATTTATTGTTTTTTCTGGTGACTTTTGGCTTCACAACATTCACTTTTTAAGCTTTCGGCCTTTTCTTCGCGTTAAGCATTACCCCTGTTTACCGTGTATACCGGTGGCACTGACACTTTCAAACCACATTTGATGATGTGTATGCATAGGTTCGATCATAAAACAATAAAATATACTATTTTCTATTGCAAATTGTATATCATGCATATACCGACATCTCTGATCCTTAGCCTCAACTCCCCATCACCGTGCTTTAGCAGCATCTATCGGTACCGACTAGCCACTAGCTCATCGCCTAGTGGCTGAACGTGCAAACACGAAGCGTCTGCACTCAGCCCGCCACGGCCCGCCACTTTAAACAGCTGGCCTGCCGTTGTAATGGAAGCGGCCTCTTTTATGTACTCACCTGTTCCATAACACATTAAAATATTTGCAGAAAATTAAAAAAAATATATCAATACATTATTTGGTAACCGCCAACCATACTTGAGCTATAAGCCTACTTCGTCTTAGATTGCAATGGACAACAAAGTTTATCTGCACAAACGCATGCATATTGGCTTCGCTGCGAAAACGATCGTTCTGTTCTACTTCACAGGATGTCTGTCACACGTGTATATTTATCACCAATACACAAACACTGCCCGCGCGCACCTTCCTATTCTTGAAGAACAACTTTGCACATTTATTTCTCCCAAATAGTTTGTTATTAGCACATTATATCTATACTTTTTGGAAGTAGTGGAGCTTCTCTCTCTTCTGATACAAACTGCATCATCCCGTAAGTCAGGATAGTGTTAACGGATTTTATTATATATAAATGTGTTATTTAATTTAATGAGTTACAACATAAGTTCCCCTTAAACTCAGTACTACTAAGAGCTATATGGTTGTCCCAAAGCCTTTGAAAATGCACGCAGCAAGCGTTTGGTCACTGGAGAAAGTTTATCTGCATTTACCGATGCGACACGTTTCCTTCCGTGGTTAACAGTCTACAGTAGGTATGCGATTTTAACTCGATTCTCTTTAGCATTTTTCACGTCTTATTACAAAGAATTCCTTCTGACTACTGGTTTGTATGTAACATGCTTGTTGTCAAGCAGCCAAGTCAGAGAAACCAAAGGGGAATCACGTGTACACGTAAAGGTGTCATTATCTCGTTCATGTGATATCCTGCAAGTATGCAAAAAGGAGATGCGTCTTTCTGTTTTTGCTGACTAGCAATTCTCGCGTCGCACATGAAAACGGAAACATTCACCACTGTACATGAGAGTGGGGTATTGGAGCACGAAGTCGGTCAAACTTATATAATCAGTTAATGCAAGTTGAAGTTATCGTTGTTGTAAATCATTTCAACTTTGTTGTAAAGTTAAAATCAGTCAGATGTTCTAAACATATTGCATTGATTCACTGAAATATTTTTAATGCGAAACATTACTAATATGACTTAAAATATATACCTACATTCGAAGTGTCAAATTTTTCTAATTTAGTTTAATTGCTTGTAACCAAATATGTGTACCTGCCATAGGTCTGTGCGGTGAAGGTGCTAATGTAACGTAATGTTAGTTCTTATTGCAGCACCAGTTGTATAGGTTAAATATGTTTGCTTGATGTACGGAAAGCTCTAAGCTGTAATATAGCACTAACGGTGAAATCGGACATCTGGGAAGAGATGGCAATATAAAACATATTGTTACCTGTTATATATTTTCTGCAGCTATGGAGAGCAATTAGACGTTTTCCTTTGCTAGGATGTCCCCATATTAGCAGTACTTAAAAAGTACAGAAATGTCTTCTTTATATTTTCCTTTTAGAGCATAGAGTATCTGTTTCAATACTGAATATAACATTTCGTTTATATAAATATTTGTGATGTCAAGTTCAAATACTATACATACTTTTGCTACAAGAATCTATGTCATCTGCTAGTTTCTGATTTCTAAGGAATTTGAAACAAAAGACGTCCGAGCGGCGACTTCTATAGTTGTAACAATGTCAAAATGAATACTTTTTTTGGTGAAGACTTAAGAAAACAATATTCCGTCTTCGGGCCTGCAGGAAACAGTTGTGAAACTTTTGGTATATAATTTTAGAGCAAGATAATATTTGAACTCTTACATTACCGAAGAACATAACTGCGATTGGAGAGTTAATCTTCACAGGAATTTGAGTTGCTAAGGGTAGAGCAGAAACTAACAATTTAGTTAAAATTACAGTTCATTCACCATCAGCTAGTGAATGAACTGTAAGGAAAACCTGTTCAAATCTAGCAAAAGCAATTTCATACGCTTGCAGAAAAAAAGAAAGAAGCTATTTATTCTGAATTGCATTTCATTCTCTTTGTGCAGTGCCATTTTAGGGGAATTTCATGTTTTTGTACTGCTACGTCAATAACAATTGGGTGACCATAGATGACCCCTAACTGTGCATACTGAGTTTTGAAATAAGCTTTACATTTTAATGAGCTATACTGCAGAATACAAGGAATGAAGGAAAAAATAAATAAAAATAAAATGCCAAACAAAGAAGTTCCCTTTTTGTTTGTCATGCAAAATGCCCTACTTTTTAGCTCAAAGTTCACTTGTACACATTCCATTTGTTTTTCTCTTTTCCCCAGGGTAATACAATTACATCAATATCCCCCCCCCCCCCTGTATATTTATAATTTTAACAAAATTTTGTTAATTTTTTGATTTGTGTTTTTCTATTGTTGCAGAGTAAACATGTGCTACATTGACAATGCAATAATGCCTCTCCATTTTTTTAAGAACTTTCTAGTCAAACATTACATAGAGTATGATTGGTTTATTTTAGTGTGAAGCCGTTAATTTTTTTTTTAATTCACTGTCATTTTCATTGCAATGAACTAAATACCATAAGTGCAATTCTGTAGGCATGAAATGAATTAATGATGGCGCAAATGAGCTCAAGAGTCCTTGTTGCTTTAAAGCTATCTGGCATTAAACTTTTCGGGGTAAGTGAAAACTCCAGGATAAAAAAAATTTTTTTTACCCAGACAGGTCAATCTGACCGAATTCAAACTCAAGACCTCTGGAATTAGTAATTGCAAACACTAGCATTAAACCAAGTATTGATGAAATGTGGGGAAGGGGGAAGTCATTGTATTGTCTTTTAATTTTAACATCGAGGAAATGTGTCTTTGAATAGAGTTACAATCTGTTTATCCATTTCTTAAGATAAGGAAAATGGGCAGTAACATTCATTGTCAAAAAGGTGTTAGCTGAGTTTTTGAATGCTATGGATCACCTGAAATAATGAAACATCTGCAAATAGCAAAACATAAATCATTTGACATTGCTGCTGTATCTAATGCTGCACTTTAATACATTTTCCAAAAATAAAAATTTCGTAAAGAACAAAAATTGGCAGCAGTGTTGCATAAACTGTCTTTTTGTTTTACAAACAGCTCTTTGAAACTTATTAAGTGCTTTAAATGACAATATGCTGTGCTAGAACAAAAGTATGAAGCGATTGCAATGAATGTGGAAAGCTCATATGGGATTTTAGAGCTTCAGAGAGACTTAGTTCAGCTAGTTACATTAATGTTTATTCAGGTTTATAAAACCATAAATGTATGAAATTGGTTTTATTGTTAGTAAACCACCTTTGTCCTTTAACCCCGCAGTGGCTGCATAGATAACAGTAGTCAGCCATTGTTATATTTCCACTTACAACTTTTTTCAATCAATGTCAACAATGGTGAACTTCTCATTAGCTCATTTTAATACTTAGTCACACTAAGACTTGACTTGCTAGGATATTTTTAGGTTTCATGCGATATTTAATGTTTCTTGGCTTGAATTACTATTATCAATGCAGTTACTCTCACAATTGTGGGGTACAGTTGAAAACTTTATTCATATACTATTGTGACTATTTCTTTGGTGCTATGTATTCAGCATCTGTGGCTGCAATGGCTAAAAGAAAAAGAGTAAGAAAAAAACCAAATGATTCCTTTTTAATTAAGGACGAGGGCTCAATTCTTCTGGGCCTGCAACTCCTACAGAGTTACGTCATTGATAACAAGTCACCAGGAACGCATGGATGATGCATCTATGTTGCAGTAGCAGAAGTAGTTATAACAACTGCAATAAGTGGGTTTGTCCTGACCATGTAAGAGATTTATGCCTACAGCATTTGTCTAGAAAGTAAACTGTAATTGTGCTTAGGCATCAAGTTCCTTTTTGTTACTAATTTAAATTTTCTCTATCAGAACAGAGATTTTTGTTTCACATCTATTGATCTACCTAAATAAGTAAACAATGCTTTTATGTGCTCTAATATGGATATAATATATGGAATACAGGATTTACACTTTTTGTCAGTTTTAATAAATAATAATTTCTGCAATATAATAAGTCCTAAAAATAAAGCATGCATATGATTCTTTTTATTCATTTGGCAGTATATTTATATCACATCCTAACTGATAGATGTTACATTGTTTACTTTCATTCTCTCACTTGGAGGGGGAAAAATTGATTTAGTTATTTTTATAATGCATGTTTAGATGTGAAAAATGATTCAACTACAATGCAATCAGTTTTGTTTTCCCCTGGAGTGTTTTATTTATGGAGAGCTCACTGCTTTTTATCAGCCACCCATGTCTCTGTGGTTAGTGGGAGGATACAACAATACACAAACTAATTTTAGAGGTTTATTGACTATCAAATTATCAAATGAGGTGTTGAAATTATCTGCCTTCATTCTCCACACATTTTTGGCTTTTCTTTAGGGAATTATTAATTGTGAGAAATCTGGACAATTCCCTAACGAATATTATCTTTTGAGTCCCTGTATGGTGTGCAGGTTCGAATTGTACGTGGCATTTTTTAATTTATCCCAGAGATAATAATTGCAGGCTGTTAAATTGGGGGACTGAGGGGGCCACAAACCCCTATTATATTCCTGTCTTGTAGAAACACATTGTGAATTACTCTCATGGTGTTATTCACAGTGTGAGCAGTGGCACAGCCCTGTTGCAAAAATGCATGATCATGTTCCCTGTTGGTTAATTCTCTGAAAATGGGGTAGTATGGTATTCCTTAAGTAAAAGAATCACCAGTATGTTCAAAAGAAATTGGTACTATGAATCTTTCACCACTGAATGAACACCTGTGAATCATACATACAGACATGCTATGCCATTAAAAACACACAAGGCATAATACTCATTATGTATACAGTTGAATTAGAAAATGAACAATACAACACATACCCGGGAACAGCTGCGTTCCGACTGCGAGTCAGCAAGGTCAACAAGCAAACAGGCTTTGTATTCCCTCCATGGCGCAGCAAACGAGTAGGAGCTCGCTCATAGGAAAATCTCGCACTAAGGGGGAAAGCATCACTGAGTGCACAGTACATTGATTTGTGCGATTTGTTATAATTTAAAAGTGTAAATATATTCTATTTTTTTGTTCTAATTAGTCAAAGCACATTCAAAACATTGTTACAAATGGGTTCTATATACTTCATATAACAATTTAATATTTTCTATAATTATTTTCAGATATTGACATATTCATTATTATATTAAGTTAATTGCTGCTTAAATTTCCAATAATGCTGTATAGTTAAAAAAAAATACTTCCTACTTTTGCCATCCATGCAAGAATTCGTCTTACAATAATGGGTGTAGCCACTGCATGGTTAAGTGGGGTACAAGTAAAAGTTGTAAATTTTTCAAGATCAATGTAATGAAACATCAGATATCTTAAAGGTATAAATTGAATACAGCATCGAAACAAAAATTGTAGGAGTTGTGTTCTGATAATAACTACAACTTTGGAGAAGTAGCAAGAAATGGGGGGAGGGAGTTTACATTATTGTACAGGATTCTTTAAACAAACCTATTATAGAAATAAGCTCTTCTGCTTACAAACTACAGTGGAAAGTGTGGTACAGAAAATATGCTTCTAATTTTATGTATACAGTGTATGAATTCGCTTTACATGATTTGTTGGCCCTGGTGGTGTAGTGGTAACCATATTTGCCTTCTAAACCCAAGATCGTGGGTTCAAACCTGGCCAGGATTGATGGATTTTTATGGGCGTAAAAATCGTAAGAATGGCTTCCTTCTGAAGGGAAGTAAAACCGTGGGTCCCATGCCATACATTTATGCACAAAATAGAACCTCAAGCCTGAAAGAAGAGGCCTCTGAGCAAAATTTGTCTACCATTTCATGCCCTGAATAGAATGGGATGCTAATGATCTGAGATGTTAAAGAGCATCCGTAAATAAACCAAATCAAAAATTTACATGAATTTTGTGGAGATCTCTGGACCCAAGGTTCAAGAGTTCAAACTTGGCCAAGGTCAACAAGATTTTTAGGACATAATCTCGAGCACAAGTCCTCTGGTAGGGACTTTTAACAGTCATGGTGTAGATTTATGGTATGTAAAGTACTCCATACATGAACGAAGAGGTCTGTAGACAAAATTACCAATCATTGCACATTCAATTAAAACCTTAGAATCACACTAGATGACACTTGAAGTGACTGACTGACCACATAACTTTCTGACATTTGTTGGTGCTAAGTGCAGATAAATTCATAATGATTCATATGGTCCATCAGGGCCTGGAAGAGGCAACAACTTCTGACGAGTAAAAATGCCTAAGAAGGGAGAGAAAAGATTTATGCTTCATGGAGTTCAAGTTCTCTTTGCTTCTTTCTATAACAAAATTAAGGACAACTGTATCAGAATTATTAAAACCTGTTTGAAATATGGCTATATTTTATTCATTTCAATGCAGGAATTTTTAATGCCTTTGTGCACTTTCTTGAGAATCAATATCTTTCTATGCTAGAAGGTTGTCAATGAATTACAGATTCTAAACTAAATTTAATTAAGAGATATATATTGCCCCTTGGGTGTAATTCAATCAAAACTAAAAGTATGGAAGAAAATGGGTTTTTATGTACATCATGGTTTAAGAAACACATTTGTTCACTTTAATATACTTGTACAGAATATATAGAGTTGTGGTAGTGTTCTTTTATTGAAATTAGTGTTTTGTTTAGGATGAGACTAAATTAAGTGAGTGAATGGGACAGTGTACCAAATAGCTTAAACTTTCAGTAGATAAAATATTGTTACATTGTCAACCATTAAACAACTGGTGTATGATATTAGATTGGGGTTCAGGACAATGTGAGCAAAGGTCACTCGAACCATGTCCTGAATTTTATAATTTTGAGAGTGAAACTTTAAGAGTGTTTTATCATTGCACCGATATTTTAAATGTTTTTAACTCAAATTGCTTCCCAGTTCATTGAAAGTGAAGCCACAGAAATGTTTCTAGCATTTTAAAATTGAAAAAAGCCTAAACTTTATCAAAAGCAATTAAGAAAACAAGTAAATGATTAATTTCTTAAATGATGGTCAAGAATTACAGACTTCAGCCTCATAATAGTAATCAACTCTAATTAGTTGATGGTTCTCTGTTCCTTATCATCATCACTTAGGAACTCATTATCACGAATCCTTCTACGTAGTGCATAATTTTGTTGACACTTACAACAAAAATACTAAATTGAACAGTGAGTTGTTTGGTAATTTGTTAGTCATCCTGAAGGATACTGGCATTTTCTATCATTGCAGAATGCAGTTGCCTGAAGTATGGATAAGCAATAAGTCAGCCTCAATTTTCTTCTGATGACTGTAGCCTTTTCACTTAGCAATTTACAGTGCTTTTATCCATCATTGCTCAATATATATTTCTTAAACACTGAATGATGATGGTATTATTCTTCAAGGAGCATAAAAAGAAAGAAAGAAAGAAAAATAATAATTGCTCTTTTATAACAATTTATTATTGAAGAAATCACTCTAATTTCACTAATTTTATTCTACTTACTTGGACATGTTTCAAAGGATGTTGCATTCCATCATTAGTATGGTTCCACTGTCAATTTCCCAGGGTGGTATTAAGATGATGTTCTGTGGATTTTATGAACTTTAGATGAGGTTATTGTTGTTTAGGAGATCAAAATTAACCAAATTTGAATATATTTTCTTACAATGTTAATTCTATTGGGTTTTTGAAGAGCTTTTAAGAGTTTTGGTTCCTTTTGAAATTTGTGGTTCTTTTGCCAGAAATGGTCTGCTATTGCTGATTTTTCTGTGTGTGTATAATTTACATTTCTCTTGTGTTCCCTTAACTATATGGTAATATTTCTTTTTGTTTGTTTATGTATTTCATATTGCAGTCTTTGCGATGATTTCGTAAATGTCTGATTGTAGTGATGTCTTTTATTTGTTTTTGCTTTTTGAATTTTTCTATTTTCGTGCTGACCAAATCAATTTGTAGTCATTTTTCTGTGCTATATCAATGATTTTATGGTACTTCACTCTTATTCTGTCTTGCTTATTGGTAGATTTGTTAATCTGAATTGATTATGATTATTCAAATGAACAAACTTACCAATAAGTAAGAAAGAATGCAAATCGAAGTACCTTATAATCATAGATGTAGCACAGAAAAATGACTACGCAGTAGATTTGGTCAGCAAGAAAATAGAAAAATTCAAAAAGCAAAAACAAATAAAAGACACCACCACACTAAAAAGCTACAAAGAAGATCATACATATATATGAAATTCACATTCCACCCATGGGCACACCAAAAATTCCAAAAAAGTTTTAAAGAGGCAAACATCATTTTGGCTCCAGTAAACAAAAGTAGTTACAAAACTTCCAAAAACCAACACAAAAGACAAAATTCCACCAGGAAAACAATCAGACATTTACGAAATCATCGCAAAGACTGCAACATGAAATACATAAACAAACAAAAAGAAATATTACCATACAGTTAAGGGAACACAAGAGAAATGTAAATTATACACACACAGAAAAATCAGCAATAGCAGACCATTTCTGGCAAAAGAACCACAAATTTCAAAAGGAACCAAAACTCTTAAAAGTTCTTCAAAAACCCAATAGAATTAACAGTGTCAGAAAATATATTCAAATTTGGTTAATTTTGATCTCCCAAACAACAATAACCTCATCAATAAGTTCATAAAATCCACAGAACGACATCTTAATACCACCCTGGGAAATTGACAGTGGAACCATACTAATGATGGAATGCAACATCCTTTGAAACATGTCCAAGTGGAACAAAATTAGTGAAATTTGAGTGATTTCTTCAATAATAAATTGTTATATTTCATTGTAAAAGTTCCTGTTATTCAAAACTAATTGCTCTTTGTTTATAACAATCATGAACTTTAATACTCCATTTTGAAAGCTGTTATCGCTGCCACCACCTAGCAGAAGATGATGAATCTACATTGGCTGGGCAATCCATTCCCCCCACCCATGCCCCAAAAAATTCAGGTGAGCAATAATAAAAACTGCAAAAATACAGGTTTCTATGTACATTACTAAGTAAACCAAAGCAATAATGCTCTTGTAATGATAACCTCTATTAAACATTACATTTATATGAATCTAAAGCACACAGAAGGATAAAGTTTACAAAAAAGTATGTAATTTCAGCACAATGACACTCCATATGGAAATAGCTAGCCTGAAATTTTGCTGAATATTTCTCCATTTAACTTTGATTACAAGGTGTTTCAATTGAACCAGATCAGAATTTTTCATAGAACTATGAGAGAGAAAGAGAGTCCTTCTTAGTATTTCTTTACTGTCATGATTACAATTCTCTTACAAACATATACTTGAAAATAGATTAAATCAAGTTTTGGTTTATAGAGGAATGAAATATCTACAGTAAAATTGTCTTATTTTCATGTGTGGCAACAAAATATATTCACTTAAGACTACTGTGTATATATAGTACTTCCAAGTATGTGATACATTAAAATTTCAAAGTGCTCACTCATTAGAACATTTAAAAAGCTACTGAACAATAAGCACATTGGATTATAACATATGTTGAAGAATTCAGCCTCATCTCAACAGTTTTGCTGTTGATTTTGAACGCGTTGTTGGACGAGGTTTTAGTGATGAGACATCAGCTACATTTGCTTGAGACTCAGATAGCAGCCGACGTGTTCTTACTGGTCTTCTAGGTACAGGATCATCCTCAGTATCCCTCCAGATTTTCACTTTTATCTGAGAGTTTTCTTTGCTACCTAACTTTTTCTTTTGCACTCCATTTTCTTTGGTTCCCTGTTTCTTCTTCCGTGCTTTGGTATTTTCTTTTTTTTCTTCCTCATCATCACTGCCAGGAAGCACAAGCTTTCTTGGCTTGTTGCGCAATGGTGTTTCCAGAAATTCTTTTTTCGGGGCAACAGAATATGTACTTTTCTGAAGATTAAATGATCTGTATTGAGAACTTACTGGTGTTTTATCTATGGGGATATCATTGAGCAGAATTACACATGGCAATAGCTCATCTGGTGCTGAAACAGAATGTAAACATTTTTGTTCAAAAATATGAACCATCAATTGATTTTCTTGTGGTTATGATTTTAACAGTCAAATCTTACATGCTTTTTAAACAATATGGGCAAAAATGAGCACATTAATCACAATTTTTTGATTGAGCAGTGTATAATACCCATTTTTACTACTGAGGCACCACAGATGGTGGACAATGATGATACATGAAATGAAATGGTAAATGGTGAAATGATTTTTTCTTTAAAGTAAGAAAGTGTTTCAGGCCTAAATTTAGGGTATCTCCCTGGCATTTGCCATTTATGAGGGCTGAGGAAAACCTGGAAAAACCTCTATCAGGGAGGATGGTCCTGGTAAGATTCGAATGCCAGACTTCCTGCTCTCGATTCTGTGCCTTAATGATTTTGGCCATTCATGGCAGTCATTACAATAATTACAAGATTAACTTGAAATATGTGAATTTATGCATATTAAAAATAAGTAAATGAAAGAAAAGTGAAACAAATTCTACATATTTATTATTTATTTTTATCAAAGCTGTTATATATGACAGTTTGGAAATTAAGGGGGGGGATGGGGGATGTTTCCTACCTGTGGGGAGAAGGAAGATAAGATACATACTATTATTTGTTAAAGGAACAATTGAATGGAGGGTACATTTGATAAGTAAGAAGTTGTAGTAAGAAAGATTTTTGAAGATCAAACACAGCTATCAAATTATGGGAGTTTTTAGGTAAAGATGAAATGGAGATGGTCACAGTGGAGAGAAATAAGAAATATACTTAAAATAACTAAATTATATTTAATTAGAGTATTAGACAATATAATATGTATGTTACACTTTATGCTGTTTTTTGAGGTAACTGTGGTTTTGGCCAAAAAAGTACAGTTACGGTCAAATCATAACTTTGTATGTACTTTAGCTTGTAATATATATCATTTCTTAACAATATAAGAATTGTAGGGGGGTAGGGGAGATTTGCCTCTGTATAACCAGCGGTGCAATTTCCCTCATTAATAAGTGCCCCGTGTTTCTGCCTTCTGGCCATTTGAAGGCTGAATACTGGCCACAGCTATCAAGTTAAACTGCACTAAAGCAGTGTTTATAAAAGTGAATAGTATGTATGGGCTAAAATTGAAATGCAGGTGACAAAAATGCAATGAATGTCATGCAGGTCACCAAGAAGCCTGTAGCAATCAATTTTTACAAAAGTTTCGATGTTTTTGTTGAGAATGGCAAAATTAATTTTGGTCCAATATTTTTCTGAAGTTCTTTTCTGTGAATATTTAGTTCAATTTATTTTATTTCTGTTACCTATATCTGCATTTTCCAGTCTATTTCTGAGTAAAAAAAAAACCAATAAAATAAATTTTTAAGCAGTTTCCTTAATATTTAAATGGTTTAACATTAAAGTGATTTGGTACCTTCCTAAGCTTTTGAAGGTTTCATTTAGAAAAATGCTTATGCTACTCTCAGCCTGTGAAATGGAAATTTGCCTGATAATCTTATTGCAGAAAAAAAAATAAGAGGGCAATCAATATTCATCCCAAATCCTCTTAATTTAAATAATAATGATAATAGTAAATATTAAAAAACATCAAATGCTGGATTGTACAAATAATTAATTTTAAAGCAAATTATCTGCCTTGCAACCAAGAACAGTCGTAGTCTCAGAATATTCTGAGAGCTGTGCACGAGCAGTCTAACAAAGAGAATGCCATCATCTACCATTCCACATTCAGCAATCACCATGCATAAGTATGATAAGTCAGCAGCATTATCAGTGCTGGAGGCAGATGCTCAGGTCTTTTAAAACTCTGATCCATATATTTCAAATATAAAATATAAATAAAATTATTTCTATGCCAAATGTCACTTGTACGGAGCTGTACATTATTTTGTGGAACAGAAAGTTACACTCCATACTTACAAGGACTTGTACTAATACAGTTATGATGTATTAGATCATACTTTTGTGGAATAGGGCTCTGAAATTGCCTTTTAAGTGTGAAATGCTGTAGAGAGCAACATTCAAAATGGCTATGTGAGGTGAAATTTTATGTAGTACTAAATTAAATATATTTTAAGTGATGATGTAATTCCTTCCCTACTCCAATCCTATAAGCATTTTATGAAATATGTACACATTAGATTCTCCTTCCTAGCATTTACTAGCATTATTGCAAGTAAATATGGTACATTGTTAATAGTGAGTAGAACTGAGAGTTTGGAAGAATGTAGAATATTTTAGGAATCAATTATGTACATTTACTGTCATAAGAAAAATTAACTGAGAATTGCATCCAAGAGAAGAGTTCTAAATTTAAATATTATAATTAACTTGGACTGTTTTATAAATGAAATTTTGGCTAATTTGCTTTGTTTTGTATCCCTTAAAGAACTGCTTACTATTTCTATACTTAAAATAAATATTAGTTTGTTAAATATGAATTAACTTTACTTACATTTCTTTGGAGAGGCAGTTATCTTGGCAGCTTGTGTGATACAGATCTGTTGGTGTAGCACATGTCTCATCAAATGAGGATGTTTGCTTTTTAAGTTTTCAAGCTCCTGTAATGCAGTCTCATTCACTTCCTGTGCCAGTCTATATGAGCCACTGGCTGCAAGTAAGTCTGCATATGCAACTGCAAGCCATATATAACCTAAAACAAAAGAATGAAACCCATATATATATAAAAGATATATTAAACAATAAAGTGTATTAGAAAACACAGAGAAAGTAAGAAATAAAATTAAAGAATAATAGATAAATAGTAAAGAAATCAAAAGCAAATTTAAATTAATAAGCCAAGTTAAAAGCAACATCAGAGGTGCAAACAATATAAAATAAAAATAAAGTAACACTATTAACAATGTAACAAATTAACAGTAATTATAACAGTAGAAAGGATAAAACAGTAAGAGATAGTCACACTTGAAATCGCTAATTTCGAACTCGTTGAGTTTTTCTATGGCAAGAAGACAAGTTGCTTGTCTCTTATATATATAACAATAAATATTATCTTCCAGTGCTGACTGCAAAGGAAACTGTGTGCTTTTAAACTGTCTGCAAGAAATAACTAAATCAAATATTTGTAAAGCCATTTAAAAGTTAACATGAATAATATTTTACTGCCTAAAAAAAGGAATTTGCAAATTTAACTGCTTACTTCGTTGTGCCGCATATGATGTTATTTTTAAGCGTTGAATTAAAACAAAAAATAAGGAATTTTGTGTTTTATTGTGGAATACATATTTCATATAAAAATCCAGGGAGGAAGGGCTCTTAACTGCTTAACTTGAATTATAACTGGCTTTAACTTTATTTTAAGACCATTAACAAGTGACCTGTCTTAGTTGTTTCTGTGTGTGCCTTCAGTTAGCATTCCTACATGGATGTGCTAGTATAATGTCAGTGTAGTGGGAAAGGCATTAAAAGGAGCAAATGTAAACACTTGCAGCACTCCCATTAACATTTGCAAACATAAAATAAATGGTTAATACATAAAAATGTTCTGAATTGTTTTATTAGTGCTTTCATAATGCCACAACAGACATACTCATTACAAGAAAGAATTTTTATGTACAATGTTATGTTATTAAAAATTTGTGTAAGAACATTAAGGGGTGCTTTTTAATAAAATTCCCCAACATCTTTCTCCTGTCAGAGAAATTTAAACAAATGGGATCTATTCCTGATAAGAAGTGGCATGAGCTATCGTGACAAAACTAGATGAAACTGGTTAAAGATTAGATCATAGTCATAAAAAGAAAAAGAAAAAAAAAGTTTTGGAAACCACAACTTGGAAAGATACAAAACTGTTAAAATTTACATCTTATATACAGAGCTGGTTTGGATGCATAGCTGACTTAACAGGGATTTGCTTGGCACCTGGAGCACGCTGTTTGCCAGCAGAATCAGAAATTCATAGCCCCTTAAATTCAAGCACACAGATTTCTACAGCACACTAAACACCAATTTCTGGGTCATACAACAGCATTTTGTGTACAAGATCCAGTTTTTCTGCACTCCAGTATCTATTTTTTTGTGCCACTAAATAGCCATGTAAATAAAACCATGCTTTGCCATATATATATATATATATTACATGCAGGTCAACAGAGCAAATATTAACATTATCCAACATCCAATTGCAGAAATTAACTCTACTCACATTATCACATGATTGCAATTCCTCATTTCATAGGATTTTAGTATAAAAGTTTAGTGGCATTACAAGATGAAGTTTGCAAAATTACTGATTCGTGCACAAGCTTTCTCAGAGATTTCTTTGGATTTAGTTCTAACTTTTCTCAGATGTCGTCAACATTTTTCCTTAGTAAGAACAGGGTGTTTTACTATTGGTTTCTTATCAAGAAAATCCCATTTTTCTAAATCTATTCACAAGATTATGCACCATTTATCTCTGAGGTGCACGAGCAGCAGGGAATCTGTCTATAAATCATGCCTCTCTTTTCTACATGAGTTTGTCATATAGGAATTATACTGAAGATTCTGTGTGCTAAAGTATATGAACTTTTCGGAATTAAAGCAGCATTAGCACAACGTTCAACTCCTGCAAAGCACAAAGACTTTGCGTCAACTGATTAGCCAGCACAGGAAAGTGGAGAGGGGACAAAAACAGTTAGAAACAGGAAAGCAAATCCCTGTTGAGCCGGCCATGCATCCAAATGAAGGTTCTATAGTTACTATCATCCAGTAATTACAACTAATTGATGAGCATGAGTTAAATTTCTGTAATTGGATTTTGTAGTGTTAAGGGTCAATGTTTCATAATTTTCACTGATAAAGCATTTTTCATTTAAATGGCTGTTTGTCACAGAACAACAAGTGCTGGAGCACAAATAAACCCAAGTTTATACATGGAGATCCTTTGTGCAATGATGCATCCTTTGTGAATGATGCATCTATTAAAAGGTGCATAACTACTGTGACTTTAATTGTACTTTTATATTGTGAAAGAAAGCCAGAGTCTCAATTACAGTGACATTAGCCAAATATCATTGGGGGCTGGTACTCTTGCAAGAAAAAAAAATTATGCTCTTATCTCTAAGGTTACTTAATCTTATATATTCATTCAAATAATGGATCAATTATCTAATCACTATTATTAACACAAAGTTAAATCTATTTTCCAGTCACCCCAACCAATAAAATTCTATAATAATAATAATAATAAATCTATTACAACATAAATAAAATAAAATCTTATTAAACTCTATACGGTCTTCGCTATGTTTCCACTGCCTACATACTCAAGCTTATGTGCACCACCATGGGTGGCTGAGGTCATTAAGTCAAAAATTCTTCAGTGGGAGGTCTGGGATTTGGTTCCTGCCTGAATTGTCTTCCTTAACTTAAAGTTTTCTTTAGTTCTCATAAATGGTAAATGCCAGGCATGTGTCCATTGCCCATGATGCTTCAGCAATAAAAATGGGCACTAAATAGTATTAAAAAAAAGCTCATGTGCAAAGGCTCTATAGTTATACAAAGGCAATTTGAAAAATTAAGTTCCATTAATCATTTAAAGGAAAGTTACTTATTTTTGGAACTTTTATTGCACACAAGTGGAAAGCACACCATTAATTAATTTTCAACATAATTTTCATTTACATTTCGGGCATTTGTCATATCGCTTCAAAAGCTTTGGAATCCCCTCTGCATAGAACTCTACTGCCTGTGATTGTGGCCACCATGTAGCTCTCCTTAAGCTCTTCATCTGTTTTGTTAGTATCTAACAGTAGGTATTACGAATATTGTTGTTTCTTGTTCCATGAAATCCACAACAATACACCTTGCTTGTCCCAAAAATCTGTTGCCATAAGCTTCTTGGTTGTATCATCATGGGTGTTAGTACATCCAACTTGGAACTGATGCCACCAATGTCAAACAATACTCTTACTCATAATATTCCCGTACATTGCAGTAATCTCATGATGAATTGCAGCTGTCATTTTTTTCTTTACCCAGAGAAACAGTATCACTACATGTACCTCACACTTGGCAGGAGCTTCTATTGCTGCACATAAGCCTGTCTTGATGAAAGAAATGTCAAATGCAATCTCACCCTGACACTGCCAGGAGCATATTGAACCATGCTATATGCGAATCAAAAATAACACAGCTACTGCCTTTCCTGCTCATGAATAACATCATCAGAACTTACTTTCTGAATTGCTCTCTATATGTGCATAAGAGATTACAATATTAGTCCATATCACTTAAAATTCAATCATGCACAAAATGTGTATAAATTTATTTATTAAGAATTATACTTTAGCCAACAAATGAATTATATGATGTGTGCTCTTGAGATTCGTGACTGGCTCTTGAATGCATAACATATTTTTTAATTGTTGTAATGACATTTTCACCCACAAAATATAATCTTAGTGAAATGTTTCTATTTTATTTATATTTTATCTTTTTAAACATTGTTTTAAATAAATGAATATAAAAAAAATGGTTTTATATATTGCCTTGTGAACAGATCTGATCAAGTGACCATGTTCTGGACAGCTACACATATATTGATGCATATGCCAATATCCTTATTTAGGATAATCTGCAGATAAAGTATGGAACAAGCCTTCATGATCTTTTTTTCTAGAAGATGTCCGTCCGTCCGTCCATCCATCCATCCATCCAGTTGTTTAATTATGTTACACTGATATTTGCAAGAGGAATGTCGTGCATCAGTTAGGAAAAACAATGTTGTCATATTTCTGTCAGAACATGTTTAATGTTAACAGTGATTGAGTGTGGAAGTGAGAGTAAATAATGTATTAATTTATTATTTATTAAGACGCCATAAGATATTTTTAACAATAAATGAAAAACAGGAAATATTCATTGTTTCCGTCAATCTTTGATGTATGATGTATATTACATCTAGGTGGTGCAAAGTCCATATAATTGGGAGCAGATTATATTGTAAAATAGCACTGTATAGCTAATAACTGAAGAACAATCAGTACATTTGAAATTTTAAGTAAAACAAATCCTGAAAGAAATGGCATTACTTAATGAAGGCTTTTCATATAGTCCCCAAATATTCGAAAACTCCTTGTAAGCTTTGCATTAAGTCAGTGCTTTATATCTTTAAACTGACCTCCTTTTGTAATATTTATAGAAAATATTAATAGGAACTTGCATGAAAGCACTATATAGGCTGATTAGTTCAATATGCCACTAGTGCACAATAGGCTTACAGACAAATTAAGAGCAACTCAAAAACAACTGAAACACATCTAAAAATGTTTAGCAGAATTTTGAAACTGAAATATACTGTTATCCCAAATTTCTAAATTTTGTGTTCTTTTTTGTGTTTTAAACTTTCATCTTTACATTTTCTTTATAAAAACTGGTGGAACAGTTAAATATATGACTATTTGGGCATAAATACATGGTAATTATTTTTTTCTAAAAGATAAATAATGTGATCACAATTTGTTTGCACATCCCACAGAGTTTGTCATCCACAGTATGTGATGATGTCACTAGATGGCATTGTGATGTATGGTTATCACACGGAGAATGTGCAAATATCAGTTTTGTTAGTTAAGTGGTTTATTTATGGTTGCTCTTTAACATCTCAGGTCATCAGCATCCCATTCAATTTAGAGCATGAAACTGCTGATAAATTTTGCTCCAAGGCTTCTTTTCTCAGGCTTGAGGATCTTTTACATGCCATAAAGCTACAACATGGGACCCATGGCTTTACTTCTCTTCCAAAGCAAGCTATACTTAGGATTTTACATCCAAAAAAAAGGGTAATGAACCCACGATTTTGGGTCTATGAGGCAAGCATGGTTACCACTAGAACCACATAAACATCACTGATAAGTGAACCACATTGCAGTAAGGAAGTTATTCACCATGAACAGCATTCTTAAGTAAAAATAGACATTCTTCATGAGAAAATTGCCAGAGAATGCTACAGGAAGCTGGTGACAGCTGTCCATACTGTGGGCTACAGCATTTAAGCAAGAACATAATTTGATCAGTGATCTTCAATGTTCAGGAGTGTGTGTTGTATATGTCACATGCAGTAATCACCAACTGTATGGAATCAGATAGGTGATGGACAATGCTTCAGTTGCAGGCAGAAACCTTCATTGAGAAGCAAACCATTCACAGGATTCTATGCGAAGCCATTCAAATGCTGAAAGTTGTAACTCATTAAAGTTAAAAAATGACATGGTATGCAATATGCTGCAACCATCTGAAACGGTGGCAGAAAGGAGAGAGAGTACATGGGGGCTATTTTCAGCATTTATAAGATAATAATGTGTGTACTTGTAATGTATTTCAATGCAGCCTTGTGACTAGTAAACACATATAGCACAATATTGTTCTTTTATTGACTTTTTTGTTCTTTATCTAACCCTGGTGCACATGACCTGCATTATTCATACTTTGAATACTACCTTAAACTGCCACCTTCCATTTGCATATTTCAAAACTCTGTGCAAGTCCCTCATTTGTGCCCTAAACCTCATAAAATATGCATAACAAAGTGTTGCAAGCTTAAGGAATAATGGAAAATGAGCACCTGACATAATGGTATCCATATCTCAAAGACAACAGTACTTTAATTTCATTAGCAAGTACCCAATATTTTGAAAATTACACTTTAGGCATTTAGCTGCTTAATTGTATTTGAAAATTTGCTAAGGAATTATTTAACATTCCATGAATGTCTGGCAGCTGATGGTACACTTGCCAAGATGCAAGTGATATGTGCTGTAGCATATTGAATGGATTACCTTGTATAAATGCAATCTGCAGATGGCTGTTCATATTGCATTTCTAATTCTCAATATTTTCTTGCCAGAATCATATGAAAAAAAAAAAAAAAATTGTAGCTTTCTACATGCAAGACATTTTTCTGAAACATGTGTCTGGACAAAGTTCAGTCTCACCAGCTTAGTTGTACTATTTCAATATTTTATAGACAACAATACTGAAATATTATTAGTTAATTTGATATATGCTACATGCTTGATCAACAACCAAGATAATTCAGCACATAATAATATAACTGTTTGCTTTTCATACCTGGTAGTAGATTGTGATGAGGTTTGAGATTAGCACAGCCATTATCAGGAGAAATGGACTGCAGTTCAGAATGAAATCTGCTGATCCACTTGGTCTGCTTTTGGTTCAAAATTTCCTTCATATGGATTCCACCCATAAAAAACTTCACTGCCTCTGTTGCCTCTGATTGAATGCTGTATATCTGAGCCTACAGAACAAAGGAAAGGCTATCTTCTTAATATGTCATTTAAGCAGTGTCGGATTATTTAGTGGTTAAAAGAAAAGCCATGTTGCCATCATCTTTTGCTCTATTTGCATGCTAAAAGCTCTGAACCTCATTTTCCACTAAAAAGGATTTTACTTTTATGTTTCTCCACTCTTACCTAAAGAGTTTCTATATGCAATTTACCACATGAGAACATTTGCTTTTCTTTACAAGAGTCTGAAGGCATAAAAATCCATTAGGTGCTTTTACATGTATCCCTGAAAGCTATGGTTTCTTCAAGATATTTGAGGGTCAAGCTGAAAGTATGACTTGAAGCTTTGCCCCAATAATATCAGACTTTTTATGTCTATACAGAGTCAGCATATAAGCTTGGTACATCAGGGTCAAAACTTCAATTTGATAATATAGAGAGTTTACTTTTGTCATCCATTCACAGTACCATTATTTTATCTAGATGATAACTACATGGAATTGGTTGCAGTCATTAATCTAAAACTTCCCATTGAACTATAGAAGATGAAGATGAACTGATATGTGTGAATGACAATTTTCTAAAAAGATGCCAGAAATGTGTAAATGTAGCTGAACAACATTTCCAACATCTGTCATAAGGTATGTGCTTATTTTCATTGTAATTATAATTGTAATTGCGAAAGCTTGAATCTGTTATATGGATATTACATCCACTTTGCCCTCTGCTAGCTGCCGTGAAATGGACAACAAAACCATGAAAGACCTGATAGACACCATTTTCTTAAAGCTTAGTAACATGGTTTGCTAATCTACCGTGAATCAAACTATTTTAAGACTAATGAAATGAATGAATAGTGTTTAACGCCCGTTTTTGCTACAGAGGTACCACAGGCGATGGACACTGATGATACATGAGATGAAAGGATTTATTTTTAAGGAAGGAAACATTCCAGGCCTAAGTTTAGGGTACCTCCCCAGCATTTGCCATTTATGAGGACTGAGGAAAACCTGGAAAAAATCTCAGTCAGGGAGGACGGTCCTGGCGGGATTCGAACCCCAGACCTGCTCACGAGTCCAAGCCTTAACGACCTTGGCCACCTGTCGTAGTTTGAAGACTAAGCTTGGTACTATGAGGGCTGTTCATTCAATAATGAATGCTCATTCATTCTTGAAAACATACCTTTACTCATCCTCGTCATTTTGATGATCTTTCTCAAAACAGTCCCTTTTGGGTGAAATGCATTTCTGCTGGTTTTCAGATATGCTGGAAACCATTTTTGATAGATTCTTTACAATCATTTCTGCAGCCTTCACCATTGCTTCTGATGATGGAAAATGCTTCTCATAAAGGTGTTTCTTCAATTTAGGGAAATAGAAAAATTTACATGGGGGTAAATCTGGACTAGAGGGAGAGTGAGGGGCATACTTCACATTGATTTTTGTGAGATATTCAGCAACAACATTTGCAATGTGTGGCAGTTCATTATCATAGTGTAGAATCCAGCTTGTTGCATTAAAATGTGGCCTTTTGAAAAAAATACAGAATGAATGATTGAAGAAAGGGTACTGCATGGTTTAATTTGGGAATATGAAGACTGAAAGGTTATAGGGGAAGAAATGAAGAATGTGGGGAGAAAAAGAAGCAATATATATCGTGTTAGAATTCAAAAGCATAAATTTCTGGAGGAAAGAATTAATTCAATGGTTGATAACAAAAAATAGCAATACATTTTTAGCTGCCTAATGTCTTAATAAAAGACAGCTTAGAGCTACCAGATTTTGGTACATTCTATATAAATAAATAAATACCTGAAGATATACAGTATCCAGAACTAAATTCTGCAGCACCAGTGTGCTACATATAGCACATCTGCAGTCATCACTATGATATACAAATGCTGGCATAGTAAAAGTAGCATTACACAATTTTGGGGAAGACATGTTGTCAATTTCCCGTATTCTCATCTTTGGGGTGCCTTGGAATGCTGACATTTGTGACTAAAACAAAAGAAGTTTTCAGTTATAGCGGCGCAGCTTCCAAACTACTAATATTCATATTTTATCATATAGCTCTTCTGATCTAGCAGAAGTAGAGAAGGTAATGTGCTTTAAAGCATTATATAAAAATAGCTACCTACCTTTTCCATTGTTAGCTGCTCCAGACGTGCTGCAAGTTCTGTATCAATGTATGTTTCCATGCTGCTGGAAACTTGTTGGAGTTCATTCTCCAGCTGGAGTATGAGCTGTAGACCTTGCAGTTTTACTACACCATCATCAACTTGAGAACACATGATATCAACTTGTGCCAGCAAATCCAAAAATTGTGCTGTCCTGTGAATAGCAGTTCATGCTGTTTTATGTTTTGGAAATGCATAAAAAGGTTACATACAGAAGTGTTTAATTTATCGCACTTAAGATAAATTACATTAGTCTAGCCATTGATACTGACACAAACTTTTGATTTGTACTATATAACTGATAGTCATGGTCATAGTACTGAAGCTTATTGCTGACTAATGCTGAACTGTGAATGAGAATGTGAATCTTTTTGCTAGCATGTAGTGGGGCAAACAGGAACACAAGAGCAGACATAATCGCTCTGCATAGGGTTGAGAAGTCACTTATGAACATTTTCTAGACCCTATAAATCCTAAAGATCAAAAGGTTTTCTATTGTACAATATACAGGTTTTCTGAGACTGGCAGTGTGAAAGATAGCCTGAAAGTGGCTTAACTCGCATTATACGAACAGCAACAGCTCACATCTACCAAAATCCCATTCAAAAACAGTTAATTAACTTACCCATATGTACAGTACTACTTGTCAACCATTTCCATGAATGGCAGCAGAGGAAACCGAAAGTCTCCTTCGCGTTAAGTTTGAGAGTTGTACTGTGACTTCAACAAATACAGGCAGATTAACGCTTGTAACACACAGAAACAAGCAATGGAATATAAAAAGTGAACTTTTTAGAATGCATGTTAATGGTAATCACATGCAATATATAGTGGAATCAAATGAGAAACTGTAATGTAGTAATGTAAATTTTAAAAAAAATAATTGAAATGGGAAAAGGTATACTCTTTTAACAGTATAAGTTCTAGAATGTATTTTTTAACTTAACCTATCTAACCAAAAGTTGCAACTTATGCATTAACAGGAAAACTTTTCTATGTGTTGTTCTCTCTGAAATTTTTTTTAAACTTAAGTTAACCTAACCTAAACAAAATTTAACTTATGCATTGAAAGCATAACTTTTCTATGCATTGTCCTTCCTAAAAAAGGTAACATGTATTATAGAAGAAAAGTGAAGACAAATTATGGAAAAAAAAAAAGGGGGGGGAGCCAATGGTCATAGCAAACCCACTACTTTCCCATTAGTAGCATGATGAGCTCTAACCAACTGTGCCACGAGACCGACATGCACAACAAGCTGAATATCTATGCACGTTAGTTGACTGGTGTTCGGCTCAGTTTTCCTCACTGCCATTCATGAAAGGAACTGTGATTTGGTTGCTAAGTAGTACTCTACGTACGGTAATGTATTAATTATGGCACAGGAAGTAAATTTTTCATGATTACTATCCAGCAAACTTAATGAAGACATTTGAGAGCTTACTGATGCAGTATTCAACATTTCCTGATGCCACAACTGAAGAAACAGAGGGAACTGAAATTGAGACGACTCTTGCAGTACAATGGACATAATGGGATTCTCTTCACAGTCCACTGAAGAGAGCTTGAACTGCAAAATGACAGGGTGTATGCCTCAAACTCCCAATAAGCCCCCAAGAGTCTCTCAGGTGCAGAAAAGCTACCGTCCTTCTTCAGTTTGGTTTGGTAGAGGAGAGTGAGTTTTGCTAGGTTTGAAAACCCATGCCAAAAATATGTGGAAAGTGTATTGGATACTGTTGTGATGTCGTTAAACCAAACCCTTTTTTAACTATGAACCTGGAATTTCTACCAAGATTCTATCCCAACTCAAAAGGCAAATATGATGCAACAATCACTGGATGCCAATGTACCTGATTTTCATCTTTACTGCTGAATGGTCATTTGCTAACCCTGATTTTAAATCCTGGACTACTACAAACTGTGATCAATGTTAGAGAAGATAGTCTGCAAGAATGGGGATCCTACAAATGAAGAGAATCCCATTATGTCCATTGTACTGCAAGAGTCGTCTCAATTTCAGTTCCCTCTGTTTCTTCAGTTGTGGCATCAGGAAATGTTGAATACTGCATCAGTAAGCTCTCAAATGTCTTCATTAAGTTTGCTGGATAGTAATCATGAAAAATTTACTTCCTGTGCCATAATTAATACATTACCGTACGTAGAGTACTACTTAGCAACCAAATCACAGTTCCTTTCATGAATGGCAGTGAGGAAAACTGAGCCGAACACCAGTCAACTAACGTGCATAGATATTCAGCTTGTTGTGCATGTCGGTCTCGTGGCACAGTTGGTTAGAGCTCATCATGCTACTAATGGGAAAGTAGTGGGTTTGCTATGACCATTGGCTCCCCCCCCCTTTTTTTTTTCCATAATTTGTCTTCACTTTTCTTCTATAATACATGTTACCTTTTTTAGGAAGGACAATGCATAGAAAAGTTATGCTTTCAATGCATAAGTTAAATTTTGTTTAGGTTAGGTTAACTTAAGTTTAAAAAACATTTCAGAGAGAACAACACATAGAAAAGTTTTCCTGTTAATGCATAAGTTGCAACTTTTGGTTAGATAGGTTAGCTTGTTAAAAAAAAATCCAGGGAGGACAAGCATAGAAAAGTTATACTGTTAATGCATAAGCTGTAAATTTTATTTACGTTAGGTTAAGTTAAAAAATACATTCTAGAACTTATACTGTTAAAAGAGTATACCTTTTCCCATTTCAATTATTTTTTTTAAAATTTACATTACTACATTACAGTTTCTCATTTGATTCCACTATATATTGCATGTGATTACCATTAACATGCATTCTAAAAAGTTCACTTTTTATATTCCATTGCTTGTTTCTGTGTGTTACAAGCGTTAATCTGCCTGTATTTGTTGAAGTCACAGTACAACTCTCAAACTTAACGCGAAGGAGGCTTTCGGTTTCCTCTGCTGCCATTCATGGAAATGGTTGACAAGTAGTACTGTACATATGGGTAAGTTAATTAACTGTTTTTGAATGGGATTTTGGTAGATGTGAGCTGTTGCTGTTCGTATAATGCGAGCTTCTTGATGGAAGCAATGGAGATTTTTCCCTTTGAGACCATCTGCAATGCACTAGAAGACTGGTCAGAGAGAGTTGAGCCTATGCAGACATTCTGAAATCTGATTGGTGCTATGTTTGTGTAATACATAACAAGGAAATTAAAAAATCTTAAACCATATTTTATTTATTCACAAAATAATGTGTGACTAGATAATCTTGTGGCTAAAAGCATCTTGTTACTTAATAAAATAATACTCATATCATTGTACTTGGCCTACTTCACCTCTTATGACTGAATCATTTTGGAATCTAATGACTTTTGTCTTGTCTCCCCAGGAATTTTTTTCTGAGGAAGTAATGCATTTTTTTTTCAGGTTTAGAAAGAGAAATAAATACCTAAGAGCCAGATGTGGACTATAAAGATGGTGAAGATCAATGAAATCATAGCTCTTGTTAGCAGTCTTATGATATGTGAGGCTTTTTGGAAGATAACTGTTATGAAGTAAGAGCACAACTGATTACTATTTTCTATTAATCTTTCAATTTGACAGTTACATGTCAGAATTTAATTGTGGAAGCATAGGCTTCTTTGGTAATTGCCCATTCTAATTCAATAACTAAAAGCACTATGCATCCGCATGAGCTCTCATCATTATATATACAAATTGTTTTTTTATACTAGCTGTGTGAAGGACATAAGCTGGAAATGGCAACTCAGTTGATAGAGCGAGCCTGGAAGGCTGAAGAGCTGTGGTTTAAATCCTGGCTGTGACCCAAAATTTTCAAATTTGATTCATTTCCAATTTATATCTCTGTCTCTCTCTCTCACACACGCACGCGAGCAAGCACACACACACACTATTCCTGGAATAATAAAAATTTCTAAAAAGCATAAAACTCATAAAAAGCACTCAGAATGCAATATAAAAAGTTCACATTAAAAGTTTACACTAAAAACCATGAAACTATGACTACAATACAACCTGAATGACTGCAATCATGAGTAACATGGTGCTACTCATTCTTTAAGAATCAAATCAGCTGTATTCAGGTCATGCCCATGCTCTATGAGTCATCTCTTATAGCATTAATCTTTTATGATAGACAAATCTTAGGAAAAGTTCTGGGGTATGAATCAGATGAGAGAGGTTCATGGTTCTATGGTTGGAAGACAGTAGCTCAGTTGGTAAAGCATCAGCACAGAAGGCTAAAGATCCATGGTTTGAATCCAATAGTCACCCAAATTTTTAAGTATGATTCTTTATTTCCAGCTTATGTTTTACACATGGCTAGTATGAATAAACAATTTCCAATATAAGCTGTAATCAGCTGTTAGTTTCTCTATGCATTGAAGCTTGAAATTGTGTCCAGCTCTGTACTTCATTTTGTCTTCATTTAAATTATCTTCTAGGATTCTTGTTGTAAACAGATCATACACACATAATTTATTTTAACAAAAATATCATATTTATGCAAATTTAATGCACCATCAGTATGTGCACCCCAAGTTCAAAACTTAAAATCATAAAAAAAGATTTGGGGATACTGTTGTATGGCATTATAGATATAAGTATGTCTGCTTCATAAAATGATCAGAGAATTTATAAATGGACTATTGTTACATCTTGGAGAATGTAGGACAAAACCCCATACTTGTGCTCTTGCCAGTAAATTTGGTGCAGGTCAAAAGAAAAAAAAGTTAATTTTTATAGTGTTAGTCACAGGTGACCCACTCTTACTCCTTTCATGTATGAATTCCAAAACTTTCTGCAATGTCAGGATGTTTTCCTTTGTGAGAGGTCCAGTGAATTTCTTCCTACTAGCTTTAGTTGTAAACAATACAGAATTTCTGTTGCCACCACAAGTGAACGTTGCTCTCAGTTACATTGACCTCTTTGCTGCCTTTCTGTTACTATTTTTTATCAGCATAAAGAAAAACTTTATACTTGAAAGTAGCATCATAAGATGTTCTTTTCTGTTTGCCCTCCATTTTGTGCCTACCTACTTTTCAAACACTCTATGCAATAATAGGCTAACAATAAATGTAATGAAGTAGAGAAGTGCAGCAATGCATTATGATGCAATAAATGTTAAATTTGAACAAAGTTACTGGCAAGCTATGGAGTGGATTTGCACTCGAATCTAATGTACACCACAATTTTGAATGCTACTTTTGGACAAAAGGGACATTAGATTTGCTTAAACTTCGTAAATATTAAATGAAGATTGTTAGTCAGGGGCCAACAAGAATGGAGATGAAAAATTGCTGAAACTGGATGGATTTCTACTAAATTGCTAAACTGTTATTTTTTTCTTTCCCCATTTTCTTTCTTTTCCATGTTACTTTATCACTACAGTTTGGTGGAGAACTGTATAACTCAAGGAATAAAGCTTGTATTTCCGGCACTATGCAAAGGTAATCTGAGAAAAGCTAGACAATGTGTGCAGATTTCACAACAAAGCTTTCTTAAAGTTTTTCTTTATACCTCAATGTCCCTTCACACTTATAGGATGCTCCCCCAGCCTGATGAGGGTGTTGCCAACTTCTGAAGTTGGAATGCTTGGAAAGTACAGCTACATTATTCCATGGATAGCTGCTGGGGGAATTATAGGTGATTATTCAAATGAATGAACTCTGGGAGCCTTTGTGGCCTTACTTTTCTAGGCATTCACCTTAAGACTTGAGGGAGAATCCCTGAAAAAATCTCAGTTAAATAACTGACCCAATGGGGAGTCAAACATGAGCATGCTGCATAGGAACCAGGAATGCTACCATTAGACAATGGTGGTGGTCCCCTCTCCCTTATAAGTTATGATGCAAATACAGAAAAGGGAAAGATAGTGGGAAGATGTGATGACCAAAAAGTTGACTAAGTAACAAAGAAAACACGAAAAAACAGTAATAAATTCAAAATGCTAACGTGTTTGAATAAGGCAAACTCAGAGAACAGACATGAAAATATGTCTATAAGAAATTACTTAAATTAAACACATAAAAACCTACTGTACAACTTCAAACAAAATAATGAAACTTCTCATTCACAGTATAGTTATTAATGTTGAAATAGGAAATGAAATTCAATGTTAAGACATTTATATTTACATTAAAGTTTACATAATCTACATAATATACGATATGAATTGAAGTGCGGAACCAATCCAGGCAACAATGTGTATTTGCAGAAATAGTCAACCACTTTAACAGTAATCGTGATCAAAATTGTTAACTTTCAGTTCAGCTTTGATGTAGTCTTTCTCATAATCATTAGGTTTGTTTAATGCTTATTTTTAGATTTTTTTCTTACATTTGGTGGATTTAAATTTGGTCTGTTGTGAAAAATTTTAATTTGCAGGTGCCTTGTTTGAATATTGCAGAAATATAAACTGCACAATTTCTTTCTATTAAACACTTTACAAATATAACTGCTAGAGTGTGTATGATCGCAGCCACTCAGGCTGTATTGACTTATACTAGGAGGAAGGATAGAGCAGAGGATATGCCATTTTGTATAGAGTCAGTCAGTCAGAAATGGAGCATTGGACCATGCTGCATTGTACTATGTCTATTTCCTATTACAAAACAAAGTTTGTGACAGAGATGCAGCATTTCTTTATATATTGTTTCAATTTTTGGTCAACATGATCAAATACTGTCTCAAGAGTACCAACTCATCAGTGAGTAAATCTGAAGAAAGTGGTGTGTATTAAATTTGACAGTCAGGATGTCCCAGAATGTAGAATAAGGACAGTTTCTGCATGCAGTCTTCAATGCTCAGCTCATCAGCAGCATTTTATATGAATCAAAATAAGTTTAGAACTAATACTAAAGCAGACCAAATTTCTCCTTACAAGTTGCATATAGCTAAAAAATTTCTTAACAGAGATAAAATGATGTGTTTCTTTCTGTACCACCAAGCTTGGTCTCCTAATGGAAAACAAAGACATTTTGAATAACTGTTAATGGCCATTGAGAACCACTTTAATCTGTTAAATATGGTGGACGTTTGTAACAGTTATTCTAAACCACTTTAATATATTTAGCTAAGTCATTAAACAGAATATGCAATACTGGTCAGCAGCAAACTATAAGGAACTAAATGAACTGCTGTTGTACTCTCTTAAAGTGACAGTTTGGTATGGAATTGTGTTTTTGAGATTGTAAACCCATATTTCTTTCAAGATGAGAACAGAGAATTTGCAACTCTTAATTCAGAATGTTATGTGACCATGTTGGAAGACTTTGTTGAACCATACTTACAATAATTTGGCATTGATCCAAAAGCCCTTCATTTCCAGCATGATGCAGCAAGCCTACACTGAAAATGAAATCTTATGAGTATTGTGCACTATTTTCTTGGTACTGTTCTTTCTTGTTTTGGAGAAATTGCTTGGCCTGCTCTATCACTGAATCTTATGGTTCCAGATTTTTCTTAGAAATAAGGTGTTTGTTTTGGAGGCATATGATGATAATCCATGAATTCAAACAAGCCACTGCTAACAACGTTACAGTTATTGATGAAGATCTACAGAGCCATATGTACAATAACTTCAAGAAATGCTTGCAAGAATGCACAGATTTTTAATGAAGGCAATTTCTCCTATGTAATTTTGAAGAAGTAAGTTTGTAAATATTGAATAATTAGTGGCATATTTCAATGCATTTATAAGTGTTTTGCTCACTTTTTTCTTATTTAAATTCAATTACTTATAATCCTTTGAAATGTGTCAGTTGGCTAGGCACTAACTTGCACAAGCTGATGACACTTGAGTAGATACATTATTAAACATAACATATGCATTTGATGATGATATAATAATAGTGTTATATAAAAATTAGAACAAAAGGTACTAACCTAGTAGCCAAACTCAAGCTCTGTGAAATTAACAAGTTTTTACGCATGAAGCATCGAGACTCACGTGGCCAAACCATCTCTCGAAACAGCTGACCCATCCACAATGAAATCTCTATCATAAGGCACTGTGCATGTAAATATTCTGCCAATGCAGCTGAAAGAGCAAAGAACATATTTCTTTTAACTAATAAAATACATATGTGTTAAGTTGAGCAGAAAAAGTATTTTCTGAAAGGAAAATCTGTAACTTTAGTTGTGATTCTTTAGTAGTTATGCAAACTAAATGTTTTAAATTTTAATCCATACAGCTTTTTACTGATAAGAAACATCCATAACATAATTATTAATATGCGAGTCAAACTAAACATACTTGTAGCTTCACTTACTATTTCTTTAGAACATGTTTCACAGTGTAGTCTGCATCATCAGCTATTTGTCAGCTGTCTGTTAATGCATGTTTTTACTAATAAACCATTGTCATAAGCAGTGGATACTGATATACATGAAATGATATAAGTAGTAAAAGAATTGGGCAAGCAAGCATTCCAGGCCTAAGTTTAGGATACTTCCTCAGCATTTGCCATTAATGAGGATTGAGCAAAATCAGCCAGGAACAACATTTCTGGTAGGAATCAAACTGCAGACCTCCTGCTTGTGAGTCCATGTCTTAAGAGATTTTAGCCATTCGTGTTGGTCACATGGGCTACTCACTATATTTCCATGATATACAAGAACAATAAAAGACTCTGGACAAAAATCTATCATGCATGCATCATGCTTGACATTAGAACCATTTATTAGCAATCAACAACATGTATTCTTATTTTATTTATCACAAAGTTAAAAGTCAAAACTTCAAAATACACTGAGTTTTCCAGTCTTATATAATAAGAACATTATATAGTCAAGATATTCAAAGAATATTCCAATATAAGTATGAGAGATCTATAGTGATCTCTTTTATGTGCAATACACTATTTGTTTATCTTTCTAAATATGCTGCTGTCAGTAACAACTTGCCAAAAATAAATGTATGAGAAGCATAAATGTTTGTCATCTAAATATTGATATTAATATCAATTAATATTAATATGTACTAGTTTTGGGCCTAGCTATGGCGAACCCTTTGTTTCTGTTTGTAGCAGATTTATTTATGAGATCATTTGAAATACATATCCTCAAAGCCTTCCTTTTAATTTTCAAGACATGTTATAGGTATGTGGATGAAATATTTGTAAAAATACTGAAAAAACATTCAAAAGATGCTCTGAAACTTCTTAATTTACTACATAATTCTATACAATTTACCATAGAAGATAAGAATGGTTGGCTCCCATTAACAGATTTAAAACTCATAAGAAATGGAGACAGACTGAACTTTAGAATTTATAGAAAAGAAACACACAGAGAAAATTACACAAAAATTAATAGTTATAACCCCACTCCACATAAATATGCAGTGTTTCATAGTGTGGCACACAGAGTTATTAATATCCCACTCCCAGAAACAAGAGCACAAAATAGAATACCAATAGATAATTAAGACAGAAATAATCATGGTTTCAACAAAGACAGTAATAAAAAATATCAATAAAATTAAAAGACAAAAATCTATAAGAGAGGTTTCCACACTGAAGAACATCAAGGAAGAATACAAATTAAAAAGTTTCACATACCATCCAAACCACAACAAATTTAAGAAGATATTCAAAGAACAAGGTATAATATTAGCCCCAAAGAATAAATATAATCTCAAAAATGTATTAGGGCGCACAATAAAAGACACCATACCAGCAGAATTGAAACCAGGAATTTACAAAATCAAATGTGCAGATTGAGATCAGAGATGCATTGAAAAAAACAAAGAGAAATTTGGAAACATGAAGAAAAGAACATTTTTGGAATATTCATTTTAAACAGGTTGATAAATCAGCAGTAGCAGCTCACTTTTGTACCAAAAATCTTGAAATTAAACTAGAGACTAAGCTACTGAAAGAACTTCACAACCCAATAGAGTTATACACTTGGGAAAAGATTTTAATCTTAAAAAATAAGAAATGCTTAATGAATTTTGATGTTTCCACCCTTGGACAATTTCATCAAGTTCTTAATAGAAGAACCAGAGACTGCCACTAAAGCATTCTGGGATCCAACCACCAATTCCAGTAGTCAGTTAACAGTTGATAAAAGAAAAACGTCTTCCGAAACATGTCCTAGTGTTATGTAAGTAAATGGAGTTAGTGCGAATAAACTGAATATATTAATGTAGAATATATTACCACCCCATTGTCTACAGCTTTGTAAATACGATTTATCTAATTAATTTAAATTAATGTTTAACCACAAAGTCTAAAACAGTTCTTCATTTAGTGCTCACAGATATAGGAAAATGTGCTTTCATCCAAATTATTGGAATTTTTAAAATCAGCTGTGTGAACCATTTTGCAATTCAAAATTTGTTTAATGAGTGATCATGATTTGATTATTTGATTAATGTTGATTTTGTGTTGTATTGTCATTTCTTGTTGATTATTTATGTCAATTTACTAGCCAGTCAGACATTGGAGTTCATGTATTTGAATGGCAGAGGACAGATGCATGGTCCATTTATAATTTGAGCATTGAGAATAGGCAAACTATGTTACATTAGAGTAGGCATCTCCAGGTCAGGTCGTCAAATCATAGAAACTGAGCAGTAACAAGTAGTCTAGTGGGGGAGGAGTAGGGGGAATCTGCATGTGATTTACACAAAGACAGCTGAATGATTCATGTAATGGTTGTCGTGAAATATATGAGAAGGGTAGTCAATCTATGCTCTAGGCTGAACTTATACTCATGTCAGAAAGTGCCATATTGCAGTTAAATAATTGGAACAGGACTGCACAATACACATGTATAACAAACCAAATATAGCAGTTAGTGACATAACATGGAAATACACAAAGTAAATTTCCTGTTCCTCCACTGCTCCTATGCTAGATAAGAGGAGCAAATATTGATGAGCAAGCTTGACCCACATCTGGCCCTTTTGAGACCTGCCACTAGAGGGTGATAATGGAACAATAGTGGAATGAATGGCAGGGGAAACCAGAGAAAACCGCCCAAACATTGTTTCATCTGCTACCAATTGCAATTATAGATGCTGGGACCAGGCTGCCTTGGTGAGCGGCAAGTAGTCTACACTTGGTCATGTAATATGTCTTGTATGATAGCTTTATTCAGTTTAGTTTCCATTTAAGCCTCTGTCACATAATCAAGTTGAGCCCTGTTCTTGTCTTATGAATGGCCTAATGGAATTGACATATAAATATTTTGCTTTGACATCTTGTTTGTGCCTTAAGAAATTTTATGCTGAGGCTGATTTAATATTACAACAAACGTGTGGGAATCTGTTCTGAGTTATAGTATTGCTCATCAATGGTATGAAATGTTATGAAAGATTATCAAAGGATACTAGTACTGAACCCCCAGTCACAGCTTTTTTGCAGGTAAATAATACTGGAGCTGAAATTGTGAGATGAATAACATACAATATTACGAAAACTATCAAGAGATACTCAATATTTCAGTAATAAATCATGGATATTTCAAAATGATCCAGAAAAAGTCAGCCACATTTTGAGTCTTTCCAGATGACAATTTCCCAATGAAAGTCAAGAAAATAAGAAAATGGTGACATTCTTCTCCATTAGCTGTCACATGGGAACAATGTTCCTTGAAAGATCAAATTTTTCCAAAAACCTGCATGAAAAATAACTGAGAACTAGACTTAATGGCATCAGGCTGCCCCATGACAATACCTTAGTTCATACTACCTATATCACACTTGTAACCCCCTCCTCCTGGTACCCTGCAATTTCTGGCTGTTTCCTTTGGTAAAGAACAGACTGGGAGAAGCAATTATCAAGTCTAGAAGATGCTATGGCACCGTATGAAGAACAGTTCAGGATCACTCAGAACAATAAAAGGTGCCTGTGCTTCCACTCTTGGTTCTGAAGGATGACCAGATGCATAAGAGGCTGAGGAGGAACATAAATATAACATTAAGTTTTAAAACATCATTGACATCTGGCACATATGCAGAAACTTTCTGAGTATTTCTAATAACAAAATGGATCAAAGCTATTCACACCCTGATGGCAATGAACACATATTTGAAACGTGAAACAACAATTAATATCCACTGGCTGCAGTCTGAAGCAAGACTGTTAAATAAACTATTTCTCAGGAGTGGTTCATTTTAGACAGAGGGAAACTCAGCTTTGGTTAGTCAACCTTCACTACTTGCAAAAGCACAAGGTAAACAGGAAACTTTTCACCTTCTGACAATGGGATGAGACTTGAAAGTCAAATGTAAATCATATTAGTGTATTTGAAACTCTCATAAATTTTATATAAAAATAACTTCCTCACAGTAATAGCAATTTTTGTATTATATGAAAATAAAATTAGTAAAACTAAAGACATTGCCTATAAATAAAGACACCCACTCTTACAATACTAGAAAAAAAGCTAATTATATAAGAGTTTGGTGCAGAAAGCTGCTAAAGAAAAAGATCCATTTATCAAGGGAACTACCCTTTATTAAAAAACTACCTACAAACATAAAAGATTCAGATGAAAAACCAATTAGCACCGTACATAATGAAAAAAAAAAAAAAAACTTACAGAAAAGTGCCCCTACAGATGGGAATACTCAGAAATGTGATGAAAAATTACCTAATTTTATACCTTAAATATAAAAATTAAATTCAAATAGAATAGAGTAAAATTTATGTATTATATACATAATGTATATAATTGATATATATATGTATATATAATGTATATAATTGTATAGCTTGACAATGTTCAATACTGCATAGACAAGTCTATGAGCAATAAAGACAACATTTATGTTTACTTTTCCTCATCAAGGAATAATGAAAAATAATATTTTGTATATTTAATACTGTTTTCTGAAAAAGTATAGCTTGATGAAAAAATAATTAGAATAAATTTCAAAGATTTCATGTGGTAGGGATATAAACAGAGTTTTCATTCAGAAAAAAAGGTATATATTAGCATTATCAAGGAATGTTATGGACATACAAAAAGAAAGACAAATGAAAGATTACAAAAAAAAAGAAAAAAGAAAAAGAATATAATGGAAAGATGCCACTTGAAAAAGGAAAAGAAGGCCGCCCATCATTTGGATACAAGGTACTAAAGCCTCAATGATGGAGGATACTGAAGAAAATTTTGGAAGCAGGCAAACAAGACTGGAGGAAGTGAGAAACAGATTAAAGGGAGGGAGGAAGAAAAAAAAAGAAAAAAGAAGAAAAAAACTGTAATCACGAGTGTTAGAAAATGTATAAACACTGTTAAACCAGAAATAAACAAATGTCACATTTATAAATTTAATATTTTAACTAGTAACTTGATTACATGCTGTTATTTCTTTACTTATCAATGTTTATTGACTGAACAAGTTTCATGGACCCTTGGCCACTTATCTATTGCTAGTCAATAAGGACAAGGGTCTATGAAACATGTTCTGTCAATAAATATTGGAAAGTGGAGAAATAAGCATTTGCAATTGACTCACCAGCTAAACATTTAATTTGTAATATGTTCTCCACTACAAAGTTGCATTAAGTAAAATATTATATTTACCCATGAATAGAAGTCATCAGTCATCATATATTGCACCATCACCGGTGGTCGAGGTCGTTAAGGCACGGACTTGTGAGTGGGAGGTCTGGGGTTTGAATCCCGCCAGGACCATCCTCCTTGACTGAGGTTTTTTCCAGGTTTTCCTCAGTCCTCATAACTGGCAAATGCCGGGGAGGTGCCAAAACTTAGGCTAGGAACGTTTCCTTCCTTAAAAAAAAATTCTTTCCCAATATATCATTTCATCTCATGTATCATTAGTGTTCACCGCCTGTGATGCCTCAGTAGTAAAAATGGGCGTTAAACACCATTCAACAACAAATCATATATTGCATACCTCACACTTTCGGTTATACATTTTTAAAAAAAAATTTTTTTCATTCAATCTGATTCCTCCACATCATTTTATTCTTGTTTTTCAACTTTCTCTTAATTTCTCTCGAGAAATGCTGATCATCACAGGGAGTATGCAAATACAGGGTTATGTAATGCTCTCTTTTTTTCACTTCTGTTCTTCATAGCGCCTGACAGTAACATGGTCAGTAGCTTGGAGTTATTTGAGATGAAAGTATTGCAACAATGATCGCTCAAGCTATTTAATTTCTGTGAGTCATGCATTCCTTTAATGATCAAATTTAAATTAAAATATTTGAGTGTGCCTTTATTAGAGTAATGGCTCTCAAGTTTTCTATCTAGTCAAAAAACGTCAATTCTGGAGGATTTTATCTCATAGCAAATGCTAAGGTTGTACCAGATTACTGTTCTACAAATAACAAGAATGTTTGAGTATTTTAAAAATAAGGGAATATTCCAGTACTTACCCTACTCTCATCTTCATAAATTTTAAGGAGATATATGGAAGTAAATTATACATAAATTTAAATGGAAGTACAATGTAACCTTGATCCATTGTTTCCCTGGGGTATGCAAAAGAAAATTATAAATGTAGAAAAACTATGGATAGGGGAGGGGGAATACATGGACATCTTTGACAGTCAAAATTGGAGAGAGACTATTAGCTGAAAAGAAGAAAGTCTACAGAATGTAGAAATTTGCTATTATTTTTCACTTTAAAATATCAAAATATTGAAGGTGGTTATTTTCTCCCTGTCAGGGATACTGGTCTAAAATAAATGCTAGGTCTTTCATCAAGTGTCATTAAGTGCTTCAAACGGACACTGCCATGACTTTAGTAACAATAAAACTTTAGGTTCCTTTTCACATGTGTATATTGCAAGAGATTATTCACAGCTTTATCTGTTATCTGTACATCTTTACTTCTATCCTTGGTTCCCCTAAACACATGCTGCTTTGCACATAAGAAAACAATGTGTGCCTTGTACTGTATATGTTGCAATTTATCAATGATTCAACTAAAAATTATCAATTGAAAATACATAACATTAAAAAATAATTTGTTCAATTGATGGATGAACTATCAATAATGGTTTATTCCTATTGTTCATAATGAAATTATGTCTGGGACTTTATTAATCAAGCAATGGATTTGAGAAATTGATGCTTATGTAACTATGGATCCAGATTTCATTGTATTAGTTTAAATACTGATTACAACAAAGGTCATTTACAGACTTCCCATACCAAAACTTTGATCCAGTAGATAGCTGCAACATAAATATGCTTCTTTGGCTTCTTTCACTGCTGGCAGCATAGTTTTGCCTGACCAGTTTATGCTCGGATCTGATACCAATTTGCATTTGGTGATCAAGAATGTTATCCTTGTGTTCAGAATAGCACCACCCATTGTCTTAATCTTTTTGCTGATTACAGCATTGTTCAAAATCTCCAAATATGTTGGTAGCATAGTATACTAGGAAGGACAAAAAGAGAAAACATTTTAAATTCATGCAATGTTAATATACTGGTAAATATATAATTAAGACTTTCTATTAATTGATATCATTGTATGATTCAGTTGAACTACACACTCTTAAAGCTTCACTTACTTTTCATAAATGTATGGAACCGGTTTCGAGAACATTTTGTTCCCATCTTCATACAATGATATCAATTAATATGATTGGCTTCACTGTGCAAGTTCCAATTTACATTTAAGTAAGACTTTCTAGTTTTACAGCTAAACAGCTGCTTTGATTTGTCGTTTTTTTAAAGTAAAAAAGCATAACTGTGAATTTACATAAATGGTATCCTTTCATAAATAATGCACTTTTTAAAACTTACATGTTTATTTATTTGACATTATCTTTTTATATCCTTCAATATAGTCTCCCCTCTTTTCAAAACCAATTCCCTTAATTTTGGAACTGTGCTATTCCATTCAAAGCACCACATCAGTTCATCTGTCAAATGGTTTGGATAACAATGGCAAAAAGCTCTTCCAGAGAAAGAAAATGATGCCCATTCATGGGTTTTTTCAATTTTGGGAATAAGTTGAAAGTCTGGTAGATTAATGCCAAAACTATAGGGTAAATAAGGCGACAGTTTTCACCATATTTGCACAGCTTATTAGTCACAACATTTTGTGTGCAAGTGAATGTTGTTATGGAGGATGAGTAGCCCAGCCTTGTCAAACTGAGGTAAGTTTATGTACTTTTTGCATACAGTTGCATTGCTGCAACATTTGCTCCACATGGAATTCTATTTTTCATAATGATTACTTGGTGATCAAAAGCAAAAATTATTTGATTATACTCATTGGATTGTGGTTTCAACTTCAGCTCAAAGTCTCTAATTCATCTCAAGTAGATAAAATATTTTAAAATTCTTAAAAACACTTTCATGGCCTCATTCTTCATGAACAAGTAAACAGACTGAGTTAAAAACATTCAAAATATTAATATAATGATAAAACACTCTTAATGTTTCACCCTCAAAATTAAAATTCAAGACACGTTTTGTGAGATCTTTGCTCACATTGTCAACTGTTAAATGAATGGTGGATCATGCTAGGTTGGAAAAGTAAGTGACAGAGGGCTCTGGCGGTGTTGATGAACTTGTACAGAATATTGTCTGCTTCCAGAATATTGAAATTCATGAATTTATGTTCATATTTCTTTATGAAAATCTTTTCCCATGTCAGTTCCTTGAGATGTTGAACAGCTTTTAATAAAGTGATGCATTTCTCTAATCTATTATTTTTCAATAGCAGAATGTTTGACCTTCTTCAATGTTGAATCTTTGATTCAGCAAGTTTGTAATGTCCCTGCATTTCAGCTTCTGTTTAGCAATCGAGAAGTGAGGAACCCATCTTTTACAAATATTTCTCTTCTGTAAATCATTTCTCAAAATATGGAATAATGACATTGGTAAAATCACTGTGGCTTCTGAAGTTTCTCAAATATCACATAACGATCATCTTGAAGAGTATCTGCCACAAGCATCACACTTTGTTCTACTGTTGATGTCTTTGGCATTCCAAAAAATAAACCTTGTACTTATGATCTGTTAAACTCACCAGAAACTTCACTCAAAGGATTGTGGATTACTGTGGAGCTTTTATTGTGAAAATGATCTCAATGTGTGACCTTTGGTCTTCAACAGTCGCACAGTACCCCATACCTGCAGGCTCCATTGCTGTAATTTTTACTATTGTTTTATCAGCCAAAATGCAGTTGTGCCAACTATGCATTATTTATGAAATGACCCTCTTATTAATCTACATACAGCCCTATAGTATGTTTCTCTGAAAAAATGAAAGCAAAATAAGAAATTATACATTGACCACTGGAATACCAAAGTAAGCAAGCACACAAACTTAACTTACCCAATAACTAAATATCAGATTATAAAATGGATTAGGGTTACCAGAATTTCAGTTTAAAACAGAAAGACCCAGATCTAAAAGTGTTAGTATAGCACAAGTTTTTGCTATTTGCTTTACTTATTGCTATATTTAATACCTAAACTTCAAGCCAAAGCAATAATTAGTTTTAACATAAGTCAAATGTTAAAATATGTAAAAGCTATTGGATGCAATAAAAACAGATAATACTATTACTAATGATAACACAAATTAATTTATTTTATTAGGAGGGAGTTTAAATTTGTATTTCATATTTTTCAAACAGTGACATTAAAAGCCACATTAAGCAGCATAATAACTTTCAGCAATTTGTATTAATGAGGCATGGCTTGAATGTACTACTTTCAAAAACTGTTGCTGTTCAAGAAGAAAGTTGTAAAATTCAACACATTCATATTTCAGATGATTAAGTATATATTTTACAGTTTCCAGCTTCAGTCTACAGTTTTCATCTGTCCAGGAATGATTCATTATAGAAAATGTTCTCTCTGTCGCTATGTTTTTAGCAGGATTGCCTACAAAATTACATACATTCTTAAAAGATATATTTCTTTCTTCAAATTACTGAAAACTTCTACCCATCTTAAAATTATTGGGTGAGTGTTTCATTTCTTAACCTTATGCATCACTACACACTCCTTTACAATTGATATTCCATCAAATAGGGAGGAATCACATACTGGACCTAACTACAGCATCTAAGGATCTCTCAACATCACTCTAATCAAAGAGAGAATTAAGATGCATTCAGTTTAACACACTGTACAAGTAGAATAAAATAATTAAATTTTTTTTATGAAGTCAGAGTATTAATTTGGCCATAATTTTCCAGAACTTTTAACTTAGCCTGAGCAAATATACAATCTAGCCTACCAGAAATTTTTTCTTCAATTCAGTAAGTTGTCTAACAGGCTGTTTAATAAGGAATGATCATAATTTATACAGGCATAATTACTCAAGCTAAAATTTAACTTTGAAATATTTTGTCAGCAAACAGATTTTAAAATTCCATTCAATGCTATTACAACTTAATCACATAAGTATTTTTACCTCTATAATAACTTAACGGGGCAGTGTACGGGCAACAAGGATGATTGATGTCACTATTAAAACTATTCTCAGATGCTTGCAAAGAAAGATCTTAAGATTTACGGGAGCTCAGTACCTGACCCACTCTAACTCTATTAGTATTGACAGGAATATAGCCAATTGACCTCAAAGTAAATAGAGGGGTACAATTTTTGGTTTAGGAAAAGAAATCGAGATAAAGTGGCTGAAACCATTGGCAGGCAATGTAATAGTGTACAGGAAATAAAAAATACATTAAAACAACAGTGGCAATGGGAATAGCACACTGTAGAGGTAGGTAGAAGAACCTATCAGTTTTTAACAATATTTCGGAAAGATTGAGAATTAAACATATTCAACTGACGAAAGGAATGATACATTACCTAACTGGACACGGCCCATACAAAACGTATTGGGAGAAAATAAACAAAACACGAAATGATATATGTGATCTCTGTAATAAACAAGATACACCCAAGCATGTCTTATTTGAATGTCCACACATTTCAGATCATGTAAGGGATTTAGAGTCAATTTCAGTGGCCATCATGTTTCGCACATTCTAAGAGACAGAACCTTATACAATCAAATACATCAACTTGCTGATAAAATTAGCAAACTGGTGTGGGAAGTGAAAGTACCACAGGGGAAGAGTGAGATTGACATAGCCCAAGTAGAGGAAGTACGAAGATCAAAGAGATTACGTACCCAAATACATCACAAACAACAATAACAGGAATAGATTACACAGGACCTTAACTAATACAGCAGTGAAGAATGATGAAAGAATTAATTATAGAAGAAGAGTTAAGAACTGGAAGAAGTAATTTAGTGACAGCGGTGAAGAATGAAGAAAAAGATTCCACAGAAGAAGATTTAAAGAGTTTGAAGGTGAAAGGTACACATAGGAGGCACAGAAGGAAGAAAGAAGAATGTACAGAAGAAGATTTAAAGAATTGGAAAATGCAAGCTTTGTGATGACGGTGAAGAATGGAAGAGAAGGATTTATAGAAGATTCAAACAGCAGGATGATATAAGATATGTAATGGCGGCAAAGGAAAAGAAGAATGGGAGGCAACGGACATTGACCACAATAACCTTACACACAACAATAAAGACATAAATAACAACAACAATAAACACGTGACATCAACAACAAAAAGCATAAAGGTCACAGCAAAGAAGAAAGAAGATGAAGATGCAACAGACATAATGACAACTATGAATACTAGACATTATAAACAATAACATGACATAACAATATATCATCAATCAATAATTCAATAAGAAGAAAGCATATAAAATTAGCGACTTTAACATTAACAATAATACCCATTGGACTATAATTTAAACAACAAGGACAGACCAGTGACCAAGGGGGAAGAACTGAGATGGCGGAGGGAGGATTCAAGAGTGATTGCTGTGTGAAAATCAAGGTAGAAGCAGAAGGGGTCAAATGATGGACTGGAGAGACACAGAAGGGAGGAGAAGAGGACGAAGTATGGAAACTACAAGGTTTATAAAATGATGAAAGTGTAAGCTTGTGGTGTATGGTGATTACGTAGCATAGTTATTGATTAGTTAAAATTGAAAGTGTAAATTGTTTTCAGTCACAATTTGAACACTTTGGAGTGAAGTGAAGATAAGTGAGGTGTTGTTTTGGATAGAAGATGGAAATGGAATTCAAGTGATCAAGGTGAAAGTGACATAAATAAAGTGTAGTAGAATAGTTATAAAATATAAATATTTATAAACCAATAAAATGATAAAGGGAACAGATAGCTTAAATAAAATTTTAACTTAGTACTGTAACTGTCAGTTTCCAACGGATGGTAGTTTTAGTTTTTGGTAGATGTAACTACAGTTTTTAGATCTGAATTTAAGTTTTAGTAGTTAAATTATACTGGCTACCAGTTATAGTTTTGTTTATCTGGTTTCCAAGAGAATTGTTTGAGTGTTTTAATTTGAGGTTGTTTTGTTCATTTGTGTGTTTTTTTTGTAACTTTTGTTAATTACAGTTATAAATATAATCTGTAAAAATAATGTTAAAAATGTAAGAGATAAGAAAAAAATGTAATAAACTATATGTCCTAGTATAGGTGCCAGGATGACACATTACAGATTTATTATTATTATTATTATTATTATTATTATTATTATTATTATTATTATTATTATTATTATTATTAGCTTAATGGGTAATGTACATGAGAAATTAATTTCATTTTTGTCACTTCCGCTTCCTTCCTTGAGATGCACAAGTTAAGATAAGTTCAGTTCTGCCTACAGCAAAATGGAAGTGACATGCGATGAACATTAGATTGCTCTGAAATTCTGCTTTTGCCTTAACAAATCTTCAGCTGAGGCATATGCAATGCTACAGGCCTATGGAGAGTGTTCTTCCCTACAGCTCAACTCAAAAATGATTAAAAATGTTTAAAGACGGAAAGCAAAAAATTTCAAAGGAAGGTGGAACCAGCACTCTAATTTGTGCTCTAATGGAACAAAACTTTACCACATTAACAGCACTTCTATTGTTGTGAGAGAGGATAATCAAACAACATTAAGAACACTTTTGGAAATTCTGAAAATTTCACTGGGAGTCACCCACAAGTTGGTAACTGAAAAGATGCCTTTGAGATGTGTTTCTGCACTGTGGGTTCCCATACTTGCCTTCTAAACCCAAGGTCGCGGGTTCAAACCCAGCCAGGATCGATGGATTATTTCAGGCATAAAAATCCTAAGTATGGCTTCCTTCGGAAGGGAAGTAAAGCTGTGGGTCCCGTGTCATACATTTACGGCATGGAAAAGAACCTCAAGCCTGAAAGAAGAGGCCTCTAAGCAAAATTTGTCGGTTGTTTCACACCTGGAATTGAATGGGACGCTGATGACCTGAGATGTTAAAGAGTGTCCTTAAATAAAACGAATAAACAAAAAACTGTGGGTTCCAAGACTGCTGATCCCAAATAAAAGGAGATGCTCATGTATAGTTATGCATGCAGTTGAAGATGATGTTACAGAAAGATTAAGAATTTCTTTCAAAGTAATCATTCCTAATGAAACTTGGCTACATCATTTCAATCCTGAAAGCAAACAGTAAAGTTCTGCATGGAAATCTCAATTATCATCAACACCAATAAAAGCAAAAGTGGTTACTTCTGCTAGGACAGTTGTTTTCCAATATTCAAGGTATGATTTACCACATGTCATTCCTGCACATACAACTGCAACTGGGCAATACTACAAAGATATCCCAATAACTTTGTAAGGTCATATCAAAGACCACATTTCCTTGCAACAAATTGGGTGCTGCACCATAATAATGCACAAGTGCACATCGCAAAAGTTTTTGCCAAATATCTCAAAAAAATTTATGTGAAATGCACCCTCACCCTCCCTATAGTTCAGATTTAACCAAGGTTTTTCCTATTCCCCAAATTGAAGAAACAGCTTCATGGGAGGTATTTTCCATCATTAGAAATAGCAGTGAAGGCTGCCGAGGCTATTCTGAAGAGTCTGCAAAAATGGCTACCATCAGTCTTTGAGGACTGCCAGAAATGCTAGGACAGGTGCAATGCATCCAATGGGGACTATTTTGATAAAGCTCATAAAAATTATGTGAATGTGTAAAGGTATGGTATAAAAGAAAATATGATCATTCTTTTTTGAACAGCCCTCAAATAGGCATCTAAAATAGAAACCTTTTATCCTTCTAACCATCTATACTCTGAAAAGAACTTGCTTAGCTATTGCAAAATGCAGCCACACTTCCATTAAAAGAACTCTAAATGACTTATTTTATCAGATTGTGACACCTTTTTTCACTCAAAGTATGGCTTTAGAGCTGAATACATTAAAGCATATATTCAACTTCTAAAAAAATCACAAAATTGAACTAAAGAGCACAAATGTGAAAATCAAAATAAATTTTGTGCATTGCACTTTTAATACAAACTGACAGTCTATAGTAGTTTGTATGGTATGGAATTACTTAATGAGAACTGCAACTAATCTAATAGTGGCTCTATTTAGTAAGGCATGAACAATGAAGTACACATTTTTTTAACCTTTTTCAGATGAACTACAACAGTTGATATTAGTGTTATTTTTACTTTAATTTAAAAATAAAAGTCACTCTGATTTCAAACCTAATCAGAAATAATATCACCATTTTCTTTGAAATACTGTTGAAAGTCCAAAACTTTTACTTGAAATGCACCATTGTAATAAAATAATAAAACAAAAAATTGGAAAAGCTTTTTAAATTTGTGATATGAAAAATCTATGTATACAGTAACACTTTTTATAAGTCCTTTTCCACTTCAGACATTGTAAATAGACTGATTACATTAGTCACAATAGCCTCACGTCTTTGCACAAGAAATTTGGTTGAAAGTCCTTTTGCAAAAATTTAGATGTATGCTCTATTGACAAAAACGTTTGATTAAAATTAAAATCATTCTATGATTGAGTCGCAGTACACACTCTTATTACTCCACTGCACAAGTTCTAATTAACATTTCTATGTATGATTATGTCGAATGATTTGGAATGCGAAGAGTCGGTCCTAGGGGCGTAGCTGCCTTCTAAACCTAAGATCGTGGGATCAAACCCAGCCAGGATTGATGGATTTTTTCAAGTGTAAAAATTCTAAGTATGGCTTCCTTCAGAAGGGAAGTAAAGTCGTGGGTCTCGTGTTGTATATTTATAGTACGAAAAAGAACCTCAAGCCAGAAAGAAGAGGCATCTGAGCAAAATTGGTCGGCCGTTTCATGCCCTGAATTGAATAGGAAGCTATAATCTGAGATGTTAAAGAGCATCCATAAATAAGCCAAATCAACAAATGGAATGCAAAGTCAATTTCTTTTCAGTTGGCCCTATTTCACTTCCTTGGATTAGGAAAAAAATTGTTATAAAAGAACTGGTTGCAGCAGCATTAACAGTGAGTTTGTTTCTTCATTTGCACATATTGCAAAATCTCACATTTGTCCAATTGAAATAAAGGCTAATATTTTGTACAGCATAAATTGCTATCAGATTTATCTTTTGTGATAAAATGTTACATGGATTTTCTCTTTCTTGTAGTCACTTCAGAGATCTGGTCGCAAAGCAGGAAATACTTTACCATTGAGACAAGAAAAAAAACATAGTAATGTTAAATTTAAAATAAATTTCGTGTAGTGAAGCAATTAATTTATTCTTAATTCGACAGTAAGTCAATTTAATACTCTTATGCTTCACTTACCATTGAATTATACAGAACATAATCCAGTGATACTGATAAAATACCTGATGAGAAGAAGCCAGGAATATATCAAATCAATTTTTTGGAATGCAATAAAATATATATTGGCAAAACAAAAAGAAGCATTAGAATTAGGCTAAAGGAACACTGCAGAAACATCAGATACAATCAGATAGATAAATTGGTGGTTGCACATCACTTTTGGAGAGATAAACATGATATAGAAATGGAAGTCAAATTATTGAAATTCATATATAGACCCTTGTAACTGGGAATATGGGGAAAACATTTTTATAAAAAAATATGAAGATAAGGTCATAAACTTCGAGATCCCAAAAGAAGACAAATTAATCCAAAAGCTCATAAAATGTCCATGAGAGTTACACCAAGTCCATTCAACTAACAACGAATCTGGCAGTCGACACTCAGCTGATGATGCAGACGAAGGCCTGTGAAACATGTTCTGTATAATTCAATGATAAGTGGAACATAAGAGTATTAAATTGACTCACTGTCTAATTAAGAATAATAATGTTATCTTGGTATAGTTTAGATAAATTAGAACTTTAATTTCCAATTATATTTCATAGGACTTTTAAAAGGATGGTCTTAAAAGGCAAAATCTTTTAAGATTTTCAAGCCTTTATGTGAACCAAAGGATAAGCAGTTTAAAAAAGGAGTATCCTGCAAAAAGCTCAACATCTGGTTACCCTAAATTATAGACTGGAAAATTTTAGCCATCTAGGGACTTTTAATATCTACTAAGAATGTATTTTCTTAAACTTCTCTTAAATGTACTTACATGTTCACTTGTAAAGCAGTGTTGCGCACATGCAAGATGGAAGTTAAAATATAAAAGCATAGAATCTGTATCATCTTTCTCTTCTAGTTTCATATCCAATACTATTGCCTTAGCTTCAGTAAGCAAGTTACATTTGGATGTTTTACAATTGCAATATTCCAAAAGGTGATAAAGACCTACAAGAAAAGCAGAAAATAACTTTATTGCATGAATCTATGCTATCAATAAGTTACACACACACAAAAGTAACTACTTGCCTGTAAGAGTAGCTCGACTGTCTCCCAATATTTGACTAAACTTGTAATATAACAACCAAGTTGTGATGACATCAGTGCCATAACCATATAAATTAAATAAATATGATGCTATTTCCAAATTTTTTAAAGGCTGATAGCGATCATCTTTTTTGTATCCCTGTAAAATAAATTATTTTAATTTCACATTATAGATTTATCCATGGTTTAGCTAAAATTCACTATTAAAAAAATCCTGTGTATGTGACGATGAGCATGCACACATGCACACACACACATATATGTATCCCATTTTCAACAAATGTCTTAGATAATACAAAACCATGTTGGCTACACCTATTAATGTTTTATTTTCCTGTAAATTTAAAACAACAATGAGTTATATTCTTAATTATCCAGTGAGTTGATGTGATATCCTTATGCTCCACTTACTTGAGTTATGCAAAGCTAGTCCACTAGAGTTGACTTGCAACTGAGGATGCAGGCAAAATCCTGTGAAACTAGTTTTGCATAATTCAACAGTAAGTGGAGCATAAGAGTATCAAATTGACTCATCAGATAATTAAGAATATATTAGTCACTTCACTGTATTGGTTCCGACACGAAATTAAATTCTATATTTAACAATGAGTTAGTTTTGAATAGCAGGAACTTTCACAGGGAAATATAGTATAATTTAACAAATTGTTATATTAACAATGAGTTAATTTATCATGATTGACTGTTTTCTAAAATGCACAAGAATCTTATCCTTTTTATATACAGGAAACAGACTTTTTGAATAATACTTTGTCTCTTGGAGAGTAGTACTGGTACTGGTAGCAGTAGTGTCAGTTAAGTCCATGTGCTTATATTTGTGTCTTAAATGAACAATAAAGCTCAACATATTCAAATTATACCACAAACTTTGAGTTGAAAGTAATTAAATTTGCAGAAATTAATGAAACAATGCAGTGCGACAAGAGTTTACAGTGTCCGAATGCAAAGAGCAAAACTGGCAAGAACAAAAACAGGCACTTTTGAAACTAAACATATAAATAAAGTTATTTTACTTCCCCAAAATTGGAAAATATCCAGCTATTAAAAATGAACTATTGGAATATATAACAATTACATAATAATAACTTGTTGTTGTTGTTGTTGAAACTTCACATGAATTGTTGCAATACAAAATGCATGAAATTACAGAAAGCATGGCAAATTAATTCTAAGTTACATTGTGCCAGTTTTTGCTTCATTTAGTACATTAATAATTTGTGTACTTTGCATAATTGGTGACTTGGCAGTTCTCTCTATCTATGCACTGGTGCTATCAACTGGAGACTTAAAAAAAAAAAAAAAAAGTGTTATTCTTGTTGATTTCTGTGGATTAGACATGGATACTATAGGTGTGAGTCTGTATTCATAAACAAAATGAAATGAATAATGAAGGTGCAAATGAGCTGGTAGTCCTTGGTCCCTTAAATTTATCTGGCATTCACTTTCTCAGGATAAAACTGGCTAGGGCATCCAGATTAGTAATAGCAAACACTATCACTAGATCAGGAGGCAGTCTGCTTCAAAATTGTTGTACTATCAAATGTATAAATTGAGTACTGAAATTTGAAATCAGCTCAGAATATGCTGTAGAATATCTGATATCAAGAGTTGAAGCTCTTGCTTTTTTATGCTAAATATTTTCCTTCCTTAAAATTCAGCTCTGAGGAGGTGGGTAAGTGTATTTTATGTAAGTACAGTGCATCTGAAAAATGTTGCTTCTGCAGTTATTTTATTGAACATCTGCAAATATATCCTAAACTTAGGGCATTCCTAAGTTTAGGATATATTATCACTCCATTGAACAGCTTCATAAGTACAATATTTATCTGCAAATATATTTACATTTTAGCAGAGGTGGCAACCTTTCAGAATGGTTACCCATGATTCTTCTATAGTGTGAACCACCGGCCATTCCAAATTTCAGATCTAAAGCATACAATAAATAAACATAGCCATTCCTTCATGTAAAGTCTTAATATTTTTGTACCACTGCTGTCTATTGCTAGTGAAAGCAATTTGAGAACAAGCTTCATAACCAATCAATCAAAATTAAAACACTCAAAATTCCAGTCATTCTGGAAGTTGAAACATCAAACAGGAAATGAAAATAAATAGAAATGGAAATTCACTAGCAGCTGCCTAAGAAGTTGTAAGTTTCTCCACCAGAATTTCTGCTTCCCAATAAGTTTAACATTAAACAAAAGTGATGTTTCTTGTGTGTTACCTGATGATATGCATAGAAAATCATCAAATTACACGAGGAAACTGTAATAAATAAAAAGTATAAACAAAAATTTTTGTAACATATTGCAAAGAACAGAAAATTATCTTTAAAAATCTCCTTTTTGTAAGGATAAAAACAAACAGACAATATTTTATAAAATATTTTATATGCAATTAGAATTATATCCTCCCTTATCTCAATACAGATAAGCTTTTTAAGAATGAAAGGTCAGAACTAGCAAAACACTATCTCCACCCACACACTAATCACACTCTTCCAAACATTATGATTGGTAGCTGCAGGGTGGGAAAAGTTAGCACTACATCTAATATTATGCTAGAATAATTATATACAGCAGTTAGAATTTTCTGTGAATTAAGAAAAAGTTGTCCTTAAATACAAGACAGTTTCTTTCAAAATTAAATTGAAGTTGCAATAACCAATGAAAAAGTTTTAAAAATTTATGATAAAAAATTTAGGAAAGCCTAAAATGTTATGATGTGCTATTTGCAAGTAGCATATTACATTCCAAAGGAGATATGTGTGCCATTTTCATACCTTAACGAGTGCTTCAGACCAATTTTTTATTGCACACTTCAAATGTTTAAGTAAATTTAACTCATTCTCTATGTTGAGCTGTAAATATGTGGGAGTGACATCACATTTGTCATTAGGATCTGGCATTTCTCCACGCTCTTCCTCTGTTATCGTCAAATCTGAATTGCATTGAGATATATCTTGCTGAAAAATAATGTTAATGCATTGGTATAAACAACATACAATTCATCCCTTATCCTCCATTTTTTCACCATATGGTAATTAATCAGAAAAATATCTGACACTGATTAAGCACTTAAGATGGCAATTATACAAAACTTCATAATCTCACATAAAAATCATAAAACATACCTGCTGCTTCAATCTTGCAGCCTTCATTGAACAACAGAATTTACTGAAGTATAAATGACCAATGATACACAGCATCTGTCCATCAGCAATGGGGAATTCCTGTCAAAATAAATAATGGGGAAGATTCTACATATCACATACCAGTTACCAAATGATTTATTGAAGACATGAATAAAATGATAACACAGATAAATTGCAGATCTGATCTAAAAGTGAAAATTCAGATCAAAGAACATTTAAAAATGATAAAATCAATTGTCTTTCAGTAGCAACCAATGTAATGCTAATCCTTAAAAAAACAATAATGAATAATTTACAAAATAAATAAATAGAAAAAATTAATGTTTTCATTGATTTCTTAAAGAAAGGACCTTTTACAATAATGGTCTTCATTTAAAAACATTTTCTTATACCTCTATACTTAAAGATCCATTCTCCCTCTTAGCTGTGTCTTGTTCATTATTATATACTTAAATAGTATGCAATTTTTATATTAAAAGTTTCCTGTTTGAAAGTTTGATCCTTTTAAATAATTTTAATTCTTTAGGCAGTTCCTTATATAAGGATTTACCCATTATTAGAGGATCCCTATACATATAAATAATCCCAACAACATACACAGGATGTTGATGAACTACACCAAAATAATCTCAGAGTATGGTGTCAGACAAGTAATTTAAGACAGAAAATATATGGCCTGTCTGTTCATATTTCGAAGCTATGGCTATAAGTTTCTAAAGTGCCAGTATGCCATTGGCTAATGAGAATGTCCCTCAAAAGCATAACACACAGTAACAAAGAGAGGTTTCAGAATGTATCCTTTGATGTAATGGTTAGATATCAGCTTTTGATTAAGAGGTGGTCATTTGTTTTCAAGTTGAAGTCTCGCTCATCACTTTTTTTTTTCTGACTAGGGCTTAATAATACAGCTTTTAGTATACATTTTAAGAAGATGTTTCAATTTATACACTTAAATCTTAACATATCAATTCATATAATTAAACACTTGTAGTTGTTATTGCACTTACCAAATATAATTGGGTCCTGTAATCTGTCAGTTAAATTAAGTTTTAGGTATCATGTTAGTAGTAAGTTTATTAGCCACTTTCTCATTGTTGAGAAAGAGAGTAAAACTTGAAATCATTAAGTAAATTTTCATTCATAATTCTTTAGTATGCATATCACAGTACTTTGCATTACATCACACCAGCAGTTAAAGAACTCCCTCTAGAGATGACTACATAATGCAAGAAGGCAGTTAATAGATGTTCAGTGTCACACTATCAAACGATTAGTTCAAGATTTGAGGAATTTTTAAGGCACAAATCTTAAAAACACTGATAACGAGATGCAGAAAATTGATATTTCCATGCTTGAAGGGCAGTTTTAACCAATTTTTCACCTGACTTGGCTTTAACATTGACTTATCACCATCTGAAGCCAAAATGTTTAACACCATAAAACTGCATTAGTTTAGTTGTGGACCATCATTGCCTGTCTCAAATTGCTTAGATACAACATCTCTACTCTCTCTGAAATTATTTTGGTGTAGTTAATTAACATGCTGTATATAAGATAAACTGTAAATATAGGATAAATTGAATAATATTTTGACTTCAGAATTAAAAAAATAAATAACTTCTGAACTCGGTATGGATTTTAATGTGTAAATAACTTGTATATGTACAAATTAGGAGTTAATGTAAAAAACTGATGCTGCCTGAACAAATTGAAAACAAGCTGATAATTCACACTACACACTAAGACAGACTACTGAATATGAATACCAGAACTAACTAATGTTATGATACTGACACCCAAACTAAGCCAGCACACATGGAAGTGAAGTGGTGCTGGCTTAAGCTATGCAACATCATCAGTCTTCAGCTCTGCTTAATAAGCAACTTTCTCTATTCCAGAAAATTCATATCTGTGACAGCTAAGATCAGGTGTGCATATCTGACATTTTCTGTGCATTTTGTGCTTGTGCAAATTATACTAAATACAAAGAAATTACATTGGTATCGTGGGGATTTTTCTGGGCTCAAATTTCTTACATTAAATATGGGTTATGATAAATACAGATCACACAAAATTGGGTTTATACTGTAATATGGAAACTATGTAGACCAATGGTATAAGCTATACAGGATGTAACAAAAAGGTATGTCAAAACTTTGGGAAAACATCATAGAGGGTGCAAATATGTTATATGAACGTGGGTTTGGAAATGGTTTATTTTCTTGTTAGAGCCCTTTGTCTACAACTCTGCTTACATGGTGTGATATGCAAGCTAGAATGCCAGCATAGCTGTCCTGAGGCAATAATCCCATAACAGAGCAGTTGCTTAATATATACAGCACGTAAACATTCACTTTTACCTTTGGTAAAATGGGGTGGGGGTGTTACAACTACTCTTAATTTCTAGGTTTACCATTATTGTGACTGTTTTGTACTACGTAGTCTGTTTTTTATGCTACTCGCTTCATTGCTTAATGTAGCACCAAACATGTAGTGTCAGTTTTGTGTGTTTATGGACATCATACATGTACAGAAAAATGAGGTATTCAAATATGGAGTTGGCAGATGTTCATAAGATCTATGGATTAGCCGAAGATGCAGATTGTCTTTGTGCTCTATTCTACAAAGTTGCCAGACAATATGAGATATTCCAGGGTAACAGTGCATCAGGGAGTCCATGCATCAGTGGGTCGATGGATATATCCTTGCTAACGGAGGACATTTTGAACATTTCATATAATTTTCTGTTTCCCAAAGTTCTGTTTTTGAATATTCTGCTAAAGGTATAGGTAAAGAACAAGGACTCTAACAAGGAAATAAAAAAATTACAGACCCACATTCATATTATACTTTTTTATCAACCTGTATATGTGAGGAATGTTTTTCCAAAGTTTTGATACACTTTTTTGTTACTCTCAGTATAGTTCAATAGCAATAAAATGTGAAAATAAAATTTCGTTCTTTTTTATTGATAGCCAATTGGAATTTACTTTATGGACATGCCTTATATGTGATCTATTTCAAGTGCCCTTCACCTCTTTAATGCAATGTCAACAAACAACCTTTTTGCCATTCCTGGGCTATTAGTAGTTAATGACAAGTTTATAGTTAAAAAATACATGTTCAAGAGAGTTAAGTTCTTTCAATATTATTTTGAAATAGACCAATGAGTCTGTGTATGTATGCCTACATTTGCTAACTGCTGGCTCACATGCTTTCAATTAATGAAATTAGCTATTGATGTACAAAGTATCCTGCACTTTGCATTTTCAGTGAAAAGCTCCAGAAAAGTTTCAATAAGACCACATATTCTCATCAAGCCCACCCCCTGATAAGCTATTGCTATAATGGTCTTTCAGGAAGTTAATTTAACTTAAAAATTATTTGGTAAATAGAAATTAGAAGAAAAGCTGTAACAGCACTACAAATTCATCTGTTATCTAGCAGGGATACAAGTAATGAACAAAACTTACATTTAATTTACTTGAGAGTGCTTCTAACACTTCCTTTAAAGAGGATATTATTGCTTTACACTCCTTTAATGTATTATGCTTCCAAACAAGGGGACAGTATGCCAGCAATGCTCTTGCTTTCTGCAGCCAGCTCACAGAAGGCAAAGTGAGCAGAACAGTATATGCTGCCTTCACACAGTCCAGGTTCGCAGCACTGTAAATAGATATTTATTTATTAGAAATGTATAACCACTGCAAAAAGAGAAAATGAATGAGTCATGAATGTTTACAAATTTATTCTAAATATTATATCTTTTTGTAGTCCTAACAGTGGAAATTATGTGAAAATAACAGACATAAGAGATTAAATGCATAAACACTGCAAAGAGAGACAGAAAATGAGTGAGTCACGAAAGTTTATAATACTTACTCTTAATGTTATATTTCTTTTTGTGGTCCAGCAGAAATTATGAGAGTAAGTTATCAAGTAAGTTAAAAATTGATATGGAATATTACAAGTTTGAATTAGGCTCTAATCACTAGATGTCAGCATTAGTTTGGTGGCAATTGATGACATTTGACACAAGAAAATGTTTGCAATAGCAAAACAGCAGTTCTAAGATGGTGTCACTTCTATGTAAGTGTACAAACCTTGAACAGGACTACTTGTGAGATTTTTATGGACAAAAGATGTGGAATCAAAGAGTATTAGTAAAGAAATGCTTCCCATCTACAGTGAGATGTCCCTACCACATCAAGCTGTTTACAACTGGGTGCAGGAATTCTGAAGGACAGACAAGTATCAAACATGAACATTGTCTCAGCTAGCCAACAAAGATTGCCACAGGAGAATTTGCAAAGAGTTGACTTATCCAAGAAGACAAGGGTAACTATAGACACTATAGCCACTGCTATTGGATGTTCACATTGCATGACCTACCTCATAATGTATGACAGGTTAAGTTTTCATAATATCTTTGCACAATAGTTACCGTGCATGCTGACCCCACAATGCAAAATGAGTTGGCATTACAGCATCTTAATTGCTACAAGGATAAAGAACACAGTATGTTATGCCAAATTGTCACAGATGATGAGTCTTGGGTTCACTATTACCAGCCAGAGACATAACATGTATCAATGCTGTGGAAACATCCTGAATTGGCAGGGAAATAAAATTTTAAACTGACACCATCTGCCAGGAAAGTGATGCTCACAGTCTTCCTTCTGGGATCACAAAAGCATACTGCTCACCACATTCTAGTCTCAAGGATAAATCACTAATGTCCACTACTACTGTAACATCCTCAGGAAACTTAGTGTACCCATTTAACAGAAGCAACCAGAACTCCTCACCAAAGGCATATTTTCTTGCATGACAATGTGCCTCCTCATACTGCCAACAAGACAAATGGGATGCTTTGAAATTTCAAGTGCAAAGTCCTCAAGCATCCTCTATATAAGTCCAATCTTGCTCCAAGCAATTTCTACTTGTTCGACCCTTTTAAACATTTTTGGGGTGAACATTTTCCCAACAATGAAGCTGTGGAAATGGAAGTCACTACCTGGTTCTGACAGCAGCTCAAAGAATTTTATGCTGCTGATTTTTAGGGGCTTATGAAATGATAGGACAAGTGCCTCAATACACAGGAGATTAGGTTGAGAAATAAAAGTATTTTTCAAATCAGTAATCTTATTTGTTTGAGTTCTATATCCCTTTTTAACTTACTTAATGACTTATCCTCATATTATGCAAAACAACAGACAGTAAACTAAATATGTTATGAATGTTTTAAGAATATTTCTGTTAGTGAGATGATTTAATATGAAAATTTAATGCAATTGGATGTGATGGTGGTAATGATGCACAGAACAGTTATCTCTCAGACCTTATCTCATTGCCTGCTGTGTCATGACGAATGACAAGGCAGAATGAAGAAGATGCTAGGTTAAATGGCAACTACTATAGCTACAAAGTTAGTGTGATTAGGAATCATGATGCTGTAGAGATACCAGTATGTTTTAAAGGGTTTCAATCACTGTTTGGTATTAAACATTTGCGATTAAAAAAAACTTATAAAAATAGGAAAGTCACCAATTGATAGATGAGGAAAACACCTAATCAATCTCACAAGCTTGAATGACGTCCTCATGAAGCAGTAATGCAGTCTTTTGGCTCCTTAAAAGGGAGGAAAGCACATTACAGCTTAAAGGACTTACAAAAAGTGTATGTTTCAGAAGAATTAAATATAAAAAAGCTTCTTGAAATTGTTCTAACTAGATATTCCAATATTCAATTTCTTATGAAAAATTCAGACAGACTTTTTTGTCAGAGTTCAATATCACTTTTTGCAGCTACCCTTGAACCAAAACATACTGTTGGTGTGATAAACAGAAAGCCAAAATTACTGAATTCAATAGAAAATCTCGAATGCAATATGATGAGGATAAAGTATTGTTGCAGGCAGATTGGAGGAAGCTAGAAGATGAAGAGATGCTGCACCTGTTGAAAGTTGATGGTTCTATAAAATGAAAAGATATGCCAAAAAAGAAGCAAAACAATCTCCAACCATTCAGGCTATGGCTATAGATTTCAGGAAAAAATCTCCCCATGCCACATATATGCTCTAGTAAGGTATGCTTTAAAAGATAACTTTCTTTCTATATTTTCCATGTACATATTTTATCAAGTGGTTACTCAAACATGTATACTTACAATCAGATAGTGGCAAAGGAAGGATCAGATGATGTTGTCTCTATGCTGCATCAATTTTTCAACATCTATCTGGACAAACATGTTCAAATGCTTCACATTTTCACTGACTCATGTAGCAGACAGAAAAAAAAACATTATTCAGTTCTTGCATTATGTTACTGTTGCATTAAAACAGTTTGTAAACATTTATTTATTATGTGGCCATTCTTTCATATAGTCAAACAAAAATATGGCATTGATCCCCAAGACTGCAAAGACAAAAACTCCTGTTGGCTGGAGAGAGTGATCACAGGGACCCAAGTTAAGCCTAATCTGTTTGTTGTGGTCTTGTGTGAACAAGCAATGTTTAAAAGCTGGAGTATATTTCTTTCTTCTGAAGTCCTACAAAAAGATCCTTTTATTGTTAGGCTACTGAAACTGCTAAGATTTCTTCAGTCAAAATTAAAAACTGTACAGCATAGGTACCCTTACTATGGAGCATTCTTCTCATCATTGATAAGGAGGAAGAAGAGGGTGAAACAGCCACAGCAACAAGATATTCAGGAACCAAGTCAGCGCTATCACTCATCTATTCCTTTGCCTAAAAAGAAGTACAAGGACCCTAATGGACTTCATGAAGTTCTGTGAGATGGGGGTCCAAAGAGTACACAGCTGACTACTTGCTGCCCATTAGCCAAAATTATTGCCATCTGAACACCAGATAATATCACTAACAATGAAAGTGATTTTTAGAGATAAATTCAAAAAGACTTGACAATGAGAACCATATAGGTCTCTCTTTAGGCTTAGAGAGTAATTTCTGTCAACACAAGTTCAAAGTTTGTTTTGTAACTATATAATGCAATTAAAATTAATTTAATAGGCCTAAGTGTATTTTTATCATACAAAAAAAGGGGAAAAACCAACGGAGCCAAACCACAGCTTAATTAAATAATTAATTTGACAAGTAAAATAAAGTAATGTTTCTGTAGTTTTAGATCGAAACAAGTAGTACTCAACTAAAATTTTAAAAAATATTGTTACTTTCAAAGGTCCAAAGTTATCCGAGTTTAAGTGTTTGAAATTTTATTTTTTCTCTCCTGTAAAATTACGGTTTTTGGACTCTGTTGGGATTACCCTATACCCTTCATACATTTCATGGAAAGATTTTTTATATTCACGGAAATTTAAACTGTTTCTTAACTTTATATGCCAATTGCATTAATGCAGCCAAATTATATAACCCTTTGTGGAATGAAATTCATAAACCAAATGCTTAAGTTAGAGGATTATTCATAAACATTTTAGAAAAACATCACAAATCAACCACATAATTAATGGATTTCAATACAAAACAGAGGTAAGCTCTCTAGGCATTTTTAAAGCAAGGAGTTTGGGAAAGAAGATGGGATGGTAATATAAATTGCTACCAATGATTTAGACTCAAACAACAGGAGAAAAATGATATCTTCTCTCTAAAAGCTGCTGCCACAAATTACTCCTACAAATGTAAAGGTCATCAATGTCCCAGATAGATACGACTTTCTGAAAATTCTCATATTAACTGCAAAATTCGTTTCTGCAATGAAATTTTAGAGAAGGTCTGTAGTAATTTTAGCAATTAAAATGTAAAATGGAACTTGCACAGTGAAGTCAATCATATAATCGATATTATTGTATGATTTAGTTGAACTTATACACTCTTAATGCTTCACTTACTTGTCATAATGCATAGAGCCGGTTTCAAGAACATTTGGTTCTCATCAATCAGGCTAAAATCCAACGATTTTGCATTAACTCAACTCTGCTGACACCTTACCCAGGAGGAACTGGTGCATGCACATCAGTGGTGAGAAGAGCGAGGCAATTCTAGTCACCAAGCACCATAGACTAGCCAATTCGGGAGCTCCGAGTTTGCAGGGCCAGGCAATTTGCTGGAGGAACCGGGTTAACTACCTTGAGGTTACCTTGGACCAGGAGCTAAACTTCCAGCCCCATGTGCAAGCACAAGGTGCAAAGGCCCGAGCGGCCATTTCAAAATTGACTCCAATTATCAAATACACTATGTTCCAATTCACATCAAATTGCAAATTTATAAGGCCGTTATTCTGCCAATAATATTGTTGCTAGCCAGGTTTGGGGCCACACAGCTCCAACCTGTGTTGCTTTTTTGCAAAAGGACCAAACCCATGGTAGCTGTTCACATGGACTTTTCCTAAAAAAAACTTGGAGAATTTGTTTCATTTTATTGGCAAAAGAATTACCACTACAGTGAATTTGTTAAATGTTCCAAGGACTTTTGGCCAATTGACAGTTAACAAGATACATGGCACCATTTGAATGCTAAGTTGTTTTTTTTTTTGGGAACACTTTTCCTCTTCTGGTTTTAAATTATTATAACTATTTACTTGAGAAAGGAAAGGGAAAGATAAAACAAATGCAACAAAAATGTAAAATTTTGAGAAATTCATAATAAGCATTAATTTTTCAAATGGAATTATATGATACTAGTTCATCAATAAATATTGAACAATACTTCTCCTTTTCAGCTTCTATTCATTTCATTAATACTTATTCTAGGTATGAATGATGAGCAGTTGGACGAATACTTGCACCTTCTGGCATTGCTAAGATGAGGAAAAACCATGAATTTATATCTGTTATTCTAGGAAACATTTTCCAGTTTAAGACTCAGATGTAACTATAGAGCTTATGATATATTCAGCCATATGAGTCCAATAATAAGAGTAGTAACTGGATTTTACAATTTTGCAGCAATTCTATAGCACTTATTAATTTTCTGCGTAACTGCATAATAAGTTGCTCATTTTCCCAGTATGAGATTGGAACTTCCCAACTTATGTAAGAGGAAAGCTAAATCAACATGCTTAGACTACAGCATTGTACAACTTTCTTCCTTTTCTTCCCTGTACGTCCATCTCTTCTCCTATTTCCAATGGAACATGAACTTTAATGATAAATTTTGTATTTTACCCTAAATTATTGTATGCTTCCAGCTCTAGCACCAGTAGTTCTGCCATGTCCACCATATCAATGTTATAGCCTTGACAAATTAGCTTAATTTGTTCCTCATCTTCGGTGTATATATCATAGATTGTACATTTCTGAAACAGCAAATTAAAAATGTTTTTACCACAATTGCAAAATTAAATTACCTTAGTTCCATTACATACACTATCAGTAAAATGCTTTTACAAGTGAACTGAGTTTTACTAAACCATGATAACTTGCAGCATGCATAGTAAATTTATATACACATCAACAATAGTACAATATTGAAATATTTCTACATATAATGCAGACAGAATTAAATGGTAGCCAAAACTCAAAATCAAGGAAATATAGGGTTATTCTAAATGAATTTCCCAGCTTGAAAAGATTCTACCTTTTATAAATATTAACAGTTTTAGTTCCATACAAATATCATTTGCTTTAAAGGGATTGGAGTTTTTTCAATATGCATTTGTTTAGCATTTGTTGCCATGGTAACTGTGTCATGCTTCTGTAAACAACTGTTTAGAATGATGACAGCTATTTTTAATAATAATTTTTAGAATTATTTTGCCTCTATGAGTTTGTGTTCCCTCATTCAGTCCTATTATGAATACAATAGACAATATCCCAATGCACTGAGACGATTTTGAATGCCACATGGATTGACAAATGGACCATGCTCTGTGACATTTCGTGAATATGTTTGAGCAAACTGCAGTTACTGATAAAAAGCAATTAGATAGGCCAAAATTAGTAGAAAATGAAGTGCATACAGCTGTAGTTTTACAATAAAGATCCAGGAAGTTTGTGAAAATTCTGTATACAATGTTTGTAGTGTTAATAAATTTGCAAAGCATTTGGAGATGAATTAGTCAACAGTGTGTCAAATTCTGAAAAAGCAACTTTGGCTCTATCCCTATTAAATGAAAAGTATTTAGAACTCAAAGAACAAGAAAATGCACACTTTAACTTTGCAAATGTTAGCAAAAATTCACAAATATGTTGAATGGGTACACAAAATTTTGTGGACAGACAAGGCATATTTCAAATTAATTGGAGGTGTAAATAATCACACTTGCAGGATATGGGTAGAACACAATTGTTCAGCAAACATATGATGTCAAAGTTATTTATTTTATTTAATTTTTATTTAAGGACCTCCTTAACATCTCTGCTCATTAGCATCCCATTTAATTTAGGACATGAAATGGCCTGTTAAATTTCTCAGAGGCCTCTTCTTTCAGGCCTGAGGTTCTTTCACATGTTGTAAATCTACAACATGGGACCTGTGGCTTTACTTCCCTTCCAAAGAAAGCCATATCTAGAATTTTTACACCCTAAAAATCCATAGCCCCTGGCTGAGTTTGAACCTATGACCTTGGGTCTATGAGGCAAGTATGGTTACCACCAGAGCAGCAAGACAACACATGTCAAGATTACTATCTTGTGTAGTGTTACACTTTATAATAGCACCTTATTTCAATGAAGAAATGGAAAATGGATAAGCAAAAACAGTAACAGTACATGGGCAACAATATTTTTTAATGCTGCAAGATTGCAAAACAATTTGGTATTTTTATTTTTACAGAATCTACTAATTTGCCAAAGTAAGAAATATTGCCATTTGAAACTGATAACTGACTTTAGAATAACCTAACAAATGAACAAATGATTGAATTAATTAATAAATACTTATTTCTATACATTACAATTAAAGTTATGCAATATTTCCTTCCTTGAGTGCCTATTAATTCAGGATTCTATACAACTAACACCCTGATTATGTACAGGATCCTACATCACTCTTAACTTACATATTAAGGAGTGAACTTTCAAATATTTTCATAATAATTTCTAATTTGGTATTTTTATTTTTGCAGAATCTACTAATTTGCCAAAGTTATATTCCTAAAATGTTCAATTTAAACAGGTGGATAAATCAGCAGTAGCAGCTCACTTTTGGACCAAAAACCATGAAATAAAACCGGGAATAAAACTGCTGAAACATCTTCACAGCCCTTATCCACTTGGGAAAAAATTTTCATATTAAAAAATAGAGAAAACCTAATGCATTTCGAGTTTCCTCCTATGGATGAGCTCGGCAACTTCCTACTTCAACCAACAGAGGCCACCACAGGAACATTCATTTGTCCAGCCATAGTTTCGAGTAACGGCGGTTCAGTCGGCAACTGAAGATAGGAGAGATTCTCCCGAAACACATCTCACTTTTGTGTAAGTGAATGGAGTTTAATGTAAAAAATGAAAACCTAAGTTAAGGTTATATTGGCACTCCATTGTCAACAGCTTCGTTAGTACAATATTTATGTTCTGAGAAGTTCAATGATGTGAAGCATAAGAGTACAAAACTGATTCATCACCCTAATCTAAAAATATATAATTGCTTCACTCTAGTGGTTTCAACACACAGTTGATTTTTAAATTTAATTAGTGTATGTAAAACCTAATTCTAATAGTAAATATTTATTCACATGAAAAATATACAGATGTAAAATAATTAAATTTTTTATATACCTTGAGATTATCACTACAGGCACCTTTAATTTTCACCCAATTTTTAAATATGTATTTCCTGCTGTCAGGAGGTAACACCATAAATGCTATTGCTGCTATTCTCAAAGCACCTCTTGGCCTCTCCAACTTTCTGTATGTATCCATCAAATACTCTAATCCTCTACTAAAGAGATTTCCATTCTCCTGCAAAGAAAGAAACAGTTTTTATTTTATACATATATATATATATATACCATATCATGAAAAGCATTGAACCTTCACTATTGATTATGCTACTGGCTCTTCACATGCCAGCAAGGGATTCCCAACTTTGTTCAAACTGCCGCTCTGTAAAATGTACATCTAATACATTTTTATATATAGTACTGTGACCAAAACTTTTTTTCTTTTAATTTTGTTTTATATTATGAAAACAGATATTTGCTTAGCTTTAATGTAGCATGTTCACTATTGTCTTAGGAATTTTTTTATAATTGCCAACTAAAAGAAACCTAATTTCTTTGCTTAACATTTATTAAATGAACTAAGCTTTCCTTTGTTCACTTCCATCACATTTTTTGCATCAGCTGTTGTGTAAACAATAAGAAGGTATGGAAAATGGTCAGAGGCAAGAAATCAAATTTTACGAGCTATTACCGGATAGAATTATTAGTTAGTGTGTAGATGTTTTGAATCTCTGGCCTATATCTTTGCAATTTTTACATCTTCGTAAGGAATACAAAATAAATTCAAATAGATTTAAAGGATTATAAACAAAGGAAACATCAGTATCTAATGACATTGCCTTCACTTTTTTTTTAAAACTGGGAACATGTTTCGAGAGCTCTTGCTCCAAACTTCAGCTGTAGAATGAATAGTGTTGTTGGTAGATGATCTGGGGACATCTGGCAGTTCAATTATGAGCAGACACAAGTTGTCCAATAGTGCAATTGTTTAATAATTTGTTACTCAATTTTTATTTTCCAGATTGAGAATCCTTTCCCAAATGACTAACATATTTGATTTCCTACATATTTCAATAATTTGTGGTTATGATTTTTTTAGTTCAAAAATTTGCAGTAACTGCCAACTTATCTATTTGCTTATATTTAACATTCCTAAAATGTTCTTTTATTCTAGTTTCTAAATTTCTTTTCATTCTGTCTATATAAATTTCCTTGCAATCCTGACAGTTGATTTGGTAAATTGCAGTTTTCTTGTTGATAAGGATTACATTTTAGTTGCATTTTTGGTCATTTTTATCTATTCTGCAGGGCCAAGAAGAAGAAGAAAAAGAAGAAGTCATGAGACTCCTACTACATTTTCCTCTCACCTTCCCCAATCAAAACATTCCACAAGCTTACTCAGATATTGGTTTACACTGCAACTGCAAACTAAGCCCCCTACAGGCATCATTAATATTATTATTATTATTATTATTACATTATTTTTAATGCATAAAACAATACTCAGGAAATTAAATAATGAAATTTTTGGGGGTAGCACAAATAAGTAACTTCTTATAAGAGTCACCCCTGCTCTAGGCACGACAATATATTTGGGTAATACTTTAATTTCTCTGCCTCTAAATAACAGCTTCAGAGATAACAGTAATAAAATCAAGTAAGCATTGACTATGCACAGGATCTACTCATAACACTCCAAACAATTTTAAGTGTCTGAGAAACATATCACTTACCTCCAGTGCTGATACAGCTTCATTTCCAAATTGAAATGTAATGAAAAGCAATTTTTTCAGTATTTCTTTTGTCTCCAGATACATCTGTGCAACAAAACAATACGAAGCCAACTGGATACCTTTAGTTCCTGTGTATAAAGAGAAATGAAATTTTTTAAAAAAATAGCTATGATTACAGTGATTATAGTGTTAATAAACTAGAATGTTTTAAACAGCAGTAAAATATTTGAGTCACAGATGAAATTTTTACATAAGTATATACTATGTTCAAATAATTTGGTGCAGTGCTAGCTGGTTGAAACATGGGGATGAAAAAAAATAAAAAGTCACCTAAAGTGCATACAGTAGAATATTAATTTATCAAGATACACTTTGACACTAATAGGACTCACTTGAAAATAAACAATCTACTCACAGGCATAGGATTTATTTAACTGGATCAAAATTATATTCATTTAAAATGTTTTAATTCACCATTAATTTTTATTCAAGTATTGTAATCTCTCTTTCATTGTTTTTCTCTTCATCAATGAAGTCACTGATTTAGAGGCCTGGGGTAAGATGTGGAACTTAGACATTGGTGGTGTATGTGGCATATCATGCAATATCGTGGCATATTGTTAACACATTCACCACTAATATGCCTCAGGAGGGGTTATTAAGATTTGTTCATTACAAGGAGTGTGTGAGCATGGAGGGGGATTGTGGTGCAAGCGTGATTCTATTTTAGATTAAGTGACATTTCCTTGTTCTCTTGCAAGACTTGGTAAGGAATAAATGTGCCAAGAGTTATCTAAGCAAAGGATGCCAATTACCAATCAGTATGTGTAAATACGGTATTAAATAAATCAAACTTATTATACTGCTTTCATATCTTGGTTGTAATAGTGTTTAGGTCTTATTTATTTTCATTTTAGCTGCTTGAGATAGAGATGCGTTAAATTGGTAGGGATTAAGAACTGAAGAAGTCACTCAAATTTCACCAGTTTTATTCCACTTACTTGGACATGTTTCAAAGGCAAATTTCCTTCATTGTCAGCACGGTTCCATTGTCAGCTTTCCAGAGTGGTATTAAGATGTTGCTCTTTGGAACTTATAAACTTTTTAATGACAACAAAGATGTTGCTCTTTGGACTTTATAAACTTTTTGATGAGGTTGCTGTTGTCATCAAAAAGTTTATAAAATCCAAAGAGCGACATCTTAATACCACGCTGGAAAGCTGACAGTGGAACTGTGCTGATGGTGAAGGAAATTTGCCTTTGAAACATGTCCAAGTAAGTGGAATAAAACTAGTGAAATTTGAGTGACTTCTTCAAAATAATTTATTATATGATACTATATTTCACTGTGTAAATCCCAAACTATTCAAATTTATATTAAGAACTGAGTTTGCCCCCATGTTGCATAAATAAAGTAATGCAACTTAGGAAGTTAGCAAGTAGCCTTTAAATTAATTAGATTCCGCTAATATTTGCACATGTGATTGCAGTTTGCTTTCTTCTGTGAACCAACTTCAGTACATAACACTTCTTAATCATACTGCAACTTTGCACAGCACCAAATCCATGAAATAGTTAAGGCTTTACCTGAAACTGAGCTGTAGCATTCTTAATACATCCCTTCTTTATTTCCTGAACTGCAGTTATAATTACAGAATGGCATTATAACATTCAGCAGTTAAATGTTGTCCCTTAGACTTTCTTCTCCTACTTGGCTGGGTTAATGGTTGCTGGGCTTCTACTAGAACATTACTGCAGGTGGCCACTTGATTTCATCCATAATGACTCTGTTAAAGATCATGGTTTGATGCCCCACAATATTCTAATAAGTTACAGGCATAGTCGATGCCTGTGTCAAAGCAGTACATATAGTTTTCGAAGGTGAGAATGCTGACACTGAGTTAAAGAAGTTAAAAGACATTTGTAATTTTATAGTTTACTATTTGTCAACTCAATAACATTGCACGGTTGTATGAAATATTGCAGTAATGTATAGGAAAAAAGACTAGGGCCAGGTTAAGGAGATGCTCAATAACCATGAAAACAATTGATTATTGCTGCTAGAAAGTATCTGCATTATAGTATTGTTACTTCAAATATAACATTGCTTTATATTGAAATAACTGCAATTATTCCCATATTTAATATATACTGTGTTGTCTTTATATACATTTTCACATAATTACGTAATAGTTTTTAACTATGTAATGGAAGAACAATCAGTCATGTACAATTGGGTTTTTTTTTTCTTTCATGCATAAAAATGCATTCAGCAATAGTTATAGGAAAATAAGTGCTGGAATTGGGGATAGTGCAAACCAGCAACCTCATAGAGCAGCAGCCCGTGTTCGAAACATTCAAACACAAATTTTACACTAGGTCTATCTACATGGTCGATTCTGTATGGACAAAAATAAAGCCTTTTCACAAATACATACAGCCATATGTATCACTGAACAATATATTTACTCTCATCTAGCACCAAGCAGGCTCTTCAAGCTGCCTTCCCATTTATATCTGCAATGCATGTCTTTGCCAAAGTTCGGTAAAATATATCTTGAAAACCAGTAACAAAATTAACAAAATTGATAAATGTTTGGGATGCTTACTGTAACATATGAAGGCAAATAGTAATAGGTAAAACAATTTTGTCCTCTTTCACAGACTGCCTTTCAATACAACTGACATTTGCGTGATGTTCATTCAATGCAAAGCTTAATTTTTAGTTGTTCAAATATCTGCTATGAAGCTATTATTTCAAAATAAAATGTTGCTTATAGTGCTAGAACGAACCTAATAAATCACCTAAGCTGAAATTTCACTGATAAAATATTTTAACAAAACTTGCCTATTAGCTTCCACAGCTCTATCCATTTTGCACAGTTCTGCTCCTTTAAAACATCGATTCCAATTGCAGCTCTCTGAAAGACATTTTCAGCAAATGGAAGCAGTGATTCCAAACTGTCTACTTTGTTAATTACAGATGTCATCATCATGTGTAGTATTGTGCTTTTTAGTTGGAAAGAAGAGGCTGTATCAGTTTTAACTGTACAAATCTCACCAGATCCAGATTTGCAACGGCATTCCACAGTTTCACATTTTGAAAAAATCTGTAATAAAATTAAAACATGCAGAAATTACAAGCATATTAGTGTGAAGAAAGCTATATACCATCTGTTCCACTTAACCATCTAGTTTGCCACACAAACAAAAACTGGACAGCTGTCTGTCTGCCAACCAAACAAACACGCTCTAAAGTTGATATAGCATTTGTTTGGTGATATACTTCACTTGCCTTGCATAAAATGGACATGTTTTGCCAACATTCACTCTCATCCTCAGCAGAAGGCCACTCTGTGGATGGTTGGAGGAACTCACAGAAAATCTTCAAAATTGGTGTCTTGGAAGTTTATGGTGTGATTTTATTTTTGATGATAAAACATTTTCCCCATGTCATTAATTTCAAAGAGTTGCTGGTTTGTTTCAATAATTTGGTTGTGGTATCAATTTCGTGGCTTAAGATCAAAAGTGGGCTGATACTGTCAATGTCTCTGTTTCTAATGGATATTATCATCTTTGGAATATATAGGAGACCTACCCACAGTAATAATTACATTAAAAATAATAATTTTAATCCCAAAGCATAACAGCATGCAATCCTCAACAACCTCACAAAGAGAGATGAATATTCCATTCAGCATAAAAAAAAAATACCAAAGAACAATACCAATCATCTAAAAACAATTTTAATCCCAAAACACATAGCATGCCATCTTCACATACAGAGAGTTGAATATTCCATTCAGCATTAAAAAAAATACAAAGAAAAATATGAATGCATCATCAACATAGCACTGCATAATGGTTTCACAAATATCCCTGAATAAAATTATTAAAACATAAAATCTCCAGTAGATAAAATATTTTAAAATACTTATAAACACCCCTGTGGCCTCACTCCCAATGAACAAGGAAACAGTCTTGAGTTAAAAACATTTTATTAATATTAATTAGGAGTGAGGCCACAAAGGTGTTTTTTAAACATTTTAAAATATTTTATCTACTGGAGATTTTATACTTGTTTTCACTATGATTCCTGAATAAATTAGAATTGGAATTATTAAAACATTTTAAAGAGATGTCAAAGACACAAGCTTGCTATTAAAGATTAAAAAAATATATATGCAATTTATATAATTTACATACCATCCCAGGAAGATAAATTAATTAAAAAAACACATAATTTTACCTTCTTAAACATACACAGTAAAGTTTATTAAAATCATCCTGAAAAGATCCTACACTTTCTGACAGGAAGTCAATTATCTATCAAATTAATTGCAAGGACTGTGAACAGATATAAATTGGAAAAATGAAAAGATATTTGGAAATCTGTACCAAAGAACATTTTACAAATATTTGTTACAAACAGATAACGGAATCAGAGAAGCAGCCCACTTCTGCTCAAAAATACCATGAAATTGATGCCAAAACTAAATTTTTGAAACACACTTGTAACCCTTTTAAATTAATAGTATGGAGAAAAACATTATCACCACAAATAAAAAAGCAAGTAAGAAAAGCATAAGTGTCACCAAACAACTATATCAAGTTTATTTTATTACTTAATTGTTAATAGCTTCAAGAGTATAGGTTCATATAAATTATTTATCTGCCAGCAGATGGTCATATGATATTTCACAAGAAACATGATTCCACAAAAGTATGGATTTGTAACTGTAGTTATTAGTAAAATTCTATTCCACAAAGGTTTCTGCTACTCTTGTACTTGACTACTCCATACTTACAAATGTAAAAGTGATTTTTCATTGCTCTGTTCCATTAGTACTAGTCAGTCAACAACTAAGATAGGAGTGAATGCTCCCAAAACATAGTTTTATGTAAGTAAGTGGCATTTAGTGTAAACAAGTTCAACACACAAGTATAGGATCAATAGTGATCATTTCAGAATAGCACAAATAATCATAATGGAAGCCATAGCAACAAAAATATAGCCAAAATACAATGAAAATTCAAATAAAATATGTACTGGTGTAATACACAATAACAAGAACCTATATGACCAATCAAATGTTGCAGTTCACTGCTATTGGCTTTCACAATATGCAGGAGATTTGATGCAGTGTATAACTGCAAAATATATTTATATGCATAACAGATTCATTTATCTTCCCTTTTCTTTTCACATTTCTGTGAATGAATGCCAAAACCTAATTCCCAATCGCATAATTTAATGTCCCCACACCAGCAATAAACAAATGTAGGAATATAATAAAATATAATTTACTGTTCTCAAAACAATTTCCCTTATGAATTTCAATTTCCTCTTTACATTCTTTATGAAAATTCCAATTATGTAATTGAGAGCTGTACTTCAGTCATTTTACAGGGCGATCAGTTTGAGATGTCAGAAAAGTAGAACTTCATAACACAGAGGTTACACATCTCTAAGCGATTTGTTGCAATATATGTGAAAAGGATGATGTAAGTTTTGAGTGGGTGGTATTCCGGACCTCAACCACTTGTATGCAACCTGTCAGATGATTGTCAGGCAGTACCTCAAGATGTTCCCATACCCCATTCAGCAAAAGCAAGCATTGATGCAGCTTAATTATGACACTGTCATAACACATGATGCAATATGTATGTCCATGAGGTATGAGTTGTGCAGGATTCAGAATGGTGATCACGTTGAGTACTAATGTGCTGAGCACAACCCCCCCCCCACTACCCAAAGAGGAAAAATACACCACACATGCCACCACACCACACCACTATCCTACACATATGTACATCATTACCAGGTAATGCATTTGATTAGTTCTTGTATATATCGTTTTACTTTTCTGACATCTCAAACGGATAATCCTGTATATTCTTCAGGATACCTCACACTTTTGTAAAGTGGCAACACTTACTTTCTCTGAAGCTTTCAAAGGTTCCATAGACAGTAAATGGCTCACATTGCTGATAAACAAGACATACAAACAACCCTTGTAAAGACAGCACTTGGTACATAAAAGTAAACAAACAATTATATTTTAACAAGCGGCAAGCAATATAACAGTATATATAATCTAACAGTATTATAGATCTACGAGATGAAGTCCATAAGTTTCAACCTGACATAGAAGGCCATTCATTGTTGTGATGTTCATGCTATCTGACACCTTTCAAGAGTATAATCACTGCATTTCCTTTCTAGCCATACTAATAATTTGCTTGGAGAAACTTATTTATGTCAGACATGTTGCACAATACAGCAAAAACTAAATACAGAGCAGTGATTAAATCTTTAATTTAAGAAAGTTTTACACCCAGTGACTTTAGACAATGTAAGGAAAATTTTTTTTTTTAATTAAACAAGGGAAGTTTTTACTAACAGACATTTGAAGACAAAAGAACTAAGTGTACAGTTTGGACTTTCTAAAAAATTGTTGCCATGATCTTTGTAATGAGTTGTGTGACCTTAGCCAGAATATTGATTTTCTGAAAATTATAGAAGCAATAATTTTGTTCCCAGTGACTATGGATTCCCAATATTGCCCTCTCATTACCATCATAAATGTTCATAAACTTTTGACAACATCCCATGCACACTTGAACTGCTGAAAGAATTTGAGGCACCCTCTTGCACTGACCCTAGGCATACACAAATGCTGATGAAAGATGCAAAGCACAATTGTTTTAAAAAGCTCCAAACTGCAGCTAGTTCTTTTGTCTTTAGATGCCTGTCACTGAAATCTTCTTCCCCAACTAGGAAGATGTTTTCTTGTGTCAACACATGCATTGGCCTAACCTTAAGTATGTGTCCAATGTGAGGAGAGGACGATGCTATTGAAACATAATGGAAGCTTTTAATTAAAAACTGGATGAAGATTAAATAGAAGATGATCAAGAAAATGTTTGATAAGGTTCAACTAAGGGGGCTGGGTGAGTTTTTATGGAAATAAGATAAATTAATTAAATTGAATTTAGTTAGAAACTTTTCCAGTGGTAATTTTACAGTTTAAAATTTTATAATTTTGATCTATATATGTCATGAATAGGTTGTGTGAGTAGATTCATTTGTTGGTTGTTAAATGAAAACTAGCTACATTTGAAGATGGTTAGGCTAAGGTTATTATTTAGTACATACATATGCACACATACACTTTTTTTTTGTAAATTATAATTAATCTGTTGTCTAACACACTCTTATGCTCACTTACTTTTAAATACGGTGGGACCAGTTTCGAAGAGACATTCTCTCCATCTTCAACCAACTTGACGATTGGTATGAGAAACTAACGTCTATGAGGACCTGTGGCTCTGTCCTGATGGTGTTTTTTTTTGTTTAATTATATGATCAGGATGAAAACTAATTTCCTCGATATTCTAGTAGTAAACTACTGTTCAGCTGGAGAGAGGTATATGTAGAGTAAATTATTTGTTTAAAATGAAGGTTTGATGTAATCATGATATATTGTTTGTATAAGAATTTGTGATGGGCAACACCTAGAAATTGGTCACAGCCAGCATTAGGTGATTGCCATTTATTAATGCTTCTTAGCATATCAATAAATACAAATACAAAAAACAGTGGAAAATGAAGGGGAAGCCATCAATGTCATGGGGAAAATCCACCTTTAGTTAATAATTTAATCACAATTTTGACTTAAATTTTGAATATCATACTGAATTACACAATACTTATCACTTAATGAGCTTCTCCAAATAAATTAATGATGTAGCAACAAAGGAAATGCAATGTTTATATTCCTGAAACATGTGAGTATCAGATAGCATAAACTTTGCTACAATGATCATGGCCTTCTATGTCAGGCTAGAATCTTATGGCCACATTTTGTACATACTTAAACTTATAACATTAATTCAATTTGGAATCAAACAAAGTGAAACAGCCATTAATAATCTTTTCTTAGTCGGATGTTCAAAGCCCTCTTTATGGTTTAACTTAAATGAGAAAAGAATAATTAAACTTACTTGAAGTTAATTGATATCATTGTATGATTCAGTTGAACCACACACTCTTAAAGCTTCACTTACTTTTCATAAATATATGGAACCGGTTTTGAGAACATTTAGTTCCCATCTTGAGCCAGACTAAAGTTCAACTGTCGGATCATTCGTTAAGCTGTGGGAATGTGTATTCTGCTCTGGTGGCGGTGTGATAAACTTGTAGTTTATGTTTTCATAAACATTTTCATTTCAGAAAATGTTTCACTAACCTTAGGATTTTTACACCCAAAAAAAAATCCATCGATCCTTGCCAGGTTTGAACCACTACACCACCAGGACCGACAGAATGTAGATGAGGGTCCATGAAACTGTCCAGCATAAATTTCCAGCAAGTGAAGCCAAAAAGAGTGTGCCTAAATGTTCTGACTCAGAAAATATTATTAATGCATGTTTCACTGTGTTAGATCCCAAATTTATTTAATATTAACATTACTTGAAGTTCCTTAATATGTATGTTTGCCAGAAATTTAACATAAAAATTTATCTTAAGTCTTTTGTAAGAGTAATAATTTGTTAAATTACCTCAGACAAGTACAATATCAGTTCATAGAGAGCTTTCTGGGAAATAGCATCTAATTCTGGACACAAATCATCATCACCAGTGCTTTTGGAGATCCAAAACATGTGTGAAATAGTCTGAGAAATAACAACACAAACAGAATAGAAGCTTTTGCTTTTTTTGAATTTTGAAAACAAAAATTTAAAGCTTTTTAAGTTCTTGTACACCTCCTTATAATCACATGATTGAGAAATGAGTGTATTCAGCATACTTTGCAAAAATCCAGTGCACTCTTTTATTAGAGGGTCATGAGGAAGCCAAGATCTTACAGCTATCACTGCTTTATTCACAGCAAATTGTACATCTCCAAACCTCTTCAGAGTAATACAATCTTTCACTATGGTTGTTAAGAGACTCATGTATGAAACAATTAGGTCATCTGTGTTAATATTTAACACAGATTCTGCACCACTGTTAAGTGACAGCTCCAGTGTGTTGAGTTGAAATTCTGTTAAACACAGCTTTTCGCGCTTTTCTGAGAGTTTTAGTGGCAGAGTTTTTGCTTTCTCCAGTAACATGCACAAATGCTTGGTTCCACAATATCGCAGGTGTCTCAGGGCATGGTTCATAATGTCAAGCACACATAATAACTCTGTATGTCTTTCATTGAACTCTTTAATTTTTGCTACAGCAAACAAATGCAAATGATAAAAATTGCTGTAATACACATTCATAACAGTACCATCCAGGTCACCTCTCTTTGTTTCCAGTATGTAGCTACTGACACTAAGAGCTTCTTCAATGTGGCCCTGAAAATAATATAAAGAAACAAATAAATAAAGCAAGTTGGGAAAAGTCAAAATAAAGTTGGAAAAACACATTTTACCATAAAACCTGAAATGTATGTGATGCATGTACAGAAAGCTTCAAGATTGATTTTTATTTGTTTAAGATTTGTAGAGAGTAACATAGAAAAAGGTTTGAATAAGAAATGTGATCAACACATGCAGTGCATGCAGCAAATGGTCATGCTATCATCCATCAAACAAACACATTTCAACATTTTTAAGGTTTGCAGTTGTGAAAATTGTTGTATTGTTAGTCTGAGAATATTAGCTTTTGAACTGCAAATGAATTCTTTTTACCATTTTTTACTACTGTGGCATCACTGGCATGCATGCAGATGTTACATGAGGTGAATGAATAAATAGGAAAGGAAAATCCAGGCCTAAGTTTAGGATACCTCCCAAGCATTTCCCATTAATAAGAATGAGGAAAAAATGGAAAAAATATTCAGGAAGGACAGTTATGGGCCCTGTTCCACAAAAGTGTGGTCTAATACATTACAAGTGTATGGACTTGAAAACTTCTAGTTACAATTAAAATTTTGTTCCACAAAGGTTTCTGCTATGCTTGTATACTTTACAACTCCATACTTAACAAGGGAAGAAGTAATTTTTCATTGTTCTGTTCCACATAAATATTAGTATTAGTCGAGCAATGGTAATTTGTATAAATTTCTCTACAAATGTAGGAATATTGGTAACTTCAAATACTAGGACAAAATTTATTATCTTTAAATGATTTTGGGAGTCAGCTGATTTAAGTGTGCTAAGCAAAAGTGATGATAATAATCAGAATGCAAAAAGAAAGAATAAATTATTATTTAGTTTCTGAAAAAGGGAACATATGCATGCAAGTATTGTAAATGTCACACAATGTAGGTATTAGAAATGTGCAACTGTAGGGACATATTCCACAATGTGTTATATACATAATATGGGGGAAGTTTGAAAATGATTTACAATAATGGTGTTTTATGAATATCATGTAATCTATGGGCTAATCCACTCATAAGGCGATGGATTGATACTATTAAGCCATGCAGATGCCAAATGGTGGTTGTAAGCAGAGTATGTAGCAAAAGGACAGTGTTCGTTTCTGTCAAATAGAGAAAAAAGTGGACAAAATGGAAGGTGAGGACAGAGATGAACTGCATGGTTTTTTTGTGGAAGGAAGGCGTCAAAACTGCAGAATTTCATAGATGTTTAACTGCAATATATGGTTAAGAAGCTCCTGCGCAGAAGACTGTTAACAACTGATTGACAGATTTGCCAGCAGCAAAAAATCTGCACACAAGAATGTAAGTACTAGTCAACTGTCAACATTGCGTCTCCCAAGAACATTTAGGTTGTGTCTAAATTGATTATGGCTGATTGTTTCAGAGTATTTGATGAAATGGAATGTCAGACAGGACTCAGCTGTACAACCCTGCATACCATTACCACGATGATTTAAATATGAAAAATGTGTGCACACATTGGGTTCCACAGGACTTGACACAGAAGGACAAAATATTGAAGTCTGTCGTGGCTATTGAAAATGCATAATGAAGATCTGGATTTTTTGGAGAAGCTGGTGACAGGTGATGAATCATGGTATCACTAACTCACCAGAGAAGAAAGATCCGGGTAGTCCCCGGCCCAAAATATTTTTGTTGCTCCATCTGCAAGCAGATGTTTACCATCTTTTGGGATAATTCAGTCATAATGCTTATGAACTGGCTTCCTCAAGGGACAACTGTCAACAGTGAGATGTATTGTGAGACCTTTACAGGGATGCAGGACCCACATATGACAAAACGGAAAGTGGTCAACAGGAATACACCTCAAACATGACAATGTGCAGCCCTCACCAACAAAATTATAACTGCAAAGTTGACATCACTGGGGGTTAACTATTGTGCTGCACCCATCATTTTCATCAGATCTTGCTACATTGGATTTAGCTTTATTTGACAACGTGAATGATTTACTGAGAGATAAAAAATTCAGTTGCATTGAGGAAATTCAGCTGTTCACAAGTGGTGATGTAGTAATTCCAAACAATGGTTTTGTGACATATAATGAAGTTACCAGGAAGATGGCAACTGCACATTGACATTACTTTTTTTTTAATGGTATTTAATGCCTGTTTTTACTACTAAGGCACCACAGGTGGTTAACACTGGTAATACATGAAATGATATATGGGGAAAGGATTTTTTTAAGGAAGGAAACGTTCCAGACCTAAGTTTAGGGTACCTCCCCAGCATTTGCCAATTATGAAGACTAAGGAAAACCTGGAAAAAATCTCAGTCAAGGAGGATGGTCCTGGCGGGATTCGAACCCCATACCTTCCGCTCACGAGTCCACGCCTTAACGACCTCGGCCACACGTGGCGGTTTGACATTAGTAGGCAGTATATTGAGAGATCCTATGTGCATAACCATGTTGCATAATATATAAGGTACAAAATACTGCTATTGTAAATAATTTCCAAAAGCCCTTGTTATTACTTAACATTTTTATAAAGTATGGAAGTGTAACTTTTTGTTGCATTAAATGATGCACAACACTTTGCACAGTATGTAAAATGTAACAAGTGATGGCTTAAAAGCCAAGATGTAGAAAGAGTTCCTTGCCACTTAAATCACACCTTACATTAGATTATATTAACTCCTTAATAAATTTTATATGTACTTTTGAATGTACAGATTATCATTATACCTACAATATGAGTTTAATACATTTCTTACGAATAATGAGTGACAGACCTGGGATGGCTGAGGTCATTAAGGCACAGATATAATCTGGAGGTCTGGGATTTAATTTCCACCAGGACTGTTATCCCAGACTGAGATTTTCTTCAGTTCTCATTAACAGCAAATGCTGGGGAGGTACGCTAAACTTAAGCCTGGACCACATTTTTGCTTATATTACATTAAAAAAATATCTTTTCCTATTTATCATTCTATCTTATGTCCATCACCTGTGGTAGCTCAGTAGTAAAAACTGGCATTAAACTACTAAAATATTTTCTTTCAATAATAACGAATGTTTAAATATTTCATCAAAATATTTTAGTAGTTGTTTAATGCCAGTTTTTACTACTGAGCTACCACAATATTCAAGCATAATTGTCCACTCTGACATTGTTGTAAATTTATATGCATGTTCCAATGTTTTTGCATCAATTTCAATTTACCAATGGATCAGGAACCGACTTCAATTGAGGTCAATAATTTCTTTTAATAGTGTTTAATACTTATTCATACTACTGGGGCATCACAGGTAATAGATGCTGGTAATACATCCAGATGAAATACAATGTTGGTAAAGGAGGAATTTCAGGATATCTCCCTTGTATTTGTCATTTATGAATACTGAAAAACATGGAAAAACTTCAGTAAAGAAGGCCAGTCCTGGTGAGAATGAAACTCCAGATCTCTTATGTTCTTAATTATCTAGTGAGTCAATTTGATAATCTTATGCTCCACTTAACTGTTGAATTATGCAAAACTAGTTTCGCAGGCTTTTGCCTGCATCCTCAGTTGCAAGTCGACTGTCAGTTTCATTGTTGGTTGGCTAGATTTGGTGTAGCTCTCGTGGACATTTTATGAACTTCTGGATTAATTTGTCTTCTCCTGGTATCTCAAAGTTCATAACCTTATCCTCATAATTTTTATATAAATTTTTTCCCATATTCCCAGCTCAACAGGTCAATTTACGAATTTCAATAATTTCACTCCCATTTTTATCTCTCCAACTGCTGATTTCTCTATCTAATTGTACCTTATGTTTCTCCAGTGTTCCTTCAGCCTGATTCCAATACTTCTTTTTGTTTTTCCAATATACACTTTGTTATATTCTGAACAGTTGATTTGGTGTATTCCTGGCTTCTCCTCCTCCGGTATTCTAACATTATCACCAGAATTGAGCAGATTTTTTAGGCTAAGCTTGTTCACTGGGGACAAAGTAATCCCAAACTCTCTGAGTATTTTTTGGAATTTTTTGGTGGCTCAAGGATGATAAGTGAATTTCATGTGGATGGTACATTCTTTATTGCTGCCAATGTTGTAACTGCTTTAACCTCTTCTTTTGTTTGAATTTCTTGATTTTCTTATCTACAATTTCTTGGTCATACGCATTAAATTTTGCTGTTTGGATATTATGATGGTATTCTTTGTTGTATTCAAACTCATTTATAAGTATGTTGATGAGTCTATGTGCTAAGCTATTGAGAACTGCATGTTTGTGTGCTGTGGGATTGAATCCACTTCCTTTATGTAATTCGCTTCGTAAGTACAATATAATTTATTAATTTACTTATCTTGTAGGTTAAGCAATTTCAAAGCAACATCAAAGAGTTTCTTGTTGACCATTGCTAAGATATCATCCACATATCTGTGCCATATTTTGAAAATGTATGGAAATGATTTGGTAATGTGCATTTCTAAACTACTCATATACAAATCAGCCAGAAAAGGTGATAATGGATTACTCATAGCTAAACCTGCTCCTTGTTTGTAAAATTCTCCATTTTACTTCTGACTAATACATACTTCGGTTAGTTGGATGTATTCCTCAATCTCCTTGTTGCTCAGTTTCACCGACTGTAACCATTTTAGAAGAGATGTTGGAAGTTTGCATTTTGGTATGCTGGGAAAAAGTGACTTTACATCGAAAGACACTAAAAGATCATCCTTTTGGAGAGACAAACCTTTGATTTTCTCTACCAGCTCTTTGGAATTCTTTACACTTAAGCTATCAAATTTTGGAAATTTTTGAAATTTCTGGATGAGCCATCTTGCTAGTTGGTAGGAAGGTGTGTTTCTATAACTGATAATTGGTCTCATGGGATTTCCTGGTTTGTGTATTTTTCGTAGACCGTGTATCCTTGCTAATGAGGTGTTGTCTGCTTTTAATTTTGGTTTCTCCTTGGATGGTATGATTGTACATTTATTGACGGATTTGTTTATGACCTGTATGCATCCCTTTAAAGGATCTGCTTTTATTTTCATGTATTCATTCCCCCTGAGAAGTTCCTCTATCTTTGATTTATACTCTGCTTTGTGCATTATTACAATTTTGTTTCCTTTGTCTACTTTTTTGTATACCACTGGTATACAAAATTATTAAAATTCGTAGATCGACCCGTCGAGCTGGGAATATGGGAAAAAATTTATATAAAAAAATATGAGGATAAGGTTATGAACTTTGAGATCCCAGCAGAAGACAAATTAATCCAGAAGTTCATAAAAAGTCCATGAGAGCTGCACCAAGTCCAGCCAACCAACAATGAAGCTGACAGTCGACTTGCAACTGAGGATGCAGGCAACAGTTTTGCATAATTCAACAGTTAAGTGGAGCATAAGATTATCAAATCGACTCACTAGATAATTAAGAACATAATAGTCGCTTCACTGTATTGGTTCCGACACGAAATTAAATCTCATATCCTGATCTCTTATTCATGAGTTGTGCTTTAACAATCTTGGAAGTAGGATGTTGAACTGAAATATGTATTTGAAGCAGAAAAGGTCAATGTCAGTCATAAGTCTTATTTCAATTGCATTTAACGTAACCTACTTATTATACTCAAATACTTATATTATTCTTTCTCCTATTCTGATTATTGTTTTACTATTACTGGAGGAGTTGCTTGTGTGAATGGGAAGACAATGTACATATAAGGTGAACACTCATGAATGCAGAAAAGATGGGTGTCGCATTGCAATCATATTAGAGCAAGTATTGGGCAGTTCAACAGATGAAAATTCAAAAGTTCAGATAAAGAAACAGGCCTAGAGTCAATAAGCTTCTGGAAGGTGCTAGTACTGGCAATTCTTTTAGTAATTCCAGGACCAGTAATAGAAGAAATGAAGGATAAGTTTAAGTCAATAGCAGAAGATATAAAGGAAATTATAAACAGAGAGGCAAGAATAGAAGAAAAAATGGAAGAGCATGGAAGATATGAAAGAGAAGATCAAACAGCTTGAAGAAGAATTAGGAGAGCTAATGGAATGTAGGAGTAGAATAGTTAAATTGGAGAAATCTGCAGATGCAAACAAGAAGCTGACTGTAGTGATTTTTGGAATAAAAGAAATAAGGAGGAAAAGGATATGGTAAAAAGTGGAAGAAATTATTGAAGGAGGATTGGGCATCAAACTGGATGGATGGAAAATTATACACTTCTGGAGAACTGGACGAAAGGAGACCAATATTAGTCAAATTGGCCACAAGGAATTTTAAATGAAAAGCATTAGGTATTACCAGGAAGCTAAAAGGCACAAGAATATTTATTGAGAATAATTATGGAAAAAAGAACGAGAAATAAGAGCAGAATTATTAAAAGTGATGAAACGAACCAGAAATGAAGAAAGAAGAGCTTTTATGCATGAAATGTAGCTGTGGATTGACAAGAATTCAGATGAAATAACAGGGTAAAGAAATGATAGCGAGAGGAAGAGAGAAGAAAGGGCAACAACTCTCAGCCAAGAGACCAGAATGCAGAAGAGAGGGGAGGAATGTATAGCAGCGAGCGTGTTATCACAGGAGATGTTGTCACCAACAAGCAGAGTAAATCTACTGAAATAGCTGAGTGAGGAAGATGCTTTAGTGGGAAGCAGGGGAATGGGAACTCTTGCTGGACAGCTGGCGGCCTGGAGGGCTCAAGACGGGCTGGGTGTTTGGAAAGATATAGGAGGGTGGAGTGTGGTGTTATTGCCTTCAAGGAGTATTTTTTAAATAGAGGGTGCAAAAAAATCAGGGACAGACAAAAGGATTACAAGGGAAAAGGCAAAATCATAGTGCTTCATATGGCAGAATTAGAATATAAGTACTTAAATGGCGAATTTGTGAGTGTAGAAGATTTCAACGCTAGAGAAGGAGAAGAACAGAGTCAGTTGGCTGATTATCGTAACAGATGGGGAAGGGGGGGATTTGCTTGGGGGAGAGCAGGAAAAATAGGGCTAATTGGATTAAAAGTGAAAAAGGAAGTGTCCACTAGGTGGACAATAAATGAAGGTTTACGGTGTACAATTTAATGCTCAGAAAGAAAACATGCAGAGAAGTATGGATTAGAAAATGGGATAGTTTATTGATAGCACTTTTGACATGATATTAAACATTTTTGGAAATGGTAGTAAGGAGCTTTTGAGTGGTAACTGTGGACAGAAGGTAAGAGAGAAGTGGCGGAAGAAAGTGATTAATTAAGGAAGAGGGTATTTATGAGATAATATGTAAGGTGTAGGTAGTGGAAATCAGGATCTATTACATATACAACTAGGCATATAAGATCCTAAGTACAAATAAAAAACAAACACTCCAAGATCAGTTGTACAATTTGTAAAATTGTTGTAAGGGAATTACGCAGAAATAAATAAAATCTACTGGATTACATTTAGATCACCTGCTTCCCTCAATTACATAAAGATACTAAAAATTGCAAGGTGGTACATGAAGTTACCAATATTCCTATCCTTGCATAGAGAAATCTTAAGATACAAATTACAAAAGCATAACTAAATTGCTGTTGAACAAAATAATGAAAAGTCATTTGCCCTTGTAAGTATGGAGGTGTACAGGAAACATTTGTGCAATATAATTCTACTATTAGTAACCACTGGTTACAACTCAATGCATTTGTAATATCGTAATGTATTAGACCATATTTCTGAGCATTACTTAAAATAATTGCTATAACACAGGTTAGTACTCATTATGAATAAAAATTATGTGCATGCAATGCTTGTGAGAATATAGGTAGAAATGCTAGGAGAACTTGTCCATTCAATGAGCCAGCGAGCACTCACTTAGCTCCATGAGCCTTATTACATTTAGCAGTGGATAGAGGCCAAAAATGTATCACTAAAGCTTCCTTAGAGGTATACAATAAACAAAGTTTTAAACTTATGTAAAATAAGAGGACACCTAATGGAGACATTATTATAGCAGAATATGAACAATATGGGGTCCCTGATTCCCTACACCTGCCTTTACACTTAGATTGAGTTTATTATTCATGGACGCTCTTGAACATCTCAGGTCATCAGCGTCCCATTCAACTCAGGGTGTGAAACGGCCGACAAATTTTGCTCAGAGGCCTCTCCTTCAGGCTTGAGGTTCTTTTTTGTGCCGTAAATGTACAACACAAGACCCAGGCTTTACTTCCCTTCCGAAGGAAGCCATACTTAGGATTTTTACGCCCGAAAAAAATCCATCAGTCCTGGATGGGTTTGAACCTGCATTCTTGGGTGTAGGAGGCAAGTATGGTAACCATTACCCCATCAGGACCGACTTTACACTTAAATGAACACTTAATAATATAGCAAAATGCACACAATATTTGCAAAACATAAGTATTCCATTTTTTTTTCCAACAGGGTGGCTCTACACAATGCTTTCAGCGCTCCTTGTTAGTTTTCAGGGTTGCCAACTGTTATATCATTTTAGCAATTTATACTTCCAAATAGAAGGCATGAGGAGGCCGTCAGGTCATAGCCCACTACAGTAAACCACTGGGTCCTCTAGATTCTGGTCTTCACCTGCAGTTAGGTTATGTTTATGTTATGTGTGTATATATGAATTGATCAGGAATTTCATTTGCTGTTGGTACAACCATGACACTAAATGCTACACTGCCATTTCCCCTTTCCCCTTCCTTGGTTGGATTTCATCTATAAAAGTCTACACACTTTTTTGGGTTGTGTCAGATAGGTTAGTAGCATTCCACCTGCCCTATTTTCTAATAATGTTTATATTCACTCTCCTGTTATTTAAGGTTTAAGTTTAAAATTTCTATTTGTGCTGCATACCAATATGGACATTTCATCTTCCCTTCAAGGCCTCATAATGCTCTTTCGGTACATACAGGAATTAATAAAGTTGATGTGTTACCTTGTTCATAAAATATTTCAGCACGTGATGAGATGATACCAAGAATCCATACTTCAATTTTGTTAGTTCATTTATCTTCAGAGATTTGCAGCAGAGGCAGAAAAGAGTGTGTATAGCTTCATAATTAACCTCATTATTTGATTTATTTTGCAGCAGATTTACAAGGCCTGTAATCAAGGCGAGAGAGACTTCCTCTTGTTCTCCAGCTGTAAGGTAAGGCTGTAATTTAAGAATAAAGATTTTATTTGCAAAATGATACTTTTTATCTTATTAAGACAATAGTCCTGGCATTCATTATATTTTAAATAATTAGTTCTTACATTTCAGCAATTTGCTTTTGCTTGACTTAGTGAAGCCTATTATATTCACATATAGTACTAAAAAGGGGGGGGGAGATAGGGAGGAAGTTGTAATTACAGAATTGGTAAACTTGCTATGCAATATTTCAGTGATGATAATCTGGAGTTGTGTATTTACATAAAGAACTGATACATTCATGCTGGTCAACAGGCATGTCATTATTAAAAAGTAATCTAGAACTCCATAACCAAATTAGCTCAAAAGCAAGCAAATTGTCTCCAAATTCAGATAAAATAAATGTATTGCAGAAAAAGTAATGTGAATAATCTCTGGTACACACAGCAGACATTCATATAAAACCTCTTTAGGCAATTAGAAATTCTAACTCTTCCATATGAATATATGTTATCACTCATGAACTTTTTTTATATATGAAATAAAGATAAATTTGCACAAAATCAAAAAATTCATGACAACTATACTGGAGAAAAAGCAAATCTACATAGAGCAGATTCAACACTTTCCTGTGTCAGTCCTGGCAGTTTAATGGTAATCATACTTGACTCCTAAACCGAAGATTGCAGGTTCAATCTTGGCCAGGGTCAATGGATTTTTTGGGCATAAATATCCTAAGTATGGCTCCCTTTGGAAGCGAAGTAAAGCCATAGGTCCTGTGTCATACATTTACGGCCCAATAAAGAACCTCAAGCCTGAAAGAAGAGGCCTCTGAGCAAAATTTACCAGCTGCTTCAAGTCCTGATTTGAATGGGAAGCTGATGACCTGAGATGTTTAAAAGCATCTACCACAAAAAACACCACCCACCACTTTCCTGCCATCAAAAAGAAGTTTATTAAGAATGCATTTTAATTGCAAAATGCTCTTCCCCCTAGCTCAAAAGCCTTATAAACAATAGTAAATTCCTCAAATCTGTTCTTTAATTATAGAATTTGTCGTTTACAATTTCCACAATAGCATACATTCTATCTACATTTACAAAAAAAATTTGACTACATCTGCAAAATGGTTACAATTAAAATGAAAAAGCAACACCTAGAACAATTCAGTCAAAACTATAAAACCAGAGAAGCTGTAATAGACATACCACTCAATCACACAAATGTTACTATATTTTACCATATATATTGATATGAATCATTACTGTGAAGAATTTAATACTGTTTATTAAAGCTTTTAGGATAGAGGGAAGAGCATTTTGCACTAGAAAAAAAACTCCTTTTTGATGGCAGGTAAATGTTGAAACCAGACAACAGATTTGCCTTTTGTCTAGTATTCTTGTCCTGTATATTTTGATTTTGTACATTTTTTTCTTTATTTCTTATATTAAAGTTCATGTGGGATTATATATTCACATGGAAGAGTTAAAACTTCAAATTGCCGAAAGATGTTTGTGCATGTGTACAAGCAATTAATTATTAGTATGGCTTTTTTCTGTAATTGGAAGACACATTCACTTTTAGCCAAGTTTCCCCAAATTATAAGACCATATTTTATTACTGAAATGATAATAAACTAATTTTAAAGTTTTTAAAACTTAAAATGTAAATTGGAACTTGCACAGTGAAGCTAATCATATTAATTGATATCATTGTATGATTCAGTTGAACTACACACACTTAAAGCTTCACTTACTTTTCATAAATGTCTGGAACCAGTTTCGAGAACATTTAGTTCCCATCTTCAGCCAGGCTAAAGTTCAACTGTCCGATCATTCGTTGAGCTGTGGGAATGTGTATTCTGCTCTGGTGGTGGTTTGATAAATTTGTAGTTTATGTTTTCATCTCCGGCAATGTCGAAGTTCATTAAGCTGTCTTTGTATTTGCAGATTTTCTCCCAGGTTGTTAGTTCCGTAGGTCCTTGTACTGATTTTAATAATTTTGCTTTATTTATTATGTCGTGATTTTGTGTCCAAAAATGATATGCTACTGCCAATTTCTCTATTTGCTTGTACTTTATGTTCCTGAAATGTTCCTTTAACCACATGCCTATGTTTCTCTTTGTTTTTCCAATGTAGATTTTTTCACATTCTGCACAGTTTATTTTTTAAACACCTGATTTTTCTTCTTGTGGAATACTGTCATTAACATTATCTATCAGTAAGTTTTTAACATTAAATCTATTAATCGGTGCCAACCTGATATTAAAATCTTTAAGAATATTCTGAAGATGTTAACTAGAAATGGTGATAAGGGGCTGCCCATTGTACAACAAACATGACTTACAATGGGCAGCCCCTTATCTCCATTTCTAGCTAACCTCTTCATGAGTAGATTTGAAACACACACCAACACAGCTTTTCCATACATATTTAAGGTATGGTATAGATATGTAGATGATATATTTGCCATAGTTAACAAAAAACTCATTAACGATGCCTTAAAACTTCTGAATATACAAGATGTAAGCATTATCATTTACATACGAAATAGAAACAGATAACATGTTGCCATTCCTAGATGTTAAAATAATGAAATGTCAAGAAAATCTGGAATTTGAAATATACAGGAAGAATACACAAGCAGATAATCACATCAAAGCTGACAGTTTTAACCCCAAGGCGCAAAAAAATGCAGTAATTAACAGTTTAACACACCGGCTAGTTAACATACAAATTAGCAAAGAAGAATATTTTAATGAATACAAACAAATAGAAGAAACAGCAGTTAAAAATGGTTTTAAAAAAGAACTAGTACACAAAAAGGTGCAGAAATTCAAGAGACAAAAACATATCAAAGAAACCACAACACTTTCAGCAAGAAAAGATAAACAAAGTTTTAAAAAATTCACATATCATCCATGGCCATAAAAAAACTTCAGAATATTCTTAAAGATTTTAATATCAGGTTGGCACTGATTAATAGATTTAATGTTAAAAATTTACTGATAGATAATGTTAATGACAGTATTCCACAAAAAGAAAAATCAGGTATTTACAAAATAAACTGTGCAGAATGTGAAAAAATCTACATTGGAAAAACAAAGAGAAAAATAGGCACACGGTTAAAGGAACATTTCAGGAACATAAAGTACAAGCAAATAGAGAAATTGGCAGTAGCATATCATTTTTGGACACAAAATCACGACATAATAAATAAAGCAAAATTATTAAAATCAGTACAAGGACCTACGGAACTAACAACCTGGGAGAAAATCTACAAATACAAAGACAGCTTAATGAACTTCGACATTGCCGGAGATGAAAACATAAACTACAAGTTTATCACACCGCCACCAGCAGAATACACATTCCCACAATTCAACGAATGATCCGACAGTTGAACTTTAGCCTGGCTGAAGATGGGAACTAAATGTTCTGGAAACCAGTTCCATACATTTATGAAAAGTAAGTGAAGCTTTAAGAGTGTGTATTTCAACTGAATCATACAATGATATCAATTAATTTTAAAGTATTAATTGAATTCAATTAGCATGCACTGCTAAGTTGAAGTATGATAAAATTGATGTGATCTTTCCAATGCAAACATTTATCTATTATTTAACCAAGGAATTTAATATCTTTGGCTTGTAGAAGTATATCGTTATAATATCCTCTACATAATGGAGATTTGGAGCGATGAATTTCATAACATTTGTTTTATCTAGATTTAGTGACAATTTGTTGCTTTGAACCATACACACAAGGAATTCAGAAATAAATTTAATTTAATAGCACAATCATTAGTTATTTCCATTTATTAATATGTTTGTATCATCTACAAATAGAACAGTATTACCTACATCTTGAGTAAATAAGGACAGAGCATTTATAAGAGGGCCCAGAATTGAGGCACTTCATGTTTAATCAATCCCACTCTAATGCATTGGTTTTATGTTACACAAAATGTTCCTCCTCATTTACTCTTTCACTGAATGCAGTTAAAATTTCATCAGTGAGTTTAAAGACTGCATTTTCTGCCGACATTCCTTTCCTAAAGGCAAATGAGTCATTAACTAGAATATTGTTACTTTAAAGATAATGGTAAAGCTATTGTGCATTATTTTCTCAAACACCTTAGAAATTATATCCTACAAATGTAAATGAAATAGCTATAGTTTATAATTAGACATTTACCTTTTCTCCCTTTTTGAACAGAGGCTTCACTACCAAATATTTCAATAAATACAGCAGATGTTTAAGATTCATTAGACAAATGACTAAGGGATATTAGTAATATTATCATAGCTGGAAAAGTTTTCTGATTTCAGCTTTCTAATGATATTACTAATTTCTAGTGGATTAGTGTTACTTGGTTTGAATCCATTATTTTGATTGGGAAATAATGACTGTAAAATCTTTAATGCATCTCTTTTATTTTCACAGCATAAATTAAAAATTTTTGTTACATTAAGAAAGTAATAATTAAACACATTTGCTACACCTGTGTGGTGTTCTGTCACTTGATTGTTAATCCTTAAGATCATTGTAAATTCTTGTTGCAAATTTTTAGCCATTTCTTGTTTTATTAGTCCAAAGTAGACTTTATTTTGTTTTTTGATTGACAAGTTTTTTATAATAGAGGTATTTTTCAGTTTTACCACTTTCCTAACTATCTCACAATACTTTTTAAAATGTATTTTCAATTTAGGATATTTATTGAGTTTAGCTCATTATAAAATTGCCTTTTATGCTGCAAGATTTATCAATTTCTTGAGTTAAATGTTATCTACTTATATTATAACTTCTTATTTTTAATTTCTAGAGGGAAATATGCTTCAAAATGTAAGTTAAAAGTGTGTAAGAAATTGCTGAATTTATTGTTAATATCATTTGCATTGTAGACACTATTCCATAATTCTTACTGAAGTGTATCCACCATTTTATTGAGATTTACATCATTAATATCTCTATATTTTATATATCTATAGAATTCTTTGAGTTTTATTATAGTCTTTCTTTACTATTATTTGAGCATCATGGTCAGACAAATCACTGATTAATGGAGACATAGAATATGATAATAGTTTATCTGAATTAACAAAGATATTATCTATTGCTGTGCTAGAGTTTTTACCAATTCTAGTGGGAAAGTTGCATGCACCATATTATATGTACTATAAACTGAGTTTAATCAATTCATTGACATTCGGCATTAAGTACTCAATATTCATGTATTAGCAAATAATTATTCATGTTTAGGCTTAATGAAGCATATGAATGAAAGTACATTATACTGATTCAAAAACACTTTAATGATTTTATATCAATGCATATGTAAACTCGTGTACATACAGGTATATATATATATACTGCTTTTATTAAGTGTAGAAGAATGATAATACTGTAATCATTGTAAAGTACAATTCTATGTTTGTAAGTCTTTATTTATGACTGTTTCATCAACTCATGGAATATTTTAGGAATTAAACTAAAGTTTATAAACCACGCCTGAGACAAAAAAACTAAGCAATTTTAATACATTTTATTAAGTGGTTTTTAAAAGGATGAAGTCCTAATTGATAATGTTGAAATTGTACGGAAACTGCTTACTCCTGCCGCAGCTCGGAACTTTAATTTTTAACCATATGACGTACTTATTACTGCTTCCCTCAATCATTGCTTGTTTATGGGTGTTTTTCACTGTAGGTCTGTATCTAAATTTTGCTAAAGCAAATACATTTTGAACTTTTGTGGGCACCACTAGCAATATACTAACCTCCACATGTTCGATGACTTTATTTAATTCGCCGTTTTTTAAAAGTTTGTACCATAATTGCTTTTGTGAGAATGAAATGGTCCTCTGCTCCAAATCACTAGAACAATCTGGCATTTTAGAATTCAGGCTTTGCATTTATCGAAGCATTATTTGTAGTACTGAAAACACTCAGAAATATGTTTCACTGTGATTCAATTTTAAACTTTGTAGTACTCATATCTACCACTAAAGGTCCTGCCCATTACCTTATTCAAAGCTGCCAACATAAGCTGAGGGAGTTTCATATTTTAAAATATTAACCACCAACTTTTCTCATTGGTTTATTGCAATGGTCATATGGCTGCTTATGTAATTAAAACTATTAAGCTACTAAAAAAATTATGGGTAATGTTTGAGACAAAGTCGCCTTATTAATTTTTTCTCCCGAATAAAACTACTTGTGCTGGGGTCTAATCAGGGCCTTCCAGGTTATGTTCAAAAGTGGTGCGAAATTGCTGTTCCTGTAATGTCCCGATATAACATTTATACTTTCCCGAATAATGTTGAGCTGTAGGCAGGGTTGAGCGAGTAAATTACCTGTACGCATTTTACGCGTAATTTACACATAAAATACATAATGTAAAAAACTGTTTTTTACACGAAGTAAAAACTATTATGTTTTGATGTTGAGAATCTAAACAGCAATTACTTTATTACTTTCAATTTTAATAATGTTTTGACATTTTTGCCTTTCCAGTACTTGTATTACATTGTGTACCATTGTGACAACATTCTTTGTATTATTAGATTTTTCCATTTTTCGATGAGTAAAACTGATACAGGATTCCCGATCAGCATGTGTTTATTGGGATTCTTCTTGTTAAACATCACCAAACAGTGTTCAAACATTTTCGTCCAGGTGGGTGGCAAAATGGCGCAATTTCTGTAGCATTTCCTTAAAATGCTTGCTTTCTATAACATCAAATGGAATGTTACAAAAATAAAAAGCAAGTGCTAAATCTATTTCCTTCCCCCCTTTTTTTCTTCCCCCTCCTCCCCTGAAGAACTCGTCTTGTCAATATAACTGCTTATTGTACATTCAGATGAAGAGCTGTGGATCATTTTGCAGGATGGTTAGCAATGGAATCCAAGTCTGGGTGGGGAGTTGAACTGCAAGTGGTCCACCTCCACAGTATCTTCAACTGATAAACCAGATGTAGAATGGGAACATGCTGAAAATATTGGCTCCTGGATGCTCTTTCTACCACAGATTTTTCTGTGAACTTTAGACGTTCTTTTGCCATGTTTTTAAGAATCACATCACAGATGCAACATTAGCACAATTTTGTTTTTCAACTGTCACATGAACAAAATTAAGTTCTGTGATTAAATTGTGACTTCGCCTGCTATCTCGATTCATTATAAGAAATTTTGTCATCAAAGAAAAAAAAAGTATATTAACATTTGTTAAGAAACACTAAGCGATTCTGTTCGGTTAAGGCAGCTTGTATTTGTACTTCTCAGTTCTCAGAAAGAAGATTTGGGCTCTTCTCTTCTCTGACACTTTAAATTTCTACTTGATTGTGCAAGCTTCTAGGAGGGGAAAAATCCCATTTTTAGAAAGCTCTGCATTGTTTCAAAATTAGTTTGGGTTTCTCATTCTTGTTTCTGAATAGGAGGAAATGCTTCTATCAGCATGTGAATCATTGCAAAATGACTATGACTTGATCACTCAGTTACTGTTTGCAGCATGATGCATCAGGTCACCTCTCATTACATTATCTTATATCAGTTCATACATAACACAACATATTACGTTAGTGTATTATGAAAATGTATAAATCATGTGGATGAAGGTTAAGCATAAGATTAGGAGGTAGTATGAACTATGGAACTTTGGATGGACTCTTTACATCATTTCTTCGCAAATTCCTATGGAGAAATTCATTCAAACGTGAGAATGTATTTGCATCATTTGTCTCAAGCATTGCTAATGTCTGCAATGTTGACTAAATTATTGTCTAGATAAAACATATTATAAACTCCCTTTTGGATAAAAAGAAATTTAAAAATTGCTGCCACCATTCCACCAAGCAACCACCCCTGCAGCAACAAATCAACTTCAATAAGACAACCTGCACATTTTCACTGCATTCGAGGCAAAAACGGTTCCTTTAGGAGCCACCAAATATATCATAAAAATGCATCAGTCCGTTGAACATGACCCACTGTGTACCTACCTTCATGTTTGTGTGTTTCCCTGGGTTTTTTGTAGCATCAATAATGACCATGTGCGATCAAGCTCGGTCACACTTCCGTAATATGTGAGGGGAGGGGGGAAGAAAAAAGAGAGAGAGAAGGAGAAAAAAAGCATTTTGAATCCAGTGGTCCTCCATATGCAATCCGCTCACCCACTCGTGTTAGCTCTGGGAAACATACGACAAATGAGTTGGATGCACTATATTCAAAAATTAAATATGATTACCCTGCCTATAGCAACATGTGGGTGTTACTAATAAGTTCGTTTTGTCAAGTGCAGAATAAAACTCCAGTTCCTGATTCAATATATAATTCTGGGGGAAAATCACTGCAAATATCCCTGATGTCTTTAGTCAAACAAGAAATGCAATACTTACCAGTCTCATTCAACAAATATTCTTGTATTTCCAACTTTCCAACTAAGACAAGTACTGGATCTCTTTTAGCAGACAGGCATACACACCACATTCTTGATTTTATCTACAATGCCTTTATGTGGCAACAATGGAGTTCAGTACTAATAATTTGCCCGTTAATGACTGTATTAAATAGTGTAATCAATACATAGTGAAATACTGTATTTGGAATTATAGCCAGCAAACCTATCAACTTCAGCCTACTCCTTTCAATTTGAATTTTTTTGCTCTGTTCATGCAAATTCTCCCCTATCATCCTTATTACAACTTTCAACATATTTTTATCTTCCGCCTATAGGACATTCTTAGGACATTCTTGTTCTTAAAGACACCAAATGTTTTTTGCACTTCAATCCTTTGCTTAATTTCTTTCCAAAAACCTCTTTTCCTTTTAATTTTCTATCTTTCCACTTTTTTTTTTAATTCAAATTGAAAGGAATAGGCTGAGGTTGATAGGTTTGCTGGCTGTAATTCTGAATACAGTATTTCACTATGTATTTATTACACTATTTAATAATTATTACAGTTTTTCTGAAACTGCCAACATGCATATGATTTATACGGAAGCAAGAGCTGCTGAGGTCTACAGAGAAATTTCCCTATTACAAGTCATTCACAACATGCAATATTTTAATCTGTTGATGGCATGTGCATGAATTGGAATGCTTTTAGGTGCAAGTAAATGTCAGTGGCAGGTATTCTTTTTTGAAACTTCAAGCCTCAGCATTTGAAATCATTGATCATGAATTCCCTATCTTATATTACTTGTCTGACTCCTCTATATAAGAAGAAAATATTTTGGTATTGTTCATTAACATCCTATAAAGGAAGGTAATGTTAGAACATTTAATTCCTTATAAATTGGTTTACTGGGAACATTAGGTAGTAATTGCTGCATTATTCTTAATATTTCTTTATAATCTCAGTTTCTTTTGCCATTTAAATATCATAGATGGTAAACTTGCAACTCTTCAAAAGGGTATACCATAAGCTAATATAGAATATAATCAAAATATACTATTCTCACACTATCTTTAGTACAGCCCCTACTTAATACGTGCATTGCATACGATATATGGCTTAATTTATTACATAAGGAAAAAATATGTTCATTCCCTCTTAGTCAATTACAACACCTAAAAATTTTATATTATTAAACTTTTTTATAGTTCTGGATATAAAGTTTAAAGGAGAGGTCTGGTATAAGTAAGTAAAGGGGGAGAAAAACACATCTGGTCATTATCTCATTAAGCTGATCAATAAGCTAAAGACCATCTCGCTTGTTCATTTTGCATGTATAAAGCTGTAACACCATGAGATAATGGGGCACTTTGCTACTATCCAAATCAATTGCATTTTGCTACTGTCAAGATCAGTTCCATTATGCAAAATTACATTTTGCTACTGTCAAGAACAGTTCCATTATGCAAAATTAATTTATAACAACAGTTCATTGCAGTCTGTAGCATGCACAATCTGCCCCTGCATACTGCTTCAAAAAAAGTTAATTTTATAAGGTTATACACAGAAACACTAGCCTCTATGTCACATATTTTACATATGCAAAACTACTACAGCTGCACCATGGGTAAATTTGGATTGGACACTAGCCTATTGTCCAGACAGATTCCTTTAAGCTTGCATTTGGCAAAATGAAATTGTATTCTTCCTACAGATTTAAATAGCACAAATTTTCACTGTGAAATATAGTATAAAATAACTATTTATGAGGAAATCACTCAAATTTCACTAGTTTTGTTCCACTTACTGGACATGTTTTGAAGGCTGTTGCTTTCAGCATCAGCACAGTCCCACTGTCAGCTTCCCAGCTTGGTATTAAGATGTCACTCTCTGGATTTTATGAATAAAAACCAACACAAAAGACAAAATTCCGCCAGGAAAACAATCAGGTATTTACAAAATCAGTTGCAAAGACTGCAATATGAAATATATAGATAAACAAAAAGGAGCATTACACTACGGTTTAAGGAACACGTGAGAAATGTGAAATATACAACATATGGAAAAATCAGCATAGCATATCATTTCTGGTAAAAAAAAAACCACGAATGCCAAAATGAACCTAAACTCTTAAAAGCTCTTCAAAAACCCATAGAATTATCAGTGTGGGAAAATATATTTATAAATGAAAACAAGGAAAATTACATGTAAGTGAAGCATTAACAGTGTGTAGTTCAACTAAATCATATAATAATATCAATTAAGGAAAATTAAGTAAATTTTGATCTTCCAAACAACAGTAACCTCATCACAAAGCTCACAAAATCCACAGAGCAACATGTTAATACGACCCTGGGAAGCTGACAGTGGAATCATGCTGATGATGAAAGCAAAAGCCTTTGAAACATGTCCAAGTAAATGGAACAAGACTAGTGAAATTTGAGTGATTTCCTCATAAATTATGTTATATTGTATTCTTCCTGTTTAAAACTACAATTCTTCTGCAGTTACTGAAAAGGATTCTGCCATTTAAGAATTCTGAAATTTTCTAAAAAGTATTAATCTTTACATGAGTTATGTTAAAATCTCTTTATTAAAATTATATTCAAATTAAATTAACAATCTACTCAATCACAGCAAATCTTTGTTTAAAAATATACTTGAGAAAGCACTAAGATTACAACCAGAGATCTTGTATGTATCTCCCATTCTTTTTCATTTTACTAATAATATCTTGTGCCTCTTCTTGGGAAATTCCTGTAACAAAAATGTTTTAAAAATTATACTTAATACTTAAGTCTATATCACAATTTACATCACTTACATTTCAACCAGCACTTTAGTTTTCTTTACAGTATTAATTCAACAAATAAAGCAACCTCAAGGATGTAATAATCCTAAGAAGATTATTGGAGCTAACTGGGATAGCACATGGCAAACAATGATTACCTCATATAAAACATTTATTAAACCTAATAGGCTTCATGGTACAAATTTAAGCAAAGCAGATAAGGGCTACCATAAAAGGAAATCTCTAGCACTAAACATTTATGATTTTAATACAAAGTCATACTTTTTACAAAATTTGTTTCTTGTGTTAGTTAACCTTCTATTCAGCAGGGGAAGCCAGTGCAAAAATATTTTAACTTTTACTTATTAGATGACTGAGCAATTCACAATGCCATTCTTAGATATTAAATTAATGAAATGTCAAGGAAATCTGGAATTTGGAATATACAGGAAGAATACACACACAGATAATCACATCAAAGCTGACAGTTTTAACCCCACAGTGCACAAACATGCAGTTATCAACAATTTAACACACTGGCTAGTTAACCTACAAATTAGCAAAGAAGAATATTTTAATGAATACAAACAAATATAAAAAACAGCAGTTAAAAATAGTCTTAAAAAAGAACTAGTACACAAAACGGTGCAGAAATTTAAGAGACAAAAGCGTATCAAAGAAACCACAACACTTTCAGCAAGAAAAGTTATGCTAATTTTTAAAAAATTCACATATCATCCATGGACTACAAAAAATCTCAGAATATTTTTAAAGATTTTAATATTAGGTTGGCACTGGCTAATAGATTTAATGTTAAAAACTTACTGATAGACATATTAATGACAGTATTCCACAAGAGAAAAAAGCAGGTATTTACAAAATAAATTGTGCAGAATGTGAAAAAATCTACATTGGAAAAACAAAGAGAAACATAGGCACACGGTTAAAGGAACATTTCAGGAACATAAAATATAAGCAAATAGAGAAATCAGCAGTAGCATATCATTTTTGGATACAAAATCACAACTTGTGAATAAAGCAAAATTATTAAAATCTGTACAAGCACCTACAGAACTAGCAACCTGGGAGAAAATCTACATCTACAAATATAAAGACAGTTAATGAACTTTTACACTGTCGGGGATAAAAACATAAAACTACAAATTTATCACATTGCCACCAAAGCAAAATACACATTCCCACAGCTGAACACATTATCCAACAGTTGAATTTTAGCTGATGATGAGAACCAAATGTTCTGGAAACCAGTTCTATACATTATGAAAGTAAGTGAAGTATTAAGAGTGTGTGGTTCACTTAACTAAATCATATAATAATATCAATTATATGACTGGCTTCACTGTACAAGTTCTAATTTATATTTTAATAGTTTCTGAATTTTGCCTATTTTCTTTCTTGAATACAAAAATAGTTTCTTTAACAAAAAAAAGTTCTTACCCTTTTCAGACTGCATCACACTGCATATAGTTTCCAACAAATCCTTGGCCATATTTCTGGCATCTCCACAAACATATATAATGCTATTTTGGTCAAGAATTTGATGCACAAATTCCTTGCTGAAGAGCCTGATGTTGTCCTGGAAAATTTTAAGAGTTTCTTAATGGCTGCAAAGGAATTTTTCCTTAAGCACAACAAACTCTGTACTAATTTGAATTTTCATATGCATTAGCATTTTTGTAGTTGCTACCAATGGTTATCCCCATAAGAAAAAAGTTAAGGAATACATCTTAGTTTAAAACGGTACTAGAATAAAAATAATTACCTAACCAATTGTAATGTCAATTTTACTAGAATTTATCACAATATACCAGTATGACAGTGGCTTCAACTTACACATCCATGGACCTTGGGCCAACTCGTTCAATTATCTGTTTATTTTTATGATTTATAATTATTTATGTGAAAGCATAAAGAATATTGTCCAGCAATTTTAATTCTTTTATTTCACAAATAAATATTCTCCCTATATGCTAAGGAAGACTCTAAATTGTTTAACGCACTTAGAAATGCATAAATATGAATCATAATAACATTTTAGACCTTTATTTCAAACACAACCATTGTCAGGGTAATTAGATTACTGATTCACAAATGCACATAAGTTCTTTTATTTCTTTCAGAATTTCCAAATGAAAAAAATTATGCAGTCATTTTCACTGATGCAGTCATTTACTACCAGGTCTTTCATGGCTTTGTTGCCCATTTCATGACAGTTGGTAAGTTGGTAGTCAAGAGTGTAACTCCAGCAAAGCAGATGTAATGTCTGCTCAACTAATTCAAGTTCTTGCAATTACAAGTATGAGGGTGGGTCAAATGTAAACCAACCTTTCCTCCAGGTGGCCAGTCAATCTTGGGAGAGGGATGGGAGTTTTCATAATAATATAATGGGGAATCTGGACACCCACCACATAACTGGTTCAAGATTAATGCTGCTTTTTTGTTTTTGAGATGAGCAAGAAGGAAGTTGCAAAGTGTGATTTAAACATTATAATTGTTTTATAAAAAGTTTGCACTGCAGTCATTCTTTGCTACAATCATAGTTCCATTATGTTTCTGAACTTACTAACATAATTATAAATTTGGGCTGTTATTTGGTTAAGCCTATTTGAAAGCTGCAACAATAGAAAACGTGTGTGGCTTTAAAAAGCAGGATTGTATCCTTGCAACAGAAATGTTTCACCCATATGAAGGTATTCAAGAAGAAAAAAAGCATAACTTCTGCTTATGTTCTGTTGCGCAACATGTCATCATCATATTTCTCACAAAGGAGGATGTTGGGCCTAATGTCTACATTGTAGACAGTATGGGGAATCATCATTGTCGAAAACTTAGGTGAAATTTTGGTGCAAACAATTTCTCAAAGGACAAGATGCAATGCAAAACAAGAGCTATCAGGAGAATGTAATACAAATTTCCGGTTATAAAGGAAAAAACACCACCAGGACAGAGCCAGGTCCTCATAGATGTTAGTTTCTAGTACCAGTCGTCAAGTTGGTTGAAGATGGAGAGAATGTCTCTTCGGAACCAGTCCCACCATATTTAAAAGTAAGTGAAGTGTGTTAGATGACAGATTAGATATAATTTACATTTAACAAGCTTCACTGTGTGAGTTCCAACAGAATTTTTTAAAAATGTCTTATTTTTTGAAAGTTCTTAAATGACCCACACATGTTGTTCATACACAACAAAAATTGGGGGAAATGTACTGGACTGCCCTACAACACCCTCCTTACAGTCCAGATCGCTCACCATGTGACTTCCTCATGTTTGGGCCACTCAAGAAGGCCCTTAAAGGGAAGTGTTTCTGTGGCAATCAGCAGGTGGACAGTTCATGTACAACTGTCTGCAGACATATCCTCATTCTTTCTGCGAGACTGGAATTAAGAAACTTCCAACTGGCAAAAGCGCATAGACAAAGCCAGAAATTTGTAGAAAAATGAGGTATACTTGTGTTGTAAAATAATGGCTCAATAAAGATTTAAAAATTAAGTTTGGTTTAAATTTGATCCACAATCGTACAATTACAATGAGTAATTAAGTATCTTATGATAGGACAGAAATTATGTCCTGCTATATTTAAACATTTCTGGCCTCTTTTTAGAAAACTGTCATTCATGTGTATTAGTTCATCTTCCAAAATTGAGTCAATTTAAAGTTAAAAGCATATAAGGTCTATGTTGTCCATGGATTGCAGGCAAATGGTCCTGACATGTGAATAAATTTCTGTAATTGGATGTTATGGAATGTTAATGATAGAGTAAATGATCCACACTTAATATTTCTTTTCTCATGAAACATTGTTCCATTTGTGCACTCATGTTTTGATATAAAATAACAGGTATTGGAACACAGAAAAATCTGATTTTATAAGCTTCTAGCATGGCTAGAAAGTCAGTGTATGGTGTGCACTAAATCCACACAAAGTAACAGGATGTAGCTTTTTTTGAGAATACCAAAAATGCAAAACGATACAGGAATGACCCCTGATCTTTGGGTGTAATTTTCTTTTAAGAAGGAAGTGGAAAAATTATGTGTGGATGCAGCAGAATATTTCCAACACCTCATGTCCTAAGATAAATGTTTATTTTCATTGTAATTGTTACTGTAAGAAGTTAAACCAGTTGTGCAGACATTACATCTACTTTGCCACGAATTACTGCTATGATCACCAACCTGCTAGCTGCTGTGAAATAAGCAACAAAACCATAAAAGACCCAGTACTTCATTTACTTATGTACACAAGGCATCTGCAATAACCTCCATATTATAAATTGACAAGGCATCACTATTGATTTCTATTTATTTGGTTTATTTATATATACTCTTTAACATCTCCAGTCATCAGCATTCCCATTCAATTCAGGGCATGAAACAGCCAAAGAATTTTGCTCAGAGGCCTCTTCTTTCAGGCTTGAGGTTCTTTTATGTGCCATAAATCTATCACATAGGACCCATGGTTTTACTTCTCTTCAGAAGGAAGCCATACTTTGGATTTTTACGCCCTAAAATTCACTGACCCTGACAGGTTTAAACCCGTGACATTGGGGTTTATGAGGCAAATATGGTTACCACTAGACCACCAGGACCAACATCCCTATGGTCTATTGCAGATGAATTCCATTTTTTAAATTAAAATACATGACAAAAATGTCATGAACCAGGAAATAATGAAAATCAGCATAATGGATCTTCCCAGATGAAGAAAACCCAACAAAAATCAAAATAGGTCAAAGCACTGGTAAGATGATGATTGCCTCATCCTTTTGTTGCTCTGGTGTTGTCATCTCTGTTCCATTGAAGGATCAATCACAATAAATAACAAGTAGTATGTATTTCTTTTAGCAAAAAAAGCAATTTTGGAACCATATCATCCTCCACTATGACAATGTAGAACAATCAACGTTTCGATCATTTCAAGTGTGAATTCATGATTCATCTATCTTACTTGTTCCAACTACCAACAGAAAAGAGAGTATCCTTTAACAACATGAGACCTTCAATTGAGCTGATGTATGAAATGCCTCTAGAAAATGCACTGTTTTCATGACTGGTTCCATTGAATGAACAAATGCATAAGATTTAAGGGAGAATATTTTGAGCAACAATAAAGCTGACAGTAGGGGTAATTTGTGGCTAAGATATAAATTTTCAGAAACTTTCAGTGTGATCCTCTTATAAACCAATATTAATAATATGGAACAAAGAGAGTGGAATGACAAGACCAACATGATTATAAAATAAAATAAAAAATAAATATTTCAGTTTCTACTTAATAATGAATGATACCATACCTGGACATACTTAGTGGAATTTCCTTCCTTCTTATCTCGAGAGAAAGAAAGAAAGAGCCTGGTCAAGATGCCATCATTCAGGTAATTCTGCAGCTCTGATCTGCATGTAAAGAAAGAATTGTAAACCAAAAGAGAAATAAATCATTTTCCCTTATTACCACTGACAATACAAATACAAATTATAAGTAAAGCTAATACTATTACTATCATGATCAATGTCTCATTATTATAAACTCCCATTAGGCCTAAAACCATTTCTGGATACTAATCCCTCCATTATGGAGTTAACTCTGTGTTGCTGTGAATAATTATGAGAGAAATTTATGACCTCCTCCTTGCTGGCAGATATCTCTTAGAGGCCCCTAATGGAGATTTGTTTTAATTCTAGATTTATTATCGTGGCAGTCGCGGTGGTGGTGGTGGTGACAGTAGCAGTAGTAGTATTAGTCACAGTATTGGTAGCAGTAGTGTCAAAGTAGTGGAATTATAACTTGACACCCACATACCCTTAGTTATCATGCAAATGTGCCCAAGTGCAAATGAATGTTGGACAACCTGGCCTAGAGGATAGGCTGATGGATTTCCAGGTAAACAGTATGAGGATTCATTCACTAAAAGGACAGTGAAGCAAGCAACTCTTTTCGCTAACCCATGGGATTCAGATTCGTATCGATGGAAAGGGATGTAAAAGGCATCCTGAACTAAGATGGAGAATCTAAAGAGTCCAAGCATGCATCCTTGGCAAAAACTGGATGCATTAGTACCTTCTTCTTTACAGCTCTACTTCCTGTTGAGGATTGGAAGATTTAGCAACTTTTTAAAATAAAATATATGGCTAGTAAACAATCTATGAAGTATAAAATGGATGAAATAAAGATGTTCATTTTATTTCCTCCAAACACAAAACAGCTGACCCAAGACACAGGAAAGTTCTGAAGGAAGAAAGGACAAACATCCTGGGAAGAGAAAATAAAGCCCTCTTGTCAGTAGGGATAGGTGCAGAAAATTTACAAGACCAAGTCACAGTACTGTTTCCTATCATGAGTCAGTCAGACTGTTAAGGGGTACAGAAAAACATTTATCTATATTTTAGATATCTATATATTTAATGCTTACATTAATGTTTACAAATTTACAGGAAAGACAAACATAGTAACATTGTGCAACAGTTGTTCAAGTCTACAGAAATACTTGAATATTCAATTCAAAGAGTATCTTTCACCACTGCTACACCTTTACATCTGCAAGCCAAAAGTTCGGCTCATTTTCTGATGGACATCCTTTTTATTGATAAAAAGGTAAATTAACTGAAAGGCTACAAAAGTGGTTAAAAAAAGGTGAATATGTGTAAAAAAAATGTAGAGTTGGAATGCTTTGGGAAGTACCATACTAAACCATTAAAATAGATGTACATTTATTATGTTATTACTTTGATGCAAAATTTGAGTCAAACATCATTAGTTTATTAGTTAAGTGTGGTGGACTTTAGTAACACTGATGATTAATACACTAATGTATTTAATATAGTTAGACTCAACTATATTAAATTATATTAAATTCATTAGATCATTAGTTTACTTTTTATAACTATTTTATATGAACATCTTTCCAACTCTCCAGAGCTATTTAAATCTAATTTCTACGACTTGAAAGGGTATTTATATAATCTTAATCTTAATGAAGAAACAGAACAAACTTTGTGCATACTTGAAAATGTAGTCCCTTGTCTCATATCTACATCCAAAGAACAACCATATTTCACCAAATTTGAGATCAGAGCATAATTTTCTTTGCAGCATTCTATGTTGAAGAAAACCTAGAACAAAGCATACCATGATATATGTTTAACACAACTCGAGTGGCTTAGAATTTCATGGATTATGGCAAGTATCTTTTATCAACTAACAATACAGGGTTAACATTTTTGAAAAGATGCAGTAACATTTATGCTGAAATTGGATGCACTGCAATATCACAGGAAATTATTTCTAATGAGCAACATGCATTTTGAAAAGACATTTAAACCTTTTTCCTTCAACAATTGACTGAAAATTGACAAGATATTATAATTTAGAAACACTAAACACTGTGTAACACTAAGTACTGTTAGATGGCTATGAAAAGGCATTTAATAAAGCTCATATTTTCATACTTATGAAACATTTTAAAAAATACAGTATATTTAATAAATATAACATAGGTAATTCAAAGTTTGTATAAATAAAGGAAATACCTAGGAAAAATATCTACAGATGTAAACAATGGAATTAGACAAGGTTTCCCTAATACCTCCATTGCTTTTTATATGTTTATACAATGTCATTGATAAATGGCAGAATTGTTTACATAAATGTTTATGGTGGGTAAAATAAGAACCATTTATCTTTTTTACTTTATAAAGTTCATAATATCTGGCTTTGTTGGCCTTGGTTGAGTATTTGAGGTTATAGTAATTAATCCAAAGTCACAAAATTAAACCAGAGGCTAAGACGCTGAAAGAACTTCACAACCCAATAGAGCTATCTACTTGTGAAAAATTTTCATTCTGAAAAATAGGAAAAATTTAATGAATTTTGATGTTATACCATAGGTGAACTCAGCAAGTTCCTATATGAACCATCAGATACTGCCAGAAGCACAAAGGTACCTTGGGATCCAGCCACCACATTGAATACACGTCAATCAACAACTGATGATGGGAGCTACTGCCCCCAAACCATATCGTAATGTGTGAATTAATAAGTGAATTAGTGTGAACATATTTAATTATGGTACTATACCGCATGTCATGCACAGGTTTTTGGTTTCCAGAAAATAACAGTGCATGAGGTAAACGAGAGCAGTTTTCATAATTAACTTTGAGTTCCCAATAACAGGATTTCTTATGTTGATGATTTAAAATTGGAGTCACTACTGTGGTGGAATGAGCCGTAACAGAGTCTGGGTTGACAACTGAGAATTGGGAGAAAAGGAATAGTTAGGAACAGGATTTTGAAATTGGTTTAGGGATTTGAGGTTAAGAGAGGATAATAATATATTTAAAAAAATGCATGAGATAACAGAGAGAAGTGGGGAGGCGAGATAGCTGGTGGGAGAGGGTGCAAAAAAGACTAGAAGTTGGAATGAGGTATATAAGGCAGCAAGGAAAAAGGAATGTAGTAAGATTCTAGGAGAACGTGAGAAGAAGATATAGAAAAGCAGAAGATCTGGAGTAGTTTTCAAGATAAAAAAAGAAATTAGATAAGAAAAAGTAAGTAAGTGAAATGCTATCATAGGTCAGGGAGAGAAGATTTTGCTTAGATGAGATAACATGCAATGTTGTTGAAAGGTTATAAGGGGAATTGTGTGGGAGGATTCCATTATATGTGGGTAATGAAAGGAATGTTTCAATATTTAAATGGAATGAAAGGAAACACAAAGATGGATAATGAAAATTAGAGAAATAAATGGAATATGTAATAGAAGACTATAAAGCAATAAAGCATGTTAGCAGCATGTGAAGTAGAGAGAAGTAAAAGGATACAGATATATTTAGGAGGAGTGTGATAATAATAGATTTGGAAGATTAAGAAAAGGAAACTGAATGGAAAGGAAGTTCTAAATACACAGTGATAAGAACATTAAGATTATTAATTGATATCATTGTATGATTAGTTGAACTACACACTCTTAAAGCTTCACTTACTTTTCATAAATGTATGGAACCGGTTTCGAGAACATTTCATTCCCATCTTCAAGTTGAACTTTAGCTTGGCTGAAGATGGGAACGAAATGTTCTCGAAACTGGTTCCATACATTTATGAAAAGTAAGTGAAGCTTTAAAAGTGTGTAGTTCAACTAATCATACAATGTATCAAATAATATGATTGGCTTCACTGTGCAAGTTCCAATTTACATTTAAGTAGTAAAAACATTAAGATTAGCTTGGGCATGGGGATGACCTAAAGGGTTGGGTATGATAGATTCTGGGATAGAACAGTGCTAGATTATTTAGGAACTGCACTTATTTACAAGGTAGTTGTAATTTATATTATAGTATATATTAAGTATTTAGTTTAACATTAACAGTTAAATCAACCATGTTGAACAACAATGTTGCAAACGTGAGACTTGCATTGTCATGATGAAAGTGCCAACCAGATGGATGCAGTGCAGGGTGTTTTTATCAGATGTGTCCGGTCAGGACACTAAAAACAATCTTGTAATATTCCCCACTAACCACTGTTTGTGGAGGGACTTTTGTGTTGATAAACCATTCCACAACAGTTGAACAAAATCACCAAAACCTTTTCTGCTGGCTGAACAACCTTGGCCTTCTTTGCTGTCAGAGAACAGGTGATTTCCAGACTAATTTGCCTGTTTGCTTTTGAGATCATTATAGTGAAGCCAAATCTCATCACCTGTAATGATGGAATTCAAGTATGCCTGGCTATGTTCTGCTACCAGATACAGAAGCTCCCAATACATATCTATTTGCACCATCTTCTGTTCAGGCATCAGCAATTTTGGCACTCATCTGGCACAGATGTGTCTATATGTAAGCAATTGTGCAGAGTTTTGAATGTACTGCTATAGGAAATCTGTAACAAGTCTGCCAGTCTATCCACTGTTATTCGTCAACTTTTCCAAACAATGACAACAGCTGTATTAATCATGGTTTCATTCACTGCAGTGGTTAAAGCACCTGATCTGCACTGCTTTGTTGATAGAACACAGCCCCCCTAAACTTTTATACCACCTAAGTGCAATTGAATATGGCAGAACATCATCGCCAAATGCTTGCTGTAACATCGCAACATCACATATGCCTCCATATTAAATTTCTGCAGTTAGAAGCAAAAATTTAGAGCAATGCATGGCTTGTTATATAGCAACTACATTTTACACAGCAGACTTGGTCTTTGCTAGGATCCTGTACTAAGAGGCATGTGAGTACATACTTCCAATTTTTTCCACCAATCATGCGAGATAAAAATTTGTTTCATCTCCATATCTCCACTGTGATATGTTTTTATTGACTAACCCTCACTTTTTTAATGATTGTATAACATAGGCTTATGTGCCAATCTTGAAAAGTCAGCAACTGGAACCATTGTTTGTCTCCATATCACTCAGTTTACAAGATTACTTTAGTTTTAGATGAATTAATGTAATACATTACAATCTTACCTATGAAAGGTGCAATGCCAGTTCCAGGGCCAATAAGAATCAAAGGTACTGATGAATCATCAGGAAGCTTAAATCCCATGTTTTTCCTAAAATAAACTGGAATCTGGGGAAGAAAATAAAATTGAACTAGCAATAATTAAAACAATATGTGTTCATTTTCCTGAAAATGTTTAATTTCTGATAGTAAAAATTATAAACATGTTATGACATATCTTAAGAAATGTTTATTTGTAAGAAATATCTTCATGAAATTGCCCTAAACCATGAAATAATACTGTTTTTACGCTTTGTGCTAGTTTTCTACAATGGCTGCCTGAGGAGCTGTGCATGGCACAGTTGGTAACTCACCCTGCTTTTAAATTTCATCTTTAATTTCTAAATCGTTACCTTCTCTTTGGTTCAAGATGTTGCAACCATCTTGGTTCACTAAATTATTTTGTTATTTAAATTTATTTATGGGAAATCTTGCTATTTTTTTAATAACATTTTAGCTATTACATTATTCTTTGAACCCAATATTTTTTATTCAAAGATCGCTGTTAAGGTTGTTTATGTTCCTAAAGGCATATGTAGGTACATGAACATTATTAAAACACCAGCACTCTCTCCATTATAAAGAAGGACTTCGTTTTTAAAAAAATTCATATATCATCCATAGGAAAAAAAGGGCATTCGTGAAGATGTTAAAAAAACGTAATATTGTTTTGGCAGCACAAAATAAATTTAGCATCAGAAATCTTCAATAGTACCGTAAAAGATGTTATTCCACCCAGCAAAAAGGCAGAAGTGTATTAGATAGAATGTTTGGATTGTGATCACACATATATATATATGTGGTTTAGCTTCTTGCCATTGAAGAACTTGCAGTAGTTCGAAATATAGCAGTTTCAAGTGTGACTCTTTCTCTGTGTTTTATGTTTATCTACTTTTATTATTAGTGTTAATTTATTACATTGTTAATAGTGTTTCTTTATTTTTATTTTTCATTAATATTGTTTGCACCTCTGGTGCTGCTTTTAACTTTGCTTCTTAAGCTTTATTTGCTTTGGTGTGTTTTGCTTTTGACTTCTTTACTATTTTCTATTATTCTTTTAATTTTATTTCTGTGTTTTCCCAAATACTTTATTATTTATTGTCTAGCTTCTTGCCATTGAAGAACTCGCAGTAGTTCGAAATATAGCAGTTTCAAGTGTGACTCTTTCTCTGTGTTTTATGTTTATCTACTTTTATTATTAGTGTTAATTTATATATATATAGGCAAAACAATAAGGAAATTGGAGACAAGGACCAAAGAATACTTCAGAAATGTAATATATAAACAAATGGATAAATCCGCAGTTGCAGAACATTTTTGGACTTACAATCATGACATTGCAAAAGAAGCCAAACTTTTGACAGATACCAAAAATTGCAAGGAATTAGCAATATGGGAGAAGATTTACATTTTAAAAAATAAACATCATGCTATGAACTTTGACATTCCACCAATGAACTTCCTGTACTATTATATAATAGAACTACCAGAGGTCACTTTGTCACTTGCCAGCATTAGTCATTCCCCATCTGAAGATAAGAGTGAACGCTTTTGAAACATGTTCTAATGAATTAACCAGTTTGTGAAGTTAGTGTCATCCAATAGTGGCTTATTTGTATATTAAACAAACATCACTGTTCCTAACTTCTTTTAGCCAAGGTCGTTAAGGAGCAGACTTATGAGCGGGAGGTCTGGGGTTCAAATCCCACCAGGACCATCATCCCTGACTGAGGCTTTTTCCAGGTTTTCCTCAATCTCATAAATGGCAAACGATTCCTTCCTTAAAAATAGAAATCCTTTCCCAATATATCATTTCATTTCATGTATCATCAGTGTCCATTGCCTGTGATGCCTCTGTAGCAAAACTGGGCTTTAAACACCATTCATTCCTAACTTCTTTTAAGTTTACAATAATGATTTGAATTTGTTTGAGAAAACATTAAATTTTCTTACACATTCATAATGGATTCGGAAGTTAAATTAGCAACAATGTATGAAGATTTGTTTGTTGTCTAGTACTGATATTATGTGTTCATATTTTTCATAAAGTATTCTTGATTTTTAACATAAAAACCCATTATATAAAGTATATAATCACAATATTCATTCCTTGAAACAGGTTTTTACAAGCAGTTCTATTGTTAGCATAGAGTTGTCTCTTTTTTGTAGTATGTAAACTTGCTTGTTTTCAACAGAATTATCTCAAAAAATCAATTCATATTTCATAATTGAATAGAAAATAAGATAATAAACCATCTTTAGTGTAGAACTGAAGCTGGAATGAGATAGTGATCTTAGAGTATAGAGAGCAGATATTTTGGGATAATATATTCTATATATATTTTCCAATTTACATATTTATCAACTTGGAGACCTCATAACTTAACATATAAGCATTGATTATTGATTTCTATAAATAAACTGCAATCTAGTGAGTTATATGTTATAAATTTTATAATCTTTGTTTTATCAATATCTATGGTAATTTGTTGGCTTTAAACCAAGCACACACATATATTTGAATGCATAATTCAACTTTGGTGTTAAATAATTATGTTTTTGCTGGAAAGTATTACACCTAATATCATTAGTAAAGAGAATAGTCAAACCTATATTTTTTTATTTCCAATGATAGATCATTAATGTAAATTGAAAAGAATAAAGAACTCAAAATTAATCCTTTAAGAATGCCATGTTTAATAACTGAAATATAATTATTTTCATATGAAGAATTTTTTGGATATTATTTCCTACTATTTGGATATTTGATAAACCATTTTTAAGATTTTAATTTTTTATTCTGTTATAGCTTAATTTTTCTATTAGAACTTCATTCTGGATTAATAAAATACTTAGGTCATAAAATATTCTTATATCATACCTTGATGTTCTGTTTTGTTTCTAGGTGCAGCTGTTCCAACTGTTCACTTAAACCCATGTTAGTACTGCAATTTGAAGTAAGAGGCTTAGTGAGTGTATCCAGCCAGCTAGTACAAACACCATAACGAGGTTCTGTACCATAGGGAGAAGGAACTCTCACAGATGAATATACTATGTGGACTTCCATGCAGGATTCTGAATTCACCAGTGGGGATGATGCCACAGAATAGGGCCTGGCCTATAACATTAGGAAACAATATTAAAAACTATATATTTTTACAAAACTGTACATACTTCATTTAATTATGACAGAGAATTTATAATACAATAAAGTTAATGCCATCAGTTCCTAATACCAACTTACATGTCAGCCAGGCATAGCTGTTTCATACTTGTACTCCTGGGTGCAAGTGTGTAGTTCATTTTCAAACTACAGCTCTAAAATCCGAATACAAGAAAGTTCTGGTGCAACAGAAATGGAATGTAAATAATAACTACTTCAACTGCAACCGCCTATGTTACATGTCTGTTCTTTTTTGTTAACCCAGCAGTATATAAACCATTATCAAAAAACCTTTACTTATCCTATTACAATATTTTTAACATTTCCAGCTAATTTTGAAAATGAATAGATAACCTGCCTGATTCTCCTGAATGTCTTTCTAATGAATGCAATTTTCTTACATAGCCTCTACAGTTACTTCCAAATTTAGGAAATTTCTCCATTTCAACTTATACAGAATAGTAAAACTTTCCTCATTTCCTATATTTAACTGCTATGCTTACTGCATTCACATTCAGAAAAATATAGAAATAATTCAGCTTAAGGAATATGGTTAATGCAACTGTGGCATATGCATTCAGAACATTGTTTTAACTGGGAGGGGGTCATTTTCATTGTTTAGATTGTGGTAGTGTGTTTGTTAATTATTTATTTATAGAATACTAAAAGAATAAGACACAAGAGTGCAAAGCCAAAACTTCCTCTGTAAATATTGTACCTTTTGTAAGGCAACAGAGAAGTGATGTCATCATGAAATTCCTATATTATAAAAGGTTTTGCCCTTAACACAATGATGAAATAGTGTCAAACAATAAAAATTAAAAAGAGTATGCTAAATTATTGAAATCTGTGCAAGAAACTCCATAATTTGAAATTTCCAATTTAGTAGACAATGAAATCATATCATGATGATGCTACAGTATTATGAAACTTATGGAAACTCTGGATGCAAATCCTAGAAATATACGCTTGGTTAAAAACCAATGAGCAAATTACTTACACATTTTTATAGGATGAAAATCAGATCTCATGTGAGAACCACTTGTTTAGGGGCATGTACAAAGTATATAGAAGATAGAAGGATAACAAGGAAAGCAAGAGACAACTTCAGGACAGGAACATGAGAACTAGTGATGACAGTAATGCTAGAGGAGACAGATGCGACATGCAATTAGAAAGCAATTGTTTTGGGAGAATGCTTAGGACTTCTGCGGTGATGCTACCAAGATTGATTGGTGATCAAATATTCAAATTATTGAGTAGAGCTTATGGAACAAAAGTATTCAGTGGCACTTTGGTTGCATATCACAATATACATAACCCAACAAATAATTCATCTCTACAGACTTACACCTATAGTTTTCAGTCCACAATTTACAGATGTCAGGAGAAGACCAATGTAGTCAAAGTGATAACAATTAAAACATTAAAAAAAATGTACTTTACAAAAATATCATAAAAATTATAAAATATTTACTAATTACTCTAAATACTGTCAATGTCTAATTAACAAACAGTGCCTGCACTATTATTACAAATACATAGCAACCAATGTTACTTACTGTTATGAAATTAAATAAATACAACTCAATGGAACCATTTGAATAATTGCATATTGTTACCTTGAAAAATAGATGTTAACCCAAGTAAAATGCAGGAAGTTTTGGGTAAGTCTGCCCTAAGTTTTGACATCATCAATGATGTAATAACTGATAAAATGAACTCAGCAACTGTGACCACTGGTTGCAATTAGCTGTGATTGTAACATCACTAATGGAATTTGGGCAAATACAAGCTATTTCAGAAGTGTAACAGGAAAGTTAGCTAAAATTACAAAATGCAGGTCTGCAATTTAACACAAAACAAATTGTATGTTCAAAATTTCAGTAAAATACTTCCATAAATGCATGATTTTAAAAATGGATTTAAATAATGTTGAGCAATTTTGACATGACAAATGAAAATGTTTATTAAAAACAGAAATTTGTTATAACAGTATTCCATTTAATTGCATTTCCAGGATGAAGATATACTTCAGAATAAAGTGATTTAGTCAGGAGTTCAGATGCAGACTGTATTATTTTTACTTTAATTAAGTTTTTACATACAAAAAGAATTACCTAGTTAACCTAAAAGTATAGTGAACGCTTGATTCATCATTTACCAAGGGGTAAGCAAGATAAATACGGGAAAATGATGAATGGAAGAAGGGGTCTAAAACATGAGCATTTCTGGCATGTTAAACCTAGGAGAGGTCTCATTGACCAAAATAAACAGCAATATGCTTTTATATTCATTTTAAAATACAAAAATAATGAGGGATGTAAAATTACTCTCCCCATTAGAGATGCCCATGGTCTAAAATAACCTTTATGTCTTTCATCAAGAATGTGTTTACAGGGCACACCATGACTTCAATGGCAATAAAACTTAACTTTTTTCATTCCACAAGCATACTGCTAGAGCTTATGATGGACATTGGAAATGAGATTCCTTGCTGCAAAAATTCATTTGCATCTTTGTTTGTTATCTGTCTTGTGCATATTCATTACTTCATGCTTCCCCTCCATTGAAAACACATGCCACTATGACACATCTTTTGTCTTCACATGCTGTGTTTTGTTGCTTCGCACATAAGAAAATAATGTATGCAATGCTACGGAATGCTTGCAAAACTCTTTACTGTACTTGTTGCAATTTATCATGGTTTATGATTAAAATGTGATCAATCGAGAAAACAAATTATATAAAATAAAAATTATGTTCAATCAATGCAGGAAAACGATACTGCAAGGGACGATCAATGGAAGTTCATTTACATTATTTATAATAAAATTATGCCTGGAACTATATAAATCAAATGGTGGTTGTGGGTAAACAATGCTCCTGAGAATGATGGATTAAGTTTTCACTTTTATCATATTTTGAATCTGTTTGTGTGACATTTATTGTTTTATATATGGATTTCTATAACTTCTTCATAAATTATTTAAGGAATATTATTAGAAAATTAATTATTGATGATGGATTATTTTGTAGGTGCTTCCTCTAAAATTAAGTTTTAAAATCTGATATGAGCTATAAAATGCAACATAGGCCTGGAAGAAGTAAAATCAATCATCCATTCATTTGGATTATCAAAATACTTTTGAAACATAATATCTGCAAAAATGCATGAAAATAATATTAATTCTGCAATTGTGATCTGGATTTCTGCCCTTGGAATAAATATACTATTGTAATTTTGGTAAAATTAAGAACATACTTGAACACTTTTGGATACCATCTTCCATTTGCTCAAGAAAGAATTAATAGTCATAATACCCTATTAATAAATGCAAATTTCTCCTACTCCCAATAATTTATATAAATGAAATGTAACATCCATTTAATACCTGCAGGCGTGGCAGATGTTCCACAAGGCAACTGAAAGGAGGACAACATGAAGGAAAAGACTCCAACAAATCCAATAATGTAGCTCGAGATTCCAACACATACTGTGTGTAATCACTAGCTCTTTCCTTGCTACATAGTTCTTCCAACCTGCGTCTCTCTTTTGGGTCTTTTGTGTAAACTGCAAGCACTCTTATAAAGGCCTAGAATACAAAAACACATTATATAGCAAAACAATAAAAGAAAACTTCTTTGCTTTGCTTTTAGAAATACCTACAAACAGGCAAGTTATTAGTGACACCCACACCTGTTTTAGGAAATTTATTACATTTAAATCAATAAACTGAAGATCAAACAAATGTCATTTTTGAAATGATTAACCAAGCTAAATTGTTCTAAGTTTATTACTGAATAACATAGATATTTTCTTATTTTTTTATTCTTTCTTGAAAATACTTTTGAAAAATGCTACTTGACTGACTCATTCCCCAATATTTGTATATACCTAAGACATTCACTGTTGACCCAATAACATGTGAACAGGTGTCTGACAAATTCCAGACCTGATAAAGAAGTGCAACATTATTTATTTAAAAATCATCCTTATTTTCCTATATAATTCCTTTTAACCCAATGCAGTGCTGAAGTGGACAACTACTTTTGTCAATGAAATTTAAAGTTCTACAAAACATCTGTTCAGAGCACCAATAAACCACTAAGCCATATTATTTAATTTGAAAAACAAAATACTTCTGGCATGCACAGCAGAACACACAATGTGCTGGACCAAGGTTACAGTTCCTTGCTCGCAGCTCCACAAAGAGGATCAGTTGTAATTTACCTGTATATAGGCAAGCATTGTTTCTATATGTTATAAATCAATTTGCAATTAAGAGATCAGTAAAACTGAGACTTATGTTATTTGAGACTATTGTGATTTACCAGTGTAATTTATTATAGTGCATTACTGAAGTACATAATACTGTGGTATAGGCCCCAGATTTTATGTAATATCATATTGAGAAATATGTAGCCAAAAGTTATCAAATATGTAGATAAATGTGTAATGAAGCAATTATATGAGGGTCACTACGGAAGTTTTGACACACATCAAATTGGGAATGGGTAAACTCACTCCGACTGTTGCATCTTTTCAAAATACTTTCCCCTATACTGTATACACTTTCTCATCCTCAAAAACCACTTATCAACGCACCTCTGCCACTCATTTTCCTCAAGGGTGAATAGTGCATTCTCATATGTAGCCAAGCCTCTTCAGAGCTGGAAAATCGCTTCCCTCACATGCAAATTTTACCACTGGGAAAAGAAAACAAATGCCTGGAGTCAGGTCAGAACTATAGGAAGGATGAGTATCTGATCTTTGTGGTCTCCCGGAGCTGGATGATATTAGCTGCCGTGTGAGTGGAGGTGTTGTTGTGGTGAAGCAGGACCTCCCTTAGTCCTGTCCTTGGATGGCCTTCTCGGAGATTGTCATAAACTTTCAGCAGGCAGATTGTGGTGAACCAATGAGCAGTAACCATCCTTTGCTCCTCCATATGTGGCCACATGATCACTTTTTGAAAAAAAAATTCCCAACACTTTGGGCCACTCTTAATTTTCTTTGGTAGATTGTCATCTGCAAAGGTCCAAAATGCTGACTGTAGTTTGGTCTCTGGGTCAAGTTGGTAAATTCATATTTCATCACACGTGATGACATTAGAAACATGCCTTGAGATCCTTCTGCCAAATCTCTATAGTGTTTCTTCACACCAGTCAAGCAGGTACACTTTAGTGCCTCTGTCAAATTGAGGGAGGAACCCAATGGAGGAAACTTTACTGACACATAGACCTTCATGCAGAATTTTTATACTGTTGACAATCCAATCTAGAAGACTACTTTGATCTCCTTAAATGTTACACAATTGTTTTCACATATATTTTTTTCATTACGGCAATGTTTTCCTCAGTCACTGCTGTTGCTGGATGCCCACTTCTTCCCTCTTCTTGGAATGAAGTTTGGCCCCTTTTCAATTCTGCAAACCAGCAGTTATCAAAGAATTAGCAAAGTCCCGAAAATCTTGTTACAAGTGCTCAAGCCTTTGGGACTTATTTAAACCTCTCTTGAAATTACAAAAAATTACACCGCGAAAATGCTCTCTCCAGTTCCATCATAACAACTGGCTACCTGTGCACAGGAGGGGTTGTTTACCCTCACACTCTGAAATGTGGGGAGTGTGGCTTATGGTAGACCCATCCTTTATGAGTAAAATTCACCACACTGAAAGGTTACAAAGGAGAGCAGATACATAAAAGATTTACATTCCATCCATGGGCAAACCAAAAATTTCAAAAGATTTTTAAAGAGGCCAACATTATTTTGGCTCCAATGAATAAATGCAATTTGAAAAACCTCCTAAAAACCAACACAAAGGACAAAATCCTGCTAGGAAAACAATCAGGCATTTATGAAATCAGTTGCAAAGACTACAATAGTAAAGTATATAGATAAAACAAAAAGGAGCATTACCATACGGTTTAAGAAACACATGAGAAGTGTAAAATATAAACATACAGAAAAATCAGGTGTAGCATACCATTTCTGACCAAAAAAAAAAAAAAAACAAACAAACAAACAAACATGAGTTCCAAAATGAACCAAAACTCTTAAAAGCTCTTAAAAAGCCCATAGAATTATCAGGGTGGGAAAATATATTCTTGAACAAAAACAAAGAAAATTTAGTTAATTTTGATCTTCCAAACAACCGGAACCTCATCAAAAAGTTTATAAAATCCAAAGAGCAACATCTTAATACCACGCTGGAAAGCTGTCAGTGGAACCATGTTGATGATGAAGAAAATTTGCCTTTGAAACATGTCCAAGTACGTGGAATAAAACTAGTGAAATTGGAGTGACTTCCTCATAAATAATTTGTTATATGATACTATATTTCACTGTGAAAATCCCAAAATATTCAAATTTATATTTGTACATGTTTTCAAATGCAAATATATTAAAGCCAAAGAAAATTACTTTAGAAGAACAGATATTCAGAAATAATAAATTTAATAAATTTCCTTTCATTGTTTGTTTTCATGCAAACAATGCATACTACCTTTTTGGGCACAGCTCGTATTTCCAAGCAACTTTGAAGAATATAACGTAGAGTAGTTCTTCCTGGAATGAATGGTGGAACACAAGCCTTCTTTTTTAAAGTGTTGTTTTTCAGTTTAATACACACAAACTCATTAGCCTTCTCTAAAAGCCCCAAATGCTTTAATATGGCTTCAACTTCTACCACAGAATTGCAAGGAATTATGCCCAATGTATCTCCGGGATCAAAACTCCTCTCTGATCCCTATAACATAATGATTAACCACAATAAGTACATAAAATTATACACACATAAAAATGCGCAAGGTTTCTCCATACAAAGGCTGTTTACTAAGTAACTGGCATTGAAAACTTTTCCAAAAAAAAAATGTAAAGCCCTTTCATCTTTCTACATAATCTCCATCTGTTTCAATATATTTATTCTGAAATGCTAATTCCATCAGAAAAACAGCTTTAGTTCAAAGTTGCTGAAATAATGCCTAACAAACCAATTTTATGAAAATATCTTCCCAACAAGTCTTTTATTTTCCGGTTTGGAATAAGCCCAAAGGTGTCAAAGTACAGAACAAGGAAGAACCTGAAAATTAAATTCCTGAATTATGTTACTGCAACTGCAGATTTGTAAGCTGATGCATTATCCTGGTGAAAAATCACAAATTTATTTAAATTAAATGGACTAACTATACTGCACTATTATATCCTGTTATTGTTTTTCCCTTTTCAAAAGTCGGTGAACAATGTGCTACATACATAAAAAAGAAAGAAAAGTTATCATAACCTTAACACATGAAGGAAACTGTTTTTGCTTTCTTTCTTTTCCTATGAGAAATCCATTTATTATTGCTCTTATTATTCTTTCTGTTAAGTAGCTTAAGAATAGGGCCTAGATGTTTATGGCCTAAATATGTTAGAAATATGCAAGCATTTAATATCTAAAAACTGCAAAAATCTGACATTAGTAATACTAAAAAATATATTTTCAAAATCTTCCCTTTGTTTAAATTAAAATCTATTTTTACTTTAAAAATGTAACACATTAAAAATATTAATCTTTATTATTAAATTTTGAGTTTATTTAATCAATAGAGACATAACACTCAACACTACGTAGAGTGAAAGAAATATTACAACATAATGGACGATCACAGAAATTTACAGTAACAAATCACATGCATTTTAAAGTTTTCAAATTAAAATGATCTTCTATTGTGACCCAGCTTTGACTTGTATTGGGAGAAACTCGCTCAACATCACAGGATATTATTTAGGAATATTTGAAATAAGTTAAACCATTACTGTTAAGCTTAGCTCACCTTCATTGAATGTTGCTGCAAATATCTCCAGAAAGATTCCCAGAAAGAAATATTTTGTAAAAGTATTTTTACAAAAGAAAATTCTTAGAAATTACAAGCAACTATTCTGGGGTGTGCAAAACCATCTCTGAGATTACTAAGCAAATGGATGAAAAGGAAATAAAATACAATTAAATATGACCAATTTATTAAAAATGGCAATATATATATATATATATATATATATATATATATTACTTTTATCACTTTCACTTGTCTTCATAATAAAAGTAGATAAGGGTAAAACACTTAGATAAAGTCACACTTGAAATTGCTATATTTCGAACTACTGGAATTCTTCAATGGCAAGAAGCCAGACAAGTCAAGTGTTATCTAAGTGTTTTATCCTTATCTACTTTTATTATTACTGTTAATTTATATATATAATTTTATCAGATTAGGTGAAGTTGTGTTTATTTTGAGTTTGCAATGCAACAACAAAAAGGAAAACATGTGAATAAACAAATGGGCCCCTATTATGAAAAAATGCATAACCTCTTCAGATTATGTTTAAACAGTAGTACAATTATTGTACTTATGAAGCTGTTGACAATGGAGAGGCAATATAACTTCAACTTATGCGTTCACTTTTTTACACTTTACTCAATTCACTTACACAAAAGTAAGACGCATTTCGGGAGAATCTCTCCCATCTGCAGTTGCAGTACAATTCTTTCATTCAAGTTTTCAATACATTGATAACAATTGCAGTACCTTTCCTTCAGATCACTTTTTTTTTATTTGTAGATGTTCATGTAAAATTTAAACTTAGCATCAGTAGATAAATACATAAATTCTCAATTAGTTCACAGACTTGCACACAATAATTTAAAACAATATGATGGTCTTTTTCAATAATCAGAGTTTTAACATCATTTAAAATTCTATTGCAATATATAAATATCAAAGTTATTTATACAACTATACTTATATTTTTATTTAAATTCATTAATCCCATAGTTTATCATGGATACCAAAGGCATAGAGCTACGTTCAATTGAATCTCACTTTGCTTTGCTCTCATCATTTTTTTCCATTTCAAATTATGGAACTTAATCACTGCTCAATATTAAATTTTTTCCATAATTGAAGAAAAGCATTTCAAAATGATCTTACAGTAAGAAATGGATATGACTGAATATTTTACAACAGTTGTATGAAGGTTACAACTTTTAACTTTTCAAATGTTTGATTATTGTTATGGCCAGGTATTTAATAAACAACCTTTGTATATATTGCAGATATACTTTCAGCATCAACAGTGAAATGCTAATCTGCAGATATATTAAAATGCCCATGAAAACAGCTGAGATGTCATAACCTTATAGTTGTAAAAAATATGTTTTGCTAACTGCTGCTGAAGGAGTTCTATAACTATCTTTCATTATCATATAGACTTCTCTCCCTCTTTTTATTCAAAGTAATGACAACAATGCTAGAATGTTTGTAACAATAAACTTGATTGCAGTAGGAGGTGCACTCCAGAATGAATAAAGAAGCATATGTAGAATTAGTGTATAATGAAATCATTTTGTAATTATATAAACAATGTCATGCATTCTCAGCACCCAAACAAAGGTGAGTAATGCAATAATATTGCATTTAAAAAACCAAAGTGATGTAATAATATTCTGGACAATAACTAGCAATAGCATCATGAAGCAATATTAGTTTTCAAACTGCTGAGGATTATCCCTTTCTTTTAAAGAAAATACAATTTTATTAACACAGGCAATTTAAAATGTATAAGCAGGAAAATTAAAGTTCTATAAGCCATAGTTGTACTGACATTAATAGTGAATGAAACATGGTTAAGAGAGTATAATTTTGAGAACAATAAAAAGGTTTTACTAGAAAAAAATAGAACATGAATGAAAGAATTAGAGAAGTAGCTACACTTGCAAATAATGAAACTAGATTAACAAAAACAGCAATGGAAAGAAATAAGACTTTCAAGAATTCCATATCCTTAATTCATAATACAAACATTATAATTTATATAATTTAACACCATATGTCATACGAAAAAGAAATTCAAATAGTTCTGTTTGAACTTTAATACTAAATTTTAGTTCTACTTTATGCCACAGTTGGCATTTTTGTAACATAGCAATATAAGGTGCAAATAGGCTTGCCAGATATCCTGTATAATATGGGATGTGCCATATTTCAACAGGAAAAGTTGTTTCCTCTTTGAAAGGCATACAGGACATTAGGAATGCTGTATTTCATTTCTTCACTATTCAAAATCACAGAGAATTCCTGAAACTTCTCTTAATTATGGAAAACTGAATCAAGTGCTAATGCCAGTGGTCTGTGTGAATATTAGTGGAGATAGCATGGCATGGGTACACCAGTAAGCATATGTGTTCTGATCAGCCATTTATGCAACTGTCTCATACTATGGTGTTACTTGCTTGTTATATGGCTGTCTTTTATGAGGAATTTTCTGTATTTCATGATAGCTAAGGTAATTGAAGATACAAAATGTTCAACAATTAGAAGAAAATATTTTAACTTTTTTAACTATCCACCTTCCTACAGGTGTTCCCTTTATGAGAATATTAATAAGCTAATTTTCAAGTATTTCAGGCTCTAATTGATTTATAGGGGGAATGTTTTCAATATTATACAGTGGATGGATCAATGAACAACGCCAAAGTTATTTAAAGTTAATTAAGGGTGGAATGCAAATAAATTTATTTTTAATGTTAGTTGTCAAGTTTTTTGACAAAATTATCAATGATAAAGCATAACAAAACAATGCTAAGAAGAGCTGATGGCCTACCATGATTATGTTATTGTATGTAATCAGTGTATTGATGTAATGTGTATAAAATAAATCTGTTGTATTAACTTGATTGATTTTCATTTTTATGATTACCTACCATTGAGACTTTTCAATTGAGATGACGACTAGCAGTATGGCTGTTAGGATGTAAACAAGATTGCATTGCCACCCAAATTGTTTATGTTATAATCACTGTGGGATTCAACCCTCTTGACATATAAGGTGGTCCACTCATATTGCACTAGCAAATTGTAGCAGTGCTGCATTGTCTTATAGCGACAGTATTTCTCACTGCTTATAAAACTAAAAAGCAGACCATGCTAAAAAAAAAACAACAAAAAAAAAAACCCATTTATTGCCCCATACTTAGCAAGTGGTTCGGATATAGTGTGAAGTTTTTTCTGAATATGTAGAAACATATTTTTACGCCAAGTGGTTTGTATCATATGCCTTATTATCTTTTTCATTGACTTTTGAAAGGCTCTGGTAATAATTAAATCTGTATTAATTGCTAAATTAAGAGACTGAATACTACAGAAATGAACATATATTATTGTATAAAATATAGTGAACTTTTGTAACAGTGGTGTAAATTATTAACATTTAAGAGAAATTGAGTCGAAATAGTAACATACACACCACTAAAATTGAATTAAATGGAAGACTAGTTTCGGGAGCCATCGCTCCTATCATCAGTTCCTGGTCGACTGCCGGCCTCGTTGTTTGTGATAGATCGATTCGTCTCTGGTGGAGGTTTGATGAACTTTTGTATTAGTACATCACTTGGCGGGATTTCGAAATTAAAAACTTTCTCCTTATTCTTCCAAATATAGATATTTTCCCAGACTGTAAGTTCAGTTTTTCCTTTAATATATTTAAGTAATTTTGGGTTTTTATTAATGTTATGTTGTTCTTTCCAAAAGTGCCAGGCTACCGCCGATTTTTCTTCTTGTTTTTGATTTATATTCCTAATGTGTTCTTTGGCTCTTGTTTTTATGTTTCTTTTGGTCTTTCCAATATAAACTTTATCACAATCATTGCAGTTCATCTGATATATTCCAGATTTATCTTCATCTTGTAGGCTATCTTCTTTTTGTTTTGAGTTAAGGATATTTTTAATGGAATAATTATTTTTTGGAGTCAGAACAATGTTGTATCTTTTAAAAATCTTTTGAAATTTATGAAAGGTTGATGGATGGTATGTGAATTTTTTGTATGTCCTGTTTTTTTCTTTGATAGGAGTAAGTGTAGTGTTGTCTCTAATTTTCTTTTTCTTCTTCTCTCTGTCTATTTTCTTGTGTACAACTTCTTGTTTGAAGCCATTCTCTGTAGCTATATGTATTATATTATTCATTTCTAGTTTATATTCCTCCTTGTTCATTGGAATATTAACCAGTCTGTATGCAAGACTATTTAAAACTGCATGTTTATGGGGAATTGGATTAAAACTGTTACATTTAATGTAGTTATCTGTGTGTGTAGGTTTTCTGTATATGCCAAAATTTAGATGATTTTCTTTTCTAATTATCTTAATATCCAAGAAAGGTAACTGTTCATTGCATTCTCTCTCCATGGTGAATTTAACTGTTTTTTCCTGTAAGTTAAGCAACTTTAGTGCATCATCCAAGTGTCTTTCTGGTACTATTGCAAAAATATCATCAACATAACGGTACCAAGTCTTAAATATCCAAGGGAAACTATCTACTATTCTAGTTTCCAATGCACTCATGAAAATGTCTGCCAATATTGGTGATAGTGGGCTACCCATTGTCAGACCAAAATTTTGTTTGTAATATTTGTTATTGAATGTAAAGTAATTTTGTTCTAGACATAAGCTGATTAATATGATGTATTCTTGGATATCTTTTGTGGTTATTCCTACTTTTTGTAACCACTTTTTTATCAGGGAGTATAAATTTAGTGTAGGAATACTTGGAAACAGTGCTGTTACATCAAACGAAACTAAGGTATCTGTTTTTTCTATTTTTATGCCTTTAATTTTTTGAATGAGATCTAATGAGTTTTTTATACTAAGAGATTCAAATCTTGGAAAAGTAGAAAGTTTGTAAGTCAACCATTTTGCTAGTTTATAGGTTGGAGCATCTATGTTATTTATGATAGGTCTCATAGTTTTCCCTGGCTTGTGTACTTTTGGGAGACCGTAGATTGTAGGTATTGCAGGGTTATCTACTTTAATTTTATAATGTTCCTTTTTATCTATTAATTTGCAATCAGTAATTGTTTTATTAAATGTGCTTTTGCATTGATTTAGGGGATTTTTTGTTATTATTGAGTATTCAGTGTTTTTTAGTAATTGTTCCATTCTGTCTATATAGTCATTCTTATCTAGAATTACAACAGTATTTCCTTTGTCTGCTCTTGTGTAAATAACAGGTTTGTCTTTTAGTGTCTTTATTATCTTTGTGTAAGGGTTGGTATTGTTTTTATTTCCAATTTGTTCGATAATATTACAACACTGGCTTTGAATTGTATTCTTATCTATTTCTGTAAGGTTTTTGGTGGCTATCTGTCTGTATGTAGCAGACTCCAAAAAATAATTATTCCATTAAAAATATCCTTAACTCAAAACAAAAAGAAGATAGCCTGCAAGATGAAGATAAATCAGGAATATATCAGATGAACTGCAATGATTGTGATAAAGTTTATATTGGAAAGACCAAAAGAAACATAAAAACAAGAGCCAAAGAACACATTAGGAATATAAATCAAAACAAGAAGAAAAATCGGCGGTAGCCTGGCACTTTTGGAAAGAACAACATAACATTAATAAAAACCCAAAATTACTTAAATATATTAAAGGAAAAACTGAACTTACAGTCTGGGAAAATATCTATATTTGGAAGAATAAGGAGAAAGTTTTTAATTTCGAAATCCCGCCAAGTGATGTACTAATACAAAAGTTCATCAAACCTCCACCAGAGACGAATCGATCTATCACAAACAACGAGGCCGGCAGTCGACCAGGAACTGATGATAGGAGCGATGGCTCCCGAAACTAGTCTTCCATTTAATTCAATTTTAGTGGTGTGTATGTTACTATTTCGACTCAATTTCTCTTAAATGTTAACATATATTATGCTTAAATGCAAATTGGAACTTGCACAGTGAAGTCAATCATATTAATTGATATCATTGTATGATTCAGTTGAACTACACACTCTTAAAGCTTCACTTACTTTTCATAAATGTTCTCGAAACCGGTTCCATACATTTATGAAAAGTAAGTGAAGCTTTAAGAGTGTGTAGTTCAACTGAATCATACAAATGATATCAATTAATATATTATACTTTTTACATGTTTATCTTTGTAGATAACTAGTCTGCATAGCTTATTGCCTTATATGATAGAAATAAACTTATCTCAGCAATGGGTTAAGTGACACTATCTAGTATCATATTTGCAAATAGCCCTCAACATATACCAGGCAGCAAAGCCACATTTGGCATTTCCTGATTGGTTCCCTGCTAGACTAAAATGTTGTTAGTCTCCTGGTGGTGTAGTGGTTACTATACTTGCCTCCTACATCCAAGAACATGAGTTCGAACCCAGCCAGGACCGATGGATTTTTTTGGGCATAAAAATACTAAGTATGGCTTCCTTCGGAAGGGAAGTAAAGCCGTGGGTCCCATGTCATACATTTACGGCACGTAAAAGAACCTCAAGCCTAAAAGAGAGGCCTCTGAGCGAAATTTGTTGGCCGTTTTACGCCCTGAGTTGAATGGGATGCTGATAACCTGAGATGTTAAAGAGTGTCCATAAATAAATCAATAAAAAAAAAACTAGACTAAAAAGCGATGTTACTGCACATGCTCAGCAACTTAGGCTTGCCCAGTGTGTATAAAATGCCAGTACAATATGCTATCATTTCTACTGAATTGCCATGGTATCCTCATTAGTCATGTAGATTAAAAAAGGACAGATAAACTTTCCCAAGGCTATTGGTAAAGCTGCCATTTGACACCACTCTGCATGGAGTTTATGAAATCCTAGATTGCTACTGACTGAAGCTAAATTATTATTGGTGTGGACAGAGTGTGTCTGTTGCTAGGCAATCAAAAAAATTTGATAACAATGAAAGGTTCTTGGGTTGTTAATGAGGAAAATGTGGCAACAATGCCTGAACATGTTGGAGCTATGACTAATACCAATAATACATGAAGATTCCAATAATTTACCCTTTCTGGCAGGGTGAGGCTCCACCTCATTTCTGTTTAGATGTTTCTGATTACCTGAACACAAATTTGCTTAAAAGTCGGATTGGATGTGTTGCAAAAGAGGTCATGTTTTGGGAAATTGCCTCCAAGGTAGCCAGATTCAACTCCATGTAACTTCTTCCTATCAGAGTACAAGGATTGTGTTTGTCCTACATTTGCCATTATTCAGATGCAGATGTAAGAAGCAGCATGAAATAATGAATGAATGGTGTTTAATGTCCCTATTTGCTACAGAGGCACCACAGGTGAGCAAGAAGCAGCCATGATCGTAACAGATGATATGCTCAGAGGGGAAGAGCAAGAATTGAACTATTGCATGAAAATCTGCCAAGTTACACATGAAGTGGAAAAAAATTTTTGATCTTTTCTCTTTAAAATTGTATGTATAGAAAAGTTATATCTTTTGTTTCTTAGTGTAATAAATTAACAAAAGTGATATTAGAGGTATCCATTAGAGACTCTGTATATCTTTGAAATATCAACTTGGTAGGGAGAAATCTGGAAAGACATAGCAGAAAATGGATTTGAGATCAAAACAAGTCACATGGCTTAACTCTTGATAAGAAGAAGGAAAAAAGGTATTATGTGTATTTTAATGATGCACATAATATTTTATAAACCAGAAACGAAGGAAGATTTTGGAAATTTTCAATGTGCACACACCCTTATGGGTATCTTATTTAAGCAATCAACTGGCTGGAAGGGTCCATTTTACAAAACCTGAATCGTTAACAGTTCTATAAAAGTTTGATTCAATGTTGAGAAAATAAACCTATAAACACACTAGAGATATGTGCAACAATCAGGTAACTGTAAATACAGCTTATGTTCAGTTTTATTGCTCTATTTTCACTTTATATTCAAACATCACTTGGCACTTCAGGTAGGTGAAACTGAAGCAAAAACACCTAGTATGCAAGGCTTGAAAACTTCAAACTTTGGGTGAACTGCACTGAAACAAAAGAAAGGCATACAAAAATGAAAGTGCTACATCTTGGCAATTGCGAAATCGAATTGGAAGAATTTATATAATATCCAGGCAGTGGGTCCCATGGTGTAGTCCTTGTATAAGAGCCTCAAGCCTGAAAGAAGAGGCCTGTGAGCAAATTTTAAGGCCGTTTCATTCCCTGACATTAATGACCAAAGATATTATAGAGTGTCCTTATATAAAACAAATAAATAACTAAGGCGTACACTTGTGAAGCAAAGATTTTGGTTTCAATCCTGCAAAGGCTCTCCCTGAGATATTTTTCCAGATTTTCCACAGTCTTGATTCATACGCAAATACAAGGTGTAAAACTTAGGCTTGAAATACTTTTGAAAAACTCCTTTCTCTATTCATTATTTTATCTTAGTATCATCAGTTGCACTGCCTGCGATACCTACATAGTAAAAACAGGTAATAGACACTATTAAATAGAAAAACAGTATGTCCATATATTTACACAAATCTGCCGCTGTTTATAGCATCACTATCATGGCTATAATACACATGCATGCAGTAGAGAAGTTTCTAATAGTTCATAATATTATTATAGAACATGTCCATTTAGAAATGCTATGCTCATAAGTAACCCTATTGCCCAATGTGTTCACTAACCATTTGTTTTTCAAAATAGTTTGTCTCATTTAAACATAACCTAGGGGTTAAATGTTTATAAGATTCAAGTTAACAAGAAAGTAAAACAGTCTTGATATACAAAATTGTAAATGATAACAGTACAACAACCTATTGCAGATTTTATGTATCATTTAGCACCGTATCCCACAGAAGAAGAAAGTATGCTTCTTCAGTTTTGAGATGAAAAATGTGAAATGTGGAAGCAATGGATGAGTTTTTTACTAATATGATGTACAATACTGTCTCTGGCATTCTATAGGTTTTAAAATCTTCCTTACATAAGGTCTACCATTCCCCAATTGGCTTTTAATGCCAATAAGCATTCTAAAATGTGCCTATATTGCATGTTGTTCTGCTTAGTAAACTCAGACTTAAAAAATTAAGTTCAGCAAATTAAGGAAGTCATTTTTCATTAAGTTATAATTTTAAGTCATTACTTAAAACATAGATTACAATAAGCTACAATCTAGTTTTAACAACAAATCAACATAAAGCAATCATATGTAACCTGTATGTGTAAACAAATATCGGTTATATTCTTGACACCTTCACCATTGGTAAGCTGTCTGGCTTTCTTTATAGAGGCGTTCAGCACAGGCCCTGAGGAAAACGGGAAATCACAACTATTTTGAACCTTCGCGATCTCACTTATCTGTAAAATCAAAAGAGAAATACGAAACTTTGTGTGTGAATATGATACAGATGAATGTATGATTTAAATTTATTGGCATCACTCTACATGTAAACATAACCTATACCACATACCTGTTCTTCAGTCGACTCAAAGTCTAACTCCAGATATTCCGATGACAAAGGTGGAAGAGTTAACTCCATTTATGACAGTTGCTCATGCGAAGTCTTAATCTTCTTGCAGTATAAAAGTCAAAGAACTGAATTTTTCTTTGAATATTGCTAGTTACATTCCTACAATCATAATCTCAACTTGGGTATATTTATATTCTGATTATACATTACACTTGCATGCAGACATTCGTTGTGTAGACTTTTGAGGGAATGTACTGAAGATGTTGAACGAAACCTGATCTAAAATGTTCATCCTTTTTCGCTTTCAAGAACATTTACCACGTGTTTCCGCAATCATGCTTTTTAACTGGAAACAATTGCATGAATGTATACAATAGTGTTGCCAACATGACATTGTATGAAATATGCCGTTCTTTTTTTTTTTCCCCCTCTTGCATTGGAGGTTAAATCATGACCATTTACAACACGCTTGCCAATATGACACAGATGAAGTGTACTTTTTTTTTTTTTTTTTTAGTCTTGTACTGGAGGTTAAATATTTTTTGTTATTGTGGTTATCCCGTCTTTACACTTTTTATCAACTGGAAAAGGTTTTCTTTTTGTGCGTATTTGTTTTCTATTTTCTTTGTTATTCGTCTTTATATTTAATATTTTGTTACTAAACTTATGCATATGTATTGGTATCCATTAGAGCAGCCGTAACAAAAAGTTATGTCAAAACTTTGAGGAAACATTCCTCACATTTACAGGATAAAAAATATAATATGAATATGGGTCCGGAATTGCTTTATTCCTTCACTTCTCTGCAAGTATCCTTTTCACACATGTATCGCACATAAAAACCCTACTTTCAAGACTACCTATATGTAGTGGCACAATTAACGAAGAACAATTAGCACACCGTTTACACATACTGAAAGCACCGAATAACATGAACATACAACCACTCGCTGACAAAACCTCCCTTTAAATGACTAGAGACTGCTACCTGCACATGTATTTACGGCTTCGATGACATGCTTCTCTCAGTACGCAGCTGCATCCTGTACGTAATACATTCATACAGCGACTGACATTTAGGTTATAAATGCCGATATATAGGTTTCAAATTTAAGTCCATATTCTGTTACTTGATATCAAAATACTTTTCATCTAGTAAGACGCCAACGAATTCGAACTCTATTGATTCTTAAAGTCACCTGGCATTTTTGGGGTGTTGGAAAATTCCTCAATCAGGCAACCTGACCCAAACAGGAATCGAACCTGCGGCCACTGCCTTTGCAAACTGGGTTCGAACTCACACCCTTATCAACAGTACAAATGTGACTCCTTATCCCAAGAAATAAGCACGGGGTTAGCCTCAAATCTTGCAGTAACTCATATGTATAATCAGATCTCCGTTGAACATTCTGTCTACGGTCTTTCAGTTAAACAAGACAATAAGCATTTTCTCTAAAATTCTTATTTATTATCCATAGAGTTTATTTATAAATAATTTATGAGCTACACGAGTGCGTTAATAGGATCTAAAATAGAATCATAATTTGACTTTAATAAAAATTGCACAGTAAATTTAAATAAACATATTTCTATTGACGTCTTTCTGGTAGAGGTCACTAAGTCCAACATCTGTTTTGAGATATTAACACCTTTGTATTAAGGGAAGGGAGCTTTATAGTCCGGCAGAACTCATAGAATGATATTCTTGTATATTTATAAATCTAGATCTTTACCTTTTTTAATCAAGCAGAAATCACTAAAATCGTTATATCTCAATAGCACGATTTTGAATTTAATGATTTCTGCCACAATGACGACTAATTCCCTGCTCGAAATATTCAAATTTTAAAAGTTGACACTATTTATAGAAAATGTTTTTCCTTATATTATCATCGAGAAGAAATTACCTTGACTTTCGTAAGGACGAAAGAAAACTAAGCACATATAGGATAAAACGGATACACTGTGACTATCAGACAAAGAATCAAATTCAGGTCATCAGGATCTTTGCCATATTTCTTAAAGAATGCCTACCTACTACCCGAAAATTGAATGGTAAACAAGTCCTTTTAAGTACATGAAGAGAAGGACAAATTAATGGTACTCACACGGTCGTTTTCCCACCCTCAATGTGCTATCTACCCCTACTCTCTATTGATTCTCCCATACTTCCCCCTCCACTCACCCCGGACGAAGCTCTGCCATTTCGGCCAGTTTCGAGTTCAGAATGCTTATATACATTCACCGCTTTAGTTGCACAGTATGGGCACGCTGGGGTCATTTCTCTCTCTCGAACATAACCATATCACCGTCTTTATAAAATGGCGCCAGCTACCATTATAACAATTATAGCTATATCACTGCATCGGACATTTTGCTATATTTTCCACGTATGCCAGGTTTTTAAACCAATCATTTTTTTCTTAAAATTTTAAAACAAATGTACTTTTTTTTTTTCTGTGGGTACTATTTACGCTTTAAATAAGACCATATGCACCCACATAACAGAAATATGAATATTTTTCCTCTTTTAATTACGAGTGAAGTAATAAAACTGCTAACTAAAAGAAGAGCTTAGGAATATTGATTCCCTTTAAATTATTATTTTGTTCAAAGTATTACGTGTATTCTTTTCCCAGTTATCTGCAGTTAAGTTTATTTTCTTCTTACTTTTCGACCACATGCTAATTTCATCTCGGTCTTGCGAAGGTACGTAAAGCAAACAGAAGATGTTCCTACTTTCAAGCTTGGTTTTGTAAAATCAGATGTTTCGTAGCTAGAGTAGACGCATTACTTTTCATAATATATTAATTATACACTATTCTTTTCTTTGTTTATTGATTATTTTCTTTTAGCGATCTCTATCTGTGTTAGATGCATGATATTTGTCCGCCTATTAATAGTAGCTATCTCATAAAAATTTAGTCACATTAGTAATCTCTGATTACATTTCTTAGCCTTCATTTCTGTTTTAATCTTTCATATTTAAACAGAAGACATTCTGCATATTAACTTATTGTTAAGTTGCATGGTTTCTAAAATTTACCAGTTTTCATAACGTGAAACGTTATTGTTTTTGTAAATTTGGTTTAGTTTTAATCACAGATTACGCTTTATTACTTGGTGGTTAAACAAAAGTAGCGTTGCTAGGTAGTCATTTTAAGTTTTATAAACAAAATTTCCAGTTGAAGTTGTTTTCATTTTTCGCTGAAGCAATGAGGTGCAAAATTCCATCAAGGTACGAGTTTGGGAAAATAATAACTTAAATATATTTCGCTTTGATTGCATAGCATTTGTAAGACTTAAAATCAGCTACATTGTACGCATTTTATAGGAATATATTATAGGCGTTCCTGTCGTTTAAGCATTGCCAACACACATGTAACAAAATCGATTCTTGCTGGCATTTACATCTTTGATTTTGTTCTTGAATCAGTGTATACTTATGCGTCGTCACAAGGCCTCAAAACAAAATGGCTGTTTGTTTTATGATTGATGTACTATATGTGAATCACAAGCTCGTCCTGCTTATGTAGATAAGAAGTAATTTTCGTTTGGTAACAAAACAGTGCGCTATAAGAAAATCAAAGTTTTATTACTTATATATTTTTTCATATGCTATTTTTTCATTCGAATCCTTTATGGTCTGTTATACGCTCTCATATTGAAAACGATCTATGTAATTTTTTGTATAATGCGTATTATATTCAGGAGAAGCTTAACATCATCCCATTGCAACTGTAACGTCAATAAATGCGGATATATTTTTTTTAATGTACATATGTGTGTGCCTGTATATATATATATGTTCGTTTCTACGCATAGCGACCAATGTTTTCTGTAATTTCCTCTTTCTGCTTATGTTCGTAACTATTAATGGTTTTTATAGACACGAATTTTGAACCATCCCACACGGTCAGTGCGAATTGTTCAGTAGTCGAAAACAGATTATTTCCTGAGTAATATATTGCTTTACCTGTCATATGAATATAATTAAATAAAGTTTAATAGCATAAATAATTCTTGTAAATTCTCATATATTGTTCATATATGCCATAAGTTATATTTTAAAAGCTAGAAAAAGCTATTATTCGTGATTACTTGCCCGGTATTTTATATCGATTTTCTATCAAATAATGTAATATAAGGAACCAAAAATATATATATATAAAAAAAAAAACCCACACACACACACATTAGCTTTTGTTAGGTTGTTTTCTGTGATGCCATATCACACCAATATGGAAATGGCGGAACTTACCAGCATAACAAACTCAAAAAGCACTATTACAATAGGTATCCAAAATGAAAATTGCTGTCACCTAGCCTACATAGTCTGTTCAATGATCGGAATCTTAGATTCTTGAGCTAGATTTAACGTGTTAGGTAAATGATCTATTGCCTTTCCATTTCCCCTCTTGAATTTTTACAACCTTGGTAATCTTCATTTCAAGTTGGCACTTTTTACATCTCCAATATGCGTGTAAGGCCATTTTCATCGCGCATGCGTCGGGCTTTACTGAATCCTCCAGTACTGCGTTGCGGCAGTTCAGCATGTTGACTTCTGGAGAAATAGTTTCATGAACACCAACGTGCCATAAAAGAAATAATAATAATAATAATAATAATAATAATAATAATAATAATAATAATAACTTTTACTTCCCTATGTAATTCAGTATCGTGCAATAATTTGACTTTTAAAGACTTCTACCGAATGGTGGTTGGATAGGCTAACAAAGATTTTTCTGTGGATGCTGATGAAAATGAAGCAGTAATATTCGAGCAACTGATGCTATTTCGTGACAGTTGCTCATATTCAATTCGTCTAAGGATAACTTGTGGATTCGATTTTAAATTTATTTATTTTATGGTTTATACTTCCCGTCTCCCTGAATTCATTCAGTAATCAATATATTGTGGAAACATTTGTAATCCTAAGATCAAATAATATCACTATTAGCATGAGCAGTAATAGTAGTCGCAATAGTAGCAAAATATCCCCCATTGATAAAAACGCTACCAGTCATGTTTTTACTTGCTAGCCTATAACAGGCGAACAGAATATAACGATGTTAATTTATAATTCACATAAAGTGAACGAACAGTAATATAATAGGATAAATATTCGTTTGCTTATATATTTATTATATTCTTATTTTATATAGATAGTTTTTGGTAATCACAAAGGGCGGTTGGTTTTTGCAGTGCTTGTTGCTCAGAGAACAAGGAGAGCTAAGGCTGTATAAATGTTCTGAAACACCAGTTAGGCATATTGATCCAAACAGGATCTGAATATGTACTCTCTGTGTTTGTAGCTAGCCTTCAGACCACTAAGTAAGGGAGGTACAACAGGTTTTGTTTTTAATAGGCTTACGTAATGAATCTGTTCAGAGCTTTGCAAACGATAACACGTAAACAAACCTTTTTAAGTCGCTTGGGAAATTGAATATTATAATAAATAAATATTTATTTATAATTTATTTTTTGACGATCGTGCTTTTTTCTCGTACTTACGACGCCATCTTCATATCTCGTAAACGGTCATCTGGACCCTATTCCACAAAAGTATGGTCAGTAATTGATTTTTCATTGTTTTGTTCTACAGAAGCATTACGTCGCAATTTGTGTAAATTTCATTATAAGTGTAGGAATATTGATAACTTTAAATACTAGTGCAATTTTAATATACTTTTAATTAGTTAGGGAATCATCTGGCCAAAATACGCGAAGCATTAGCGAAAGTGTTGATAATGGTGAGAATAGGTGTGTATAAAGAAAAAAATAATTCAGTATTTGAGTATAAGAAAATTTTAGATTAAGTGTAATTTAAAGAGGAACAATGACTGACATTAACTCTTTGTTCCAAATGCATATTTTAATTCATTATATTAGATTTTTTTTTTTTTCTAAATGCCATGCAAATAATTCTCTCTTTGCCTCATTTTCTTTTAAAATAAAGACTTTAATCTCTTTTGACACCATTTTTACAATTTTTGTTTGTAATGAAAATGTGATTGCCAAACAATATAAACAAATGTATGTACATGCATTAATAAAATGAAACAAATGACAAACGCAATCGGGAACCTCGATTCTTATGACTCTCGACTGAGCTTGCTCGATGCTGCGACGAAATGCCTATGAATACTTGTACGACTGTCATGTCAACGTGGAAAACTACGCTTGGATATTGAAGAATGCATAATAAAGTATTTAAATTGACATACTCTCTGAGAAAAACATCAAATCAATATATCAGGAACGATAATAATTCGTTCCATATACTAATCATTACTAAGGCGTGGACATAATTCTAATTATGACGATATGTGACAAACTGCAGCGGTTCCTCCTTATTGTTCTTGCGAGTATATGACGTAACAGGTGAGTTTTTACTAATACTGTACAGGTACTGTTCATTTTTTTGTGGAACAGAAATTACAACTCCATGCTTTACAAAGACTTACACATTTCTAATACCTTGTAAAATATACTATACTTTTGTGGAATAGGGTTTAAACTTGCCTAAAATAACAGAAAAATGAGTGAAGACATTATTTAAGCAAAAATGAACAGTTTGAAGTTTAGACTTAGATGCTGTGATTAATATATCAAAATGACACATTGGCATGTTTTCTTGCGTCTTCCCCATCCCCAAATCGGGGCAAACCTATGCATCATTTTAGGGGTTAGTCGTTAATTTTTCAGAGTTGCCAACTGTTACATCATTTCACCGTATATCATTTGTGGTACAATGGTAATGGAATGATAGAAATACACATATAAAAGTACCGTTAAGTCCGCTAATACTATTCATAAGCTAAACCTAACTTCTTAGGTTACATTTTAAGGTTTAAAATTTTAACCTAAAGTTAGGTTAAACGAATATTCACTTAGGTTAGCTAAGTGAAGTTAGTTTAAGAAATTTACCTTATTGAGCTTTACCCTTTATCCCTGCTTCTGTACGGTCTATAATGCATTTTATCGCACAATCGGAAAGTGTATATTGATTGTTCATTTCGTGCATTTCTTGCTGTCTTGGTACAACCATTACATTAGCATACCATGCTGCCATTTTGTCCTTCTTGGTGCGATTTCAACTATAAAAGTAAATGCACCTTTTGGGGAGGTTGGATTAGGGTACTAGCTTTTGGGAGTCACATCATCTATTAACATATCATTATAACATTTTCATCCATTTCCCTTTTATTCTAGGCAAATTTAAAACTTCTATTTGCGTTGCATTGCCATAATCAGGTTTCATTCAAATGTTATTTTAGTTCTTCGGAAATTCTCCACTCACACCTCTACTATTCTTCTTCCATCATTTGTTTATTATATACTATTCTGAAGCATGCCAACTAAACTTTCAGAAAAAAATGTTTATGATATAACAGAAGCTATATAGTGTCTTACAACAACAATTATTCTGGTCAAAAAATCCATGCAATTTAAAAAATAAAAGCAGATTAATTTAAAGAGTGATCCTCACAAAAAATCATGTAATATAACTTTGTTAAGTGCATTACAAAACCTCGATTCGTATACTATTTCCTTTAGAATTCCAGAGGGAAAAACTTGGTGAAATGAACTAACCAGAGTCTATGGTGGAGCATTTACAAATTTATCTCTTTTACTGCGGCCAGTTGTTAACAGGCAAAATTGTGAATTTTGCAATGGAAATATAAAGTAAAATTTATGGCTGTTTTAAAGGTTATAAGAATGTTACTTTTATTTCTCGAATATCAGCAATAATATTGCTATAGTTTCGTTTCGGCAAACATTCCTTTAAAAATGGTTAACTAACACGTCCCCATCAAGTCAATGAATGTTCTTAGGATATTTTCAGATATGAGCTTATATTGTAAGTAAGAAATATCTCAAAAATTCCCCAATGAATAAAATAAATGCTATAAAGTAAACAGTAGTCCATCGTCCTACGGAAAATCCAAAGTCATTGTTGACAAAGCCGGGTTTCTATTATTATTATTATTATTATTATTATTATTATTATTATTATTATTATTATTATTATTATTATTATTATTATTATTATTATGTACTTTTAATATCAAAGTACGAAGAACTACATAATCTGTAGGAATTCTGTTCAAGTGGCTAGTTTTACTTTTCAAGGTTACCCATAGTCAACAATGAATAACTTTAATGGAAAATTAATATTATTATTTCAACTGACACCTTATTTTTTATAGCTTACTGTAATGTGAAAGTTAGAAATATTTTGATTGCTTATATGTACAAACATATTTGCTTTGTATTTTTTATTTATAGATACAATAAAGCCGTGAAATTGCGAATTATGTATAATAACTCACTAAAAATTGAAACAGTAGGTCCATAATTTTTAGAACCAGATAAAATTTATGAACTTTCCACTTGCTTGTTCGACCTAAGAATTGAGGCATAGCACAGAGATTACATAGAATAAAATTGAGCTAATTCATGTCTTTATCTTCTGCACATATTAATAGTTTTGTTCCATACACATACCATTATATCTCATTCAGTCCTATTACCAGTGCAATATTCCTATGCATTGAGAAGATTTTGAATGTTATATGGATTGAGAAATGGACTCTTGTCTGTGAAATAATTTCGTTAGCTGATGTTCAAATTCGAAGAATCGATAAAAAGCGATCGGGAAGACTGAAAGTGGTAGAAAACGAAGTACTGCAGCTCCAGTTTTGCAAGAATTCCAAGAAGCTTACAAATGTTTGCATATAATGTTTATATTGCTAAAAAAAGTTACAAAGCGTTTGAGATGAGCTATTCAACAGTGTGGCAAATTCTGAGAAAACAGCTTCCGCTCTTAACATGAAATTGCGTTTTGAACTCAACAAGTTTAACAGATTCGCGCCACTTTCGCTTTCTAAATGTTAGCAGAAATTTAGAAAAATGTTGAATGACTAGACAAAATCTTGTAGACAGTTAAATGTAGGTGTTAACACTCACGCTGCAGAATATGACTAGAAAATAATCCGAACACTTTTTTAGCAAGAATTACACGATGTCTACTGTCTGGTGTGGTTTTATATTGCCTTTTTAATATGATCTTATTTCTATGAAGAAATGGAAAATGGCGAAACGAAAAAAGAACGATAAAAGAGTAGAAATATTTTCGAAAGCTGCAAGATTATAATACCTGCATTACAGAATCATGATATCGAAAACGATTTTATGCAAGACGAGGCTCCATCTCACACACACAATACCGTAATAACATTTTAAGCAACATATTTAGGATTGGTGTGATTTGTAGGCATATTCCGAACAGTTGACCTCCTATATAACCATTGATTACTGGTTATTGGGTTACCTCAAAGAAAGAGTATTTGTTAATAGATTTGCTGCTTCCGAGGAACTGAAACAATTAATATAGGATGCCAATGAAAGCATTCCTAGGAACGGATTTATCAATGCCGTTTAAGTATAGGAAAATTACTATTTCTTATTGAGAGAAAAAAGACAATTATCATATTTAAATGTTTCTTGTTCGTTTTATTACACACATAATAAATTTCAATTTCTTTACGAACAAATTTGTGTTTTTATTTTTATAGAACCTAATAATTTTCTATGGTTAAAACTATTTGTGCCCATCCCTGTTAAGATAGAGACTTAACTTTTCCTATAACCAGGTAGACTTAGAAACGGGCGCTTACATTAGAATCAAAATACTACAACTTGTTCAGGAAATAGACTTACGGAAACAATGAAGGCGTGTCTTCCATTGGGGTAGACCAATAAGTCTTTTAGGCTGACGTGGAAGATCAATAAACTCTATTAAACTCCCCTTTATCAAATCAAATCAAATACAACCATTTGAAACCGGGAACTGACTTTAAAATAACATTATAGGTATGTTGAAAATGAAGTATAAGTTTAAAGCAATGTTCACATAGAGTGTGACAGATTTTGGATGACATTTCTAACTCCTGTGACAAAATTACTACATGAGCAAGTTAAATTAAAATAACACGGGAAATAATCATTATCTTCTTTAGCAAATGGAGAGAGTGCTACGGAGAGAAATGTGTAAAATTTGGCACAGCAGAAATGACACGCTGTAATTATAGTTTGCCATTTATTTTTTCCATCTTTTGGTAATAAGTGTTACATATAGGAAAACTGGACACTAATTTCAGCGGTTAATTGTTTATTAACAGGTAACTCGTAGAGCTATCTCTATCACAGAGTAAAATGGACATGTTTTTCATCTTTGGCGTGGGTTAATGCGAATCATGGGGTTATCTGAGCAGCAGACATGCGTCACACGCTTTCTGCAATAATCCAGTTGCGTGCTGAAAGCTACTGCAGAACAATAAACAGTGTGACGGCAACGCGTGGGAGCAGTGACGGGGTGAAAAGGAAATCTATAACCCCTGCATTCGTGGGAGGGTTTCCCCATTAATCCTTCCTGCATCTACTCCAGCAAAGAGTGAAAGCTATCGAACTTTGCAGCTACTATTCTTAGTCTGTTTTTAGAAGAACAGAACTGTCACGTTTAAGTAAAGCCTGTCCGCCTACATATACACGCAAGAACGAGTTTCTCATATATCCAACTTCAACATGGTATCATGGTTTTCTTCGTAGATAAAGAACGTATAACCATTCCACGGTAGACCGAAGTAGAGTTGCTGAGAATCATTTTTTGTTATTTAAAAACGTTTATCAGACCTATTGCGTGATAAATTTTAATTTTAAAGTACGATTCATATTAAATAAATAAATGAATAAACTATACTGCTTAAAAATAAAAGCAGAAGGAGATAAAATTCATTTCCGTTCGCTCCCTCTATTCATCAACGAAAGAACTGAAATAGTATAAGATTTGGGGTGTCGTTAAAAATAAAATAAAAAAAAAATCAAACGATCTAGTAAACAAACATCGGAAAAGAGACAAATATTTTAATTAAAACCTTATATTTATGTACATTTAAAGATATTCCTTCGTATTGAATTGTTACAGACTATATTATAAGGAAAAGAATAATAAAAAATAAAACATTTAATATTAAACTATTTTTAAACCTTGTGGTTTTACCAATTGATTAAAACTTATTTTATGCATTGTTAACAAACAATGGGCAAATTTAATTAAAAATAAATGAAAATATTTTTAGAACACGTTGGGATAAGTAAATTCTCTTATTTGAATAAAAAGACGAAAAGAGACACCTTTTATATAATTACTGTTTAAATCATGGCATTGGTAACATATTTAAGTGATACCATGTTCCTAGTTTCACATTATATTCATAGGTTTCGTGAATCCGGCCTTTTTCCAATTTTAGTTCTAAAAATGGATATAATTTTGTGTAAATAAAATTGTATTATTTCAAATGCATGATATTTTGAATTCAATAAAACCATTTTTGCTAGCTTCTACACGTATACAATAAAATTTTCAATTAAATATGATATTTATACTTCATAGAAATTAGAGATGTTTCCCGATTAAAGATTGCCAATAACCTAAAGATTACATACGCTCCTTTTGTACATCATTGTCTACACTCTCATTATATACGTTCTCTATTGTGTATTTAATAAAAAAACAAAATTTTGTTGTCTTAAGACGTATGTGGATATAGAAATACGGCTCAAGGTTGTGGGATTTTTAGTTTGATTAACCCAGAATTTCTGCCATCAGGGGTTTTTCAACTTTTGCTGTACACATATATTTAGTCAAGTCTCAACGTAGCAACCCTTAAGACTAGATTGATTTTAGTTGAGGTTTAAGGATTTGATAACTATCTGGATATTTGACGACACGAGTATGTAGGTAATGTTGTTGTATTTTATATCAAACTAACAACAAAAACTTCCTTTTATTGTTGTAGTATACGAAGACCTCGTACTATAGAATAGCATTGTGTTGTAATAGATGAGAGTTAATTACTTTTAGTACCTTGATGTAAGTTATCCCCCGTTGGTATAAGATGTTTGTATTACTGTTATTATTTGAGTATTTTTTACCTTTCAAGATTGTTCAAGTCCTTCAAAGGGTTCTTGTTACACATATATTTTTCTCTTAGTAGATGATAAGCGTATTAGTAAAAGTCCTTGTAAAATATGGAGTTGTAACTTTCTTTTCCGCAACACTTGTAAAGTATTAGTAAAAAGCTACAAGTGACGTCATATAAGAGCATAACTATTACTAATACTTCTATGGAACAAAAAAAATGAAAAATCACTCGTACACTTTTAAAGATAGAGTTGTAAAGTACAAATGTGGAAGAAACTGTGAACAGAACTCTACTAATAATTACAAATTCAAGTATAGCTATAAGCTTGTAATGTATTAGACGTATTTTCTCACATTTTTACATCTTTCTTACACTGCGTTTGACTTGATTGTGATAGTTGGTCATTTTATGTATGTTTTATAGCTACTATCCATTAAAGCCCCGGGTTTCTGGAAGATACTTCTTTTTATTAGGCATTTAAATGTTTGGGTATTTTAAGAAAGTTCAATAATAATAATAATAATAATAATAATAATAATAATAATAATAATAATAATATCGATGATATTGATGAGGTAGCCTAAAATTAGGACCTTTAAACATTGTTTGTGTTTACGTGTTTCCTATCTGATTTCAAATAGCACTATTTTTCTGCGTCACTGAGTATTTTTTAATAAACTGAATAAAGAGATATATTTACAGGTACTGTGGTTGAAATCTGTGTTGGGAAAATAAATTAAATAGGTTCATATGTAGATTTAAAACCACTCTCAACACTGGTACGTATTTCTCCTATTTTTTCCTTCTGGCCCAAAACTCCTCTTGTAAGCAGCTTGCAGCTGTTCTCTGCAGAGCAAAAGTCCACCATCTTGCTGACGTTTCATCTACCCTGGTGTCTTCATTCCAACATCCTTCATTTCTTGGAGAAATATTTCCCTCTGCTCTTCACTAACAGCATTGAGATTTTCGGCGAGTAATTCAAACTGGTATATTTTCCTCGCCATCAAAGTTAGGATACTTAAATTTCTTTAACCGCTTTCCAGGCCTTATTGTTTAGCAACAGCTTTGCATCTATGCAACATAGAAGCACAGTTGCAACTGAGTTCAAGTAAACTACAACTTACAACTAAAACTTGCAACTAAATTTGTACTTCGTTAACATTATGCAGTGAATCTGTAAATATTAAAAACTAAAATTGCAGTTGGTGAAAAAATTCAGAATACTCTGAACTTATTTATTTTGCTCTAGACTCTAATAAAACAACACTCTGTTGGGCCTGCTGAGATTGTCTATTCACTTGTTTGTTTGTTTTTTTTTTCATTGTTCGTGTTTTGTTTACTATTTTATTTATTTGTGGGTGTAAGTCTGTAGTAAAGAATGAAATTAATTAATGGTGGCTCTATCTGGCATTCACTTACTCAGGGTAAGGAAAAGCTTTAAAAAAAAAAAAAAAAAAAAACCTGACCTGACCGTTAATCGAACCCACGGTCTAGACTATGGAAGCGGTCAGTGCATGGCTTTGCGACCTGTTGTTCGGCACTAAAATAGTTCGAAGAAAATGAAGTCTTCCTCATGCAAAAGGCGCACAGATTTTATATTTGCAAAATTAGAGAAACTACTGATGCACGAAATTCGCGATTCTCATACTTTAACTCCTAATTTTCGTGTCGCCGGAAATGATTTCAAAGAAATTCCTCGAAATGTAAACAGACGATATAAAAAAGGTGCACATTTAGCACAACGTTCTAGTAAATTACAAAGAAAATGTGCAGTGTTCGTGAAAAAAAAAAAAAGGAAAGGAAAGAAGTGGGGAGAGGGGGCGAAAGAGGGCGAAGCAGAAACTGAAGAGAAAAAATTAGAGAGATGAAAACTGGAGTAGTTTACCTGCTGTCGTGTTCTGCTAAAACCACTCAGCTAAATTGTAACCCGTCAAGGGAATTGGAAGTTTGAAAAAATTTCTACCTTTAGTCAGAAAGACTCTTCAGTTTTAGTACCAGCAATACTTCATTTTCATTTACCATTTACGACTTTTATTTATCAGCAATAAAACAGGTGTAAAGGTTTCCCGTACATTTATTTGTTCTTCATTTTCTTCTGCCCTGCTTCAAATTCTCTTATAGCTCTCATCCTTTTGGTTGTTTACTTTCCTTTTTTTCAGAACTTTTTTCTTGTATATAAATTCTCGATGATTTTAATTCTTATTTCTTTACACTAACTAAACTTATTGCAGTAATTTCTCTAACTATCCTTCCATCCAGAATCGATGTTCAGAATGTGCTCTCATGATATTAGACAATATTTCGGAAAACTTGGTAATCTACTTTGCTGGCCCAAGAAGAGGGATATACAGTTACTCGAAATATCGTGTATTTGTTCACCTGTATCCCAATCTTCTTTAGTTGGTTTCATTTTTAACAACACAAAATTGAGAATAACTTGATAAAAATACGCTGTCCCTGAATTCCGTTCTCTTTAATAATCTCAGGCTTAGGTCAAATTGCTCCAATGGACAATGTGAAGGTCATTTATTCACAGATGTAGCTACGAACACTCCATTCAATGGGGCCACCATATTTTTCATTTGTACTTACCTACATGTTCTTCATAGATGTTATTACTCTGCTTTAAATATGCGCACATGAGTTAAATATTTCTTCTTCTCATTTGGCGATACAGCCCGGTATGAGCCTTGGTCTGCCGCAGCGATCTTTGCTTCCTCTACCTCCGTCTTACGACTTCATTGATAGAGGGCAGTATTGCAGGACGGCATGTGATCAGCATGCCGGCACACCGCTTTCGTGATCGAAGAACGCCATATCTCCACCAGGCAGCTTCCCAATTGTCCTAGATAGACCCCGTTCCAGCCCTCCCTAATTTAGTAATTCCTAAGCAGGTACCGAGAATCGAACTCGGCCTCCCGATAAGCAGTTAGCAACTTTAGACCAAGGATTTTGTTGATTTGGTTTGTTTACGGACGCTCTTTAACATCTCAGGTCATCAGAGTCCCATTCAATTCAGGGCGTGAAACGGACGACAAATTTTGCTCAGAGGCCTCTTCTTTCAGGCTTGAGGTTCTTTTTCGTGCCGTAAATGTACGACACGGGACCCACGGCCTTACTTTCCTTCTGAAGGAATCCATACTTAGGATTTTTACGCCCGTAAAAATCCATCGATCCTGGCCGGGTTTGAACCCGCGATCTTGGGTTTAGAAGGCAAGTATGGTTACCACTACACCATCAGGACCGACTGTAGACCAAGTAGGTGGTCGTGTTTAATATTTAGAGATTATTATTCTCTAATACCTAAAATAGGATAAACACATCGACTGTATATAATATATAACACAGATTGCGAAAATGTTTAAAAATTCGTAACTATTATCTGCTTAACTATATTATTCGACTAATCATTTAGCTTTGGTTCAGTCAGTTAATCAGTAGAGATTAGCATTACGAACACTAATGTTAATAAAATATTCCTTTTAAATGCAAGTTTTAGAAATTGAACAAATTTTCAAACAGAAATTACTGAATTTTTTAACAAGAGTCGTTTTCAATTTAAAACCAGACCGCATGAGCATGGCCGCACATATAATGAATACAGGTTATTAATGAACTGAAATGTTTTTCATCTGCAGGACTAAAATATGAAAGGAGTTTTGAACCTAAGTTCTATAACCATGTAGTGATAAAATACCCAAAATTAAGTCAATTAAACTTGAGTAGATTTAAGAATAAAAGTCGACACATAATATTACTTAGTTTCATTAAAATATATGTGCATATAATATATAGTACGAGGATATGTATATAATTTTCGAGAAATCCACTAAGTAGAATACCATAATACATAAAATCTGCCCATTTCTTTTCGAAGGTTACCCCAGTTTCGATACAAAATTGCATCCTTCAAAATCAAACATGGAAATAGCCATGGCCCCAACCTCCTCTTCTTAGGATGCAAAAGCAGCTTTCAGACTACCTCAGCTTTTTTCTTGACAGTTGGAAACGTGTAAAATTCATAGGGAGCCAGACCTAGACAATGTGGTGGGGATTCACCAGCGTCACTCCCGATTCTTACAGAAATTGCATTGTTTCTGTTATTATTCTGAGGTAAATCGTGTTGTACCAGCTGGTAGTGACGGTTTTCTGTTCCTGGAGTGGAATGATTGCAATATGACCATCTGCCGAAAAGAAACTGGCAACCATCTTCCGGCCTATACTTCGAAACCTTCACTGGGGGTCGTCATTTGGGATCCCTGACTGCCTCTTTGATTTGAGATCGTATTAATAAATGCAGCTTTCGTCATTTGAGGATATCGCGGCACTTCGGAGCTGCCATTGTCGAAACGAAGAACTATTTCCTGGCACTATTCCACTCTTGCTGCCTCTTGTTCTCTGTGAGGTTGTGGGGCACCCACCGACAACAAAGCTTCCTCACACGAGATATTTGGACAGGGTTTCTGTGTTCCTCGTTTTTCAAAGCTATTCCTCTTCGTCCAAACTCTGCAAACCACTTATAAACAGTTGTGGGTGAAGGAGCATTCTTGTTTGCTAAAGCCACACTCATAATCGCGAAAAAAATCTCACGAAAATGTTTTATAGTCACCTCCATTTTAGCGTATCAGACAGCGAGCGCTTCAGCTGTTTACTAATCAAGACTGGAATTTTCATTATTGCGGATAGGAAACAAATTTCTCATAATTTCTTGAAATCCCCAATATTAAATAGCAGTCCGACAGAAAGTTTTTGTTTGAGGTACAAAAGTTGTTTATATACTTGCTGTTTTTAATACCAATCTAATAAATATTTATTGCAATTATAATTCCTCAACAAAAGATGTTAAATTAACTATACCCGCACATGATCTCATGCTCACTTGAATGATTTTACTGAGTTTGTATTACGGTTAATACTTGTATGAACAAATGTATTGAATTGGATATATACGCAATGATAATTAATAGAGTAATTTCTTCCTAGTAGCATCTTTATGTTCTCTCTTTTTTACCAATAAACGCATAGTGCTGCAAGCTGACTTTTACTTAGGCCACGAGAAACCCGGTAAATTACTTTTTAAAAGAGATAACCTCGCAGAAACTACTGATTGAAAAAATGTACGATATGGTGCTGAGTTATCGGAAACCGAAGATGCAGGAAATTGCTGAAACTGTGAGCATTCCTGGACATCCGGTGCTCACAAGCATTTGCAAATGAAAAAGTATGGGCGAGGTGGTTGCCACGTTGCTTAGAAAAGAGAACAAGCTGTCACTTACCCATAACATTTGGAGCTTTTTAAACGGAATCCAGGTGAGTTTCGGAGATGGTATGTAACAGTTCATCACTGTATGCCGGAAACTGAGGAAAGTGGAAACAATGGATTCCAACCGGAAAAAGGGCTCCGAAGGAAGCAAAAACAATCCCCTCAGCAGAAAAGATGAAAACGGGTAAAGGTATAACCAATGAATATTACTCTATGCTACTGAAGAAATTAAACGTCGTGACCAAGAAGAGTCGTCCTCAATTGGCGAAGAGAAAGATTCTGTTTCACCGCGATAACGTGCCAGCACACAAGATTGCAACCTCGAAGTTATTAAACCGAAGGCATAAACATTTTCCTCATCCCCTTTCTCTCCGGATTTGACTCTCGAACTACTATCTGTTTCCCAACATGAAGATATGATTACCGGGAAAGAAACTGGCATCAAAAGAAGAGTTCGTCGCCGAAACAAACGTGTGTTTTGCAGAGCTGAAGTAATCGCATTTTATGGGTGGGATAAACAAATTAGAAAATCAGTGGAATAAATGTATAGGTTTGAAAGAAAATTATCTTGAGATATTAAATCATTATGAAATTATAGAACCGTCAGCGTATTTCATTTTTAAGAGACGGACATCGCTTCGATGAAAATTTATGCATTCTATATGCTAGAGAGTGAAGTTTCTACTTAAAAGCATACACTTGTATGACCGCTCCATGATCTTTTTGTCAACTGTTTACTTGCAAATTCAGAGGTCCCAGGGTCGGTATGATACCTGGGTATGGTTTTTACCGGAGATTTTCTTTACCCTGAAAAGACGAATGATACGTAATTTTGACATTGTGGACTCCGGGCTTATTTGGCACTCATTTCATCAAACATTCTTCCATCGTCTTTTTAAACGTTTGTTGTTATAAGGGGCGTTAAATGTAGCTAAAACTTTTTTATCTTAGTTTTTGACTCGGTTGTATGCTTCTCGGTTCAGCATTATACTCGTATTTTAAATTTACTTCAACAGCTCTCAATATTAAGGTTTAGAACTAAGTAATAAAACTTTTCAAAGGTTAACATTAGGCATTATCTTTCCTCCTATGATCATTACCTTCAATTCATGTTTAACACGCTGTATGTTGATATTTTATTAAATGTATATAAATGTAGAAGGAATAAAACATATTTGATTGGTTATATATCTAAATCTAATATAAATTCTTTTCAGTGCATATAAATGCAGCAAAGTAAATACCACAATGCTACACGATTTCTCAGGTAGGAGTAATCAGAATGAAATCATCTTTTGAATAATGGAAGAGGGCGTTAACGGTGCAATATGCCTATATAGTTTCCGCTTCCATTATAGCTGAAAGAGATGTAATCATTAAAAACTGACCAACTCAGTGATACTTAACCTGGGATTAAAGTAGAAAAGGTAGAAAATCTGAAACGATGCCAGGCTATTACAACTAAAGAATGTTATGAACGTTCACAAGTTTGAAAATCTGTAAGGGCTATAAAACGACATTTATCAAACTATAGATATAGATTAATAAAGTATAGGCAATATAAATATTCAGAGGGTTTAAAAATGTTAATTCATCTTACAGGAGGTCAGTAAATGTTAGGTTGTGTAGAATATCCACAAGCTACTGGGTAACCTGCATACCACTATTGATTAGACGTCGGCCGGCAGTAGGCCATGCTTTCCGAGGGTGTGTCGCACTTACACTCATCTTCAGAGAATCGATTTGGAAACCCCTTTCACTCTAAAAGAATAGCACAAGAAGGGATTCTATATTCTTTCTGTAGAGGTACATACATGGAAAACAACCAGTGACAAGAATTGAAGTAAAGAACAATCCAATAATCTTTTTTTTTTTTTTAATTGAGGTCTATTCCTGTGATTCTTGAGGGTTTTTCTTTTTCTGCCATGTCGGTGTTTTATTCTAACGAGTTAATACTTCTCCATTTTTTAAACTACCTTTATTTTTCCTATTACTTTCTCCTCGTTCTCTAACCTTTCGTCGACAACAATTATTTGGTTAAAGAATCTCAGTTTGTTGTATGTACAAAACCAGATTCATAAATCAGCTCGAACATGTTAGCAAACTAGATTCTCAAGTAACATATTGAAGATGCCCAAAATATCAAAATATAGTAAAAAGGTCCGTTTAAATATGATAACAGCATCAGAATAAAACAGTTTTAAAATTAGTAAAAGTGTTAATTACGAGTCATTAAGTAACGTAAAGAATATGTATAAAATAGTTATGTATTTACCTATACCACAGGTAAAGGGCCAAGGGCCAAAGCTTATTGGAATGAATAGTAAAAACAAACAAACTATTTGAATTATAAATTAATACTTTATTGAGAATACATATTACCAGGGCTCGGATTTTTAAGTGCTACATATCTGGAAAACATTTAATTTTATGTGCTGAAAGGACTTGAAATATGTGACAAAACATTTAATTAATTTTGAATTATTTTATGTCGATATAAACAGCATGTAGTATTCATCAATATCACTTATGCTATGCCTACCAACTGCTGAAGAATTGCAGTGCACATTGAGGCTGGTCTTCAACTTACCCATCTGAAATGATTGACGATTATCGCAGAAAATTGACTTATACGGATATATCGCTAGAAGTCAGTGAGTGCGACAATTTTATACCTGAGCATGTCACACAACAGTTCTTGCTGGCCATTTAACTAGCACATGTGAAATCCAGTATTTTTTTTTTCAACTACTGCTCTATATTTATTGTTGTTAACACTTGTGCTATAGATCTACTGTGACTGAAACATTTTTTTTTCTCCACATCAAGAACATGTTGCACTAGTTCTGACGTGATTCCACCCTTCTTAAGTTTTTCAGTTATACTGCAGAGGAAAAGCAAATTAGTACAGATATACGCCAAGTCGTTTTTGTAGTGAATTCCGAAGGAATCGATTGTACGCATGTACTTTTCAATGCAAATCTAAAACTTCTGATAAGAACTTCACTAACCTTGTTACTACTTGCATGCCAAGATTGAGAGCATTAGATCTATTTTGAAAACACGTCGCGATATTTTATTAAAGTGATTTTTCTAAGTTTGTACCTCACCTTACTTTTAGAACACCCCTAACCTCATAAGTATATTTCACCGCAACCTACCTGCTTCCAATTTACGTCGTCCCGACGCAGTTCATATCCTTGCCAACGCCCTAAATGTAAAACTAGTGCGCTTATTATTGCGTGTCATTCACTTTGCAGCCCTAGTTTATTCAGAGAATTTAACATTTCTTATTTGCTACCTGTTCTTCTAAGAACGCCGTATATATGTTATCTTGTAAGTTTTGCAAAGCATTATATATTGCTTTAACTTCTACTGCTGTTTCGCTCCATATGAACAATCAATCATAGACGTTCTGTTAAAACCAAGTCTCCCTTGCTGGTTGCACATGTCCTGTCCCACTGTAAGAATTTCGATTATGTATTTAATTTAATGCTTGTTAATGAGTTACCAACTCGTAACTTTGAAAGTTTGTCAGAGATCGAGAGATGGCAGCTATATTTTTGCTTAAAACGCGTATATCACCGGATTTATATCTTACGCATTAATATAATTATATTGTCTCTCTCACTCACTCTTGTTGCTTGTTTAATCTGTTTCCATGGATTGTTACCTTCTATATTCAATGTTTATTTTTACTACCTTCACTTGTTCTTGTCATAGAAGAACTCCAGATGTTCGAAATATAGCGAGAGATAATCTGTCTCTAAGAGTTTCATCCTTTTTCTGCTTCTTTAGTCATTGTTATTTTAGTTACATTGTTCAGTGCTATTTTATATTGCCATTTTCGCTGCCTAGTGAGAAAGATAGACGAAGATTTAAAGAACATTTTCAAAAATGTTTTCATGGGTATAACTGATTTCTTCGAAATTCGCCTTTAAAAAAAAAGACAGCCTGTATCTCCACTAATTTGATTTTCCCCTACAGTACAACCGAAAAACTTGAAACGGGAGGCATCCTGTCACAACCAATGCATGTTGGAAAGAAAGAAAGAAAAAGAAAAATGGATTTCACACTGTGTGAAATTTCACATGTGCTAGTTAAATGGCCAGCAAGAACTGTTGTGTGATATGCTCAGGTATAAAATTGCCGCACTGACTGACATCTTGTGACATTTCCGTATAAGTCAATTTTCTGCGATAATCGTCAATCATTTCAGGTGAGTAAATTGAAGATGAGTAACACTGTGCACTGCAAATTTCCAGCAGTTGGTAGGCATAGCATAAGTGATATTGGTGAATACTACATGCTGTTTATATCGACATAAAATAATTCAAAATTAATTAAATGTTTTTGCCACATTTTCCAAGTTCTTTCAGCACATAAAAATAAATGTTTTCCAGATGTATAGCACTTTAAAATCCGAGCCCTAGGAATATGTATTCTCAATAAAGTATTAACTGATAATTCAAATAGTTTGTTTGTTTTTACTGTTCATTCCAATAAGCTTTGGCCTTCTGTATATTGAAACCTGTGACATAGGTAAATATATAAATATTTTATACCTATTCTTTACGTTACTTAATGGCCCTAATTAGCACTTTTATTCATGTTAAAACTTTTTTTTCTGATGCTGTTATCATATTTAAACAGACCTTTTTACTATGTTTCGATATTTTGGGCATCTTCAATATGTTACTTGAGAATCTAGTTTGCTAACATGTTCGAGCTGATTTATGAATCTGGTTTTGTACATACAACAAACTGAGATTCTTTAACCAAATAATTATTGCCGACGAAAAGTTAAAGAACACGGAGAAATTAACAGGAAGAACACAAAGATGGTTTAAAAGGGGAGAAGTGATTAATCATTAATAAAACACCAAGATGGCAGAGGAAAAAAACTGAAGCATCACAGGAATAAAAATCACAATAAAAATAGATTATTCAATTGTTTTTACTTCAATTCTTGTCACAGCTGCACACTATTGGTTGTTCTTCATTTTCTGCAGAATGAATGCAAAGCAGGTTTGGAGACATGCTAAGGTGCATTTTAACACACTGACTTACCAGTACCTATTTTCAACTGCTTTATCACTATACAACTTCATTTTTCTTCTTAGACTTCACATGTCTAAGACCGCTCTATAATATCTGAAACAGCTGTGATATATGTAGTTCATTAAAACCCGGTATAGATATCGGTATAACATTTTTGTGTGTATACAGGAGGAAACAAGAAATTCAACAAGAAAATGGTGCTATGGAATTGACATTCTTAATGGAAAGATATTCCAAAGCAGAAGATTAATTAAAATAATAATAATAATAATAATAATAATAATAATAATAATAAAAGACCATCTTGAGGCAAAAACGCGAGTAACTTTATTATTTTTAAACGGAAACATGACGCTTACGAAATTCAATGTAATTTTACAAATTTTATTGAAACTACCACATTTTCATCGTTTATTTGGTATAGTCACAAGCAAATTTGAAAATATATACATACCATAAAATTGTAGTAAATATTTTATAGAATATATTTAATTTCATTTAAGAAACTATTATTTATATTGTGTGGTAAATATTTTATTTCTATTAAAACAGTATAAAACGCTGTGATATAAATGCAAAAATAAATATTAAAATAAAGAAATCACCTCAATGTCTATTTTGTTTTCATTTCCAAAGTATTTACATTTTGTCTCCCTTTTAAAGAGTAACAAAAATCAACTGCTATGCTTTTCTATTACGTGTTTCAGTCCTAGGGAGTGCATATGCAAGCCGCCACCTATTCAGTACATTGACAAAAAGATTGACAACAATATCGTCACAGGTTTACTGTTCAACCGGAAATTACTGACCAAGAATTTTGGGGTATGTATTTCTTAAGTTGTTACTATTTTTACATGATGTAACGTGTAATGGGTGTAGTTAACATTTAAAAGGAAATACTTCCACTAGAAAAACTTTTTGAGATCCTCTCTTTTTGCACAAAAAGAGACGCCATTCGTTTGCCAAATACCAAGTTTTAGTACTAATTTTAATGTTCATGTCGTAGAATATCATTCGAACATGCATCATGCCTTACCCAAAATAAATGTCCTAAAGACTTGAGCACTTCCTACTGGTTTTACCCGCAGTTTTTTAAATACAAAATTGAATTACTCTCCCCTAAACGTTGCCGTGGTTTGCTTTAAACGCAAATAAAAAACTTATGAGTTTGAGGGGTGCGGGGTCCGGTTGTTTGGCGAGGGCGTTCTCCAGGGTGTGTCGCGCCGCTGAGCGCAATTATAAGGCGTTGCCAGAGGAACATCCAAGTAGCGAGTCATTGAAAGCAAGAATGTACATATTTATAATTCTTGTCGCTTTCATGCCGTAAATCTAGGAAACGGAGAAAGAGAAAAAAGAGCGAGGGAGAAACACGTAAACAGGCGCTCCTCTTTTGTTTCTCCTGCTTGCAGTGTATTTCTACTACATTTGAATAAAACAAATGAACTGTACAAGTCAAGAAAACATCGCTGGCGTTTTTAAAAATGTTTGGGGGCCCTTTTGAAATTAAACTAAATGATGGAAATTATTATTTTTTCTTACGTGTTATATTACTGTCACTTTGTCTGCATAGATCTTCCTGCGACGTCTGTAGATTGCGGAGTGAATACTATAGTTTAGCCTTTAAAGATGAATAACATGAAATGATTTAATAAGAAGTCCTTAGCGCCTTAAAGCTATGAAATGATTTAATAAGAAGTCCTTGGCGCCTTAAAGAAGTCCTTGGCGCCTTAAAGCTATCCAAGGCTTCTAAGGAAAAAAACCCGAAAAAAAAAAAAAAAAAACTTGCCTAGATCCAGATTCACAACCAGATTAGTGCTCACAAAAGCTACAACTAGATCCGATCGAAATGACCGTCATATGACAATAAAATGTATATTGAAATAAAGTTAAGAAAAAATTTTTCTTTTATACACTTAATTTATTTTAATTGTTTCGCTAACATGATACTTCGAAACAGCTTTTATTAAAAGACAACTGCGAGTAGGTGTGCGAAACAGCTGTAAACAGAGTCATGTGTTGAATAAAACAAGAAAGTCACAGGTTCAAATTGCTTGCGGCCGGCCATCCTGACCTTGGGAGGTTTCCTGATTTCCCCTGGTCGCTTAGGCGAATGCTGGGATGAATTTTACCGCTCTCCCATTTTATTCTGTTGTTTCTGTTAACGGCCGAAAGTGCTAGAAGAGGTGGGTTTTGTGCAGTGTGACGATGGCTTGCGCTTTGGAAATGTTTCTACCCCAGTGTCTTGTATGGAAGCCGCCCTTCTGAGGGGATATCGAAATCCTTGAAGGAGGGCATAGAACATCCCGGGTGTTCTATCCGGAAAAATGCCTCGCCACCTCTGGATCCTCGCTGCTAGCTGTCTCCCTCACCTCATTCCTTCCTCTAGGGGACATAGGCACAAACGCACCGCTCTTAAGAAAGGCTGAAGCGACCGAAATGCCCCCTCCGTCCAAAACAATCCTGCTCCGTCCAATAAGCATAATGCCAACTACATCTTCAATATATGAATGGAAAACAATGAAGGGTTCATAAATGAATGTTTTGAGATAGCGGTGCCATCTGTTAAATAAAGCTGAAAAGGAATACGGGATTGCATGATTGTATGATCATTGCAATAACTAATGAAACCGCCCTTATATTCAGCGTTTTCAAATGCAACCTTTAGGAAAAACGATGAGGGTTCATTGTGTCTGAGGGAATAAGGTTGGCAAACTTTGGGTTTTAGCATTGAAGGGAAGTGCGGCTTTTATTTTCTTTGATGTGACGAGGTTCTTTACATTTTATAGTGAGTTATGCCACTACAAATAGTCTTGAACAGGTTTTTATACGTGATATATAGGTGAAAACGACTCGAATGAAAATATCCTCGTAATCGTATTCCAGGGCTCAAAATGAACAAGAAACATGTTCCAAACCTCCGTGTTCTTACAGAAGAAAAGTTACATGAAATGCAGTAATTTCCTATGCAGATATCCGCATCATTTTGAATATCTACTATTACAGGCTAGCGTTTATTACTGTCATTAGTTTTAAATATAGTAGTATTTTATGTTTTCAGTAAAATATAAATAGTACCAACTTAACATGCAGCCACTTTTCTCACTTTTTCGGTTTTGCCAGCTACAGTTCACATAATATCACTGTAGTAAACACTTTGCTATGCTATACTAATTATTAGGAATACAGCACACAACCTTTATGGATGAGTTTCAATACCTACAAAGACTGTGGGGAAACTGCCAACATCAGAGGAGAAATTCAAGTGTCTGCAGAAATTTATCTCAAAAGTAACGGGAGTGTTCTATGATAATTTTACTATTTCAGATTTCCACAAGATTGTGACGTTCAGTGATCAGATAATTTTTTGTAATTTTCAATTGCAGAAATGCGATCAAAACTTTCAATGCATTTCATTTTTTATTTAATTTATTTTATATGAAAATATGAAGTCATCCATAAGACTTCTGTGAAGAAATGTAGAACTACTTCGGTAAAAATACCCAATGAAAAGTATAAAACTCTAATAACATTGGATTTATATATTGATAATATAAAATAATGAAGTATTGTGTGCTATCTTGAAATCATAAAGGTTTCCACACTTTTTTCCCAAAATTTTTATTACTACATTATTATTTTTCAAATGTATTACAACAATTTAGCTGTTCAGTAACAACAACAACAACAACAACGTGAGGTATAACATAACTCTAAAAGTTTATAAAAATATATTGGTTTAGGGAGTTTTAAAGTTCATTTTTCTCTACATACCGTAATTTGAACCTACATTGTTTTTCACCCCAATCCTTCATACATTGCAATCAAACCAAGTGATAAAGTAATTTGGCGTAGCATGAAACATGACATACACGTCACTTTCTGTAACAGTTATGTCAATAACTATTACAACCTAACATCGTTTTCACATCACGATTTTCCTTATTCTCCGTTTACTCTTTTGCATCCGTTTTATTATTGACACAATTTTAAAATGTTCATACCACATCAGTGTTTTAGTTTAATATACTCTTAAACATAATTACATTTTTAGATTGAATTTTCTATCTTTTGAAAAATATTATGGTTTGACTTAAAGCAGGGACGGCTCAAAATGTTCAACTTTTAATTACCTATAACTATTGCTTTATGCATTTCATACGAACAAGGAAGGAAAAAATGCGGTAGGGGTCTTATATATTGCGCCAGATGCTTTTATTTGTGATTATTATTGGTAGAGAATTTGGTTTGCATGCGCGCTGCAAATCAGCGTTTCGGCGAATTTATGCAGTATTTTGACCGAATGGGGTGAGAGGAAGTGGTAGGAGGAGCCTCTCGCCCATAAGAACTATTATGTGCATGCACCCCCAGAAACGTCACCTCTCGTACATTCGTTTCCAGCAAAGCCTCCAGTTTTATACAATTGATTGTTGTTTTACAAAGTTGAATGAAATGTTTTAAAATACTATGAGATGATTACAGTGAAACAATATTATAATGGCAACACAGTCATATATATTAAATATGGGAAAACTCTCAGTTATTTCAGTATCAAACGATCTTACATTTGAAGTAAAAGTCTGCAGCAATAATAATCAATGTTACAGTATAACGGTTGTTTGATTAGTAGCAAGCTGTACCTTAATAATTCTTACAGTTGTAAGTTTTTTTTAAAAAAAATTGTAAGAGAAAATAGAAATTATAAAACTGAGTAGATCAACACCAAGTATTAATTTGAGTCAAATTATGATTTCAAAAAGTTTAAGTTTTTTGTAGACATATTTATTTCTGCTTTAATCACAGATTAGTTCGTTGCATGAAAATCACGTTAATGATGGTTTAAAGGTGCGTTACTACGATGTTTTATTATAATCTCTCTCTCTATCTGTTGTGTATGTTTAGCCCGCATGTATGAGTGTTAATTATAGTTATTACGGTATTAGAAGCTTACGATCAAATTTCTGCAGTAGCAGTAGAAAAAGTGTGCATCCCTAGTTTATGCTGACACGAGTGGCTTAAAGCCACAATTGTCACTTTTCAAGCACATATGCATCTAATAATTTGTATTAATGTCCCCTAAAATCCCATTTGACACTGATTATCCTTATTACACTCTTTCTCATAATTTTCATCCGTGTGTTCATATATATATCGCGACAGCAATTCTATCTGTAAAACCACATTCTGCTTGTTTTTGTCCATAGTCTGCAATTTTCTTGCAATATTTTCAAATTTTATCAGCATGTACAAGTACATATACTGAATCCTGGTGAGATTTTTTTTTTTTTAAACTTGTGACATAGTAGATCTTTCCTCTTATTTTGTAAATAAAGATTTTAATAAATGTCACTAACTTTAGGTTTTTATTCAACGGAGACTTACTTAGCCTAGATCTTTTCTATTCCTATCTTTGTAAACAAGAGATATATCATTCACTCTCTAGCTACTCCCATCTCAGAAAATCTCCAGCAACACATTATTATGCTAATAGAATTATGGCGATACAGCAAAGATCTCCCTTTCCCGCTATTCTAACCTTGTAGAGAATTAGAAAACAAATGGCTATATGGAGGCTGAAAAGTTTGCATTGCCCCGAAGGAACACACTGTGGCAGAACTCAGCGGAGTATTGATCAGAACGGGGTGGGGTGTTTGCAGGCCTACCAACATTCTCCCAAGGGAGAGTGGCCTATATCAAATATCACTCGCTTACTGTTGGGAACACCAGCTCTAAATATCGCGTAGTTTCCTGGAAAGCTTCTGGCATGTAGTTAAGCTCATCAAATTTACGACCAATTTTCTCTCCCTCTTCCGCATTAACGTCTTAAAACAGTTCCACACATACGTCAAACGTACACGATTGAAGAATATTACCTACAAATCAACCAAAAGTGGATGAAATATTCGTATTCTAGTGTGAACAATTGACTGAAAACATCCACACGTCATTAACGAATATTTGAGGCAGATCGGTTTCGATTATCGTGCCATATTAGTAAGTTTTATTCGTTGTCCGATATGAAGTTGTTTTGAAGTTTTTACAAAATCCTAACTATTATTGCTAGCCTACCTTTGCTGGAATAGTTTTCTAAATGTTGAGCCTTTTTTGTAATTTTTGCTTCCTCTACTATTGAAGTAGATAGGCATTCAGAATCTGTAGTCATTTTACAATAATTATTAGAGTCCTGATGACTCTCTTATTAGAATAACTAGAAAATCGCCAGCATATATAAATTAACCAACTACATTTCTACAATCAGAACAAAATTTGTACTCAGCTTTGTTTCGTACATACGAGGGTGTTCAATACAGGATCATATTTTTTTTTGACAACATACATACCATTGCATGTATCTATACCAACGTTTCTGCCAGCCAGTCTTCTAAGACATGCAGGTCCTTCAGAAATCGCTTCCTCAGCCTTCACCACTGCTTCTGATTATGGAAAATGACTCTCAAGAAGATGTTTCTTTAATTTGGCGAAAAGAAAAAAGTCAAACGGGGCTAAATCCGGATTATAGAGAGGTTGAAGAACACACTTCACTTTAATTTTTGTGAGCAACAATATTTGGGATGTGCGGTGGTACATTGTTGTAGTGCAGTAACCTGCTTTTGCATAGTGTTCAGGAATCTCTGTAGTATTGCCCAGTTACGTTGAATATCGAAAAATGAGGGGACCGTAACTTTCCCAGCAGAGGCAATCATTTACTGTCTTTCTTTCTTTTTTTGTGGGGGGGATGATGATGCAGATTTCCACACACAAGTTTGCTTTTTGGTCTCAGAACTGAAATGATGTGGCCAAGTTTCATTAGTAATGATTGCCTTTTAAAGAAACTTCGAATCTTTCTGTAACATCATCTTCAACTGCATGAGCGAGTCTTTTTGTTAGGAAATCAGCTGTCTTGAACCTGTTGTGCATAAACACATCTCACGTGTAACTTTTCAGTTAACGTGTAGGTGGCATCCAGCGAAATGTTTAGAATTTCTGAAAGTGTTATTATTGTTATTCGGCGATCTCTCTCATAGTGGTAGCAGCAGTGTTGCTTTCTTCCATTAGAGCAGAAACTGGAGCGTTGGGTCCAGTTTCTTTTAAAATTGATTGCCTCACCCCCTTTAAACCATGTTCGAGTTGTGTTATAGGGAAGAACTAACTCATTATAAGCCTCTTGTAATATTGCATAGGCCTCAACTGAAGATTTGTCGAGATGAAAGCTAAATTTCAGAGCAGCATATTATTCATCGCAAGTCACCTCCATTTTACTGAACTGAACATGTCTCAACTTGCACACCTGTTATAGGCGGGAACTGGAAGTGACCATGAAACTAGTACCACGTGTACAGCACGCATTTCGCTAAGAATATATTGAAAATTCAAATTTTAGCGCGATAAATTAGGCCTTTAAGAAAAGATAATTCCTTATTGAACAGCCCTTGTACTTAAGTGAGATTATTCAGCTTTTATACCACCCACTATGGACGTCTGCAACAGTGCCATTATCACCCATTTTCCTGACTATATTTAAAGAACATTAACATTTTACCGTGCATTCAGTACGTTACTGTTCGAATAGCGAATCTCAAGGTATGTGTGCACTACAGCATCGTTCAAAAGCATTCGTGAGTACATATCGAATATTCCTCTATGTACGTGTGGAGCCGGCTTTACAGAGGCAAGAAACTAAGTTAATTATGAGTTTGAATTCTTCAGGGAAAACGGACAAATTGTCAATACTTAGCACTAACTAAATGCTAATTTGTAATATCACTGCAAGCTTTTACTTAGCTAATTTTATGTGGTTTAATAAAAAGTTTTCCTGCTACTTGTAATAGAAGGAACATTTTGTTCCAATTTGATGCAATCCTGAGTGGCAGTTCAGAGTCGCAGGTGGTTTCACCGTTTTCCTTACGAGAGTAACTGAAGTTTAATTTTAGTTGAAGACCTTTTATTACGCCATCTTGACTCTTACTGCTACCTCTCGAACGCAGAACCGTTAACTGAAGGTTCATATGAACTCTGCGCGCAATTGGCGTGTAGGATGATCAGACACAAAAATTATCGCTGTGATCGATGTCCTGTTTTTGCTATGGGCTAATCTCTATAGCTGAAGGTTCTCTCACATTCTTTCATATTAAATAAAATTCAAAATAGCTTTTTTACCATCAAGTCCGAGGTCACAAGTCTCAACAAACTAAACAGATTTAGAACCATAAACAAACCCCAGCACCTATGATTAGGGAAAACTGTACTAAAGCTTAAAATGGAAGTGTATGTATACTTTCCGAAGACAAAAATTAAGTTATACTCACCTCACCATATTGCACATAGGGCAAGACAAAATCGCAAAATTCAGCTCTTTACGCCTGGTAGAAGAAGAGAAGATTTTACAACCGCCTAGACCGATAAAATAGGAAAATCCAAAACATACAAACCAGGAGCATCGTTTCAAAAAGCAGTTTGTCCATTCATGGCCAAAATGCTGTTTGACATAATTTCTTACGCCCGGTAATGCCTTTCCTCTTCAAAACGAGGTCTTTCTATGTAAACTATAGATTGCATATTCGGTTTAGAATGCATTTAGTCCATTCAGTGTGTGGAAACAAAATGCAGTCTGTCCAAGAAATGCTGTTTTCCGTATAATTTATACAAACGTTAGACAAATGAACAATACAAAATGCTTTGTCGCTTATTCAATACGAGAACTCAGTATTAATAAGGATGTATAATGCCAGAGTTCCAGACCGCCTCAAAGTAAAAGAATGATTTTTCCAGAATATTTTTTCCAACAATCCCAAACTGGGATTTGCTCTCCAACAGCATATGCTTGTAGCTATTGTGCATGAACGTCCCATTACTGAAACCCGCCAATGATGAAAAGAAAAAAGCTAACCTTTGAGCAGCCTTAGTTCATCACAATTTGAGGGCAAAAACCCATGAGAAGCCTATGAACAGCGTTTCGTTCTCCTTTGATCTCTAGCAAGTTCAGTCTCTCCCTAAACTACCCATAGGGGAGGCTTACTATTCATGGTAATTTCATTTTATGCCCTTTCTATAAGTGACATAGAAAATAAATGTTCGCACTTCTATTGCTGGGTAGAAAACCAGGGTGGTCATGTGACTGTTGAAGTGTCTTCTCTTCTGATTTCCTGTAAACTCCAAACTCAGCCTACTGCTACAATTGTAAAATTTTTCTGTGTTAGGAATGGTGGACAAAACCAAAACAGTCATGTTGTCCATGCGCTTTTATGGTGGTTTTTGAAACATTCTCCTTCACAGATAAAGAACATCCCAATGGCTTTTCCAGTCAGGGAGCATTCATTTCTGCTTCGATAGAATATTCGGAGTTACAGTACAAGAGTTGAGAAAGATATCTGAAGTAAAAACCATGGAATTTATGGAAAAATAGGCACTATCCACGTACAAGGTAAAGATGGGACTGTTCGGGATTTTAAGTATTTATCTAATGTGCTAAAAAGTTAAAATGGCATTAGGGATATGAAGAGGATCATGCTAAAGAAATCAGAAAAAGTTAACGTTGTTGTAAAGAGAACATTCAATGCAAAATGTTTGTGATCCAGAAACTGTGACATTACCCAAGATTAAACCTGCCAAAAGAAATGATGTAGATACGTTACTGGAACAATTTAGTAACAATTGAAGTGTAGATTAATCGAATTTTTATCTTGTTGATCTGACGGTATAACATACTGATATAATAATATTAAAATCTTTAATTCGCCGTTCTGGCACCTAAGAGCCTATATCAGAACATATATTACAGCATCTATGGTTTATTATAGTTTTCTTCTTTCTCACATTATTTTGAACAGATTATAACTATAATTAATTAAACAAATTAACAAAACAAACACGAAATCAAACCCCAAAATAAAACACTCGAGCAGTTTTTAAAGTGGAAACCAGTTAATAAAACTAAACTCTAACTGGTGGCCAGCTACAATTAAATGATTAAAAAAAAAAAAAAAAAAAAAAAATTCAAAACTAAAAACTGAAGCTAAAACTACCATTCGTCGGAGACTGGTCCCTAAGGTAAAATTTTATAGAAAAAAAAAAGTTATGCGATTGCCTTGAACAGGAAGGATTGCGGATGTCGTAGATTAGTTGTCTTCTTAAGATGGTTAAATAATAAAATTTGCATTTAAAATTGGTGTTTGTTGTTTCAAACATTAATAAGTCCATGTATTCGATGCAAAAAGGCAGCTTGTCCAGTATTTTTTGTGGTTGTATCCGAGCATTATAACAATTGATTTAGCCGTAATCTGTTAGCTATAACGTCAGCTTAGCTTCTCCGTGTTCTGGATGGAAAAGATGAACAGGTCGTCCATTATTATGGAAATATATTCAATTTGCTATTGTCGGTAGTTAGCGCGCGGTATTCGTTGTTGCAGCTGCAGCAAAAATTTAACAAATACTGTGCTCGCTGTCTGACGCTCTAAGATAGAATTAACCCGAGAGAATTTTCATGCTATTGTTTATTACAATTTAAAGTGATGGCTAGGCCAATAGAATACATGAAAAAATTACAGAGGCATTTTCCAAACTGTGTTCCTACAAAAGCTTATAGCTGGTTTGCTAAGTTTAAATAAAGAAAAACAACCATGAAAGATAAGGAATACACGGAGCTTCCAGTAGCAGTGGATACGCTTCACGTAGAAGCCACGGTGAAGAACCGGCGAGGGACTTAGGGAGATAGTCTCTATACGTTCATTCACAGTAGATGTCACAAGTGCTGCACAAATATCTTCGTGTGAAGAAGCTTTGCTGTTTCTACAATGACATCTTCCGTCTATTCACAATAGGCGACGAATTTACTCCCGTGAAGGTTAAACGGTTTTGAACTGCAAACCGGAAGAGGGTTGCAAGTGGTCATACTGCAACTATTCCACTCCAGGTAACATATATATAAATAGACCACTGCCCACTGGAACACCACAGTTTGGTTCCACAGGGTCTTCAGAACACTAACAGATAGTAAATGGAAATATAAGTTGCGAGGATTGCTGCTAAACCATGACAATGCCGCTTCTCACACAGCTTTGAAAACAATGGAAGCTATATAGAAATAGGAAGTAACACTGGTGGCACTATACAATCCAGATCTGGCTCCTGTTTCCAACTATTAAGGAAAAACAAGGTGTCATCAGTGTGGAAGCCGGAGCAGGTTGGTAGCATCTTTGAAGCAAGATATGACTGCTTCCATTTGTGTCCCCAGATTACTTCGAAAAAAAAAAAAAAATAGAGTTGAGGAGTTATGACTTTGTACTTAGTAGAATTCCGAAAAATAAATAATAAATTAACCTCATATCAAGCAAAATTTTACATTTTGATTTTGGAATCATACTCCGTAATTTTGGTTTCCAATAGCTTCAGTGTGACAGCTATAGTTCCTATAATTCTACCGATCGATTCTCATGCTCTATAACGCACCCATTTTCATTACGAAATAAATCTGTCATTTGTAAATAGCGCTATTTTTATTGCCTCTTTTTGATTAATTATAGCTATTATTAATGGCTAAAGAATACATTATAATTATACTAAACATATCTAAAACTTGAAGCATTCCGCTCAACCCCTAGTACTTGCCCGACAACTTTATATCTTATACTTAATAAGCAAGCACGTTCCTGCAGTTCATAAGGAATTTTTGGTCAGGCGGAATACAAACTGTAAGCTTTGTTTAAAAATGTTTCATGTTATTTTCGGTAATTACAAGAAATATGTTACTGTAACGCCATCTTTCTTCCAAATATATTGTTGGGCATTAGGCTTATGAGAACAGTTTAGCATTAGATTTATAATATATTTACATAAGTGTTTCTATTAAATCACAAAAGAATGCACTAGATTCAGCTAAAACCGTAAAATAGGAAGAGCTATTTTCTTACTTAGTGGTGGATTCAACTATTACTCCAATCTTTGAAAACTGGTATAGCGCTAAATAAATTGGTTTTCATGAATTCTGAAATGTCATAAATATCTATCACACTGAAAAAGTCACGTACCTCCGAACCGTTCAATGTGCACACCCGACAGAATCCGCAAATCAATGTCCTGTTTGCCAGTATTTTCATGAAAAGGATTTCTTGAAAGGGCAACTTCTCTAAACGTTTGTTTTAAGATAAAACTAATTTTCTTTCTTATTGGCTGCTTTTTAATTCCTCAGTCACAATGCAATCTTTCATTTCCGTAGAAAGCCTTGGACCCCGAGTTAAAACACCAGCGAAATCAATATTGTAGTACATGCTATAAACTAGTTTCTCACTTTAAACCATATGCCGTTCGTTTTCTTTCAACTTGTGTCCGTGCACTCAGTCAAAACTTTTAGGGAAAATGTTTTTTTTTCATTTCATTCCGCCTGATCTGCTTATCCTGCAGATCGATTTGAACTACTTACCGTCGCGTTCACAAACTGGCTTCCAAAATTTACCAAATGAAGGGAATAAATAATTAATAAAAAAAATACAGATACAATAATGTTGAAAGGAAAGTACCGGCGTGAAATAGGCGATACAGAGAAATGACGAGTATGGTATACCGGCTCATTTCTATTACAGATTGGGCTTGGTGCTTAGTTCAACTGAGAAATAGCAAAATAACGACCCACAGCGACGGCGGATATCGTTGTCATGGATTAGTGAGGTCTGGGGTTCGATTTCCGCCAGGAAATTAGTTCTTTTCCAAGTTTCCGTAAGTCAACACTTCCTTCCTTGGAAAAAAAAAAAAAAAAATCCTTTCCCCCAATGAATCATTTAATGTCACGCTTCATTAGCGTTCATCTGCGTAATGCCTCAGCAATAAAGGTATGTCGAATTACAATCCTCTTCTACAAATTCATTTATACTCTTATCGTATTTCAGTATTAACCTGTCAGTAAAAACTGATCAACATTAAGTCTTTTAGTTTAGGATATGTAATAGTACATACAAACTAACTCCATTCAAAATTATTCCCAAAAGTAACTGTTGTGATAACTTACATTTTATTATCTTAATTTTTTTTCGCACTGGTTTTCTTACACACTAAGGATTTTTTGCATTTGCATTGTGTGTTTAGTTTCCGATTGTTGTGGTTAAATTATAGATTTTCTTCATAAGTAAAAATGCGTTCATTAATTTGTTTTATTTATTCACGTTATCATAAATGAAGTTGTAGTTTCGCACTCGTAACTTATGTAAGAGCTGGCACATGCACAGTACGAGTTCTTTACTGAAATTGCCAGACATTATCTAACCTAACAGATTATTGTTTGTGGGGTTACCTGAATGGAAGTGTGTTCCTTACACTTCTACAATTGATGAGCTACTGTACATTGAAGATAGGTAATTATTGGAACAAAATGGTTGAACTACATCTAAAATGAAGGTATAAGTGATTAGCAGAGACCAAAAAATTGCATTTGTTGTGTAGCGAATGCCAGAATTTTGAAACACTCCATTATTCTGCTGCTTTCTGACCACGTTTAACAAATGATGCCATATCAAAGGGAGATTTTCTAATAAGCGCGCTCTTGTGAGAAATGTTCTAATTAGACAATTTTAACAGGTGCAATTAAAATAATTTTTCTGTTCTAAACAGATGTAAACATTAAAGATGCCATCAAATGAGAGAAAGTGTTAGGACTGAATGAACGAATTTATGGGTGTAAAGAGAATTCAATCTTTTTGTTGGTATTTATGAAGATCACCAAATTTATTTGCTGCTCCTTCAAGTAAAAGTAAACTTGACCTGTTTCACACACTATTGTGTGAAATATGGATAACCAAAATTAAGTATAAAGTAAAGATTTTTGATTTGCAAAGTGAACTTCAGATTATTTATAGTAAAATCTCTACGTTGCTAGAGCATGATATTGCATGGCAATACATTCACTTTTGAGAAATTGCAGGGAATGGTCTACTCCTTGCTTTTACTATGCCAAAGGATATTTCCTAACCATTTTTCTCGATTTCAGAGGTGGAGAACGACTTCCCACACATAAACTGCGACTTGAACATGGTTGTACAAGGTCTAATTATGCTGAAAGAATAAGCAGGGCTTGGTAGCCTCTTCATTCTTGCTCATAACTCTCAGGCTGCTGCCGTAGGTTGCACAGCTTTTATAGTTGACTTGTAAGCTCTGCTCTGTTCAGATAATCGACAATTTCTAGTTTTGTTTATATATATTTTTTTCCCCGCTATCCACAATGGTTTATTCAGTCAACTAATGGATTCAGGATCTGCAGTTTTAAAATCTCTCTGCATTAAGAGTTTACTCAAACAAAACTCTCATAGCTTCATCAGGAGTTCAGTGCACCTTTATGTTCAGATTAACATTATTCTGCTCAAAGAAGTGCACTTGACTTTTTGCTCCACAATACAGAATATGTGATCTCTAATGCTAATGCATTCCGAGGAAAATGAGCGAGTTATTAAAGGTCCAATTCAGAATGGGTTTTTAATCGCCTCTGCCGAGATAACACCAACGTCATTCGCCTAAATGCATATCTTTACACCCTGATAAGATCAGATTCATTTGGCGTTTCAAAGGCAACAAGCAATATACTTCACCTAATGCGATGCAGGGACATAATTACCGCCTGTGGTGCCTCAGTAGTAAAAACGGGCGTTAAACACTACTCAAAAAAAAAAAAAAAAAAAAAAAAGGGACATAATTTATAGAATGATCGTTTTCCCAGAGGCATGCCACGATCCCTAGTTTGTCATCCAATTCAATGACAAATTATTAAACAAGACATATTTCGCCCAACTAGCAAGTAAAAGCCTGAAGTTATCAATCCTTAATTTCCAAGCATTTTGCAAATCAGCTGCTAAACTTTTTCTTGAGAAACAAATAGTCCATTTTCGTTCACCCAGTGTGGAAGGATATCTTATGCAATTTCTTCTTGCCCTATAAGCTTTTTGCAATTTAAGCTCCTCTTCCCCCCAAATTTATTCATTACCCTATATTTTCTGCAAAGATCTGTAATATCAGAGAAGTGGAAACTGTTTTCAAGTTTCTAGCTTTATTCAAAACACACAAAAGAACACAGCTATTACATGTTCATTCATAGCCACTATGAGCTGTGGTTATTAATAATAAGAGAGAATTCTATAAAAAATGTAGTACAATCTTTCATTTTAAAAGTATCCTCTTGATTCAACACACTTTGCTTTTATTATATGATTTCTGCCAGAACTGATTAATTTACGTCTGTATCTTGGAATGATGCATGTAAAGCATCAAAGACTTGTTTAAGTTCTTGCACTTAATTGAATAAATACACCTGTTGTGACACAGGCCCACATCCCAAAGGGAACTACAGTAGTTAAACTCTTAATTTCTTCAGCAGAAGTCAGAAATGCTTGGAAATAGAGTTGATAGCTTCAGTATTTATTCATTTATTTGCGACAAAACATATTTCATAATATGTTATGAAATCTGTTAAAAAGTTACTGCAATGCATAGAATTTGCATGACCACTAACTGCTGGTGCCATGCTGGGTTGCATACCAAATTTTATCACTCTTTATAAGTTGCTAGCAGAGATTTGCTCACCGAAAAATGAGATTAATTCCTTATACATCAGTTCAATGTTAAATGCTTCAACACACAGATTTTGACCCAGTTATTATGAAACTGAATTAATGCATATGACTTGTTACTTGAAACTGTAGGATATGTATTTCAAATATTTAAGTTGCTTGTAACATTTGAATAGTTTGGGATTTTCACAGTGAAATATAGTGTCATATAACAAATTATTTATGAGGAAGTCGCTCAAATTTCACTAGTTTTGTTCCACTTACTGGGACATGTTTCAAAGGCAAATTCCCTTCGTCAGCATGGTTCCACTGTCAGCTTTCCAGTTTGGTATTAAGATGTTGCTCTTTGGATTTTATAAACTTTTTCATGAGGTTGCTGTTAATAAAAAATTAACTAAATTTTCTTTGTTTTCATTCAAGAATATATTTTCCCACATGGATAATTCTATGGGTTTTTGAAGAGCTTTTAAGAGTTTCGGTTCATTTTGGAACTTATTTTTTTTTTTTTTTATAAAAATACAAACATACAGAAAAATCAGCAGTAGCATACCAAGAGTTCCAAAATGAACCAAAACTCTTAAAGCTCCACAGAACTATCCGTGTGGGGAAAATATATTCTTGAATGAAAACAAACAAAATTTAGTTAATTTTGATCTTCCAAACAACAGCAACCTCATCAAATAGTTCATAAAATCCAAAGAGTGACATTTTTATACCATGCTGGAAAGCTGACGGTGGAACCATGCTGACAAAGGAAATTTGCCTTTGAAACATGTCAAAGTGGAATAAAACTAGTGAAATTTGAGCGAATTCCCATGAATAATATGCTATATGCTTGTAACATGTTCATAGCAAGTGGGACCACATATTGCAAGTTCTTAAGAAGTATTTTGACATTTTTGAAATGGGTTATAGACAGTTGAAGATCAAGTATTTTCTAGGCTGAGAAGAGTAAATCAAGAAAGAATAATAATAAATGCATACGTATAAGTACCTAAATTTTTCTAACAGTTTTATACCCAGTACCAGGCAGGAATGTTAAGATATTTTGTATTAAAAATGTTCCATGGCTGCCTCAAACTATCCCTCTATCAAATAGCTGCAGTTGTGTATTCATAAATTTACAATCCCTTAGTCTACATATACCACTTTAATCTTTTTCTGCCCTTATTTCTCCCAAACCAACCAAACTTGTACTATATAAAGTTCCATTAGCGAAGGAAAGCTATCAATAACATTCCTGCAAGTCTTCCAAATTGATAAAATTCATATGTTTAAGGTCACTTAAGTCAGTCTATTGACCGGATAAATTCAACTTCTTACCAAATACAAGAAAAATCATGGCTGTTTTTCCATTAAGCAATGAACATCACAATATTATTTGGAAGGATATGAAGAATAACGGTGATTAAAAGGGTTGTTTCCAAAAGTGTCGACTACAAATGCTTGGAAACAAATTCAAACAACATTATATCATAATTGTTTGCATGTATGTCAACAATAAATTTTATTATTAAATAGCGAACTTTTAAAATAATAAGTCACAGACATTTCAATTTAATATAGTAATATCAACTGAGTTTTGTAATTAATCTATCTCACGTGAACTAACACATTTTCAAATGTCCCTGCCTGTAACAGAAGCATGTCAAGTTTTAACTTGAGGGTCAGGTGTAACATTATTTACTGGGTTATGGGAAGAAAATCAGTCAAAACTGACCATTTAATAAATACCTTTGAGCATAATTACTCACACCACATTCATAGTACCTGATTATTATGCTGTCCTACAGCTAATCTTTCCTTGCAGAGAGTTTCCAAAATGGCTCCATCTGATCTCGTCCAATTAGGTTGCTTGGAATTCTAATTTAAAACTTGGATCTTAAATTTTTGCAGTCACCTTTTCCATCACTAAAAATCACTAAAGATCTTACAATCCCCATTCCAGTGTGAAGTTCTTACAGAAGGTTAGTTTTAAAATAAAGTAAAAAGATTTGCTTTCCATGCAAATAACACATAGCATGATACATTATTTACATCTCTAGTGCAAGCAGTGCTAGTAATGCAGTAAGGATGAGGAACAGTACCAAAGTGTCATTTTTAAACAGCATAAATTGTAAAATATGTGTGTGAAATGCATAAATAAACTTTCTTTTTGTTTAAAAATAAAACTGATCTATTGTCAAGATTTCTGTGAAAGAAAAATTAGTGCAAATTTACTCATTTCCATTAAAAACAAAAGGAAATTATGCATTTAATATCCCAGTAAAACTCCATGCAAACTGATCTTTGAAGATTTTCAGCCCATATGTGAAACAGAATTGTATGCATGGGACCTCAGTGTTATGTTTTGAGAATTCACCAAGAAAATGTTCAGCAATAAACTGCATCATTTGGCATTTGTTAACTAAAGTCTTAAAAAAAATTAATATAAAATTCTATAACAGACATTCATGAAAAGGGATTGCAAGGTCTCTTAGTTATTCATCTAATAACGAGAATAGAAAATACTTTTATAATAGCACTTAGCATCCATTATATATAATATTTAGTCTGTATATATTATTGTGATCTGTAATTATTTACTGTTAAGTGGCAGATCACGCCATTATAAATATTCCATTTGATAATACACTGTCACCATTACTGAGGTACAATTTTCATAGAATACAAATGCTTATGAAAAGATAATTAACTTTTCAAAAGATTTTTATAATATATTTTGGGAAAATGTAATTTCTTTCACAAGATAATGAGGTTGATATTTTGCCAACGGAAATCCGTGGCTCTGGTCCCACGGGTTGTGCAACCATGAGTTTGGAAGACGAGGGAGAACACAGCACTTTTTGGGAAAAAAAAAAGAGAAAAACCAGTTTAAAAATTTGTACACACCAGGTAGTGAAGAGCAATTAAAGGAACTGGGTTTGGTTGGGTGAGATGGTTCACTAGATCTAAAGCTAAGATTAAACATAGGTACACTCAGAGAGTAACACGATCACAACACATTGCCATATACCTCATGTAATGCGAGTCTAATCTAGAGAGAACCAAGAAAATACAATTCAAGTACCCATTTGCAGCCTTCATATACAGAGCAAAAAAAATAAATACAAGCTCAAAACAGCTGCAGCATTGAAAAATGCCATCAAAATAGTTTAATTTTCAGTCATCCTAGCTTCACTTAAGACAATCAATCAGCCTTCCAAGAATAAATTAAAGCATTTACTTGACTTGATTTCCATTAGTTCTCAGATGGAATGGTACGCAAGGAGCAGCCCATAATGCCATGCAATGAAAAGGGTTTCTGGGTTGCACCTCACGATTAGTTAGAAGTTAACCTGGTTTAACATAGCCCAGTAATAAAAGTTCGTTGTGCAACATCTAGTAAACATTGGCTGCAGGTTTGTGTAAATCGTTGTTTTGCAAGCTGTGTTGCCATGAATGGAAATTTCGTCAAAATACAATAAAGCTCTCTTCAAAACTGTTGCACTGCATAGCTTCCAGCAGCTTCAGCAAAACACTCAGGTACTTCCACGGCATTCTACAATCCATGGCAACACTACTAGGTAGCTTGAAAGGAATTTTTAGATTTTCTGGAAACGACTAGATTTGCTCTTCTTACAGAGCAGCAAGGCAAGAAGATTCTCTATGCCAAATGAAGTGATGTCTTGAGATCAAAAAAGTTCATGGTTTGCCACGGAAAGTTCTGCTGTACACACAAGCCAAAAAGACAGTTTTTAGAACAAAACAAAAGTTATACATGGAGCATTATCATGCCTAGAATAGCAGGAAGTTATTAACTATTTATTAATAAATGATTACATTTAAGGCTAATTATGTATTTAAAAAAAAAAGGAAGTAAATCTACTACTTTCTCGAGTGTAAGCAATGAAGCAAACACTACTGTCAACACTATTTGGTGTCAATATTTTGTACATTTTGGGAGAACTATACACATTAGGAGAGTTCCTGCAGTTATTATTAAATAATAATTTATATGGCACAAATACTTATTCCAAGCCAGTCCAGGGCAGCTCCTATAGCTATCTGTCCTGACCTGATTTTACACACAAGCTAGAATTAAACGAAGACCAAAATAAAAAATAGATAAGCTAATGCTTTCAATTGTTGCTTTAAGCAACAGCAGATTTTACTTGTGAACAATGCAAAGAATAATTTCTTACTAATTCTAAATCTGTAAAAAAGATTTAAAAACTCCTTATTTAAAAAAAAATAGCTAAGAATGTGTTAACTAATTCCAAAAAGCAACAAAGCAAATTGAAACCTAGTTGTTGATGCTGTGAACACTCAAAATGATACGCATCTCAGCCTCAAGTATTGTCGCATGGTCGAGTTGTGGAAAAGATATGGGATGAAGCAGCACACAAAAAACTAGATCTGAGCCCTTGAAAGTATGAGTGTCTGCCACAAAGTCCCTTTGGCTTAAAAACCTACCTGTCAGAATGCCAAGATATTTTACTGGCCAGCATGCAAGAAAAGCGACAATATTATTACAGCCTATGGTTTTTTAGCCTTCTCTTGGGTTCTCCTGCCACCTAGTAACAAATACTGTACACATGTTCAGTAGCCAAAGCCAGTTTAGATACAGTGAAAACAAAATTACTTAATAAATATGCTGATAAAAAACTTAAACTGCAAATGCACATGTATTTGTTTAGTGAGTGGCAGCAGTAAAGTGTAAAATTAAAAGATAAGGTGCATTTATTAATCTAATCTTCGGGTAGAAACCTTTATACATAAAATGTTTTCCAGTTCTTAAGTGCAAGTAGGCAAAATAAGAGGAGTTGAAAGACATATATTTCCTAATGATGGTATCCTATTAAGGCCAGTCATGCTTACAAAGGCTCAAATAATATTATAATAATTAAAAAAGTTGAAACAAAAGTACAGTACTACAATCAGTCCACGTAAACAGCGCACACATTACACCCAGGAATGAAACAGTTGATTAAGATGATGATTTAAAAAAAAAACATGTGGTGCAAAAAAAAAAGTTGTGTGAGTAATCTCTGGCACGCACACGTTCGCACGCATACAAAATGTTCTCACACACCAAAGATTAATGTTGGGGCAGGGGAGGGGAGGGGAGGAGTCTTTATCTACAGTTGCTGAAGTGCAATATCCAGTGAGAAGTTAAAAAACATTTGCTTTGAGCTGGGAGGTTGAAGGAGCTGCAATTCGTAGGCCACAGACATTCTATCGACTTTACTAGTCCAATAAGGCACTGAGCTATATAGCACTCAAATGGGTAGACCAAATTTCAAACTAGGTATATTAATTCCCTCACTGAACTAAAAATCAATAAATGACATACTGTATTACCACTAAAGAGTAGTGTTATTTGTGTTACAGGTAAATTTCTAAAGCAGTAGAAATGAATTATGCATGAGGTCAAATTCCTTTCCACTTCTTTATAGAAGAAATGTGTCTGCACTGTAGAAAAACATTAGGGTAGAGGAAAAGAAAATCACCAAAGAGTGCAGGCAACAATTAATACTCCATCTCAGTCACTGTAGTGGTTATAGTCACAATGTATCACAGAAAAGCAGAAAAGTGGTTAATTGTGCAGCAACTCCTATCAAACCCGCAACTTCAAATTATTATTTCTTTTGTTGTTTATCAAAGCCGAAAACAGTTAAATAACCTGCTGCAGGCCATAAACCAAGCAAATACAATAATAAGTAAGGAATAAGTATTACCATCAAGCAGTCAGCTGGTCTACTATGAAAACTACTTTATTCAGAACTGCTCTACAAGTGCAACTTTTTCACTACCAGATGGCAATCCATCCATCCAGCCCCCACTACGATCTACACACAGAGAAACTACAAAAACATCTAAACACTAAGGAACTAGTCAAGTGTACTTATCAACTACAACTTTTAAAATACGACAAACCACCAAAAAACAGAAATAACTAGTATGAAGTAGTAAGGACAAGGAATACATTTTCAGTTCGTTTTTTTCTTAGTTTTTTTCCATTTTTTAAATTTTCATGTTTTTTTTTGTTCATTTTGTATGTTTGTATGTTCAGACCAACCCTCTCTGAAATATCTGTTTAAAGTTAACATTTATGTGGTGTTCTCTTTCAACACCACATAAGAGACTTCTCAAAGAAAAAAATACAAACTTTATTGGCTCTTTTATCATTTAGAATTAAATACAAAAATAGAGGGTTTCATCTTTTCTCTCCTTAAAACACTTATTGCTGTTCATAATATTATAAAAGGGTATTGTCACTCAAGCAAAAGGAAAAAGTGATTTTCAGAATGAAAATCTAACCTAGTTTTAGAAACTACAAACATTTGGCACCTTTATAAAAGCTTACTTTAAATTATTGAAAGAAAGAAAGCTGAGAAGAATGAGAAATAATACTTATTACTACTTTTCTAAATACATCTCTAGAGAGCAATGGGGTCTTACAATTTATAATGGGAGAGTAACAGTCTGGCATTTCACAATTTCCTTTTGCTAGGAGTTTTAATTCTCTGCGAAAACCCTGTGCTGAGGAAAATATTTACCCCAGCAACGTGACTTACCCTTACTCTGAATGGTCGATAGATTATCCCCCCCAACTCCTGTATCGACCAATTAAATATCACTGGAGTAATACCACACCACAAAACATTTTGCACTCCAATTTTTAAATCTCCCCTCAGTCTTTGATAACATTGCCAATGAAATAAGAATAATAATAAAAAACAATAGGAATTGCATCAATCTCTGAAATACAACTGTTGATTCCAGCAGGAAAACACATACACTCAACACCTAGTATTACGAACCAGAAAACATCATTAATGCTAGTACAATGGGGTTGCATACAATGTGACAGTACATTAGAAACAAGGCATATTATTATCATCATCATATCAAGTCCATGTCATTTTTTTGTCATGGATTGTCATTAATATAAATATAGATAAAGCATGCTCCTGATCAATTTTATATACATATATATGTTTTTCTGTTTGTTTCTGGGTTTTGCAGAGAATGCCTTACTTTTAAGTTATTCCAAAAGCTGGAAAAGAATACCATATGTATACATTAAGTAAATAACTGCTATGTTCTGTTACATCCCCATTAGAGGTGGTCAATCTAGACTATTATAAAACGAGTAACAATCATGATTTTTTTTATGTGACCTCTAAAAGAGGTGAAGCACACTTGTGATCATAAATTTCATGACCCCAAAGGTAAATTAGACACCTCTGGTACTTTTACGTGGTCATAATAGTGCTGGCGAAACTAAGAGCATTATGTTCCTAGCTAAATAATGTAAAAGTCTGCTAGTATCTTTAAATTACTTTATGCAGGAACATAAAACAAAATTATTAACACACTAAAATAATACCAAATTAATAACTTTTTTTTTAAATTTCATAAACACGTCACATCTTTTCATTGTTCCAACAGTGTTTACAACACAACAAAATTAAATAAATAATGCTACATTGGTGTGAAACAAACAAAAAATGACAAAACAAATTAATAAATATGAAGGCTATGCTTCTACAGCTGCTTTGCATAAGCTGCCTGAACATTTCATTTAGCCCTTGAGAGAGAAGTGATGCCAGAACACCAATACTTGATACACAGAGAAACAAAATGTGTGCATGGGAAGAGGTGTGTAATATATGTGTGGTTACATGTGTGTGCTCTTAGTTTCACCGCAGGACTGACTCGACACTTCAACTCCCAACAGTTATTGGTCCGCAAATCTCACATGTGACAAAAATAAACAAAAAGTACACAAAAAAAATTGTATGCATTGTAGGTAGGTAGGAGGCACAGGTTTGCCACACTCCTTCCAACCTGATTCTGACATGTGAACTATTATGGAATGTTGACAGGCATATGAATTTTTATACTAACAGGAAAACAATTTAGGCTGACTCGATATTCATGTTAAGTAATACTTGTCCACTATTTGAGACTATAATCTATCCTAATACGATGCTGTGGAACACTGATGGGTCTATTATCTCCTACAGTGTGGGAAATGATGAGACTTCAAGCAGCCTCTTGACTAGATGCTTTAAAGATGAACCCCACCAAAAACAAAAGAAAAGAACAAAGTTTTATCTAAATGTTTTAAAAACTGACTTTTAGGCATCAATATGGGGAAATCTCCAATTATATTTTCCTCTTCCATAACTTTTTCCAGTATACTCTGTGAAGACAGCTTTTCTGCCTACATGTCAAATTTTCTTAGCACTCAAAGTTTTCTAGCTAAGGTGCACTTTGTTCATTATAAATGCTCATCATGGGAGACTATATAGACCTTCATCAAATGCTAATGGGAAACAGGGATCTAAACATTACTAAGTACGTAGCTTGAGATCTATGAACATAATACTTAATTACTTTTCTTGCAAAATTTGCAGTATTCTGTACTGTTATTAATTTTTATATTTTATTGTTTCACACCCCTGAGCAGGGCAGGCAACCTCTTCAAATGCACACAGTCAGTTTCCGCTATGGTATACTCAGTCCATCACTGCTAAAAAAACACAAGCTTTGGGAAGATCATATGTAGGTAAATTGCCTTCCTTCATACTCCAAAATCCGAGCAGTAAAACCTTGGAGCATAGGCCCCAATTGCTCTGTAAAACACTTGCTGTTTCTAAAAAATATAATCTCTAACATCATCACAAGGCAGTGGGTCCAACTTGCTTCTTCAGGTTGTCATCAGACTCACAAATAAAAAGGTGGGATGACAGGAGGTTCTTGCTCAACCTCTTTTCTATTCCAAGATAGGAACAATGGAAGATGTCAAGACATTCATAATACTGCTTATTGCGAGTTATTATTGCTTCAGGCTGAAAGAGGCTGGCATGCCAATTTGAGGTTTTGAGAAAGTGCCATGAGCAAAAGCAGGTGGTACTCTGACATGTGTTGGTGTGTGTGTGTGTGTGTCTGTGTGTGAGTGTATCTGCATAAATGAAGGATAGTTAACAAGGGGTTGTTTTGTTTCCTTCCACTGAGCAAGAAAAACACATTTTTGAATGATGAGAAACTTGGCATTCCTCCATGTTCAAATTTCTCTCTTTTTTCTTCTGTTATATGAAGAAAAAGTATCAAGCTGAAGTCCTATGCAGTCACATATTTCATACACTAATATCAGATATTGTACAACCCATCATTTCTCTGTTGTGATGGTAGTTTCTTAGCTCCCGTATATCTTGATGGGGCTATTTAAGGATTTATGTAAAAAATAAAAACAAACAAACAAAAAGAAAAGAAAAATAATACCAGAAGTCCCGAAGGACCAAATGCATATTCAGCTTCCCTTGTGATCAACTTATTAATAATAATAAAAAAACTGCTTTACTGCTTCAAGCCTGTTCATAACCCAGATCCATTAAAAAAGGGGGGGGGGGAACAGAAAAGAGACAGCCTCTTCAGACATACATGCCCATGCCATACATTGAGCCCCAGTCTACTCCCTGGAAGCTTGACATATCTACGTTGGTAAGGCTATAGCCCTGATATGGGTTGGCGGGCACTGGTGGTGCCAAAGTTGCTGGTGCTGCAGCTGCTGCAGCAGCTGTGGTTGGAGTAGCTGTGGCTCCTACAGCAGCTCCGACACCTCCAACAGCTGCTCCCACGCTGCCCACAGCTCCTACAGCTGCCGGGATGGGGTAAGGGGCATAGCGATAACTTGCCAAAGTTGGGTAAGTACCGAAAAGCTTGCCATAGCCAGCAAGGGCAGCAGCATTCTGTGCCTGAGCAGCTGCAGTTGCTGCTTGAACGTGAGCTTGAGCCTGTACGGCTGCCAGTTGTGTTGCAGGGGTGATAGGCTGAGGTGCTCCCATACGAACTCCCAAGGGGCCCAACACCATGCGCTTTCCTAGAAGTGAAGCAGTCTGCACTGCTTCCTTAGGCTGAGCTTTCTTGCATTCCACTTTCTTGTTCTTGATGGTGTGGAAGTGGATCTCGCATACCCTGTCCACCACATCCTCGTTCTCAAAAGTGACAAAACCAAATCCTCGGTGGCGTTTAGTTTGTTGATCCATCAGCATTACGGTCTCTTCCACCTTGCCAAACTGACTGAAGTAGGCTTTCACCTCCTCAGATGATGTGTCCTGACTTACGCCACCAACAAAAATTTTCTTGGTTCTGTTGCCAACCTTTGCTCTGTTCTTTGGAGTGGCATGCTTTGGATCTATCTTCTTGCCATCAAGTGTGTGAATAGGCACTTTCAACACTTTCTCCACTGTATCGGGCTCTGCAAATGTGATGAAACCAAAGCCACGGCTTCTCTGTAACAATCATAATCAATCACAATTAAAATTTTAAGACAAATAACATAAGCAGCAAAAGTAAGTACATTTAAACTTGAAATTAATAAGGATGTATCACTGATATGGAAAACTTGAAGTTTATTAACTACAATGATGAGTTCATTCTTAAAACATTTACTTTGTAACAAACATCAATCATTTATTGCTTTAGAGTTTCAGTTGTTGTCCAATTAGAAGACACAGTACAAATGTGTGCTTTTAAGACAACTTTAAAGTAGTATTATGTTTATATCTTCTACTGTTAATCAGCAAAGTATTAAATTCCACTAGATACACATTAAATAGAAAGTTTCTGCCATGCCATCATATGGGATTATATCTACATTTTGCTCCCATTTTAGTGCACTATTTCTTTGTACAAGTTTTAACTCTCCCATTTGAAAATGTCAATCTTATTTACTGTAAGGCTAGTTATTATTATTAATAATAATAATATTAATAACAACAACAAATTACCTGTGTGACAGGATCTTTCATGATAAGAACATCCGTAACAGTTCCAAACATCCCGAAGTATTCTTTCAGTTTTTCTGCTGATGTCTGCCAGCTCAGTCCGCCGACAAATAACTTTCCTGGAGCAGGGTCTCCACCACTGGGGGTTGAGCGTCCAGAAGATCCATTCTGACTGCCGTTCATTGCTGGTATCAACCCGTTACCATGGAGGTCGTGGTCCAAAATACCATTCCCTTCCATGCCCGTTGAACTGTAACATAAAGAAGAACAATTCAAAGTTAAAGCATTGTTTTCTTTTGGTTTCAGGTCATAGTAACTCCTGCTCTGATATGCTTAGCTATACCATGCTATATAGCCATGGCAATGTACCAACTTTACAATCCCCTGGATATCGTGTAAGTAAATCTGAATTATTATGGTTTTTATTCTTCACATTCTTTTATTATCCCAGTTCATGCAGTGCTTAGTTGATTACATTCACCTCTAACATTGAGGACATCAGCAATGGCTTTGTCCCCCTCAATTCACAGAGAAGATTAACATTTGTTCATTGATTACCCTTATGTTTTAAGTTAAGATAGTATACAAAACACTACCTATTTTGGATTGAATAGTGAATTATGGCTATATTAAAATTCTGTTTAACAAAAATACTGTATGACACATTATGAGCTATTTTATACTTTTAACTGTAGATTTCATCAAAGCCAAACATTTTGATTTAATATGAACCAAAAAGGAAAGCATCACTTCAAGGGATGAACAAAGGTGTGGCATATATTTATTTTTACAAAAGCATAAATGTTCGATGTAGTTTATCTCTATTTAGTAATGTTATGAAAACAAGAATAGTCAAAATTGGTGCAACCACCGGGGAAGTAAAATGCAGGACTGCAAACCTGCCTTTCTTCCCGTGGGGAGAGGCGCATGCGCGGCATGGACAGCTAAACCCGGGTACTTCCAGCTGATGCCTTACAGAGTTGGGCGAATCCAGTTCGATACCGGGATCGTACGAATGCCCAATGTCGTCGTCGTCATTTTTCACACGGTAAACCAGAGTTTTTCCTCTCTGTGTGTTACAGCATTTTCCGAGGCAAGAGAAGATATGAGACGAGGATGAATCTGGAGCACCCCCACTCCACCAAGGTAAGACCCGTGCACCACACCCCCTGAAACGTCTCCACTGACCAACCCCGCGTCCTCTCACCCCGCCCTCCCGTTCGCGATGTTCCCGGGATCAATAACCCGGGCGGCATACAGCGCCGTGCGCCGCACTCGTAGCAAGAACATCAGCTAGCTCGGGTCACATCCACCACCGGCATCTCCACGTGCATCCCATGGAAGAAGCTTTGAGAGAGAGTTTTACATTTGCAACCCCGAGCAGCGACAACGGTGAACGTAAAGTCTTCTCGCCACTTCCACAACGCACTAGGGTGGGGAGGGGATCTGCGCGTTGCTATGGCAACGGGCGCCGGTGCTGGACCCCTCCTGGCTTCGCACCCTTCAGTCTCCGGCTCGCCAACCGCAGAACAGGACGAGGAGTTCCCCATGTCGAGCCTGTGATATTGTCCTGTCACAGCAGTACTAATTTTGAGCCTACTGCTGTTTCGGGACATACCCACAGTCTTCGACCTTCAACGGCAGCCCAAGTCTCCAAATATGTGCAAGTGTGTGCAGTGAAAGTGTCAAATGTGTCCCGTGTGCTAAGGGTCGTGAAAACATTTGGATTTTGATGTGCTTCTGCAACTTCCATTCATTTTATTCTAGAAAGGACGCTTTTAATCAATTTAGAGTTTGTGTTAAAGAAAAAAGCCTTCATTATTATCTCTAATTTGACGGAACTTTGTAAACATTGCTTTTCACTTTTAAAACCCACAGAACTTGTGAGTTAAAAATGAGAGTGGTGATCACTGCATATTTTTTCAACCAGATTGTATTTTTATTAGCCTGTGAGACCACTCATTGGCTCCAATGCTAAGTTTCTCATCAGTGCACTTGCGCAATGTCTGGCATGCTTCCGAAATACCAGGCTCACCAAGTGAACGCTGCAGGCAGGTCTCATTGATTATTCAATGTGGGAAACCTTACAAAAATTAACGCTGGTGCATTCTGTTATCAGTTCGAAAAATGGAACTTTATTTGATCACTATTATAATTTAACATTTACAACGCGAAATGGCAACTTTTAATGGCGAATGTCCACGCATTGACTTGGGCAATCGGTGTGTATTCCTGCTAACTGGTTAAATCGTAGGGTTTAAACACTAACCACCAAAATTGTTCCCCCATCAGCTGCTGATGTTATTAATATTTAGCAGGGTTGGCTGAACTGCAGGGCTAGTGAACGCCAACTCGCTAGCTCAGACCACAATCAATACTCAAGTCCTCGCCTCCCTCCACTCCGCTAGTCCAACGACCTGAAACTTATGGCCGGCCACATGGTACACTATTACGTCACCATTACCAACATGGATGCCTCTTCTAAAAATGTGCAGGCATTTCAACTTTAAAAACTCTCCATTTAACAAATGTAGCAAAATGTGAGCTGTTATAGCCAATTTTTTTTCAAAACTATTCCACAGCTATACAATTTTCCACCGAATCAGAATTTCATATTGGACTTTGCTTAATCTCAACCGCTTAACAGCAAGAAATGCATTATTTTTCAATTACTTTGTCTGTAATAGCTGCATCATTAAAAAAAAAAAAAAATAATAAAACAACTCATTTGCAGCCGATGGGTGCAAAATGCGCGGATTTTAGCAAAACAACAACGTTGGCTAACTTTAAGCAAATGGTTCGTAATAACCTTGAAAACATTTCATAAGCGCGTTAAAGCATGATGCATATGCATTTCGTGCCTTTATTACAGCAATTTGTTAAATTTGATTGCAGAATCGTTCTAGTAAATGATAAGAGAACACAAAAGATGTTTTATTCTCCATAAATTACAGGTATTACTCAATTTTTCAACCTTTGTTGCAGATAATACATTAAGTGATGGTATTCACTTTGTTGAACTTTAAAAATAAATGATATCTATTGCTTAATTGATATTATTGGAGTTACCTTAAATTTATCTATCACTAAACTTTAGCTTCCTCCCTCATAGGCAAACATTACACAGTCGGGGATTTTGGTCAGTGGAGTACCTTCAGTAATTTACTTATTTTAGAGAACAGAATCTTAAATTTATATAATGTTAAACCAATTTTAACAACGAACCCAATTGTGCTAAACGCATGAACGAGTTAAATACATTAAGAAATGAAATTTCACAATTCCAATTTTAAAAACTGTAAAGTTAGTTAATGGAACGATATCTGCGTCACAGAAATAGCAGTTTCATTGGACAGGGTTTTCGCCGTTCTCCGTTCTAACATCGCTTGTTATATGCATGTCCGCCATTTTGATAATTGTGACAAAAATAAAAGCCTAAACGAGTGAATTTTATATGCTCCATTTGGATTATTTATTTCTTGAAGAAATAATACGTTGCAATGTATTTCAGATTGGGAGATAAAAGGCATTTTAGACCGGGCACACTAATTCTGCTAACATACCATAATTTTTTATTTGGAATTTACATTGATAGCCTGAAAGAACGTTATACTCCTTTTTATCTAATTAAATAAACGTTTTAACTTTTCATATTAAAAATGCAATTACTTATAGCAGAAATAAGAACAAAGCAAATGAATTTTTTACAAGTTGCCAAACAGTTCTGCTATTATTCATGAAACGTAAAAAATTTTATTCTTTTCCTGAGGAAATGTTTACTAATTTTTAGAATTTGTAGTGATAAAAGTCTTGAAAGTGGCACCGACTTTGTCTAGACTGGTATACAATTAGCTTTTATAAAATTAAGCCTGGACTACATTACACTAATAAAATCACGCTCGAGAAGTATTCAAGAGTTGTATGCATCAGTGATTTCTCCCCTATAATTTAGATGTGCGTATCTCTTGTAAAAATAAATTATTTCATTAATTTCAAGCATTTCTAAATTGAATAATGAACAATGTCTAAATGCCACATTCTTTATATATAAAACATATTTTGCTGAGTGATGAAACAACTGGACTCAAATCTTCACAACGGCCATTATCAGTAAACAAGTGAAAAGATGTTACCACTAATTTTTTCTACCACAAATACAGTGGCTACTATGAAATGCGAGATTGTTTAAAAGCTGAGCATATAACAGATATTATCAGACCATGTAATAAAACCTGTATTTTATTCGCGTAACAAAATATATATTCACTACCCTTTAGGCCAGTCATCAAATTAGCAACAGGTGCAATCGAATTAAAACATTTATGTAATTATCAATTTCATTTCAAATTCGCGTATGTGCCATAATATTTACATTTTCACGTAACAAGTGAAGTTAGTTCTTAAGTGTTGCTGAAGATGTAAAAACGTAGTAACGAAGTTGAGCAGAAATCTCACGATAGTTTGGTTGGTTGACCACAGGTGACTATCTGACTACTCTCTCAATTATGTCCAGTCAATGGTAAATAATTCAATAAATATTCTTAACATATAGCGACGCGAGCTTCATTAATGCTATGCTTGCATTCAATCTTTTGTGTAATATTGCTGTGGAGAGGATGTCTTTTGTTTTGGGCACACACGCTTACAAAACCACCTAATAAAAGATTGGTGTAAAACAGCAAGGATATCTCCTTACTACTGCAGCGGTTTCGAAACTACATCCCATCAGAAATGAATTGTTCACATCTCTAAATTAAAAGTGGAGGGGTAAGTGAACCAACGTTGATGCACAAAAGCTCAATCAGCTCTAGTCATAACAAACCTTATTAAGTTTCAAGGATCCCTGACGAAGCACAGATAGCAAAGCTTTCGCACCTTTAGGAGCTAATAAGCAATTTCTCTGGGCGGTACTCTTCTCAAATTTAGAGCCCCAACAAAAACATAACAACAGCTGCTTCCCACTTTTCTAAAAAACAATTTCTCGCCCATGAATTTAAAAAAGCGAGTTCGTTTAATTCAAAACATCTGCAGGTTTTTGAACAAAAAAGGAAATTATTAATTCACATGCTCCCTTCAACGAAGAAGTCAATGATTAACAATAAACATCTGTGTATACCTCCTAGTTTTAAATGTTCCGTACCGAGTGCTAAGTTAGGAAGGTTGCTGTTACAGAGAACGTTTAGGAAGGCTTGTGATTTGTGCTATCCTAATAAATGGTGGAAGGCTATCTAAAACACCTACATTGTCATTATTTTAGGAGACACAATATCAATTTTTAACGTTCAATAAGTCACTGCTCATCGCAATATTTCTAAATATGTTATTTAAACATTTCGTTTCTGTACTTTTCCAAAATTATCATACTGCTAATGGGGGTTACTTTGAGATATAATCATTCATACTTTTCCAGTGATTTTCGGTGAAAAAGTGCTTTATGACTAGTGCACCTATCATGTTAATTTGTGTGTAAGAGTATAAATAAAATTTTTTTAAAAAAATAAGGCGAAGCGCTGTTCATGTAACCTTTTCCAATTACTAATTCCTTTTCCAAAAACTACTTCTGGAAACTAGAAGTAAACCAAAACATGCTCGTTTTCATACTTTGAGAAACATGACAAAATGAGAGTAATATTTTGTATTTAAAAGGTTCTCTGCAAGTCGCCTGGAGTCTGTCCTAGATTGCCAAGGATAAAATATATGGTGAAGGTAAGTGAAGAAAACGTGGCTACTTTGGGCAGTGAAAAACACTGCTATTCTTTTTTCCTTTCACGGACTACTGCTAGTGTGTCGGTAATGGTGGATGCAATCAGGGAAACATCAGTTTGTGACAGAACGCCTTTCTGGTGTGCTGACAATTGCCATTACAAAGAAAAGTAAGCTAATGTCCATCCGCATACGGTTGAGAAGAAAAGTCAGTCCATGAAAACTGATTTTCTAAAACAACCGAGCTGCCAGATAGTGGAAACACTTTCTCACAAAGAAAAGTCAGTCCATGAAAACTGATTTTCTAAAACAACTGAGCTGCCAGATAGTGGAAACAACAGTATATTGAAGTAAGCTTTCTCACAAATTCCTCAAAGAAGCGTTATTATTATTATTATTATTATTATTATTATTATTATTATTATTATTATTATTATTATTATTATACAATCAAATGGAGCGATAGGGTCAGATATGGATTTTGGTTAGCCTACATTAATTATCTATAAAATTTCTATAATCTTTTTTTTTGAAATCCCTTTCTTGACCTTGCACTGTTCCCTTTTCAATAAATCTTTTCTTTCCTTTGCGTTTATTTCTTACAGTTACTGATTGCAATTTAAAATCCATTAAGTAACAGTGTATTTATTTACAAAATATATTTGTTACAAATTTAATTCATTCATGTCGCACGGGTCCTGGGACCGTAAGTGTTTTCCCAATACACTAGGAAATACATGAAATTGCACAAATCAATATTAAACTCTTAAAAGACAAACAAATATATAACGGAAACAAATAAATGTAAATCTATATCGCAGAAAAAAAAATAAATACATAAACAGAAAAGAAAACAAAAGGTAAATAACATACACTCCTTCACATATAAGTACAAATAATTCAAAAAAATATTGCAACACATGTTCTCTACCCCCCCTTCCGGTCTGAGCTGTATCACTTTGTTTAAAAATTGACCTACTTCCTCCTCTTCTTTCCTATCTGCCAACACTGCCACTGTGTCGGTCCTTGTGGTGTAGTGGTTACCATACTTGCCTCCTAAACCCAAAACGCGGGTTCGAACCCGGCCAGGACCGATGGATTTTTCGGGCGTAAAAATCCTAAGTATGGCTTCCTTCGGAAGGGAAGTAAAGTCGTGGGTCCCGTGTCGTACATTTACGGCACGAAAAAGAACCTCAAGCCTGAAAGAGAGGCCTCTGAGCCAAATTTGTCGGCCGTTTCACGCCCTGAGTTGAATGGGATGCTGATGACCTGAGATGTTAAATAACAAACAAAAAAAAAAAAAAAAAAAAAAAAAAAAAACTGCCCTCTCCCCCCGTAGTTAACAAACGTGGCTGTTAGATATCTCCTCCATTCTTTCGCACCCTTACAGCACGCCATAATATGTTACAAAGATTTTCTCCGCACATATTGGGCAGATTATTATGTTATTTTAGTCATCCGCCACGCGCCTTCTATAACAAACCCATAAATGCCTGCTAAATTTTGAAGTTTCTTCTCAATAAGGTCACATGTTCAATGTGTGTAAAGAAATTATTCTGCGAATTATATAACGAAATTTAAATTGATACGGAAATTTGCACACCAATATATAAAAAATAACGGACGATGCAATGAGTTAAGGAGTAGTAGACATAACAGAGAAGCAAAATGAGTTGATATGAAAAACACCATCACCACATAATCACTACAAAAACCTTGCAAACAATGTACTGCACCCACGAAATTGAATTAAATAAATCCTTTCCTACTGTGTGCATTCTCGATTCCTTTGCACATCTTTTCCTCGGAATATTAATTCTATTTAACTGTACAAAAGGGTTATCTAATATTCACATTCTCTTTTATGCCTTTACTTCTTAAATTACCTATTTAAAATGCCATTCATCTCAGGGAAACTCTTTATAAAAGGTTACATTTGCGTTCGCCTTTTCCTTAACTGTACGGGTCTCTGGACAAAATAGCCGATATGAAACCTTATCATTACACTAGATGACACCGAGGCAACGCCTGACCATCTGACATCTGTAAGTGTTAAAGTGTAGCTTAAATTAAAATGGTACATGGTTCGTCGGGTCCCCGGGACAGGCCTTAGAATCAAACCTTGTAAAGTGATGCCAAACGTTTAATATCTTCAAAATGTATATGTGATTCGCTGATTTTATTATGTAAGCTGCGCAATTATATAAGCATATAGGTACCACATTAATTCCAAAGTATTTAATCATTAAAATATTTTGAAGATCCAAAATTTTATATATAGTAGTGAAAACAGCCTTTTTCTATGCGGGGCATACTTCATTTTGATATGATTAGAACGCTAAAGTCTACGCAATTTAGCATTTCGTTTGTACATATGCTGAGGAAATATGAGTTATATGCAGTCATTCGCTGTACTTCAATTATTACGTTGCTTTCCCACCACACGTTTCAAGCACGGAAATATGTAAGGCAATTGCTAATTGTTTGAAGCACAGTTAACCTAGCAGGCAGTGTCCAATCGATAGCGCCGACCTTCCTTGGTTTGGGCCAGGAAATTGTGGAAATGAACTTAAGCGGAACTTCGGTTCAATTTGAGACGAAAAAAACCTTGCTCACCTGGCAAGGCAAACGGCGCACAAAATTAAATCTGCCAGGGAATAGAACAAAATGAAAAGGAGAGAGAAACAGGTAATCAAGAATTTCCTGAGTATAGAGGGTTAATTCTGTTAGTATAAATGTTTAGCGTTGGTAGTGATAAAAGGAGGAGGGGCGAGACAAGTTTTCAATGGTAACATTGTGCCCTTATCTTTCAGTATCATATTGTCCTTAAATCCTCCATAATCAATATTTATCCTTGTCTCGTTATATGTAACACATGCTTATTGTAAATCCTTTACGTATCAAAACTACTGCGCATCCCACTCAACAATCTGCCAGCGGAATTTGTTCGGCTGGCAACCGGCAGGTCATTGTGTTCCGATTAGTAGATGGTTGACTAAAACCCGTGATGTACTTCGTGTGTGTATATATATACATATATATATATATATATATATATATATATATATATACACATTATTTTTTATATATAAAACCAAACTTTCTGTTCCCAAGTTGAGAAAACAGCATAAGTTGCTTCTTTTTATCAATGTATGCTTTACGAATAATTTCTCCTTAAATGAAGATGCAATATATGATATAGTACATATTTTATGGTTCATTATAGTATAAACTTTTCCTTGCTGTAGCTCTCAGCATTCCCAGTTTTCCTTTTAAGTCTGAATTCCTTTTTTTACATATATTTTCTCTTGCTTAACAGTTGTATCAGCAAGATTAAACGAGCAGGTTTTCCAACAGAATACTTTAAACACAATCGCTAAAAATCACAATGTGTATGCGTGCGTGTTCCCAAACGGAATGCGTAGGTCTCGCTTCTGTGGAAACATTCCTTCCCCAGTACTCTCAGTTTTCTATTTCTGCTGTGGATGAAACCAGAGCCTCATGTTGACAAGGAGTCTCCAGTGTGAGAAATTATGGCTCCGTTGGGAAACGTTACAAGACCCAAAACAAATCCATTAGATGGCAAACTTCGCACCAAGAAAACTCTCTCATATATGATTTACACGAAGATGCATAGGATAAGCTTTTACAGACGTTTTACGCCTTGTGCTGCTCACTAGGGACTGCTGCTAGAGGATGAGACGCAAGCTCCTATTCTAGAAACCTATTCAGCCACAAAAGTGCTCGTTTTAATGCTGCGTCTACATTTAGTAAAAGAACGACTATTTTTAAAAATGTCGCTCTCGAAGGAAACGAAAAACATGAAATGGAATGACTGGGAATAGGCTGGGAGCACAGAGAGAGAAATACTTACATTATTATTTATATTGTTCAAAACAAATTATCAATGATAAAATATGACCACAGATGCCATATTTTCTAAATATTGCATGAGTTTACTTCCACGGAATAATTTTTTAAATTGCAATCAGAGTAAGGTAATAAATAAAAACAAGGAATGTTAACAAAACGACTTTCATAATAACGTGTTGTGAAGACACTACAATTGAAGAAGCGAGGAAAACAAATTTCGAATTGTCGGTATCACGTGCAATAGTTGGGCTGCAATGTCTATACAATTTACAAGATCAACCAACCAAGGATTTCTCTTGATCGTTACAAATCCTTAAGGCAGCAAGGCATTCAAGGTATTTCACATTAGATATCTTGAAAAAGCAAAGGATGCATGTTCAACTTTAAATACGTTCGATATTCACGGCTGCGCTCGTTCGTTTATTAGTTCATTTATATTTATTTTGTTTGGCAATCACAATTGTGAAAATGGTGTCAAAATAGACTCTATTATTATTTAGTTTAAAAGAGGATGAGCCCAGAAAATTTATTTTCATGGCATTTAGAAAGCAACATAACATAGATTCTGGACTAAAATATGTATTTGAAACAGGAAAGATCGATATAATCCGCAAGTCCCACTTTAATTGTAACACATTCACTGTACTCAAATACTGAATTATTCTTTCTTTATACATATACCTATCTTCACATTAATCACTTCCGCTACTGTATCACATATTTAGGTCAACTGATAGGCTAAATTAATAAAATTGCATTATCAACATTCCTAATTATATAGGCGTCTATGCATGACTTCTATGGAACAAGACAGTGAAAAGTCATCTGTATACTTGCTTAAGAATGGAAATGCAAAATACAAGTTAATGAGAAACATTTCTGGAACACAATTCTACTAATAACAAGTTACACTTGTAATGTATTAGCTCAAACTTTGTTAGACTAGGATAGTGGGGACCAGGCTATTACTGTCTATAAAACAGATTGGTGTCAAGGGGTATACCCTCAAGAGAAGCATCCTCTTTAACCACTTTCCTTAATTAACTCAAGTGTTAAGAAGTGCCAATCTTGGTCTATATTTGTACACCACGGGAGTACATCTGCAGGTTTTCAAGGATATGGATTTTATGCCCGCTATACCAAAATTATTTACTTAGTTCACTGTCTTATGTTCTATCTCCGATTTTGTAATCCATTCTGCAGACATCAGATGTCCTTGGTAGCTCAGACATTCCGCAATAAAGCCTCCTTAACTTGTGTGAGGCTTTGTGCAAGACAGAACGTATCACACCTGAAGCGGAGGCCCATAGAATTATCTCCAGATAGCACCGAAATTCCAACTGTCATCTCCGTAACTCAGAACAATGACATTTAATGAAATTCAATTGTAAGCTGGCTCAACTCCTCGGGGGATGGACTTCAGACTCGCAAAACGAACAAAGCGCACTGAAGCATTCCCCACTCTCAAAGCACCAGGTGGTAGCTGTACATGAATTAAACTTGGGGCTATTCAAGTCCCAACAATGCGACGCCAATGGTACACAACACTGAGCATATTAATGCAAAAAAATACGTGCATTAGCTATACAAACACAAAACCATATAAATTGCACTTAAACAGCAAAAATAAAAAGTGCCGGTGAAAATATAGAGGTCATAAAACTCGGTAAAATAACATTAAAATGAATAAACATTTTTTTAAAAAACTTTTAACTTTATTGATTCCGACACTATAAAATACGGAGTCCTCATCAGGAAAGAATCGCAATCGAAGATAATTACCGATATTATTATTATTATTATTATTATTATTATTATTATTACTTCCCGCCTTGCTATGGTTGTATTATTTACGGAAAAACTATTTTGCTTACTTTTTAATTTTTTTATTTTCTCAGTTAAATTAAATATTATTCTTAATAGAAGCATTTATATATTTCTTAGCTGCAAATTGCAACAATACTATCCGGTTTTACATACATATCAAACTGAAATTTTAGCGAACTATTTTCCAGAATAGGTTAAATTTTAGACTATCTGCCCGCGCAGATTTCATGAAAGCTGAATTTGAAGTTAATTAACATGGCTTGAGGGACGAGCCCTATACGACGTTGCCTAGGTTATTATTTCATGCCATTCCCTTGGGCTGCAATGGCTACGCTGAACTGTAAAGGTAGCAATGAAGCATATTGATCACCACCAAGTGTGAAACGGATCGCGGAGACGAAGTTCTGCCATTAGATACTTTGTATTTACCACTTTCTCTCGATGTTAAATACTTTATCAGCTTGCCTCTTTCGCTGGAAATTTGTAGTAAATTAGGCAATTAATTGCCAAGCTACTGCACTTGAAATGAATTTAAATCATAACTTGCAGCACGGTACATTTAAAGAAGGTTTGCTGTTAAAAATAACAATTTTCAATTTTTGGACAAGAGAAATCTACAATTATCATTCACCAATTGGTTTCACATTATTCCACGCTAATTATAAACTAGCAGTGGATTGTTCGTGACAGTTTATGGCCATTCCATTAAGAAATACAATAAGCATAAATCAACTGCATATGATATAGTAGACCTACATCGAGTACTTCCTGAAAATTTGTTGCCTTGACTACATTAAAAACACATACAGATGGAATGAAAATGAATGCTTGTTGATTTGATTTATTTACGGACGGTCTTTAACATCTCACCGGCGTCCCATTCTATTCAGGGCGTGAAACGGCCGACAAATTTTGCTCAGAGGCCTCTTCTTTCAGGCTTGAGGTTCTTCGTGTGTCGTAAATGTACGACACGGAACCCACTGCTTTACTTCCCTTCCGAAGGAAGCCATACTTAGGATTTTTAAGCCCGAAAAAAAAAAAATCCATCGATCCTGGCCGGGATTGAAGCCGGGATCTTGGGTTAAGGAGGAAAGTACTGTTACCACTAGTCCACCAGGACCGATTTGTTGACAGTGCATATCATCTTCCGGTAGTCCGGGTTTAGGCTAGGAGCAGAATTTATTTATTTGGTTTGATTCAGGAACAGATATTCCAATGTTACCATAAAAGCTTTGCAAATGTTGTTCCCTTGACACATAAATTGTGTATGTTCGGTGACCAAAGACAAACTTCTCTACATTAGACATTTTATGTAATTAATTTTGTTTTCATCAGCTGTTCACACAGCAGCAAAAAGTGTGTTTCTCTTACGTAGTGATGACAAAACGAGTAGCCCGTTAAATTGCAATGGAAGAAAATGTACCAGAGCTTTCTAAGGTAATATCCTATGCATACACCTTTCCCCGCAATTCACCCAGTAATGTTAAATTATTCCAAAGGGCAGAACAGCTCTGTACAAACATTTCAAATCTATTAATTCTCCCCTACGTGGTACCATTTTATAAGCTATTGTTATTTTTTCAAATACGCGACTTCAAAAAGCATTTTGGGTGATTTTTAAAAAAAAAAATTAATTAGAAAATACCACGAAGTCTATAGAAACACTTGATGAAAGTTTAATCGGCGTAGGCCCTTCTAACACTAGTTTTCCGTACTATTTTTAAATGCTTACGCTCTTTGCATTTCCCCATTAAATGCCCGTTGCTAGTAAACTATTTCAATATACTTTGCAGAATACTTTCTTCTTATAGGTTTTTTTTGGAGATGCAAGAATTAGTTTAGGGAAAATGCTAACAAACGACTCAAAATCACTAAGTTAAGCGGTTCAAAAGTATATTTCTGTATGGTCATGAATGTTTTTGTTTGTAATCATTCCACTGTATATGCCTTAGCTGTCTGCTTTCAATTACTTTTTATTTTTGTTTTGCGTGTGTGTATTTTACTAGCGAATGATAATTTCGCTGCAAACACATTTGCCAAGCAAGAGAGTTACTTGTGCTGCACGTTTGCAGTTAATGCTTTTTAATCATTGAAATCTAAAATGTTCATTTCTCTCGAAATTAATTTTTGCACATTTGCCTGCATTCGAATTCTGTCCATCCTACAAATATTGATCTTATGCATGGCCTTTCCTTTCATTTGCTTTACTGTTGCAAATTAAAATTGATATACATTTTCTCTAAGAAACTTTAATAACTTAAATAACGAAACTATTACTTTCAGGGAAAATATGTTTTTATTTTCGGAATATTAAAGAACTCTTCAAATTAAACACGGGCGAAATTAGCGAAGTTATTAATAAAGTAATATGGACTCCAGAAACTGCAAACCAAAAATGAAAACTATCTTCAATGGTTATACATTTTTCATTTGCATTTCGGTGCAGGCGCCCGTTATAGAGAGTATATAATAATAATAATAACATTAATAATAATAATAATAATAATAATAATAATAATAATAATAATAATAATAATAATAATAATAAATACTACCTAAGATTGCAATATTTATTCCCGAAAATGGCCACTCAAGCAACTCTTAAAATAGATCAAATTTTGTTAAAATTCATTTTCGTTTTGTGCCATTAGTTTCCCAAGAGCAATGGTGGGAAAAAAAAGCGAGGATCGGATTGCAATAGTCTCATGGCCTCTAGTGGGAATGAACTGATGACCTCTGGATGCCGAGGCTTAATGCTCTATTAATTGTATCCTTTCTACGTCCTAACTTTCGAATGTCCTCTTTCAGCTATATAAAAGTACGTTAAATACAAATTCTAACGCCTTGCTATCATTATTTAAAGAGAACCATCACCAAATGTCGCACGAGCTGCCGTCAATACTCGGGCACGCAGCTCACGCCAGCGCTACGGATCGGCAAATTAGTGAACCATCTCTCCGCCATTTAGTTCCGTCGAATCCCGCAGAGTAGCGTTGTATCACTCTTACCGCCCTCAGTGGAGCCATATTTGGAAAACATGCTACTCCCTAATGAGCATTACGTTCACCGAAACGTGAAAAACCATTGAAGGAGAAATTCCTTCCCACTAACTTGAAATTTCAGTCAATGCGATGCTGTATTTTAAAACATATTCTGGAGCTATGAAAATAAAATTATTGATGATTTGTCGATAAGTATCATTTAAAAAGGTCTTTCTAATTAGCATTTTAGCTTATCTGTTTTCACCACTACAACAGCTAAAGCTGTTCCGGTATGTTAAATTACAGAGAACTTTCGACCTATTAAAGGTTGAATTCAAAACAATATTATATCAACCTTTGTTCCTTCAGAGGAATTTGTTCACCAAATATATAGTCAACTTTTATTCACCATTAGGATATTGAACACCATCAAACTAAAAAAAACATTTACGTTGAATTTTTACCAAGTGTAAAAAGGTTTAGATAATGCCCAGCTCTCCCTGCAGAAGACAATATAACGATAAGACTATCTCCGTGGTAATGATTGTGACTATGCATCCAGAGGTCCTGGGTTCAAATGCCGGTCAAGTGAAGCTGTCTTGGTAAGGGATTTTCCTTATCCTTCGAAGCTGAGAGCCAGATAGCTATAAGGCGCCAAGGACTCCGAGCTCATTTGAGTCGTCATTAATTCGTTTGTTCATCCCCACAGACCTACTACAGTATTCACACCCATTCTACAGACTTCGCGAGAAGACAAATAAATTAATATATATATATATATATATATATATATATATAGAGAGAGAGAGAGAGAGAGAGAGAGAGAGAGAGAGAGAGTCAAAAGTAATTCTCTGTTGCATAATTGCAAATTATAGCTGATATTGGTAACATCGTCGTCCACGTACAAGTTAAAGATCTAAGACTGTTTCGGGCCCTGATGGATACTCTTAAAGCGATGGGTTTGCCATCTATCCTCACACCTGTAGGTGCCTTGTGCAACTAAATTCAAATAGTTCAGGACTCGAAACAGACCTTTAAGACCTAAACCTTGTTAAATCGATGATCTTTACCAATTTCAGGCTACATAATGTGCAGAAATTATACAACAGGCGCATTCCTTATTGACCTCACATCTTATATTGTGTCCTGCAGGGAGTGTCCGATATCACCCAAATGTCTTTTGACATGGCAAACATTCAAAATGAACACACACTTCTTTCAGTCAAATTTAAACCATTCAAGTGTACAAACGTTACCAGAATTGTGAGATGAACAGATAAGGTTATTAGGGTGGGATAGTTCAAGAGTTTCCTAATTGGATAATAATTGTGATGTTCACCAAAAGAGGAGAGGGGCGTCTAGTGAGAAAGTTCCTAGTGGTTACCACTAGCAATTACGAAATGGAAATCATGTTCGACAATTTACATACTGACAGTGAATTTTGGTCTCTCTGTAAACAGCGAATGCTCCAATTCTCCGCAGGATAAATCAACCCATTCAAATTTGCACTTTCGGCCTTGCCAATACCTCCTGCATCAGACTTGAGGAAAGTGTCATAATTGTTGCATGGCTTCACGATTGAAACAAAGGTATTTTCAAAAGTACACATCTCTCAATTAACAACAGAACCTTGGCGACAACCATGCAAGTATTAAAAGGAATTAACTAGCTCTTGAAGCAATTTATTATGTGTACGTTACTCCTGCAAAATACACAAATCCACATAATTGTTGAATTATTTGTCACGTCAGAACCAAATCAGCGACAAGGATCGCAATTAATAGTGTGTATGAAACATTGACAATATTGATTTTATTTTGTAGCCTGGCATATTTGTGAGATGACCCTGAGAGGCAACAGATTACAAAAATAATTATATTCTCAAGGGGTAAAAATGATAAATCTAAGAATGCTTCTCGGAATTCCCTCCTGATGCACTATTTTCATCTGCATCAATCTCAGCGAAAACTATTTTGAGAGACGAATCAGAAAATGCAGTTCTGTTTCCACATGAGAAAATCATTTGATGTAGACGTTTTTACTGAAATGTTGGAGTAATTTTGTTTCTCTCCAAGAACTTGTCTTTACAAAAGAACTGTACAATTTACGTTACTCCCAGAGAACACACTTTCATGGGGATTACAGCTGCTAATTTATTTTGCAGTTTCGACAACCTTTCAAGTAAGGGGATTGAGCTCGCGGGCGGGGCAAGCCAGCTCGTTACAGTGCACACCGCCCCTTTCAGTTATCAAATATTGAGACCCTTTTTTTGTTTGCTGCACTTCTCCACAAGAGCCTCAAGCTTAGAGGCTCAAACCTCAAATTGCTGACCATCCTGACTGAAGGCAAACAGTAATTTTAGTCATGTGAACCTTCAGAAACCAAGCCTTTCCTTCAAATTCACTTTGAAGTTAGGAACTCTTTTATAAACCAAAATGCTCACAAAAGTTAATATAGAGAAGAGGTTTATAGATAAAATATTCGTTTGTCACAAAATCACCCTAATCGATTTACTGGGAAAATTACCAATTATGTTAACATGCATATACATAATAGTAAGCTAAACTGATCACCCCCCCCCCAAAACCAGGTTTTATTAGAAAATGCTAAGTATTTCTTCACCAACCAACCTGTTTCGTGTTTGAGCGTGCGTTATAGAGTTAGGGAACATTTTGTTTCTTCTTCTATTAAGCTTGAACTATTTTTAAATATGACTTTTTTTCTTTCATAAATACATTAAATATGTTTCACATGTCACTCTGTAAAGTAACACATCTACGAACGGAGAAAACACGTTTTTGGCTAACTAAACTGAGTTATAATGCTAATTCATTTCTTATTAGAGAAAAGATGATAAAAAGTATTATGTTTTGCGGCGGTGTTATGGGAGCGTGCGTGCATCGTCGACGGCGTTCACTACTACCGTCGGTTCTGGTGGTGTAGTGGTTAACCATACTTGTCTCCTAAACCCAAGGTCGCGGGTTCAAACCCGGTCAGGATCGTGGACTTTTTCGGACGTAAAAATCCTAAGTATGGCTTCCTTCGGAAGGGAAGTAAAGTCGTGGGCCCCTGTCGTACATTACAGCACGATAAAGAACCTCAAGCCTGAAATAAGAGGCTTCTGAGCAAAATTTGTCCGCCGTTTCACGCCCGGAATTGAATGGGACGACGCTGATGACCTGAGATGTTAAAGAGCTTCCTTAAAAAAAAAAAAAAAAAAAAAAAAAAAAAAAAAAAAAAAAAAAAAAAAAACTACCACCACAATATGCAGGCTAGCTCACAGTTCGGTACTATGGCTGGATTTTTCAGATTGATACTTCTGGGGTGAAAGGAGTGTGAATTAAAGTATATCAAAATCACACTGGATAATAATTTACAAAGTTTATTATAACGCACGACTGTACACTTTTCTGATAAAATGAGCTCTAAGGATATTATTAAATGTAGACTAAATACGAGACGGACGTGACAGAATTTATGTTTCTCTTCCAACATATGTGATTGTGGCAATGTTCCTAACATGGTTGTTAATACCTACAGACAATAATCTGTTTGATTTTATTCGATACTCCACGCAAATTCTCTTTTTATTACTAATAGATACTTAACACGGCTAATTTTGTCTTTGTCCAGGTATAAATCATAAAATATCCTATACGGATACTAATTCTAACCTGTGACTAATCACCACGACTGATAATTTGTAATTTTTTCTCAGGAAATATAAATAGCAACTTCTCTTTACCGAGTTCGAATCGCGACTTTTCCTCACGGAATACGAAACACAACTATTTTGAAATATAAACCGTCCCTTGTTACAATGGATTGCAATAATACTGTTCATTACATTGAATTATTTTCAACATTAGTATAATTAAACGAATAAAATTCAATACTTTCTATTGAATCTCAACCTAGCTGTCTGTCTGTGTTACATTCTTGGTACACATTATTAATGTTTTACGCTTGCTATTAGTTGATTCTCTTAATATTACACCTTTCTTATCTGTAGTTAATCTTTTCATTTTCTTCGTTATATGTGTGACCGTTGGAACTGTTACATTTATATTACTGAGTTTTGTCATAAAGGCCAACAAACGCCAAGACATACATTGTAACGGCCTTTATCTGATACATGAAATCTATACAAAGGAGCTTACTAGATGTATACATATTACCAACAAAATATTTATTTGAATTGAAAATTAAAGCCTTTACGTAACATAAAACACGTGCAAATGAACTCATTAAATTAATATAATTAAAAACATATCAATTAATGTTTTGAGTTTCAATCAAATATTATAGCATTTATCCAACGTCTTAAATTAACATAGCCAAATAGCTATTACTATTAAATATTTGGGGGCTTATATTGAACATTATATCCTTTACCTAATATAAAAACATAAGAACAATGAACTTTTTAAATTAATATAACTAAACAACTGCTATCAAAGATTGTTTAGGACCTTAAACGTATATTTTCCGCTTGTCTTATCACTTAATTACGTTAATAATTAAATTTACTGTAAGCATTTTATATGATCTCCTTTGGTTTCTATTTTGGCGTACAATTCACAAGTCGCTGCAATCTCCGCTTTCAAAACTTCCTATATAGACCCCCCCTCCACACCAGTAACAGCTAAATTCATAGATCACGAGAGAAACGTTACCTTTTTCCAGCAAGAGAGCAACATTAACTCTCTCTGTCCATGACTGCAGTAGTAAGTAACGCTAGATTTCCCAGTCATTTGTTTGTACTCACTGTATTTCAATGGTATATTTAACCGTGCTCCTGACGACTTAGTGTTTTAGCCTTAGCATTATTGTGCATACAGACTATTTACCATTTAGCACGCCGAGATTTCTTCCCCATTGAGAATAAACTTTTCCTTCACACAGCTATACCAAGTTTTGCTGGGAACGCACATTACTCACTGGGGTGGTAATAGCATATGTAAATAACGTGTCAAACTCTAATAAAATGACAATGAACTAGCTTTCAGGGATACAGCAAGACAGATGAATGTGCATTTTCCCTTAAGTAGCTATTTTCACTGTGGTTTGTACATTTCCCAGCAATACACTTTTATGGAAAGAAAATCTATTTGCCCGTATCTTAAATCTGAAAAAAAAACTAAACGTTGCATAATTCTGCAATAGGCAGAATAGCGAAAAGCTGTTCAAAATTGAGGCGTGTCAATGAACCAAAATGGCTATTTTCCTTTAGCAGCATAATGACATTGTTTTTTTGTTTTTAAATATAGGTCTTAATACAAGGGTGTTTCCAACCTTTGCTCGCTACTGTATGTAGAATCAGAAACACATACTTCATGCTCTGGGCAACGGCCTCTGGTGCAAAGTAAAGATTACTACCTGCAAAATATATCAAAACATTTACAACTTATGTTATGTTCATATCAGCAAGGATTTTCTCCGGAAGAAAATATGTTGGAACACTTTGTGATTCTGAAACGTCATTTAGAATTACCGCTTACTTGTACAAATTTAACTGATTTATTCCTGTTTAAAGGCAAGCCTATTACTGAAAGTTGACATATTTTATTATAAATATTGAAGCATATATGCTTTTTACTGAACACCATTTCTTAGCGCTCTCAATAAGGATTCAAAATGTTCTCTTTTAAGATGTTATAAAGGATTTCAGTAAAGGGATAGCAATCACTTTCTTTTGCTTCATGTAAGTAAGGGATCTCTCTGGTCTGTTTTCAAGCTAAATTAGAACATTTCCTGTCGCTGTTTTAGATTATTCCGCAGTAAAAATGAAACAGACAAAGGTCTGCTGGTGTAATAATGAAGGGATGCCGAATTCTCTAAATGTCACACATCGTAAATAAGGGATGTTTTTTGTGGGGAGCAAAGCTCTGGTGCATCATCGGGAGAGCCGAGAGGCCGGCCGTGTCTTAATGGTATTGCAGGGTCGCGGTCTTTGTTCCCTTACGCCCTATCTTGTAGAACCTAATTGAGTAGCGGCTCTGAAGGGTGGCGATGACTCATGCACCCCACTTCGCCTGTGCTGCGTCTGCTACTTCAGCACCCAATTGGTTCCTCTATGGCCCTCTCAACGCCCTCCCTTGCAGCGACACCGCTCTCGGGTGAGCTCATCGCGCATTGTTTAATCTTCCGGTGGGCTTCAAGAAATCGAAACGTGCTTTATTACGGCAAAATTTATCAGCGGTGAAATTGACGAAATCGCGTATTCTTTGCTTCTGCAACTTAACAACCTCCATCAAGTATTTTACTTCCATTCCTTTTACACTTCATCCATACAGCAGTCTACCTTCAAAATCTCTCCAGATAAAATCTTCCTTGCAGATTGATTTTGGCTTTGTATGCCAATCTCAAGCCTTGTTTTCACCGGATGTGTGTTATAGCCATTTTTTAAATGAAATGCTTCGATTTAACCCCTTCCTTTAAAAAGTACACGATAAACCTTAATAAAATCGCCGTATCCCATCGAGTTCAATGTATAGTGTTACTACTTTCGTCTTGAATAAAAAATTGCCACAAAATAATAATAATAATAATAATAATAATAATAATAATAATAATAATAATAATAATAATAATAATAATGCTTTGCCTGTTACTTTCCTTGAGCAGAAACTATGAATAGTTCTTGTTTCTCATATTTAAGAATAGGAGGGCGATTTAATTAATAAAGAAACAACAAAGTATGTACTCTCTCTACCACACCCGATCTCTGTTTGTACTAAGCGTGTACTGAAGGAGGCTGCAGAAACGTGACAACGTTGTTATTCTGAGTGAACTTTCACGCGTAAATATAAACAGAGCTGGTTCACTGCAATGTCACGGGAAGGCTTGTCTCGTACGTTTCTTCAGTAATATGTAATGTACTGCGCATGTTCAGAAAAAGTACCTTTGTTATTGTGCTATACCCATGTCAGCGCTTTAACCGAATAAAAGAATAAAAAGCATTACTTCGTGGTCAATTTCTATCAGAGAGTGTACAAGCAAAACTTGCAACCGCTGGCGTGTTTAAATTATTTGCCATGCGTTTAATGTCAGACACTTTTAACAGTTAGAACCAACGAGGGTGGCACTGGGCGTTAATGCACGGGTTCGTGAACGGGAAGATCTGGTATTCCATTTCTACGAGTCATCTTCACTATACTTTTTCCCCAGGTTTTCCTCAGTCCTCATTAACGACAAATGCAAGAGGATCATAAACTTAGGTCTGCAAGCTTCCTTTTCAAATACACTTTTTCCCAACTTATAACTTCGTCTCATATACCAGCAGATTCATCGCCTGCGATGCCTCGGACGTTCAATAAAACCCTTCCTTTAAACTAACTAAGATGTTAATTTGAACAAATATTTCCAAATGGAGTATCTACGTGTCATCAACAGTTGTAATCTCGCATCGTTTTATGCTTTCTTAATAAGTGTAGCGCTCTGATTTATGATACTGCATTGGGCCAAATGGCTTGCACCGAAAACCAGGGTTCAACTTAAAATCTTGATTGAATCAATACTTTTTATTCATAGTTTTCCATCGATGAGCGTAACTTTCGAGGTGAGCCATTAAAATGAAGAATGAGAAAAATATTCCTACCTGAACATCTGCACGATGTATCTATCGTTCATTATATTAATAAAATATCTTCAAGTTTTGAAACCTGTCAGCATGTTGCAATAATTCCTTCTCAACATAAAATTAATAGCAAGCAAATGTTATTCCAATGTTAAAAGGGACTTTTTCCTCTATGGAAATAAAAATTACGACACAGTTATTTTTTGGTTGAACTGTCTTCATTTTCATTTAGTATTTCTAATATGAAATGCTTACAAATATCCCTATAAAATCGGACATTTATCGCAATGAGAGAAAAAATTTTCTATCTAGCATAAAAAAGGAGCAAAACTGTGCTCAGCAGGCGAAGAAACAAACACCAATTGCACATTAAAAAATACAATGGAGAAAACAACGGCCAAAATATTTGCAGCTCTGAAAGTTTAACACACAGCTTGCTTACGGAACAAAACACACAAGTTTCCACTCAAATAACGTTCAAAGGACCACATAAACGCATTGAAAATTAGTTCATTAGAGTATTGCGTTGGAGAAATGACATTATCCTATTTTATAGTCCGTTTTACTGCCTTCAATTCTGCTTTTTTAAATGCCATATATCACGGATTACGCTGATGGTGGGTAATCAATTGTACGGATTCGAGTGCCAAGCCTCATGCATTAATGCATGTGCTACTGAATTACAACAGCAATGTTACTGCGTCCAGCACAAGATTCCAGTCCGGAAACTATTAGACATGCTCCGTTTCTTTAACAAAAGGCGAAGAAACGAAAAATATCTATGTAAGCTTTAGACCAACGGATAAAAGGGGATGTTTCTTTTAAGTCCTTCCCTTGATCGAGCACTACATAAAATATTTTTATTTAATGCTGTTCTTAACTTACATCTTGAGATAAAATATATTCCATTTTTATTTTCCAATCAGAATATGAGTATTTGATTATTTCTTAGAAAACATACCCGCTGTCGTTTTCATAAATGAAATGCGGAGATCATAAATAAAGGTTTGACACCCTATCAAAGTTTCTACTGAATCTCGCGTATCCTTGTGCCCAAGTTATTCAACAGGGGTGTTTAGAACGTTATAAACAAATATAATGGGTTTTAATCATTCCCTAATTTGCCGTGCGATACATTACCTTAATATCTGCTTGGAGATAATGGAGAAGTACGTAGCTGAACAGAAAGTAGAGCCTTACTCAGAATGGGCGGTAATAGTTTAACGAATAAAACGCAGAAATAATCCTTGGAATGTTTCCTGTTACTGTCCGTACACAGGAAATAATTATGTCAAGTTGCACGAAGCAGTCACGGTAAAGGGGATTCTGAATAAATTGAAGCTTTTCTTCAAAAGACTATACTAGGACATGAATTGTCAGCATAAAGACGCACTGCAGACTGGTAAAACTCATAGCAACACCTTTTTGGGTACCAGATGGTGTTGTCAAATTGGTTTGTTGAATACTGCTGAGTAGAAAAACCAACTCAGAAAGTTATACGCCATCGCATCCACCATGCAGTCCAGGATTGGTGCTTATAATATCCATTTTCATGAACATCAGTATACTTTAACAAAAAAAAAAAAAAAAATGAAATAGTTGTCAGGACTTGTTAAGAGGTGTGATACATAAGTTTCCGACCTAACATAGAAGACAATTATATATACATATATATGTTCATGCTAACCTACGTTCATGTATGGACTGTAAACATTGTAAAAATTGAGCTCCTCACAGTTACAACAAAAAGACGATTTAGTAAATGAATGTAAAGACAGACTACTGAGACTGCAAGCATTACCTGAGATATCCACTTACAATGGGTCCTGGTCACTGTGACATCAGCGGAAACTGAAGGTGACAGATTGGCAAAGGAAGGGTGCACAATGAGTCAACCTTCACTCCCTTCTACCTATGCCATTACATGCAATGTAATTTCAAAGAGAATAAAGAAAGTCGTCGTGGACTCCTGGAGGACAGCAGCAGTTGGTAAAAGAGGGGAACCGAGTATATCAAAACCTATCTCCAACAATCTGCCCCGCGAAGTGGCCTTGGGCACGACTACCTACAAAAACATTTGCACAGAATCGACTGATCATCTCCTACACTGTACAGCACTTCAGGGTGGCTCAAGAGAACTCGTTAGAAGAACGAGTACGGATGTACTCGGTGGCACGGCGTCAAATGGCTGACCAGCCAAGAACGGCGTTGGCTGAAGGAGGATTTCTTTTCCAGCCTGCCATTTAAGAACGCTTGATATCAGATGAGTATTGTTGATTGTGAAATCGTGCCAGCTAGTTCACAATCTATAAGAAACTTTACATGACGGCCTCCACTTTTTGACGAGATGCTTTCACAGATATTATTTGGGGACATAAGCTTCAATGAAGTCCCCTCCCCGTCTTAGCCCAATCACTATACTTTCATCTTCTCGTGCATATTCTATTTCTTGTCATTTAAATATGGCACAAAGTTTCAAACTACTCGCTTTTACTACAGACTTCACTGCACTGATTTTGTTGTTCTTCAAAATTTCTATGCTTACTGCATACTGTAACGGTGTTTTTACACGTGCAAGCTCAACTCTGCAACTGCAACAATTACATAATCCTTTTAAAAACCACATCCAGCTGAAATCTATCAGGGAACGATGGCACAGTGCAGAGATCGATTGTAATGGTTTAGGCTTAGGATCTGCTCAAAGTTTGGTCCACATTTTCAACTTATTCTTACTTCGTCCTATAGGTTGGTGGTGCAGTGTTAATGGGGTTACATAAAATCTGAATCTGTTAGATTATTTTTTCCGGTTAACCAATTCCGGATAGCGCCCTCCCTATCATCTCTTTTTCCAAATGCTTTGCCAAATCCATAAAAATGTGAGTCACAACTCCGTGCTGATGCCAGGTGAAGTGTTTCCCACCAGGATTTGAAAAGCTAGTCCTTGACAAATGTAGCAGTGTGGGGCGATGGTATCGTGAAATACTCGTGCAGTTTCAACTTAATTAACGCTGGCAGAGATTTGAGCTTGTTTCTGCATACCAAAATCAAGAAATTCAACAGGTATACTTGGACTAGTTTTCATTACTCTGGGTTATTAATACCTTTATACCTGATAGAAAACTAAATTAAGGCGGGCGTAATATGTGCACTTTGCAATAGCAGTATGGAGCTCTGTTCAATAGTGAACGGTTATACCCAAGATCGCGGGTTCGAACCCGGCCAGGACCAATGGATTTTTTCGGGGCGTAAAAATCCTAAGTATGGCTTCCTTCGGAAGGTAAGTAAAGCCGTGGGTCCCGTGTCGTACATTTACGGCACGAAAAAGAACCTCAAGCCTGAAAGAGAGGCATCTGAGCCAAATTTGTCGGCCGTTTCACGCCCTGAGTTGAATGGGACGCTGATGACCTGAGCTGTTGAAGAGCGTCCATAAATAAATCATTCAAAAAAAAAAAAAAAAAAAAAGTGACCGGTTGTGTTTCGTTTCAGCAATGAATTATTTATTTTTCACTTCACTCCATTAAATACTTCATTCTCAGATTGTTTAAACTACGCTAATATTCATCTTCATTTGGTATATGGATAAAGCACAGGAAGATTTATCTTAACTCTATATGCAATTTCAGCTTTGTTTTTAATTACTTGCGCTGGAATATGCAGTTTGGTTTTGAGTTTCTTCTGGGATCATTGCCCACAAAGGCTAAGAGAGTTCACCATCCTTATAATATATGTGAAGTGAAATATTTCTTTGTACAAATATGAAAACTATTTCCATAAGTCGCAAAACTACAGCACCATGAACGTTGGTTTAATTTAATTTCCACCAACAAAACAAAATGACACTCAGCTGTTAAGGACATCGTTCCCATGTTATCTGCTTCAAATTCATCTCCTAATTGGTCCAGCTGACTAATTGGAAGTTATTTTTAAAACGAAATTTTCTTGGTTCACAGAACGACTTTGAAGTAACTTTTACTCAATACTCAAACTTTCCTAATATTAGTTTTACTGTATTATTTTTGGATATGAAAATTAAAAAGGAAGGTATTTAGAGCAATGAGTAAAGATTTTCTTGTGCGTGTATTTTGCAAGTGAAATAATAATTTGCCCCATACATTAAAATGCAATGGCTGTTTATTAAATCATACATGCTGCATTGCTTTGATGTAGGTTGAAATAGTTCTCACATTGTGGTGGTGTAACTGCTTTACGACGAATCACAAAATCACACTTGTTTTTATGTTAAACTCGGTAGAAACAAGTTGTAAATTAAACAACAGTGAGAGATATCATCCATTGCAATGCATTTGAAGTTGAATTGACGATTTGAGGAGGCAGGTTCAGGGCGACCTGGAAGTGACGTACTGATCAATACAGTGGTTCATATAAAAGCTGTACCTTCAGGGAGTTGAAGACAGCAGATGCAAGGATTCAGGCAATTAAAACTGAAACCCTTATACACCAAACTTGTTGCAATATTTCATTCAATATCACCGCACTGGCGCATTACATTCTCTGATTTATTGGCATTTTTACTTTATTTTTGGTCAGTTGAGGCAATTTTTAAAATAAATGGACACGCCAATTGATACAGCAGTATCTTTACTGGGTAAGTAATAACACATATAGAAATGCAAGAGAACCTGATCATTCCTGGCATAACCGATTGGTCTGGCATTTGGAGCAAGGGCCATTGGTTCATATTCGTTCAAAGATATTGAAAAAAAAAAGAAGAGAGTGTAACCTTTCATTCCGATTTTGAATGCATTAATTTATTTGATCAACATGCCCCTCCCAATTGATCTACCAAATTGAGGATTTCACCGAGGAGATAAATAGATGAATTGTGGAATTCCTTTGACCTGAACTTATGCTCTTTTGTGGGGAATTGCTAAAGAGGAAGTCTCTTCTATGAGACCAGCAAACCTAAACCCCCTCCAATAACTAATCACTGAAGCAGGATTGTAAAATATAATTGGCTAAAGGTGAAGGCGAAGTGTGCAAGTGAATCGAAACAAATAATAGTCACAAATGACTTTTGGAACCCACTGTATAATGAAATATTGCAATCGGTCTAGCCGATTTATTGGAAAAAACAATCAAACGTCCTAGTGATAAAATTGTAACAATTGCACGTAGAGACCTAAATCTTCAGGAACTACAGGAATGCTCAATTTCAACGCATGTTTATTTCGAAATGGTTTAGTAGTGCACGAGTGAATTAATCTTAGAAAGTAATAGACATGGTTTATAGTGAATGTGCACAGCGCCTTTATTTGCATGAAGTCTTAAGTTACGGAGAGAGCATTTAGTTCAGCAATAAAATATGACCTGAGTAGGACACAAACTGAAACTACTACCCTGCCATTTTCAGAAATTCAAGCAGCATTTGTCTGAATGGTCCAGGGTGCATTCCCTATGCTCGAGAAGAAAAGAGTAATTCTTTTTCAAAAATTAATAGCAGTTAAGCACCACTCTATTACTGTAAACAATGGTGTCAACACCTAATTTATTTTCCTTCGTTTCCTTGTCGTATACTGATTCTTGTGAAATAACGTATTTACTTTCACAATGGCATTTAAGAATTCTATCGTTTAAATGGTCCCAACTTTATTTAACGAGAGTTGAAAGATATTCCCTCAAAACCCCTTGTATTACGCCCACAACTGTTTTTCGCTTAACTTGTCGATGTGATCCGTTATACTCTTGCATGCTAAAGATATATGGGATGGCAGCGTCGAAAAAGGTGAACTATTTTGAAAACTTACTTTAAGAAACGTGCTGAGTATCGAGATGATGTAAGAACTCAAAAAGTTTACTTTTAACAAGACCCCTGGCCTAAGTAGGCATTCAAGAAATGTTATATGTACGCAATAGAATTTTCCAGTTTACAATACTTTGTAATGTTCTTGAAATTATCCCATAATGTTAACGTGCACATTGACGAGTGCACAGATAAAAGACTGTGTATATTTCCTTTGTTATCCCGATTCTTGTATTTTGTTTATTACAACGAGCAGGCGTTTTATGAGCAAGGCGTGAAATTACAGATAAGAGCATTTCTAACATACTGAACCGGATGTTCTATGATGGATACTCTTTAAAACTGCCCACAATGTATATGTTATACCTGTAGCTAAATCAGCCTGGGTACTGTTGCAAGCATACTTATTCAAATGAACTTAACCATTGCATAGGACAAATGATTTAGGATCATTACTGTGATCGATGGAAGGTAAGCAGATAGAAGTCTTTTGGGAGGAGATACTCAATTGAGAATGTTTAAACAAATCAATATATATATATATATATATACACACACACACACACACACACACACACACAAACTAAGGTTATTTAAATTACGGGATGACAGAGTGCGGCTGCTTACTGGGAGAAGTGAGCCGCCACGGCCGTATAATACATGTGCAGGCAGCACCTTGTAGTTAGTTTGAGGGAGACTTTGTTAGAATGGTTGCACGCTAGTGTGTTGCTCGGCGTTTTCATCGTGTGTTCAATTTGCGTTGATTGTTTTTCATTAGTAATGCTATTAAATAAATATACTTTTGCAACGGTTATTATATACGATATAAATGTGAAAACTGATTCTTGCATGACGATTCGCACCAAAATATCCGGCAATCGTGTTCCAGGTAGTAGAAAAACTGTTCACAAACTTCTTTAAAAGTTAAGAGACGGATTTCGCAAAGACACGAGATGTGTTCCGAACCGCTTTGTTCTTACGGAAGAAATGTTAAATTAAATATACACAGATGCGAGCAATGTATTGTCGCCGAAGAGCATTTTCAACATCTCTTGTAACACAGGCTAGAACTAATTGTGGTTTAAATACAGTACAATTTTATGCTTTCAGCACAAACGTTAATAAAAATGGAATATATTAATAGAATGTAATTTATTTATTTATTTTTTATGTTTTGAAGTATTTAGTTTTTGATTGAAGCAATGAAAAATGTTAAGAGTAAATTCGAAAACTGAATTAGGTGGCATTTAAAATGTTTAACTGCAAAGGGTAAATTGTAAAAAGGGGGAATGTCGGAAGCAAGTTGAAGTTTCAATGTAATGTTTCAAAGGGAATAGAATGCTATGAATACATCTGTAAATGTGAGAAAGGAAAAACTAATAAAATATTGCGCAATATAACATTTTGAAACCTCAAAGTGAAGAACGTACTGAAAGCAATAATTCGAGATTATAAAACAGTGCAAATGAATTTTTTTGAAATAATTGGGAGCACATGTACAAAAGAATGCATTTTCGCTGCAATACGAACCATAAAAGGAAGGAATTTAAAAAACGCTGTCGCGGCGAAGATGGGAAGCTCATCTATAGATATATTTTTCAATAGCTTGGAATGTCATTTACGTTAATGTGCACTTTCATACGCCTGGCACAGTGCAACTAGACGAAAACCATGCTCTAAGCAAGAGGCTCTCCTCCTTTGTCCACCTTGTGTGAGGAACAGCTGCCCTAGTCCATCATGATGGGAGTCCGCAAGAACATCGCAGGTGCAAGACCAAGGTATTCATTTATTCTCTCTCGCACCTGGCGATAAAAAGCCTTTTTCTGCTTGGTCGATTGCGAGACCTTCTGCCCAGTACAAGGAAACCATTGGAGTGCCACGAGAATGGCAAAGGTTTCACCGTAAATCCCATCTCGAAACCGAGTTACTGCTAATCCTCTCTACTAAGGCTTCGGTCTTACGTTTCACTTTTTAACTTTGCGTCCCTGTTGGCGATTTTGATAAAAACACGAACTTGTGTTGCCTTTGGAAAAGGTGTGCACCAGATTCCAAATGAAATGAACGTCATAAGGCAACACTATATTGATATGTCTGTATAAGTTAGCTAAACTTTCTAACCCTGGAATAATTACTATTAAACTTTGTTTAAAAAAAATATTAAACAATTCTAATAGAGGCCAGCGAAAAGCAGTTGTATGCTAGTTATATCGTATTACGTGTTTACAACACACATTTTATTAATAAAATAGTCAAGAATACATTTCAGAATGGAATTATTTTGAAATTTCAATACAGCCTTTCCTTAGGTGGGAAAATAATTAAAATGTTTCGCAAATGCTAAAGGCGAAATTAATGAATATTATACTTCCAGAAATTGGGAACCATCACCGACTGAATATCTGTCCTTACTTATAGCATAGTTACGTGTGGTGATTTTCAGCATTTTCAAGAAGTATGTGACGTTAAATGTACTGTTATGTTTTCAGAATACATGGAAATTTTCTTCTTTTTCTGGCATTAAGCCTTTTAACGCTTGTTTCGAGCTACAGATTATTTATTAGTTCAGTCATTTTTTCTTTGATCTTCCAATTTTTCGTTTTCCTTTGGGATGTAAGGTAGGCTTTCTTTTGTGTATCGTTCGTTATTCTCCCCACATGTTATAGCCATTTGTTTATCTATGTTGTAAAATTTTAGTTCACTTCTTAAATCTTAAAATTTCTGAACATACTCTTGTCTTATTACTCCTAATATCGAACTTAAAGCTTTCATTTCTGCCGCTTGCATCTACTTTTGCCTCTGGATATCATTGTCCACGTTTCCTATAATGCTTCTGTAAACAGAATTTTATTGTATTTATCCCGGTTTTATTTTTTGTTATTCTCTTAATGATTCCGTATATTTTTAAATGTTTCTATTTTATATTCAATGTCTACGTTTTTATGGAACAGCCTGAACATTTAAAGCTATTTACTTATTCAATTTCTTAATGTATTATTACGAATTTGTAACTTATGGAGTGATTTCCTGGAAAGCTATACACACAATTTATTTAGGATATGTCTAGTTCAAAGAGTGTTCTAGGCAGCAGATGTATCTTCTTTATCTGAGACTACGATTTGGTGTTCTGCGTATAGGAGATATTGCCTTGAAATTACTAGATATGTAGACTTTGCAGCTACTTACTGTCTCTTTCTGTCAAACTTGGAATGCGCTGTCTAAATATAAATTAAATAAGAGTGGGTAATGAATAAACACTCTTGTCTCACTTCCATATTAAAGTTTTTTTCCCTTGAGATTTCCATCCCCCCTCTCTTATGCACATGTTTGTATCTTTATATATCTCTTTAAAGATTGCAATATGAATTCGTATATCTCTATTGGTCATTTATATTCCATAGTTCGTCAGTTTTGTCGATTTCCTTTATGTAAATATTAATAACTCGGACAGTTCCCCTTTCTATTAATTGCTTTAGTATAAATGTTATCTGTGCATGGTCCCTTTTCTGCATCCCGATTGATTTTTCAGTAGCATTGTTTCTACAATGTTCTGTTTGTTCAAAATCTTATACGCTGTATTCATTACCCTACCATCTCTATGACTGGCTTCGAGAGGTTTCGGTTCGATTCTTGGTACCTGCTTAGGAATTTTACGAAGTTAGCGAGCTCTGGAGCGAAGTATGAGGACAATTGGGAAGGATGGAGAGGTGGCGTTCTTCGACCACGATAATCGAGTGATAGGCGACCTGCGGAGTGCCGGTATGCTGATCACATGCCCTGCTCAACACTGCCCTATATCAATGAAGTATTGCCGAATGAGAAGATAATAGTTTTCGCATTTAGTTTTACCTTTTAAAACGAATCTTCCCATACATTTTAAGGTATAAAATACCATTAATATATACAATCTGTCAATGTGTTTATATTTACTTATTAATTTAGACATTAATTCCAGTATTCTAAATAATTGGATTAAATATTTTAAGACTTCTGAAACAAAATCAAATATATATATATATATATATATATATATATATATATATTAGGTAATTTGATTCGTCATGTACATGCGAGTTGCATTTGAGTTATTGAATGAAAGCATTTTCTTATACAAATCATTAAAGAAAAAGTCACACTTCACTTAGACAAACTATATAGAAAGCTACAACCATCAAAATTAGAACGTATGCTTTGACTAAACGAGAAGCTTGTGAAAGAATCCCGAAAGTACAGAGTAGCCACTATCCTGCTTCAGTAATGTTTTGATGGGGGTTAGTGTTCACAACGCCCCCAATTCCGTCAAAAGGGAATAAAGATAACCGCCAAGGTGTACAAAAACCATTGTACTGGATCCTGCAGTGAAGAAAATTTAACATAACTATGGGCATTCCTGAACTACCAGGAATAAAAACTGTTAACATTCACAGTTTTCAGTTTGAGTCAGTAGTGAGTGCATACTGCAACATATCAATAAACGGCCAGACTTCGGTTCTGTGTGAGGGCAAAAAGAAGTCGCCTTTAGAGCCGATTGCTGCTTGGAATGCACGGAAAAATATATCAAAAGCAGATAAAAAGCATATAAACATGTCGTTATTTAACTAAAACCCTGTAAGAGTATTTATGACAAGACAAGGTACAAATATATTCAACACATGATAAAATTCAGCAGTTTCGTAGTTGGGAACAAAATAAACAAGACACCCTATATTAGCGTACACTATATTGGGAGGCTCAGAACATTATGGAGAGATGCGCTTTGAATTTGAAACGGGCTATTAGCCCGAGACATGAAGTGCTGAAGAGTAACATTATTTTCAACAAATACAATCGTTTTTATGCTTTCGCTTCCACTTAAAATTCTTTCGCGAAAATGTGTTACGATTACTGAATATTAAATGCAGTTCAACCCAATTCATAGGTATTTCAATGGAAACCAATGGTGTGAATAGAAAAATAAACAAACAAATAATGTATATGATTTTTCATTTTAATCGTTTTCTTTCATGATGTACAGTGAGGTTATTTGAGTTACAGGCCGGCAGGGAAAACACGCAGTCAAGGCCTATAATGCATGTGCAGGTATCTGCTTGTAATTAGTTTGAGGGAGACTTTAGTAGAGAGTGGTTGTGCTTTCGTATATTATTACTCTGGGCTTCCATTGTGAATTGTGTTAATTATTCGTTCATTTATGACACTACATATAGTCTTAATATGTACGATATGTGTGAAAACAATTTCTTGCATAAAAGAGGTATGGCGATTCGCAAGAAAATATCTCTGTAACCATGTTTCTGTTGGAGAAACTGTTGGCGAACTTGTTAAAAAGTTGAGATACAGGCGCTCTTAATGACAAGTCCCGAATCGCGAAGAAAAGACAGATGATATGAGGAATTTATGTCATATTTATACAATGAGGGACACCATATTTAACAGAGGTTAGTGTTTATTATAATCAATTTTAAATACAAATTTCCGGTTGCAGGGGCTGCACTTCCCCAGTAAGCAGCCGCGCTTAGGCGGCCCATAACTCAAATAATCGCGGTAATTAAATTATTCAATATTTTTCTGAGTCAGAAGCAACAAATATTTTAGATATTTTAAAGTTAAAACATTTTTGTTAATTACATTTTTCCAGTGTTTTTAAATATTTGTTAAATTAACATATATTGAAATTATGCAATAAAATATGTTTAAAAATTTCCACAGGATCTGTAATAAAAGCATAACCCCAGGAACTGACATGAAGCAAAGTTTAAATGCAATTCTCTGAAAAGTTGCCATGAAACAAATTGCATACATAATAGCAATTTCAAAGTGTACCTTGCGGGCTACACAAGTTTCGCGCTAATTCTCATGTATGATCTCATTTTTCAGCGTACGCGAGACATTTTTCATGATAACCAAATGCAATGAATACAACATCGGAAATCTGACTGGAGTTTATCTTTATATAAATTATGCTCCATTTCAATGGCTTTAACTTATTGAACTACAATATTGTCACAACTAATATCACACGATGTTCTAGAATTACTAGAGTAGCGCGGTAATTGTATCTAGGAAACTCAGAACATATATTTATATGAACTACTTCAGAATAAATTCGAATCAACATAATATATACCTAAAATTAGCTGACAAAAAATTAATAATTGTAAACATTAAAATTTACATTTATGATTACGTATTCTGAATCGTGAGTCTGGAATAGAAAGTAGTTTAATACAATTCGATTTACTTACTAATGCCAACTGAAAGAAATAAAATACGAGATATAACAAAACTAATTGGATGTATTGAGTTTTTATTGTTGTTATTATAGGAGTACATTTTCATAATTTCAGCTAATGAATCGATCAGCTCAATAAAATTTTATGGGAAAACAGCGTTTGTGACCCTGAGAAGACAAAATGCAGGTCCTTGCGTCAAAATGGTTGCACTAAAAATTTACAGCGATATGCGGCTGTGATTGGTTGAAATTCAAATATGACGTCGCAAGTGAAATAACTCAATCAAAATGGACCGGTTAAGGCCATCTCCCCTATTTGTTTGCCATACCACACTGCTACACTTTCCTATCAACAGAAAGTCATATGACGCCGCAAAGGGCTAGGGATGGGAGGGTATGCGCCCACATGATCAGCGCTGGTAGAAGGATAGGGATACATATAAAAGAAGGCATGATCCCTCCCTCATTTTGAACATAAGACCCACACAGGAATTTACCTATTTAGTTTAAAAATACTTCAGATAATGATTATTGCCAAAACGTTGTGCCGGAACATTTGATCTAAAAATTAAATCTGATCAACTTTTCTCCATGTTTTAATTTTTGAAGTCCAAAAATGAGTTGGCTTTTGAACGAGCTAATTACCATTTTACCTACTATTTGTACTCTCAAAACGCAGATAAAAATGGTGTATAAATGCCTTTTCCCAAATATATACATTCGCTGCTTTATAATAACTCAAAGAATAGAATGTTAATCGAAATCAAGGTTAAATAATCGTGTTCTAGGAGGTGAACGATGGGGTTCTGATAAATGTCCTGTGGTTTTTAGATTCCGCAGCAAAAATCAGCATGTACTTCAGATAAAATTACTGACTGGAACACTCCCATAGTCCTATTTCTAGATAAGACCGCGTTTTTTTGAGCACAGCTGTTAACAAGAGTTAGAATTGGGGTTTTAGCCCTTAACGAGGTACATTAGCGCAGCATCCGCCATGCCGCCTACTCAGTACGTCAAACAGGGCTCGCGACATCATCCACTGGCGCTGTGACGTCAGCATCACAGAGAATCGTTAATTTAGCCCGACTGATCCAACTTCTGTTAGTCCACTTTCAAGTGAATGGAACGACCATGCATTTAGCGGAAAAAGCACAGCTTCTCACAAGAAATAACGGGCAGTTAGAATGCCGTACTATAAAGTCAACCACATTTCTATTTCATTCTGAATCTACCGCATATTTATCAACCATGACACTGTTATATTATACATCATTTTTATTAGCGGAGGTTTCAGGAATGACATTTTCTTTACCAACGAAAAAATTGATAGTAACTGCTCAACATATAGATTAAAAAAAAGTTAAAACCTGACGCGGGTTATATTGTCTATTAACGTAGTTCTTGAAACATCTGAAACACGAGAACTGAACACTCAGCCCAAGATCATCAAAGAAACCAACAAGTCAAGCAAAGTTAATATCGTAAAATTAAATCTACATGAAAGGAAGCCGGTTCTGCAATATTTGTGAAGAAAATGTGAGGAATTTGAGAATACGTGTTCGTTATGCACACTGCAGGCCTGAATAATTTCCGGGAGTGACAGCAGAAGATATGAAACCAATATTAGGCTCAAAAGTGGAAAAGTGAAAAACTTGGCATTTCTCTAACAATGAATTATTTTTCACTTAAACTAGTTTTTTTCCCCTGCATTTTCTCGAATTCACATTACTGCCTCCAACTTATTAGTAGGTCAACTGAGTATCTACATCACAAAATAGTTCATTCCAGAAAATGTGTCTCTGTGATAATTGACACTATTTTTTTTTTTTAATTGAATGGGGTTTAACGCCCGTTTTTACTACTGAGGTACCACAGGCAATGAACACCGATGATATCAAGAGATAAAATGATAAATTGGGAAAGGATTGTTTTTCTAAGGAAGGAAACGTTCCAACGGTATTTGCCATTTATGAGAACTGAGGAAACCCCGGGAAGAAGGGGGAAAAAAAAAACCCGCCAGGGAGGACGATCCAGCGGAATTCGAACCCTAGACCTGCAGCTCATGAGTCCGCGCCTTAACAACCTCTGCCACCCGTGGCGGTAACATAAACCTGTTCATAAAATTTACTTATTCCTAATCATAACTAGGCCACATTGGGTACAGCTGCCTTATTTAGCTGTAATAAACTATTACACATATTGCAGTAAATATCCATATATCATTATCTATTCGCTTCGAAAATGACACAAATTACGTACTCTACAACAATCTATTATATGCTTTTAAAAGTTTGACACCAGGATTTTATTTTCTGAATGTATAGTATTGCCGATAAAAGCTTTTATTTATGCATTGAATCCGAACAAGTATAAATTGCAAGCGAAAAGCAATTAGTGGACGGATATTTTTTCCCGTTTACCGCTGTGCGGATTCAGGGAACGTAATCGCGAAATCCCGCCCAGGACGCCATGGTATTAATGGATGTATTGTGTGCACTGTATTACCCACCTGAACGTCCCGTTTTAATGAAGATGCATGGAAGGAATGAGATTTATGGCAATTACGGCAGCATTCATGTGGCGCTATACAAAAGAGTTTTTGTGGGTGCAATGAAAAACCGAAAGATAAGGCTCGGAATGCTTCTTTATGTTTCAAATTCCATCGGACGTGCCCTGCGGTCTCTTTTCATTGGAACAATGCTGGCTTAGGCAATTCGGTTGTGAAAATAACATTTCTCTGTTCTCCTTCTTCAAGAATTGGAACCGAGGACTTGTACAAACTTTCATCGTCAAAAGCAATTATCTGATATGCGACTTTTCTTTCCACAATCGAAATAGCATAAACAGAGCAACTTTGTTCATTTCAATAGCTTAAATAAATAAAAGATAAGCTTTATACATTGTGTTTTTATGTAGAAGTTATTTATTTACTTTAAAACTGAATTGTTTCTGGAAGGAAAATTATAGCGCAAACATGCCTTAAGCCCATTATATCTAAGACTACTTTACCATCACTTTTCATGCGTAAGACACCTGCTCTTAATACTTAAAACTGAGCGTTATAAATATAACAAATTCTACACCGGCATTAACAAGAGTGCGGCTCCGTTTTTCCCCATCATCTGTGTTCACTCCATTAATTTTTCAGAGTTTCCAACCGTTATGTAACGCTTTCATTATCAATGAATAGAAAGCGAGCGCAGACCGTGGGGCCGAAGCGAGCCGCAGTAAGCCACCGGATCCTTCGGTTCTAGGATTAATTTGAGGTTAGCCTTAGATGTGGGATGAATTGATTGCGAATTTCCATTTTTCCAGCTTTACCCCTTACTCCTGCTCTGCATTTCTTGCTGTTAATAATGACCGTGATATTCGCACAACACGCCGCCATTATCTCCTCCTTGGTCCAATTTTAGCTACAAACGTCGACGCACTTTAAGGAAGTGATGGGTAGCTTTCAGCGCAATCACATCATCTAATAAATTTTTATATTCGCTCTTCCATGTTATTCTAGGTAAGAGTGTTACTTCTGCATTGAAAATATGGAAGCTTTAAGAAAAACTTAAATCAAATAATTTGTGAATACAATTATTAATAATTTTTGAGTTAAAATGGTATTTTATCTTGTGATTAAAATATTTGTGAGGGCCTAATGCCTTTTAACACGTGTATAATTTAGACAGTCCTTGATATTTATAAACAAATGATACATAAAATTGATATCAATCATTCCAAACACTCCAATTTCATTTATTTACTGCAGTGGCTTTGACCTTAAATATATTTATTTATGGACGCTCTTTAACATCTCAGGTCATCAGCGTTTTGACCTTAAAGATAGCACTTACAAAAGAGAGAAGCATTATCTAATAAATTAACAGTAAGTACTATTTATTCTCTTACATACCAGTATTTAACAACTTTCAATGGTGACACTACAACTGGGCAATTAGTGAGATGTTCAGCATCCTCTGGTTGAATTGAAAGCACGCTGGGCTCTTTTAATGATGTCAATATAGTGCAGATGATTTGTTATGTTATATTAGAGGAGGCAGAAACTCGCGACTGCCTCTTGTCTGGATTATTTCGGCACTGATATTATTTCGTGCTTTCATTCACATTTCTGGATACTGGTCTCGATGTGTTTTAGAGTTTATTTATCACACTATTCTTTATTGCACTCTCAGTCAAACCACGGATCTCTCAGATTTTACTTTTCAAGTTCAGGCCAAGCTTGTTTTATAAACAGTATGGCAGTAGCCGCAAAACCTTCTGCCCATGCTTTATAGCACTTGTCTACCACTTTAATTTCTTTCTTTGTTTCGTTACTTCTGATTGATTTAGATGTTTGTTCAGGGATCTGAATATGAAGACTCCGTACGCATTTCTGCTAGGTACGATGATCAGCATTTTTAATGATTGCTGTTTCCATTAGAACAGATATCTGAACCCTGCCGATAGCAAATTTCTCTTAACGTAGTATGCTCATTAGGGAATTCTCACTCATACCTCATTGCGTTTTTCCGCAATTTCAAAATATTTCTAACTGTTTGAGATATGCTATTAGCATAACATGCACCGTTCTACGAATTAGATATTTTCGAAACTCAACAATTTTGCAAAATTTCGTGCAACTTTAATTTTCAAGCTTCTTTTTTTTTTTGATACTGCTTAAAATTCATTGAAATAATTCTATGTATAGTCAGACTTAGTATCCTGTTGTTACGCTTTTCATCTCCTCTTGTAAAATATTTATATACACATATACGTAGAGTAACCTACAGGTGCATAGTTCGTTTTTCTATGTTGGCATTTTTATCACCTTCGGTAGATATTTGACTCATTTCCTGCACTTGTTTGTAAGTTATCAAACAACCTACAACACCACAAGCATTATCTGTCACGCGACAACCCGGGCTCTACTCTTCCTGTAAAACATTTCCACGAAAAATGTATACCTGTTTCAATGAAGTAATAATCATCTCATTCTGCTAAACTAAATTTAATAACACTGGAAGGTTTAAGTGTTAACAAAATGCAATTTCCGGTTTGAGTGAGTGCATCTGTTTTGATATGAGCTATCGAAAAAGCATTTATTAAATTAATTTGCTCAGTGTCTCCTATGCCGCCTACAGCACAGGAAGTAACAAGCTCATCCTCTTAACCTGATGAAAGAACGCTTCTCATTTGTTATTGCGTTGGTCTGCAATCCATGGCAGCCAAATGTGGCTGAATCCTAGGGATGTTTTTATGCAGTTCACGGGCGATATCTGCCAGCAATATTCAAACAGTACCCGCCATTTGGTCAGACGGTTTTTACATACTCACTCAGCTCAAACTCGTCTCAATAAAATATCAAGCCTGCATTATACCACCTGAGCCGTGACTATAAACTGTAGGTATAGTTAGTTGGAGATAGTATGTTCATATGAAATCGAAAAAGATGTTACGTTGATAAAGAACTAAAAGCACTTAGGATGTTTTTCAAACAGATAATTAGGTAAAATTAATATATATAGCATAGCCTGTAACTTCATATTTAAACAAATAAATGGCGAAAACCAGGGAGATGTGAATTGCATTCTGAAATAGCCCCATATCGGAAGCGGTCTTTGCTTTCCGCTTCTGCCTTTCGTATTGTTCAAAACTAAATAGAAAATACAGAATAAACTGAACCCCGTCTTCAGCAGGTCAGCAGCGTTGAACATATGGGGCAGTCTCGATTTCCAGTACAAGAGAGCTTAGCAGGATGTCAGTGATTCGAGTTCCAGTTTTAGGTTGGGATGGAAGTGCAGATTAAATGTTTATGTTGGATGCTTGTACCTGCTTGGCGATTATCCCTACAAAACTGAGGCTAATATCAATCAAATGTGAAATAGGAATTAATAACATCGTAATATTGAGTGCTAAAAGTATAAAAGCTATTTAAACGTGTACACACAAGGATTAATGCATGTGGTACAGCAGTTTGAATGAAAAAACTACTTACAGGTGAAACGTTTTTGGTAATGTTTGAAAGACGTTTCCATACTGAACACACATTAGCTTCGGTCTGAAAATTTCTCGGCTTTGAACATTCAACTGGAAAGAATTGTTTTTAATATTGGTATTTCTGTCTTAGGCATTCATAGGAAAAATCACCTAATATAAAATGGAGTAGTTTAACGCCAAAAGAAAAGTTAAAAAAAAATATGTTTATGGAAAGTGTTAACGATAGAATTGACAATGACCTATGTGAAAAAGGTACTAAAATGAAAACAGCACAATTCATTAAAAAATAAAAACGACATTGTCATCAGAGTGCATGAATTTGCTTAGACTAATAGAAAGGAACGTGAACTTGTTACCCATTGCACATAAAAAGCTTTGCACAAGCGTGCTGTGTTTGTATAAAAAATCGCTACAGAGTTTGCCCATTTTCTTGAGTCGATTTTTTGAATTGTGAACCAGACGTATCGAAATAGCAGTAAAAACCATGGGTAGAGGCCGCTATTGCAGTAAAAGTTGGGGAACGTTTACTTATTTAGAAGGACAACTATTCCAATGTTTTTAACCAATCGGATGAGAAAATTCTTGGGAAAAATAAACACAAAAAATAGCTTTTTATTAGGTGATTGTAGCTGCTTACAAAAGTGTTTTAGTGACTGGATAACTGAGAGATTCCAAGTATTAATTGTCGTAGACCTCCACATGTCCCTAAAATGTCTGAGCCCTTCCTCGCTACTCAGCGTTTTAGTGCATTGTTTCATTTATATTGTAATGTTGTTTTCGTATTAAGCAGGTGTATGGTTAAGGATTTGAAAGGAGAATACAGGTTATTGTTGAGGATAATCACCGGTGAGATCTTTTAGACATAGCATTAGGTTCAAAGAAATGATTCCGTCTGTCGCATGTCATCCTCTTCGCTTTCACAAACACACAAGTGCCACAAAATTTACTATAAAGACACTGCGGAACATTTTCAGCTTCTTCCTAATCCCAAACTGTAAACAGCCAAATTTAATTCCACGGGCAACATCTATGAGGCATTTGGCCACTTATGTGGAAGTGTGTGGTGCCTGAATAGCAAAATACTTTCCTGAGTAACAAGTCAAGTTCAAAGTGCAGCAGAGTAACCACACACACAACCGAAATATACCCACATCTAAATACCCGGAAACTCTGTTCAAAGCAAAACACAGCTTTTGGACTCTTTAATTGCGAAATGCAAATAGAATCCCGCGCCAAAGTAATATTTCATAACGTTAAATTGTCCCCGTACAAAATATAAATTACTGACCTACCTTTGGTGGGCTAACGCAGTATAAAAAGGGATATCATCCCATGGGAAGTTGGGATTAATTTGTTCAGGGGTTGTATGTGTATAACCCCCCCCCCCCCCCCAGTTTCGCGATAAATTTAACTACCTTATAGTCCGCACGAATGGTTTCAAACTCCATATTTCTACAAATAGTTTACTCTGCGAATAATCCCTGTGACCGGAGTTGATAATTTAATTGTGGATCTGGTACAAACACGTATACTAAAAGTGAAACTGATTGAAAAGTCATCAGTCCCTAGCACGAATATAAGCGTATTACTAATAATCCGAATCTTTTTCCGGTCGAACTCTGTGCGGAGACAAGCAAGTGAAATTTATACAGGGTGTCCAATTTATCTTGCTCACCTAAAATAATTTGTTTAAAAAGATTTATTTGAAATATCTTTTAATTGACGCATTAGAAAGTTATTTTTGGACTAACTAGATAAATGGGACAGCCTGTATATAAATAAAGGGCATTTTCTTAATGCTCTACAATGGAAGTGCTTCGGCAACGTTTATATTTGATCAGTTTTGCTTCCTTTAACGATGTTGAACAAGCTGTTCATTGTGGAGCAAAAATTTCTCTATCAAAGGATATTTTCTTTATTTCACTTCTCAATATATGTGGGAGGCCCACGACCAGATGGTTCATTTTATACATTCCGTTTTATCCGGAATGAATGAAGTTAATAATTTTAATGACAAAATTGAATGACTCGCTTAGTATTTTGTCATCTAAATACACTCCACTGAAGTATCCATGCTAACACAAGAGGACTCTGCAATATAGCACAGGGAATTTAAAAAAAAATAACGCTATGTTACATTTGAGTCAGCATTGGACCTTCCTCTAGGAACACGAAAAGTATTAAAACGCTATGAGTTTAGAGTAGGAAAGAACGATTTAAAGATTTCTCACTTTCCAGTACGTGGTTGGAATCCGCCTTACAGGCATTTCTTTTACATTTTCCACCTGCACGCAGCCTTTCGTATTTTAGAAACTTAAGCATTTCGAATCTCTCGACTCCGAATGTAAAACTTCAAACAAATTCTACTATGAAATTTACCTCATGGTCTTGTGGGATTACGTGCGCGGAAACAAAAATATCTAGGTTACTCAGATAGGCAACGCGAACGCTTGGAACCTCTATAAGCAATGTAAAATGCTTGTATATATTCACTTCATCTGCGTAAATTAGATAAGAGGATAAGGCAAAGGGAGTCCGAACGTTGATCATTTCCAATTTTCCCATCATTTTATTTTCATGTTATGTGAATATTTATCACTTTCTTAGCATTTCTGGTAAGACTTTATTAGAACAAATAACACGGTTTTCATGGAGGTAAAATTGGCGAATAATATTTATCCTTGAAACTATTTAAATTAGGTTTTGGCTTGATTTATGGTGGAATTTACATTTTGCTTTTTAATATGCCGTTTCATTATCGCCACTGACTTTAATGTGAGCGTTAGTACCTCAGATTCCCGTAAGAACGTAATTTTGTGTATAGGGATTCCCACGCCGATTTTACTGACTCGTGAATGCAAGTGACAAACTTATAACACAAACTCCTACAGAACTGTATATCCTTTAAAATAATTATATAATAAAAACAAGAAAGAATACAGAAAGGCATCTACTAACTTGGGTCATTGTTTCACGGAGGTGAACTAGTGTTAGTGGGCAGTTAAGACGTAAGTTGTCCGGGAACATCCGATAGGGAAAATGGAGGTATGAAATTGGCAAAGCACGTACAGCGTAAAAAACGGCCGTTGGCAAACTTTACAATAATGGAAGAAAGTTTAAAGAATGCCCCTTTTCCATATTTAACCTATAAAGGTAAGCTAAACTTGACAAAACAAGTTACACGTATTTCATCATGTTTTACATAAAATAGAGTGATTACTTTATCTTTAAAATATGTTATGCAGAAAATTAACCGAAAGACTTTAATTAAGAATTAAGCACTTGCTAAAAGGAACAAAATCCCAATGTTTTAACGTGCTACAGAAAAAGAGTGCATAAATCGCTTTACAATATTCTACACCGTCTCCTGTAAAAGCCAAAGATGATGTCGATATAAGTCGATACTTATCGATACCTTTAAATTAAATATTCCGTAAAAACTGTCTGTTCATTACCTAAGAACAGAGCAGGAAATTGTTTATGTAAAACTGATAAGACTTGCATCATTAAAAGTTTGGTAGTGCGATACAATTTATGCATTGCCCCTTCTCGATTGTCTTTATGCAAAATTTATGAGATTTAGCTTTTGCTTTTATATTTTTATTGTCATATTTTGCTGCTGAATTCTGGATAATTTAATGTTTATCTCATTCTGATATCATACTCTGCACCAAAGATGCCCATTATTCGTATTTAACATCATTATGGGTTACAAATTAAAAACTTAGAAATCATTGTAAATTGTCGAAATGTTGCTTAAGTTTTAAAACCGTTAAGTTTTATATATGTCTATGGGATTGAATTTCCTCCTAAGTTCTTGGATTGAACATTTATGCTGTGAGCTCCGCTACCTGAAGAATTACCCAAAAGTAAGAAGCCCATTAACACAGAAGCCTTAAAATGTTTCTTAGTTCCCTGCCCTTAGAGATTAAGGTGCTCAAATTTCCCCGCTAATTGCTATCACTCCCGCTCCTTTGCCACGTGCAGTACACCACGTGTTCAGTGAGAGTAAAAAAAATGAAACTGAGCTTGAAAAAATAAATCCAAGGAGCCCTCGCATATAACAAGAAAGCAAGTGCTTTTCGTGGTCTTTCACCACGTCTAAAGATGTTTACATATATGCAAACAACGCTTAAGAAAATCACACCAGTGTTCTTTCAATTTACATTTACACATACGTTTTTCTATCTGGAAAAGTAAAAGCCCTTTCCACTCTGCAGTTATATTCTTCGATTAAGTGATACAAATGTGTGAATGGAATTTCTTCTTCTGCCCGTTTTCAAAAATAGCAAATTCCATGCTTGTTTGATGGACCAGCCAGCTTCTTCGAACCCTTGGACCTCCAATAGCAGGAGCGAATCAGGAACGAAATCATACGTGCAATCTTTCAGACAATGATGAGGTTACAGATTATTTACACATGAACAAGATGAACGTTTATGATGCCAATGAAAAAAAATTGAGTTCTATCGATATGGAACTACAGAATGACATTTTTCGGCCATTCTGTGTATTTTGCGAACACATACAGGAGTTTTAAAAGCAAATGTTGTTTAAATTAAAACTACGTGCAATGTTAGAGAAAACACGTGAGTGGTTACATTTTTGCAGGTTTTTTTCTTTAAGAATATTCTTACAATCACTATTTCATATACTTAAAAATGAAAGCATCGTCCTGCAATAATCTACCTGATTTATAAGTGCGGAAACAAAATAGTATGCCGCTCATTTTAATTAATCTTTGTCATGAAGTTATTTTTAATATTTAAATACATTTTAACAGAAAATCTTAGAACAGCGTATGGAATTAAGGGAAGGAATAAAATGTTACTTTTGAAGCGTGAATATATAGGCGCAATGCCATGTTTATACACCATAGCTAGCAATTGTTATACGTCCAGTAAATTAGAGATCTCATCAGAAAGAATTTTGCGCGCAGGACGTTATTTCACCTTATTCAAGGGAACATGTGCAAGAGGTCGTATGAATATCTAAATATCTTCTATGCTGCAGCTTTATTTCCCAAACTTGGAAGATTTTACTTTTCCATCTGTGTATAATGCAATACCTGATTCAGCTAGTTGTAAAAGGATAGGGTCGCGTTACGTTTTAGTGGCATTTTCCCTATTATGGTTAGGGGACCAGTAAGAAATTTGTGACTCTCACCGAACGAAAGCAAACTCGCCCCACTTTACATCCAGCTTTGCAGAATGCCATCAACGTTACCTGAAGATGGACTAACTCTGAAAGCAGACCACTATGTCTGCAGGGATACACAATAGAAATGCAGACAACATATAAGCAACAGTAACTGATAATGTACAAAAGCAACTGGTGGTGCGTCTTGAAAATTTTGGGTTACGGATCTTCGATCTTCCTTGCCGAAGTTCTAACTAACTGAGCCACCGTGTTTTCAAAGAACAGAAACACGAATCCGGCTACGGTATTCCAAGAACGACTGCATTTACCAGATCACAATAGGGAGAGTGAAAAAAATAAACAAATAAAAATAATAAAAGGCGGCCGAAGTTGCCCCACTATTGTCAATAGTAAATACGAAACTACACAGCATTACGTTTACATTTGGAACATTAAGAACCTGAAATTCTATACAAATAATATTTCTCATATGTTAATGAAATATAACATATGCATTATAATCTCCACAGGCAAGCACAGCCCCTTATAAAATACACTAACTTCCAAATTATCGACAAAGATGGGATAGCAACACATTTATCGTCTATTTTAATGAAAAGTACATAATCTTCCTTGGCAATAGTTATAAATGGGTGTAACTCTCCTGTCTTAACCTCACTTGCAAAGTAATCGAAACATAACATCCTCCTCACACCATTAATTTAAAACAATCTCGCTCCAAAACCAGCTTCATACATTCTTTCGATCCTGTCATTCCTAACCCTTACGTGACATATGATGGTAGATTGGGGAAAATTGCACGAGCAAAAGGCACTCCATAACCACAAATTTTGGTACAAAGATATTAAGACACATTACACATTAAGTGATTAAGACACATTCATCATTAACTTCAAAATTTGGATTGTGCATACTGTTTAGGAAAAGTAAATGTGATATTATGCAATGAGGACATACAAGAGCAACCCATGTTGTACTAACCCCTTTCTTTACAAGTTCCTGGTAAGATTTCACTAAATCGATATAACTTTATAAAAAGTTAACAAACTATAATACGCTACAGTTGATTTACATTCTTACCATAAACCACTGTAATAAACCAGGAACTGCAAAAAGTCAAATTAACAAAGTCATAATTAAAACGTCAGCTGTTAAATAATACAAATTTATGGTGTGTGTTGTGTCTTATTTACAATCTAAATTTAGGAAATCCAAATTCAAGCAATGATTCCACTACTTAAAACTTCTGGGCACAACTTGCAGTCAAACTGGCTTTCTTATAAATCCATTATTTTTATATTGCACTTGCATGCAGGATCTGCTGCAAAACAATGTTTATTCGTTAACAAATGTTCAGATATGCTGTAGTGTTCTAAAATTCTTCAACAGCTGTGCCCCACAACGTGCAGCTCCTTGTTTACAATTTCTGCACCCACCTAGCTCTCAAAAGAAAAGTTTAAATGCTTCATTTGTTTTATCTCGTAGTGAGTCAATACCTCGTGCGTGCAACTTTTCATCTATCCACGTCACTGGGAGAGCCTACTTTCCAACCACTTGACCACACTTCGCCGATCGTTCGGTCTTGTTGTCGATCGGGTAGCCGTCACCTGGTAACGTGATAAATTAGCAGACCTCGGGGTGACGTGAGGGCGCCATTTATCTTGGCGGCAGAGGGCGCCCAGTTGCTGTCAATGCAAGCCGCCGTGGCGTGAGCAAAATTAACATCCAATCTCCTAGTCAACCGCCGCATTGTCATTTCCATTCATTAGGATCCAGATGGGACCGATCTTTTCAACGCCGATCTCGCTAAAAGCAATTCAAATGCACGTGGGTTTACAACACACTCCACCTACTGTTAAACGGCGTTGGACAAGATGAAGGTATCTTCAGAGTCTAGTCACTCAGATAGCCAAATTAGCGACGTCACTTTTCATGTACAAATCAAATTTCAATCTCGTGAATGCCTTGCGCTTCAAGTCTTCTTGTCGTCCTGGGTCCTGTTCCACAAAAGTGTAGTCTAATACATTGCAAGTGCATGGAGCTGTAACTGGTAGCTTAGGAGGAGTCTGTTACAACTTCATATTTACAAGTGTACAAGAGGTTTTTCCTTATTTTGTTCCGCAGCAGTATTAGTCGTGCACTTGTAACCTGTAGAAAATCCTACAACTGTATGAATGTTGATAATTTTAAATATAAGTGCAAGTTTAATATCTCTTAAATTATTTTGCGAATCATTTGACCCTGAATATGTGAAACACTACGAAAGTGATAATGTTGAGAGTAGGAATAAGTAAAAAGAAAGAATAATTCAGTACATGACTATACTGAAAAGCTTCAGTTTTTGACTGATATTGGCCTTTCCTGTTTCAAATGCCTATTTCAGTTCAGCATCTAATTTTTTTATCTTGCTAAATGCCACGAAAATGATTTCTAACTATTCCCTATTCTCTTTGGACACAAATTTTTTCTTATAATGAAAATATGACTGCTACACATGTCAGAATTCGGCGAGCCACATTGCAGATGTTTTGTAAATTGCAATTTTTCTGAGAAAAAAGAAAGTATAAGATTCTCTTCCTGATAATTCAAAAACCCATAAGACAAACTCCACTTTTTGTAATAAAGCGAACACGCGGGACTGAGAGGTGAACAATGACATGGAAGCTTCCCCCCCAAAAGAAAGAAAAATCAACTTCGCAAGTGCCGCGTGGTTACGAAATCAAACAAATACTCCAACTTGAGAATAGCTCAGAGATTGCGTGTCTACCCCCAATGCTTCAAGTTTGAAATAAACATTAACCCCCCCCCCCTGAATCCGCTCTAATTTACTGCCTGCCGCAAACTACAACCGCAGTTGTTCAATAATTTTTAAATAATGTAGCACCTTCCTGCTAGAAGTACAATGTATTATAACTGGTTCTAATTCAACTAATGCTCGTCCGGGCTTAAGTACTCACGTAGCAACGGATAACATCTAAATATTTTTTCCCTGAACCCTTACGATTGATTACATTTAAATTAAGACGCCAGGCCTATAACGTCCAACTTGACAGAAAAGAAGATGGATGAATGAAGGAATTAAACCAGTATTAACATGCTACCGCGACAAATATAACTTATTTAACACGACTCAAACAATTGCAACAGCCTTCAAAATGTTCATGTTCCGTACACTAGATTCTTGGGAGGAGGGGGAGGAAAGGAAAAAAAACAGAAGTAGTGTAAATTTTCTCCCCTTATCATGAAACCCCCTTACTTCGACAATCGATTCTAAGCATGACATTCCAACCCTTCAGGTTTTCAATTTACGAATATATTTTAATCGAAAGTATCATAATATTGACACTAAAACTAGCACAAAGAAAACCTTCTGACCGCAGATACCCAATGATCTTTAGAGAACATGCCCCCAATATCAAAGAAAGTCAAATCCTATTTTCTCTCGCTCTTTCAGATCTTTGCATTTGGTTTTTAAGGCACTGGACATTCCTTGTGAACGATGGGAAATTCACAATAACTACGTTGGCAAGTCACTCCTGACGCAATGTAAATCAAGACACTTCCAGATAATAAAAACATTTCATATTAAGGAACAATGCGAGTGAATTTTCTAATGTTCCACATTTTTGTATAGATTTTTCTGAAAATTTTATTGTGATTACATTGCTGTTAAGTTAATATGTATACCAAATTTCATTCGCATTGGATAAATATTTTATTTTATACACGGCTCATGAATTAAGAAAATTGGTTGGCATTTTTGTAATTGGAACTTTGAACCACATACAATGTTTTTTAAATAAATTTGATGAGAGAACTGTGATACTTTTTTAAATCTATATTAAAGCTTAATGTTTAAAAGTAATAGATTTTTCATTGACAACATTTTTAGCAAGTATTTTATCCTATAGAATCTGGGGAATTTTATTGAATTTAAACAAAAACTGTTGCGCGTGGGGTATTTTGAATATGTGAAAATGAACTTTTGAGAAAAATAATGTTTTATTAAACAGTATATTGGGAAACTGTGTGATTTAAAATTCTTTAAATAGCTGTGGAGCCCAAAAGGAGGGGAAACATGCGCATATCGACTCTGTGGACGTCCAAAGGCTGAAGGAACCATTTGCACGATGGAAAGAGAGAGAGGAGAATAAAAAGAGCCAAAAACTCACTTCAAGTGTCTCATAAACATACAAAATATTTCTGCAACATTAAGTAGTTAAAATTTTTTCGAAATCATCTTTGGTCTTAAACTGAAAAATGCGACCTCAAAGGAAGAAACCAACCACCTTAGAGCATGAACCGCGTGTTTATCTGTTTCAATTATTGTTAAATTTTTTGGAGTTTCGGAGCAGCAGAGCACGACTACGTATTGAAAGAAGCCGGTCATGTGCATGTGCAGGTAGCGATTTGTAAAGTTGGGTGAAGTATGTCAGCGAATGGTTGTGCGTTCACTTTATGTAATCTGTGTATTAATTGCTCTTCGTTAGTTATAGTCTTGAAGAACGGGCTTTTATGTACGATAACACGTGAAAACTTAAGCGTTTATTCCTTAATTTAGTGCTTAAAATGTGCACATTTATGCAAACGTACCAATATAAATTTAGTTTCTTAATTTTTAAGCTGAGAGTGAATTTCGTCTAGCTGAAAGTGAAAATTCCAGTAGGTATAGCAGAGTTTTCGTACTTGTGCATATGAACAAAGCTGAAATATGTTCCAATGATATGTAGAGGTGAAAAGCTTTTTCTGTCTTTAAACTAATAAAACAAAATACGGGAAATAAGTGACAATGTTAAATAGTTTCTTCATTCTTTTTCTTATGTATCTAACTCAGATAATGTCCTTGTTTACAGTTTAAATCTAAAAGTTACTTTTGTAGTTTACTTGGAAAAAAAATTAACCTAAATTGTGTCTATTAAACAGACTGTGGTTTTTCTTTTGACGAAAACAATATTTTCATATATACGTTTTCTAATGCCTTTATCAAGTATCAAATTGAAGTACTTTTCAGATTGTTATTCCCTACATTAGTTTAAGTAAGATTTAAAATACATTATATTTTACTTAAAATGGGGTATTAATAAAATATATGTAGAATTTAATGACTTGGGTCCATAATTAAGCGGCTATGAATTTTTTAATATTTTAAAATATATTTGTGATGCCCATTTTTAGTTTTACAACGCATAGTGCTCTTTTTACGGCTTTAAAAACCATTGTATGTAGCTGGTTAGTAATGAGAGAGAGAAAATCTCAATGATGAAAACATGCTCCAAATCTCGTTGTTCTTATGGAAGTAAAATAAATAATTGAAGTACAGATTTTTTCTACATTGTAAATGTGTTGCTACAGAGGGACATCTTTATAACGTACATTTGTGCTTATTAGCAGTTTCGAATAGAGTATCAATTTATGCTTTCAGTAAAAACATAAATACTATATGGGGTAGCATGTTCTTCTCTGGGCTCAAAGTTCGCAATTTAAATTCGGCAGAGGTTTTTTGGGACATTAAAATCTCCAGAGCTAGTCCTATAGGAGAGAGTTAAAAGCCATGGATCCCATCTCTAAGATTTACGGCACGTTAAAGAGCTCCATAGCTGAAAAAAGAGATCCCTGGACCGTATTATTGGGCATTTCACGCCCAAGTAATTTCTTAGAATACACCAGATGGACCATTTAAAGCGACGGACTGACTAGCTATTCTTCTGACATCTGTAGGGGTAAAGTATAGCTAAATACAATTCGTTCATACGGTTCCTCAAGATGATAACGCGCGGCGACGCTTTACTTTCCCTTTTCCGGTTGCGGTGGCTGCATTTCCCTAATAAACAGCCGCACTCAAATAATCTCACTGTATTTTGTGACATTAACCCCAGTGCCTTCGAGTGTCTTTTGATTAACTTTGATATGAGGCTGCAGTCGGTTCTTTATTCTTGAAGGAATCTGTTCAGCAATGGAAAGAAAAAAATAAAATAAATGGGGGAAAAAAAAAACAGCTGCGCCTTATCAAACATAGAACACATTTATTAAACACTTCTGTTAAATCTGAATTTGATATTTGTAACTGCCCACTTACCTTTCTTCTTTTCAATTTTAATTAAACTTTCTATGGTACCACTAAAAACGTCACTACAAATTAATTGCTAGGAAAGCTAATGAACAATCATTCTGAGTAATGAAATATATTCTCATAGCTTGTACATAATTCCTACTCATTCATCTACAATTAATTCAATTACTCTACATTCACAGGTTTCCAAAACAATCTACTGTTAGTTATTGGAACTACCGAGGTGGAAACCTGATATAACTAACCCACATTAATCCCAAACCTCGGATTAATGTAGTTTCCGTTTAAAAAGTACCTTACACAGTGCAAGCGAAAAAATCATAATCCACCGAGAAGCTATTGACTTATTGTATTTACAGATAACGTACAACTGTGCTACTGATGTATACTTAAGTGCTTATTACTGTTTGAGAGTTCCTCAGTTTTGAAAGGCACACAACTTGGGCAAGGATGCTCGAACTCCAATTGTATCCTAAATTGCCGAGAATAACTTTCACTGGGATGATATTGGAGTCAATAAGACGTTAACTTCTTTCGAGGACTGGTCCTTATGCTCCATCCTAATTTATCTACATTTTTATTTTTACCTCGCTTTTGAACATACTGTGCTTGAAGACAGATGCATCTTTCTCTGAAAGGTGTCCCAACTTTAGCAAACCAGTGATTTCATAAATGATGAAAACTTGCTCCTTCGACGATTTTGTTTCAATTTTGGGAAAATCGTGATATCGCTGGGAAATATATCTGGAGAGTAAGCAGAATATTCCAGCAGTTCAATTGCAGACAACGATACACAAGATTCGTGGCTTGTTCTGAAGAAATAGGTTGTCTCGATCCAAATTTCCGCGAAGTCTGTTTGATTGTATCTCTTAAGGGAAGCTGGAAGGTCTTGTTTTATCAATATCTAATAGAATTTAAATACTGGAATAAGAATTACATTAAATCTATTTTTATCGTGAATGTATAAAAATGCTTCCATAATTCTTAGGTTATGAGGTTTTTCTTAATAATTCTACTGCAGTAATTTCATTTTTTATTAGGTACATTACGTGTAGGAAATTGTAGTTTTAAAGATTTTGCTATCAAAGAAAGAATTATTAAAAATTCACCGATAGTTCCAACTCGAAACCTAATGCATGCCTGCGCCATAGTCAGAACAGCAAAAGCAAACATTTCTATGGCGAAAAAACCAAAACTTTCTAGCTCAATTGTTTCGAAAGCCATATAATTTTGAAACGAAGGGTTAAAATCTGCATTTTTTAAAATCTATGCTGATATGATTTCAAATATATATAAATCACCTCTAAACACAAACAAGAAAAGTCTGAAATTTATTGTAATTCATTTTTCGAAAAAATCAGATTTTTGCCTTCCATCTCCCTCTAATTTTTAAGAGGGTGGGGTACGTTTTCCTTCCATTCTTAACTTTGTATTTTGGTTTCAAAAACACTGTGATAGAACTCATTGCTTATTCAGTCACAAGCCTGACAAATTCTGTCTATCCGCCGAAAATATCTTAGATGTTTCAATCAACCGTTTTGGGGTAGGTGTCATGAGGTTGTTATGCGCTCTTAGCTTTCTTTTGTTGTGACAATTTTCCAAGAACCATCCCAAGAGATGTTCTGCTACATTTCACATCACCTTAATGTCTTTTTAGTATAACATAAGACACAACACATTCCCTAAAACTTGCTGATATATCTTGATGAATTCCTTTCCGGCTATTATGCTCCACAATGGATTTTCCTTAATCATATATATGAACCGATGTTTTTACACGTTACACTTGTGTCATACAGCTGTAGATCAACTAAACAATGGGTAAGAGGGTGGAGCATAGGGACAACTCTCATAATTTCAGTAATTTGACTGATTAGGAAATGTTGGGTAGAATTACATTTTGACAAGGACATCTTGCAAATAAATACCTGATTTTTTGACCCTAAATTTAAATAATTGGAACCTGCAACTTTGATTTCCTTCTAAACATTCCCAACTATTTCCAAATGATTCAGTGCATGTGTATTTATAATTTTAAAAACTTATTTTCTTAGTAAACAACAACCCTTAACTAAACTCTTCGTGATGAATCGTTGATTGTTAACGCTTTAAATTTATTTGTTGAAAATTTCATTGTTGCCCATGCAGAACTTTAAGCATCATGAAAAAAGATTTTTTGGACAAGAAATTTTCGGCAACTTGATTACATTTTCAATCCCTGCCTTCCATCAGTAGTACAGCTTCTTGCAGCACTATTCTCGTAGAAGTGTAATATAGAACCGACCGCATGCACCTCATTTTTTTACTGCCTGAAAAGATATATGTACATACAAAAACTTCTTGGCTAGAATATGTAACATGTCTACAACAATAAATACATCGTCAAAATCGAATCGGAAAAGTAGCAAATAACGAGCGCACAAACTTTGTAAAGTGTTTAAAAAAATATATAGTGCGTTCCAAGCAACGATGTATACAGCCAAACGCAGTCTACCCCAAATAAATATAAAAATAAGTACACAAATGCAAAAATAATCTAGTGAACCATTCAAACTCATCTAGGTGTTAGTGAAGTCAATCAAGAAAAAGTTCCTGTCACACGTGTATGAAGTCTAGGAAAGCTACCTTGGAGGGAGCATGCAGGCGAGATGGTGACAGGTGATGATGTGTTTAGGGACAGAAGAAACCTGCCGTGCTTCCTTGGGCGAAACTAGCCAACATAGCAACTGAGTTTACTTACTGCGGTAACAGTATTAGTTGTTTGTTTGGTTAGGGTATCTTTCATCAAGAAATACGAGAAATCAGAAACATTACTGCAACCAACAAGATTGTAAACATTTGCACTGACTACGGAAGATGTAAAAAAGAGTTAATGACAAAAAATGAAGGTGAAAATGGGGGTGGAAACGGGTGAGGGTGTAAAAAGTGTTTCCATCATGTGTGAGTTATTACAGCAAACTTTAAATATATATAAAAATATACAAAAAAACAACAGTAAACAACAGCGTACGCACTCGCCTTCACGCTAACAATTCTGTCTACATTTGTCTCTCTTTTGCTCTTTTTTGGCTTGTTTTGATGCCTCGACTTTTACCTGCAGAAGACTGAGTGGAGGCCTGGTATCGACGGCCCTGCATCGGAGTCTGTCCAACAGCGCCTTGCATCGCCAATTCTTCATGCTGCAGATGTGGGACACGGCAAAATAAATCAACTCTCTCTCTCTCTGCTGCAATTAGCGTAAGAAATAACACCCTTATTGTACTCAATAAAAATATAAACCACGAAAAGAATTCAACAAAAATACTTACAAAAAATATAACTTTACATCACTTTTTTTTTAAAATTCGTTTGATCTCGCTTACATGACATCTAGCGATTCAAAAATATTAATAAAGAAAAATGTGATAAACATATAACACAAAACAAAACAACGACAGGCACAGAAAGATTCTAACTAGACCCCAACTACTTTATTAGAGATGACTGGAAAATGTTTGCTAGAGTACGAGAAAACAAATAACTTAGGCTGGCTGTCTACGGTTTCTAGACGCCTACTTCTAGGTTAATGTGCATTTAAAATTTTAATTATACAAATATTATATATATAAATATAAAAGAGCGACCAAATGGTGGAGTTAATCAAATTGCCTCTAAGAGTCTACGTTTAAAAACAAACAAATTCTACTGTATCCTTGGCCCACCGCCCTGCAGCAGCCACGAGAAAACATCAATGTATTGCAAAGAATGTTATTTAACGTGCAGAATAGAGAGAGTTAGATGTTACATCATTGTGCAGTGAACGTAATATGTACAGAGAGGGGCAAGTCGCCAAGAGCTCGCCTTCTTGCTTTTTTTGGCACTTGCTAGCTACTGAGGTCTGCTAATCTACCGGGGTTCTAAACTCCGCTGTAAGAACGTCCTCTCTAACAAAACTACTGTCATTCAGATGCAACAAGTAGCATAAGCCGACGTCCATTCAAGCTAAAGTATGTATAACATGTCGCCAAGTGGTGCTGTGGTTACCACTACTTTAATTGTAACGCGATAGTTAAGACGGACAGTAAGGGATCCTCAAAACAAATGGTTAATTTTAGTTTATCCTTTAATTTAAAATTATGCGCGTTAAATAGAAAGTAATCTCTCTTCCGAATTTATATCTTTTCACTGGTTGGCAGCACTGAAGCCCTGCAAGAGCTAACCTCTTGACTATATAGGGTGTTTCAATTAACTATACAGAGCGTTCCAAACCGCCACGGGTGGCCGAGGTCGTTAAGACGTGAACTCGTGAGGGAGAGGTCTGGGGGTTCGAATCCCACAAGGACCATCCTCCCTGACTGAGTTTTTTCCAGGTTTTCCTCAGCTCATAAATGGCAAATGCCAGGGAGGTACCCTAAACCTAAGCCTGGAACGTTTCCTTTCTAAAATAAAATATCATTTTCCAATTGATTATTTCATCTCATATATTATCAGTGTCCACCGCCTGTGGTGCCTCAGCAGTAAAAATGGGCGTTAAACACCATTCAAAAAAAAAAAGTTCCAAAACTGACAATTTTAGTTCAAATTAAACAAGACCCCCCCCCCCCGAAACAACGCTCGAACACGCCAATTTCTATACTCTGAAAACGAGCATTTTAATGTCTGTGATTACAGTTAGGCCTTTGATGACCCCTCATATTGTAAAGAAAGCACGTACTAATGGAAAATGCAAAAGGACACATTTCGCATATCTAATTATACAATGTTTAAACAATAGAAACTGCGATTTTAACGAAATATTATTATTGTGTTTATGTAGATGTTAGTAGGTGAGAACTATATTCATTCTATAATATTCCTATTTTTATTGAATCGAAATATTTCATTATTTGAACTAGTCTACCGTTTGACATAGTCCATACCTAAGGTTCACCCTGCCTTGCGCCGGTATACTAATGATTTCAAGACAATGTCAATGAGAGACGAAGGGAATCTTACGAATAGTTTTCGATAATGGCAGTGTAGCCTTGAGCTCAGCCCAGTTGATCATGTTAACAATAAATACCAATTACTGCCACTTCTTATTTTTAAAACTCATTCTTAAACTATTTTAGTTTAAACGGGACTGCGAACTGTATGACAATTTCTTTTTTTATGGTCTTTCCTCTATTTCTACGTATTTGTTAAATGCAGCGGAACGGCGTAGTGTCTCACTATGATTATAGGGAAAGAGACGGTAAAAAGTTCACTAAGAATTCATTTCAATAGCGATTGACGTATTTTCACAGAAAACCAACCGGGGAATTGAGTTTATATACGTACAAACATACATAAGAGATGAACATGAACTTTTTTAAATATTGCATCTAGTTTCATTTATCACTTACATTATTAGCAACAATGCCGACATTTGTAACACGAAAAAACGTTATAACCAGAATCATTTTCTTGGTATTATATTTAACATAATTAATATTTTCCAATAAGTTTTATATACCATGTCTCAACCAACCTTATAAAGAAGATATGCTTCACCACTGTTTTGTCCGAAACTTAAATCAAATTCGTTTAACTGGGTGTTATCTCTCTAGATACGTATTTAAAAGACAAAAAATTAGAAATGTTGATAATGCAATACCTTTCACAATACTCTTGAAAATGTTACGTTAAATATTTTTCTTCAAAATATGAATTTACCTGTCCAAGCGGTTTCTGGAAAAATTATTGAAATTATGCTTAATTGGAAAGAAATAATTATTACACAGCTTCAGTTTCTGAAAAGACTATTAGTAATGAGAAGCAGGGTTATCTCTAACCACTTCCGTTCCATTTTTTCAAACCTTACAGGCCAACTTTTGGACCACAGTTTCCAAAGATTTGCAAATAACTATAAAAAAAAACTGGCTAAAGGCACAAGATCTTTCAAAAATCATTGCCTCTCTAACATATTCACTAAGAAATATGACATGTCTACAGAAGTTATAACATCGTAGTATTATTTTATAGCAAGCCATTTTCACATCAATTCTTTCTGCAATTTGCACAAATAACGCCCATGTTATGAAGTTCTAAGTGTTGTATTGCACATAGTTACTCTACTAGCCAAACCTATATCAGATTAAGTAATTTTCATAGGTTACCAAATTCGGATTTGAGGAAGCAAATAGCTTGATAATTGTAAAACATTGCGTTCTGACAAGACTGTATATAAATTGTGTTATACGGCCGTGATAAAAATAACTAATACATAATTTAAGCTAGTTATTTGCAATAGCCAAATATAGCGAGCAGCTACTTCTGATTAGCAAATTGGAATTTCGCCTTAACAATTAAAATAACGCTGTTTCTATTTTTGCCAATTACAGCATTACGTGCTGCTTTCTACTCAAAAATAATTACTGCCACATTAAGATACGAATTATGATGCCTCTTGGAGGTCCAATAAGTAATGATAAAAGTTACCCTGCTTTTGTCTGCTGCTTTCTACTCAAAAATAATTACTGCCACATTAAGATACGAATTATGATGCCTCCTGGAGGTCCAATAAGTAATGATAAAAGTTACCCTGCTTTTGTCTCAAACATATATGTCTTACGAGACAGAAATTGCTTATGTCCCCGCTCCCCCAGATGTTTATTCATATATTTTCCGTACACTGTTCACAATCAAAATTGAGAGTTCGGTTCCTAAAGCAGACTACGAAATAAAGATATAGACAGTGAAGACAGATTGCCCGAGTGCAACAATTATCAAACCTGCTGTATCCATGTTAAATACCGATCGCGTGCTACCCACTACAATTTGCAACTAGGCTATGTGAGTATCATTTTAACGTGATTTAATTCTACACTCCTTAAACAATTCACAAACTTTGTGTAATAAAAATTACATGCATTTCGCTGAGGGGAGGGGGAGAAATTGTGATGCGCCCTCTACTAAACTTCTTTAGTGAAAAACAGGTTTTCAAAAAATTGAAGAAAAAAGACCAAAGTTTCGTGTTTCGGTCACATAAGAGATAAAAACTATCTGAAAAAAACGTTTAGAAAAAATACCACTTATTTCTTTGAAATTTAAAATATAAATTGAATATATTAATATATTTATTTAAAATTATTTTATTTATCCACGTCTGAAGAACCTCTGAAAAATTCACGATTGGTGAAATTTATCAGAGGAGTTTGAATTTCCGTAGGTGCTAAAGAAAGCAGAACGACTTAATATTTAAGAGATGGTGACCATAAACAACTCAAGTTATAGTCCTTTAAGGAACAGGAAGTGTAAATCTAGCAAATAATGCAACACTGTATCAAGTTTTAAAGCTATCAATACGAACTTTTTGAGAGATATTAAAAAAACTTAACCAAAGATGTTCTGTAAATTTTAATTCTCTAGTGCAAGGATAAAAGTTTTTTAAACTTTTTAAAATAAAATAAAATATTGTTAAAAACTGTGAATAATCATACATTTTTCTTATAAACTATTTGTGAAATTAGAATGACTTTTTTTCAATACTTAAATGGTAGAGAACATGCTATCCTGGGAACTATAATAATATATCTTATGCTATTGCTTGAAAAGAAATAAATTTTTAAATTTTGAAAACAAAATAAATTTCTTATTGGTATTGATTTTTATCAACTAATAGTGATATTTAAATATTTCTAGTTACCACACTTCATATTTGCATACATTATAAGTGTGCACATTTTCAACAAGGCTGGTCCAGCCATTCCCGAGAAAAAAAGCACATTTATATCAAAATTATAAGTTATCGGGAAATAAGATTTATTTTGATTTAAAAAACTTTTTATGCGCATTAAAGAATTAAAATTTACAGAACATTTTTTAGTTAAGCATTCTCAATATCTCATAAAATTTTCATACTGATACCTTTATAAATTTCTAAGATACAGTGCAAAATATAATGCTGCATTATTTGCTAGATTTACATTTCCTGGGTACTTTTAAAATAAATTTAGCACAAAATATATTTGTTATATTAATATATAAGAAATTAACAATTAATATAATGGGGAGAATCAAAATCTTTCATAGGCCAGCGAGAAAATTTACCCAAAATGTGAAAATGGGCACATGTATAAGGAAGCCACAAAATATTAAAATTCTGCAAACAGATAAAGGCGTGAGTGTGCATTACTGCACCAAGATACTACCTGTCATAATCATTATTATTACAAGATTTAATCTTATTTGCCCGTTTCGATTACGAGATTTGATAAGTCGATCCAACATTTAAAGAGCATTCTTTATTTCCTTGTAGACTGATTTAATTTTTTTTTTTTTTTTTTTTTTTTTGAAATGCCAGCGTCAGGCATTTTTTGGAATATGGTCTAACCATTTCTGTTGAAAGAATCTATTTACATTTTTCCCCCCTTCTCTCATCACCATGCTTCTCTCGTGGTCATTAATGTATTACGGGGATCATGCAATAAGTAAGTTTACAAATTATTTATAGCTTAAAACCAAGTAGCAACATGAAGTTTTTAGATAAGACATTTTATTAGAATGTGTTGGCAGCCCTGAAGAAGTTTCATTACATGACCCGCAATACTTCAGCAGTAATTTACTTTTATTTTATTTTCACCAGAAATTCTCATTTATTAGTTTGAATAATGCTCTTTGTTGATTATCTTCGCAGCTTGTGATGAGTTGATCATTAACATATAATAGCGTATTTATTATTTCATGATCAACATAAAACCCGTTACTCTCTGCCAATTTCTTATAACATCTTCAATGTGCAAGTTAAAAATAACAGGGACTAATATTCTGGATAGTTACATGTTTTACTTTTACTTATATTTTCTATAGGTTCTATATTCACTTCTACTCTCTCTCGCATATCTGTTTTAGTGCAATTCGCCAACCTTCTGTTTTTTTTTTTTTTTCCCCCTTCAGCGTGTGTATTAAATGCAACGGTCTTGTAAAAATCGATAGTAGAGCATATATTTAGTTTATGTTTATTTTATTATTTAGCAAATACTATGGTGATATCGGTTCTAAATTTTACCATTTTCCTAGCACAGGTGCCAACCTTTTAGATGGTTATCCGTAATCCTATAGTGCGAACCTTCGACCCTTACAAAAATTTAAAGCGTGAAGCAGATAAACACAACTATTCCTTCGTGCAATATCCTTGATATTTTGGTAATGTTTTTTTTTTTTTTGTGCTAGTGGAAGCAATTTGAGAACTAACACGAGAAACCTATCAATTGAAATTAAAATATTCGAAAGTTTTGTCACTCTGGAAGTCGGAACACCGAACAGGAATTAAAATAAACAGAAACGGAAATTCGCTACAGAAGAATTTAGTTTCCCCACCAGTGTTTCTGCTATCGCAACCGGTTCGAACACTAGACGATAATTTTGCTTTTGCGTAAAATTTTTCCGTTTGACCGAAATTTCTTTATATGCAGACAACTCCGTGTCAAATACGAAAGATTCGTAATATGTGGAACCTTTAACTAATTAGTACAGGGGGTTCTATGCATCTCTTCCCATTTTAAACGGGAAATAGGATTAAAAAGAATTTATTCTCTCATGTATAGTTATTGTCATCAGTTTTCAAATCTATTTTTGTATTATTAAGCTGAAAGATTTAAATTCGCAGTCCATTTTCTCATACCGTATGCTGATCTCAATACAGTTCTTCTTTGACGAATACTTAGTGAACTATAACAATAGTTAAGGTTAGGCCAAGAAACTAAAATCATGTTTTCTCAAAAAAAAAAAAAAAAAAAACTCATGTAAGAGCACTATACAGTGTGTATCCAAAGAGTTAATTTTTCTAGAAGTCGATGCAAATTGAGAGGAAAGAGTTTCTCGCATTTCATTTTAATTCGCTTTGAATAAGATTGAGTTATTCCTTACGAACTGCTACAAATGTGGTTTGGGCACAACGGTGCTCCTACTCATTTCACTGGAAGGGTTCATTACTCAGATTGCAGTTTTCCCGGAACAAAACGAAAAGCTCGATTACCTGATTTGAGCCTTTTTAATCCGTATTTGTATTCCTCTGGGGGCATTTAAAATGGAAATTATAGAACTGCCGCTACTGTTAGCGTATGACAAAGTGGGTAAGGCAGCTTATATGCTGCAAAAGGAAGCAACAAATAAACGTTAGGACTTTTTTTTTCTCTTTCCTACTTTTTTATTCATTTAATTTTGTTTTAACAATAAATTCCTTTCAGCAGAATACTTTACGATTAGTGATGATATAATTTCGGCATATGGCTGTCGGCACACGGTCCCAAAATATCTCAATTAAATTACATTCTGTACAACATCTCCAACCGGTACACCACGATCCCTTCTGCTGCAACCACCGGAAGTTAGCCCACACCTGCAGACATGACGACCGACAGAAAAACCACACAAATGCAACATGGCAGTTTCTGACACTTCTATGGCTGCAACAGGGAAACGGAACATCGCATATGATGACGTATGCCATGTTATTTGACTAAAGCTCTAATGATATGAATCCGGTTGTCGAAACTGCTCCTTCACCTCCTTCGGTAACTGAAAACCATTTCGTAAGCTAAGAACTTGATTAGTATGTTGGCTCTGTAGAACTTTCAGCTCTAAATGCAAGTGGTAATACTTTAGGAACACGATCCACATGGAAGCTTTCTGTATACACTACAGCACTTATCAAATCAATGTTCTTTTTTTACAGATTATTTCTATTATCTCGAGATCTTTTCATAAATTTAGAGACGGAGACTTAAGACACACAGACAAAGCTTTTGAGGTAATTTCGAAATTTAGTAGGACAAATTTAATTGTCAAGTTGGGATCTAACAGCGATTCCACGCTGGAAAAGAAAAGGAACACGAGTTAATTCAGCATTGATGTCATTAAAACTATCGCACATATTTGCTCTGCTTCTCTTTGTATTGAATGTTGAAACGTTGTCTTCTTTTTCCTGTGCTCCGGAGCAGTGTTTGCAACAACTGGCAACAATTTTCAATTCCACTAACAGCAAATGAAAACCTCTCTGAAAATGTTTGAAACTGGAAATGGTCAGTCTAACACCCCGCCCCACTTCTCTCCCCAACAGAGCGCTTGTTATCGAACAAATCGAATCCACTTGCAGCACAATATGAGCTGCGGGAGGAGAAAAGGTGGCTCATCTCACTAAAACAATTTTCTTTCCGCGAGACGAGTTCCCTAATGACCCTACGGTTGAGTTGGCAACTCTGCTTACTTGTGAAGTTTGGTTCTCTTTCCTTTCCAAGTTAAAAGCGCCATACAGCGACTTCCTTAAAACGGCAGGAAGAAAATCTGCTTTAGATTATTAGCATTCCTAAAATAAAGTCACAAATGCACATTGGGCTTGTAATATGTATTTAATTATATTTCCCAAACCATTCAAAGCTATTAAAGGATGTTACCCACTGGAAAGAGAACGTACTAGATTTGTTATGTGATGAACCCATTGCTCGGTAGTGTTTTTGAAACAAAGTGAACGTAAGCTATATTGCTGAAAACAGTCAATTCTATTTATATATATATAAAAAAAAAGAGCCTTCAATAGGGCATGTGGGCGAACTTTCCCAAGATAGGCGGTTCCTGCTATCACTTATTTAATGCTTCAGAATTCGTTTAATAGCAGATTATCTCACAGATGTCACAGTAACGTAATATGAACTACATATTCGGTCTGAATTTGATGGTATTTTGTTTGTGGCATGCCTAAGGAGATGTTCATTTATGAAATTCAACCTTTTCTTTGAATCAACTTCATTAACCTTCACAAAAATTGCCATAGGTACTTAATACAAGAGGGTGAATCAAATATGAACCAGAATTTTCTTTATTGCATGCGATAATAGTAGTGAGACACGCCTTAAATACGTTACGTGTAGGACAGTTTCTTTTGCTACTAGAATCATGTCTGAGTGAGAAGGTACACTCTTCCATTGCGAAAGCATTATTATTATTATTATTATTATTATTATTATTATTATTATTATTGCTGTTGTTGGCGCGGGACGGCGTAGAAGTGTCAAAATTCTGCAAGATTAAAGACACAATTTTAGAAAAAATTTATAGGTGGCACAAAAATTTCAAAGGACTAAAAACTGGAAAATGAAAGTCACAATCGTCGATCTCTCGGATGGAAGCTTATATTCGGACCGTTCGAAACCTTATCGTGTAAGATCAATGTTGAACACTTGAACATTTTTCGAAGGTTTGTGTCAGTTATGGAAGTGATCAATGCATCATTTCACATGCCTTGCTTAACCAATGGAATGAGGGAAATAAGCGTTGCTACTGTCACCAAAAAAAAAAAAAAAAAAAAAAAAAAAAAACCCCTGCCTGTTAGCTGGGAACGTTCTCTGTGACAGGTTTCTGGGACACTCTCAAGACATTTTGTACGATTCACTTCTTGAACTAGGATAGTAAATACAACTTCTAGTTAAGGCAAAATGTGCTTATCGACAACTGTATTTGTTTTATTTACTGACGCTCTTTAACATCTCAGGTTATAAGCGTCCCAGGGCGATAAATTTTGCTCAGAGGCCCCTTCTTTCAGGCTTGATGCTCTTTACCGTTACCCCACGGCTTTACTTCTCTTCTGAAGAAAGCCATACTTAGGGTGTTTACGCCCGAAAAAAAAATCCATCGACCCTGGCCGGGATTGAACCCGCGATCTTAAATTTACGAGGCAAATATGGTTACCATTACACTGCCAGGACCGACATGCTTATCGACGAAAAAGACATCAGCGAAGCGTGTTTCTGAAGTCTTTAGATTCCTGTAGAATGAAACATTAAAATTTTCAAATAACTATTCAACACATTCAAAGAAAGGATGTGGATTTGTTAATAATTATTAAACATAAGAGCACTTTGAACAGTTCAAGACCGCGACCAAGGTGAACATGAAATTTGCAAGATAATGTCTTGAGCATTCATTTGAAAACATAATTTGTTTTAAATGATTTACTTAATACAGCTTTCTAAAGCAAACACGTTGTGCATATTCAATTAAATGGATAAAAGAAGTGATAATGTGCTTTGTAAAAGACAGTTTTAACACCAAAGGATATTTACACCAAATTTATAAAACATTTGTGGAAACTTTGTAATTTCATTTTCAAATTAAAAAATGGACCGCTGAACTTAAAGTTGCAACAGCGTCAGATTTCACTGAACAAACACGATTTGTTCAGTGGGTGCTGGTGCTAGTGCTTGTATAACGGAATTATATAATTATTATTGATGCTACTGTGGTGGTTGATAATCCCTCAATGGCGCCACCATTTCCATAATAACGTGCCAGATGCGCCCCCATACATCAAAAGGTTGCACAGTACTGCTCCACTGACTGAGAAGCAAGGAAGTAGCTATATCTGGGATCATATGGACCAACGACTAAATTAACATATCAAATAGGGAGTAAATGTCTCGTTAATAAACTCATGTTTTCCCCAATTATTCCAATATTTCATAAACGATATTTAGAGAGCCCATGTTTTCTTTCTGTAGATGTGCATTCTGGTATTTTTGGGTAGCGGCAGTTTCTACAGTATCGGCAGGGGTTACTGTCTATGTAACCCAAAATTTTTTGCTCCCTATTTATATTCCACATTTCCGCTCCTACTGAAATCTTGCCTTCAACATTGTTTTCAATTTAACACCTTTGCAATATCTCGATATTTGTGCAATTTGGTGTGGCCCGCGAAAAACCGTCCCACTATAGCCTTGGTTATTTTGCTTCTTCGATTTATAACTTCTTTGCACTTTCAAACATCACGAACATAAACGAAACTATTCTATATTTTGAGGAATTAATTAAGATAGCGTAACTGTTAACATTATAGGCTACACTTCAACTAGAGATTTTCCTATTTTGCCTTTAAATTTTAAGCTGTTAGATTTTCTCTACAGAGCTGAAATTTCTATTTCTGCAATTTCTCTTGTATGTTTTGCCCTTATTTCTCATAGAATTTTAAGAGGGTAGCAATGCTGAATTTTATTAATACCACAAGGAGTCGTGCAATTATTTTCGAACCCAGGCCTCCTGCTCATGAGTCCATGACTTAACGACAAAAACAAGCCAAAGTACTTAGAGTTAGTTATCTGTAAATGGATTTTCCCCAATTTAAATGCATCAGGTTCGAAATAAAAACCCTTGGTGTTTTACAACTCAGAGTTTCATGACAGGTTCCATTTGAGTTGTAGACGGCATGTCAAAGTTTAAAGAGGGTAACAGAAACGCATTTATACGCATAGTGTATAACTGATCTAAAGTTTGGACGGATGGGTCCTCGTTGAAGTTCAGTTAATATTTTCCAACTTGGCGTGGGAGCGGAATACATTAACACAGTCCCCAGATGACGGCCGGTTGCATGCTGCAGGGACCCACATGTTAGTCTGTGCAGAGGGGAACAAAGAACTGGTCTCGCAGCTGCTCTAGTACCCCCCCCCCTCCAACCTCCTTTACCTGCCTGTTAATGGCGGGTTATCCTGCCCCAATCACGTCAACCAACAACGTGCAGCTTCCCCAACCACCGAATTTTGCATGGCTTTTCACAATGACCTTGTTGGGTCCTTTGGCTTTCTGTTAACGGTTTCTTCACGGCGGGCCAGACATGCTACTCTCTCCTTCAAGTGTTCGCCGCACCATTCTCTAGATCACCTTACCAATTCTTATTTCCTTTGCAGATGTTTCTCACATGTTCCAGGTTGCACATTCTTCACTGAATTGCTTAAGCTGCGCTTTGCAGAGTTCCAGACAATATGCAAAAATGTTTACGAGCATTCGTCTTTTGTTTCTCTTCTTCGTCCCTGAACCCTTTTCTTCAGAACATTACTTGGAAATTTCTTCCTTGTTTTGTAGCGAAGTTTTAATTATCATACTTTATAACTAAAAGTTTCACCCGAGCTTAGAAGCCGTGATCTGTTGGAGTTTTGATATCCAAACGTTTCGTCCCCGCCTACAGAGGACATCATTAGTGGCGAGGTCCAAGTATTTTTGGTGAAGGTTCAGGCACTTGCTCAAACAGACCACGGCTTTTAAGCGCGGGAGAAACTTTTATTTATAATTCCGACTTGGCCGTTAAAGCTTTCGACTACTTGATATAATTTCCAACCCATTCTGGGCTACTACAAATGCAGCTTGAAGGCCAGTCAATATAATAACCAAAGTTTCAAAACGCCATTCACATACATTTGAACAGTTGACTATCATCGTATGCCGAAATGTTTTCTACCATGAAAGTAACAGAAAGCTTATTGGCGATGAATTCGCAACGAATTAAAATGTCTAATGCTCTACGCCAAACCCATACTTAATATAAAGAGGGTGTATTTATAAAATGGAGTAAAGGCGAAATACATAAGGCATTATGTTTATTGGCAAAGACACTCTTATGTACGATCATTCCTAGCAGTTATCCATTCTGAATGAAGCGTGTAAATGAACACTGATTTCCATTAATTCTCTTCGTAACTGCAGCATATGGCAATGTGCTATGCCAGCAGGTATATTTTAAAAGGGCTTTCGTTGTAAACTATACTTGTCCTTAAGTTTGTTAAATTGTCTTTATTTTTCATTTGAAAAAAAAAGTGTAATGTTCGTTCCATTGCTTGAAACAATATTACTACTATTGTTTTTTCGTGAAAATTATATTTGCTATGCGTTGTTCATTCAATATGTAAATAGTTCCCCATCCCCAGTTGTAATGACAATGGTAACATTTGAACTAATCGTTCCTTAATAGAAAATGTTCCGACTTACTAACAGAATAAAACAAATGGTTTGGACATTTGCCAAAGAATTAACACAGCTCAGTAATAGCCCCACTTAAAAGGTTTTACAAAGAGAACTGAAAAAGTATGAAATATGTGCTGAAAAACCTAAAACTACGAAGGTCGAAATCAACAGCATAAAATATTCTGTAATGAAAATTTCATTACAGTACATTTAAAGATATAATGAACAAACAAAAGAACTGGTACGATAGATTTTGTTCCTACTGCAAACTTCGAAGAGAGAAGCAATGGGCTTACACGAAAACCGAAATGATTAATTTTAAATCGCCTTCCTTTTCTCCAAATTGCTTGTGTGCGCACGCGCAGAGCGTTTATCAGGCCAGCTGCATTGTGAATCTGTGCTCCCCAGAGCAGGCTGGCAGAGTTTGTACGGTGACATCCATTGTCCCAACTTTACTGAAAGCACACCACGTGCACCCTACTGAATCCCCATTCTTCCCCCCTTATTTACGGGTTCTTTTTTCTCTTCTTTTGCTATCCTATGATCTTGACCAGGTTTTTCCAGTCGCAATACTGCCAACATCTTTTAGATGCAACTCACAATGCTGTAGTTTCACATTCTCAAAAAAAAAAAAAAAAAAAATTAAGGGACAGAATCCTGCTTATTTCGGCTCGTTTTCTTTATACATTATTTGGTCATCATTCATGTCGGAATGTGAAGGCGATGTGCTCAATGCTAAGCACTGCTGCTTAAACATTTTTATTTTTGCATCTATCTTGGCCATGGCAATGACGTGCCCCAGCAATTTTTTGTTTATTTCATTATCACAAGATTATTTGCGACTCCCCTTTCTTTCATTCGTGCTAGATGTTATATTTCCGGAATATTTTCTACTTCTGCACTATGAAATTGCAATCCAGTACAGTTGCTTCATAGGTGGAATCAGTCCAATCAAATTACATCAGATGTTAGCTTCATACTGAATACTTCACATGAAAACTCTTTCTGCTTGGTCCTATACATCTAGCAGTGCAAAGGAAGAGAGATAAAATATGAAACAGAACTTTCAGGATTCATCCGCTTCGTTTGAGCAGAATGCTTAAAATGATGCAATAAAATGATTACTGAAAAATGGTTTAAAGCTACATAGTCGTATTGCGTGCTTACACCGAAATATCTCAAACGTTGTTACCATGTTCCATAGTCTTGGGTTTATCAGCGCTAATCAGACGAGATTTGACTGGAATATGGAGCATGGTATGAATAATATCAAAACCGAAGCTTTCGTTTGTTTCGAAAAGAGCGCCTAATTTTTATTTTTAAAATGATGCAGGCTTCGTGAAAAACAAAAATTGCATTTTAAACCGTACTTGTCCATCACTGTAAAACTGAACTGCTTTACCTTTGTCATTTTGATGCGATCGGCACTTGAAAAACTTCGATAATGCGCACAGATAACAGCGCGCCTGTCAAGAATATGAGATGAAATATTTTTACAATGGGAAAGCAGGTGAATGACAAGCACGAAGTTAATGTGCCTTAATATAGAGATGATAAAAAAAATTATCTGTGATAGCAATGGTTCTCTTTATTTTCCAAGCAATTAAATTCCAAGTATCGTTGCGGACCTGAAATGAAATTTGCAGAGCTCAACAAAGAGAACATTTTCTAGATTCTGAGCGATTTCTCCTATTTATTTCAACAAAATCTGCAGTGTTAGGTAACACTTGATGTTCAGATCTGAACAGTTCGCGGAAGCATCGTAACATCCAGCACTATTTCAGATTTTGAAGTTCATCGAGCGCAGCTGCGGTACCTTCCGACTCTTTGTTCCAAAAAGCCAGATGTTGCCTCAAATGCTTCCTGTCTGTGAAACCTTCCTATATCACGCAAGAATAAATGTAGGTTTTTTTACTTGTTAAATGAATTTATGATAAACCTTTGTATAAATTATCTTGGGTTTTTACTCAGACAGACCAATTTTATTCCAATTGGCCCAGGAAAAACATTAGAAGCGTGGGTTGGTGAAGGCTTATTCCCAAAGTGTTGACACTTCCAATTTAATGGCCTAAAGCTCAATACATGTACAGATATAAAGTGCTTTGGACCATTTCAGTAAAACGGCAAAGCCCACAGAAAATTAAAAATGCTTTGGGTCACTCGCAGAGCGCAAAAATCAGATTGAAAATGTTTGAAAGAGAGGTGATAAAATTGGATTGCATGCCCAAATTACTTCCGTGTTATCCCATACTCTTAACTCCATTTAGACCTTCTGGGGAGAAATGGTCCTTTCAGGATGGGAAAATAAGATTAAAATTGTTAATGTTTAAAATTGGAAACGAACAAGAATTTGTATCTTCTGACAATTTATGTTGCAAACGAAGGATGAAGCAAGAATTTTCCAACCAAATTTCTTGAAAAGCTGTCCGAGAATTTGGTTTAACAAACTTACCGAAATGATTTATTTCTAAAATTTCTTTTAAAAAAGCTTTACATTTGCCTACCAAAACTCCAAAATAAAAAGGAGTTTCATTTTAAGAGTTTTTTTTTTTAAATATGGAAGATTTAAAAAGGAACTTTGGAATATGGGATATCTGCCAACTCTATATAAGCAACAAACAAGCGAGGTATAGGTAAATACAATAGTCATCCGTCCTTTTCTCCGATGAGGAAAGCCCCAAGGACTGATTACCGGCTCTTAATTAAGGACTGATAAGGGATATGGGCTTGGAGCGAGACAATTGACAAGGAAGGCAGTAGTTGGTTAATTTCTCCTCACTATAACCCTTGGCAATCGCCAATTTTATGACAAAACGACACCTTAAGCCCGTATTTTGATATTAACTACTGGCTATCGTTTAGTACAATGGTTAAAATATCCTTTATCTCAAGCAGTAAATAGATGCGGTCTTTAACCACATAAAGACTGCGAATAAAGTTTTTTACAATAACGTCTTTGTCTTTAAGAGCAATGCAAAAAAGATTCATTCTCAACTGGCCGTTTAAAAGAAGCTTTGGAGAATTAAACCCAGAAGTTAAAATGTTTGCAACTATGTTTAATAATTATATTCTATCATTTTTGTTGATTTGGTATTTTTTATCGTTTAAAGGGTCCCACAGCATGATGAAAAATAGCATTTTTGCTTGTTAATCGATATGAAGGGTTGTACTGGAGCATTGTAAAATCAGTACAGGAAATGATTTGAGACTCAATTCGACCTCGATAACTGGAAATGAGCATTTCGAGGAGCACCATGTAGAAGATTTTGAAGAAAGATTTGCACCCATTCACCATTTGACTCATTCAAAAAACTGAAGCCCAATGTCTACGTGTGCGCCTGATGTCGATCGGGTGATGGAGAATAAGCAAGTGGCGAGAACTTTAGCTGAGAATGTCATCTTTAGCGCATTTCCACCTCAATGAATTAAGCCGCATTTGGAAATGAAAAATCCTCAGCCGATATATCCTGATAGATTGTTGCGGATTTTGAACCGGTGTACTTCTTTGAAGATGAGCTTTCTCTCTCTCTCTGGGAGTTCGTAAAGACTAAAGTTTACTTCCTGAACTTAAAACATAAATTCGACGTAATTGAGCCGCAATTGTGTAAAAAGCATACTAGTGGCAAAGGTTCTTAGGGGGCATTTATTTAACTCTATATTATTCGTAATGTTTTTCATTTAAAATAAGTAACAAGGGCAATAAATAAGACTAAATATTTCATTACTTTTTATTTCCTTTACTCTCAATCTTACGTTTTTGCCTATTGTATGATAGAGCTAACGCCCAAAACACTATCACCCGCACCACCCTAGAAAAAACCGTAGGCAATATGCAACAGTTCCAGAAAAAAAAGACAAGAAGAAAGGAAGAAAAAAAAAAAAAAAAAAAAAAAAGAAGGAAGAAAGAAAAAAAAAAGAAAGAAAAAAGGTGTTTAAACAGGGGCAACAACGCACCAAGAATGAACCTCATCTCCGGTGTGCGGGGGAGGCTAACGAACTGATTGCTGCATCCGAGTGCTAGATATTACGTCGGTGTGAAAAGCAATATTAGTGCTGTTGGGCGCATTATGGGAAAGAGGACAAGAAAGTTTTTTTTTTTGGGGGGGGGAGAGGATATGTAGGATGATTTTCTCTTAGCTTTTCTCACAGAATGACTGAGTGAATGCTTGACAAGAGAAAGAAGGCGAAGAATTCCGTCCACTTCCTACAGAATAGCAAGCAATGAGCCAAATACCGCTGCTGGTATTATGCAAGCGATACAAAATAGAGACGAAATGCTCACCGTCATCCTCCTTGCAGCACGGGTCTCGCGTCCTCTGTATTTTTATTTGTTGGACTCTGTGCTTTTATGGAGGACAATATTCACCAAGGATATTTAAAAAAAAAAAAAAAGTACATCTGAAGATAAACCTCTCTAAACAAAGATCCACGGTTCCAAAGTATTTCAAAAGATGGGGATGAAATTTTTTTCTCTGCATTCGTCAAATTATAATTTAAATATAAACGGCCTTATGCAGCCCTCGCTTACAATAGCGGTTCTAATCGCTGACCCCACTCAAAGCTTAACTTTTAAATTTGCTGCCTGTGTTTTTCTTTTTTTAAAGTTGTTTATAACTGATTTAAACATTTAAGGCACAAACAAAATAATAAACGCAAATTTTCCCCTGTAGTGTATTCTTACATAAAAACAACTTAAATACAAAAAGAACATAAAAAGCATTACAATTAATAGAAAACTAACAATGTATGATGACACATTACTCATTAAATAAGAGCAATTAGCTGTATTTCTCTTTTAAAGCGTCATATATCCGTCTTTAGCCGAAATTTGCATTCTGAATTCTAGCTCAGTTTCACAAACGGTTTCTGATTTTTTTTAAGTAAATAAAGGCTGAGGATGGTTTTTACAAGTAAATTGTTACTAAATGTAATGCTTTTAAGGCTTTCGCTGACAGTTGGGGTTAATACGAGAAACCAGACGAGGCTTAGCAAGGCTTACATATTGAAAGGTCCCTCTGGAACAAAAAGTAGCCTTCAAGTTGATTTTAATTTATTTTACCAGAATATAAACTCATTGTCAGTTTTAGACCGCCGGTTAATTGCATTAAGATTTCTTGCTAACAATTCCAAAGCGTGCATTTTCAGTTTCAACAACAGCAAAACTGGATATTTGATCGAATATTTTCCCCCTTGATGAATATTGCTATTCTTCTAGTTTGAGTTTGATTCTTAGGAATTAATATTAACAACGCCCAAACCAATTTAATGCATTTTTGCTTTCAGCTCTGGACTCCTCATCCGGAATTCTACAAACCAAACGAAAAACTCCAGCAACTGCATGACGTTCTGAAGGAAATGGAAGAAGAAATGGAGAACCGGAAGAAAGAATGCATGGAAGGGAAGAGAGAAGGACCATGCTATCTGTATGATCACTGGCACCAAATGCCACGAAGGGGCATCTGTGAGGAGTAAATTTCAGTAATTTAAGCAGATCTCTCAAAATGTATGCTAATGAACAGGGCCTAATTTTTGTGAATATATAATCATATAGTTGTTCAAAATAAGCATAAATCATTGGAAAGTCTACCCCTGTAAAATCTTGCTATACATTTAATTTACGAAGTTAAAAATCTATGTCTTAAAAAAATTTGAATGAAATGTTAAAAATAAAATACTTTTTCTTACGAAAACAGTTTCTGTATTCCTACTCTCCGTACTCCTTTCTAGAACACACAAAATATTTTTGAAAAAATACAATACTCAGGCCTATGAACCATTCTTACAGTCCAGATGTTAGCCATCTGTGACTTGTCTTTTCGGCAGCTGATGGTTGTTATAGCCGGATACTTTTCGGACAGCGTTTCGCCAACTGATAAATTATTTTTAATTCTGAACACTATTAGGCAATACATGAACTGTGAACCGATGTGGCATGTTTTTCCACAGAATGTGTGCACAGTTTTTCCCGCCGTTGGCTGGAACAAAGTCAGCTAGTTTCTGGCTGTCAGTGTGTATCTCATAGTGGTCGAGTTCAGTTCGGTCACCACGAATGGTGTGTTTTCTTCTGCATCTAATCGAGACATGGATTATTGCCAATATATGATTTCTACTGCACGGGGTATATTTATTTATGATTCATATATGTTAATTCAGTTACAGTTCTAAGACGATTTGCAAAAACATTCCCAAGTGTAGAAGTTTCAGGTCATTATTCAATCCACATTTATAATAAATTTCAAGCTACGGGTAATGCGCAGTTTAAGAAACCTGACAAGAATAGGATTTTCGCAGAAGGAGGGTTATCGTTGGAGAATGTCCTCCAAAAATCATATAAACTTCTTTCAGAAACTGAAATTCCTTACGGCTCTGTGCAAAGAGGTTACAGTTCATATTTGAACAAAAAAAAAAAAAAAATTAAAAAGAGCGAGATTAACCGATGGGGGAGAGCGACTAATTTTGCCCTTTTAAATTTTACCACAGCAATATTTCGATTAGAGAAATTGAAAGTGTGTTTCAGGATTAAAGAAATATTTGTGGCCTCCCCCCACGTAACTCGCTACTCCGTATCTCTGGCTTAAAAAAAATACAAGATAAACCAGATACACTGAAAGATTTGAAAATATACTCAACATGGACTAAAGCGGGTGATAGATCGTATTTTTTTAATTGCGTCAAAAATGTATGCACAACTACGGTGACCACTTTTAGAACTTCCTTTCATAAAATTGATAAGCAAAACATTTTTAAATAGTTATAAATATTTTAATATATGTTCCGGATGTTGACTCCTTAGATGTTAAGTCCTAACAGGGTTTATAGCAAAAATTCCTAAATTCTCACTAGCACACAAGGGAGAAATACCCTATTTGAGTATTTTTCACACATTTAATGCAGATATAACAAACTGCCAGTTAATATATGATTATTTAATATGAACTTGCATCTAAATGAATTTGTATTCTTGTAAAGCTGAGTTTTTGCTTTATAAACTCAAAACAAGAAAAGGAAAAAGATTTAACAGCTCAATGTTAGAGTCCCGTTACGTTCAAAATCAGCAACGTGTAAGGAAAACCTATTACAATGTATAAATAAATCGCTGGCTATTAAAATACAGGGAAAAACAATATAGTAACTGTATTTTTGTTTCTTACACTGACCTGGCAGTCTGTACATTTTTTTTCACATGGACCGAATTGCTCTTCAAAAATATGCTTGCCAATTGCAAGCAGGTAAACAAACAGCTGAATGTTTTCACGAAAAATGTGACCCTTTTTACCTGCCCGCAGTCATATTGTCTTTCAAATGACTCCTAGTTAATGGGCATTTTCCTGTCCCAAGCACTAATGGCGAAAATTACTCCTCGGATTGCCTGTATGCCCTAAGTTCCACAAATATGTGTGTAAATTCATATAAGTCTTATCTTTCAAATTTAGAAGTAGTTATATAGGCCTAGTTGCGAAAAACACACCATATTATAATGACCTACAATAGCATAAGTAGTCAATGAAATAAAATAAGCACAATTTATTATGCAAAGCAGATTTTTACAAAAATAAGCAAGAAGTTTGGCAGTATTTTAATTATTTTGACAATCCTATATGGTTTAGCAGAGAACTCCATTCACCACTTGTTGAAAATGAATTTTAACACCATTAAATATATCACTAATCTTTTAAGGGCACCGAGTGGAAATTCTCTTGCATTTTAGACACATTTTTCAAGATTTAATTATTTTTCTATTTAAGATAGGTCAATGCAACTTGTACTATTCATTAAACAGAATGTCTTAAGTGCATATACCAATTACACCATAGGTACAGTTTGTTTATTATTATAATATTTAAATTTATGTAATATATATATTACTTATTTGGCATACCTGGTAACTGATTTTGTTTATTTAGCAACCCACTCTCAATACTTAAATAAATCTTCAATAGCTGTGAAGATATAACTTTGTATTTAAATGCCATTTTCAAAGTGTACAATCGCCAACAAAAATCTCGATTCTTTAAAAAATAAAAGGTATTCCTTCAGAGTACTTATGGGTGCCTTTAAAGTGCCTTTATTCCAATCAGGTGAACGCACAGAATATCAACTGGGTCTAATGCTATACGCCAATTTTTGAAAAAGTGGAAGAAAAAATTCTGAGGAACTATTTAAACATATTTACTATTTCTGTGGAACACTTTGAAAGCTAAGCAAAACTCCTGTGTCCGAATTTTAACTGTATATAGTCTTCAATTAAAAAAAAAAAAATCTACTATTTCGTAGCTCACATTAGCTATTTGTTCGTTAAAACTAAAGTTTATTCCGTACAGAAATCAAATGCGGATAGAATTCTCACATTGGACAACTATGTTAAAAGATGTGAAAGTAATATTTTAAATCTTTCCAATTTATATTTTATTGGGGCTACATTACCGTGGAAACAACATCAAGGATATCTGCATATTTTTCATGACAGAATCTTCAATCAGAGACCTTCAAAGCGGTTCCAAATGGAAAGCACTAAAAAAATCTGTACCCACTTATAGGCATTTTCTTAAAAACCTTCCTTAAATTTCCGACAATTTCATTTTTAAAATAAAAATTCACACCTTTAATAATTTGAAACATGTCCTACACTTTTGTAATTCGGATTCGAAATCTTACTTTCAGAATCAACACATGCATTCCCTTACAATGTAGTCAAAATACGGGCCATAATGCGTAACATAAACTGAGTGTTAACTAGAAAGCGGAAAAATAGAAATTTCAATTTTAAACAATTGCCAAAAATAATAATAATAATAATAATAATAATAATAATATTGAACTATGCGTAAAAAAAACCAATAAGTGCAATACTTTTTCACACTTAACGATATTTCGTAATGTTTTTCACATTTTGAACAAATCATGTTTATTAAATGCTACGCATAGAAACAAAACATGGGCACTTGTATTTTGATTTTCTGAAACGAGCTTCTTAATTATTAAATAGATATATAAATAAAACTTTCTTCCAGTTGTGGGAAACATTTTGCGCCGTCTACGAAGAAATTTAACAGGCAATCCTACAACAATGCTGTCGTACAATCTGATAAATGGTAAATTATTAATACCAGAGCCAATACAGAACAGTACAAACGTTCACTTCGCATGCTGCTTCCTGCATTTATTTTCCTGTAACACAGTTAGTCTTCATCAAGATGACGAAAGAATGTTTAAGAGGTTGGGGTACATTTTACAAGTGCTACACAACTAATGGAAAAATTATGATGTACAAATGCTGTAATAAGTAGGATGATTTTATTTATGTGTACAATGAAAATCAATTCAAATGGAAAATAAAAGGGATGAAGACTTTTCGCTGCTACACTTCTGGTAAATGCTGGAAATTCTTAGCTAAGCGTTTTTGTTGATGTATGAGAAGAAGCACCCTACTGCAACACTGTAGTGTGGCTTGTTCTGATTTCTGGAGCAAATCCCTTCGCTGTTCATTGCCCATACACTTCCAGCAGTGCTGAATCAAATCAACATAATACATTTCCGGACAGAACTGGCATTACTGCATAAGATTTTGTCGAAAGATTGACACCCAAAGGGCCACCGTCCGATACTGAAAGATTTCATTGCCACAGGCTATTCAGAGACCTTGCAAAGTGCACGGTCTCTCAATAATTTTAATCTCAATTTTAATCCATGTACACTGCTTACTTCGAGAAAACTTCGTTTTAGGGCGGTCCAATTTGGCACATCTACTTAGCTGAGAACGCCCTTACATGTTCATTAGCAACCGGACGATAGTGTTGACACTTGTTTTCTTTTCGAATCTCCTATATGCATATTACTAATATGAACCAAAACTACTCTCACGACCTACATAAATTGTGATATTTAAAAACAAAACGGACTTCGATAGTGCACATATAAGTGTTTTGAAACCATATTTATATTGTATTAAATGCAAGCGCTTCTCACCAACCCGATAGAGAATTCACGTGAATGACATCGAATGTTAGACGTTCCTCATTTGCGAACTAAATGACACCAATGACTGGAAGGTATGACAAAATTTATTCCAGTTACCATAAGGCTACAAAATGTAGCCAGAAAAACTTAAAATTTTGTAATTTACTATCAAAATAGAACATATGATTCAAATATTGTACTATCTCCGTTCCAAAATAAAATCCTCATTTCCTCAACGGGCTTGCTCGCTGTAGAAACGAAAGTGAATGATCAGGTCTCCACAGAAACTTGAGCCAGCCAGAGGTGGTCACAGAACACAGGAAATGTGTTTTAGAGGTTATATATTTTGGTGTTCGTATCAGAACATGCATTAAGCAAGTGCAGTAGCTATTTCATAAATCTGAAGGTATGTCAGCATATATCTATGAGCACATTATGTAAACAGGAGCGTAGTATTTAAAAACTGGAAGGGATGAAGAATATTAAAGACGAACAGGGGGCGGACATTCCTATCACCTGCTTCTTATAAAGAGATGTATAATAAAGGACAGTAAGAATTAGGCAGAAATAAATACGGGGGCCAACGACAAGGACTCGGTAGTAAAACTGAGCGTTAAACACTGCTTTTAAAATACAATACTGTCATCCACAGTAAAAGTACTTATCGTTGTGAAGGCCCTCGAAGATCTTCTCGTGGAGGCATAAGAAAATGCCTTACTGACCCTTGGAACATGTCATGATTGAATGTATGAAGGTTAATGGGAACAAGTGTTATAAAATTACCTCAAATGTGGAAGCAGAGTTTACAACGACCTGGGTGTTTGCCTTCATTTCTTCATTGCAATCCTGATATTATCTCCGCCCCGGTGCTATACGTAATGCTGAGAGAACACTGCTAATACCAACTACTAATTTTTGATCCGTACAATTTGTAAATATCTGTATTCATTGTTATTAAATACCTAAGGAAATGCGACTGTTTTGGGATAGAGAGAGCAACAATTTAAGATATATAAACGAAAGTAGGTTTCTTAAATCTTAAAAGTTCTCTAAATTTGCATAAGTTATATACATTTTGATGTTTCATATGTTGTCAATTTTTTCCACCCTCTATTAACAACATAAGCGTGAATAACCGAAAAGAGCAGGCTTTAAAGGGGGCATGTTGAGTTGAAAATGCGAATTTCGAAACTTTCACACACGTCTGTAGAATGACACATTTTTGACGCTCTCATTGCTGTTATAGTTTGTCGAGAGAACCTGTTCAATGCTTAGAATTTCGCTCTACACAGACTGTATTCTTATAACCACTAATCATAAACGGAGCTGCAGACACAATGAGTTTCTGCGTAGCCCAGAACGTTGGCGCCTGAAACAAACGCCTTACTGCGGTTCTTTGGAATGCTTCACTTCTCCGAAATTCTCTCATGGTAACCAAAGCGGAGGTTTACACGAAGTTGCTGACTGGTTATCTCCATTGTAAATACATGAGCCAGCCAGGTCAAAAGGTCAGTGATGACACAGGCTAATGGTTTCTCGATACGATGGTCCAGTGCCCAATCCCCCTGCCCTCCAAGTGCCGGTTACAATATATTTCACAAATCACACAATAGTTGCCATTATTCTAGCAATAGCAGGAAAACTTTGGGAAGCTACCGGCACGATTCCGGTGCAGCAGGAAGAATTTTGTTATCTCTGGCGTGCAAACAGAGGCAGAGTGGGAGATTCGGCATGCCACAACAACGGCGATAAAGGTCAATTATGTTCAGACAGACGGGAGAATCCCACTAACTGGCAGTGGAGTTTCGGTGCCATGTATATTAATGACCACGTTAAAGAAATGAAATGACGTAAATTGTGACCTTGAAACGCAAGAAATTTTTAAAATCATAATGGGCTTTTTCAAGCACAACATAAATCAGTGCTAGCTAAATTTAAATTAGTAATTTCACATCCAGTGCTATATTTGTATAAGTAAATCTTGGATACTCGTGAAATAAAACCTCAAAGTTCACTCTCTTTACTAACTTTGCACCTTTTTCCCTCGTGCAGTACTTTTTTAAACGCCCGCTGCAGAAACGTGATATTATTTTCAAATAGTTATACTTGTATTTCGGTCAGCTTTCTATAGCTTTAATTTTGAAATGTTTTAAGACCAAATTAGCTTGATTTATGCTGACCTAATTCATGATATTCAAATTATCGAGAATTAGGTCAGTGATTGAACTTTCTTTAGTAGTTTTGTAATAAAGTTTTGTAATAACTACAGTGAGATTAATTAAGCTATGGGCCAGCAGAGCGCGACTGCGCACCGAGAGAAGCTAGCCGTCAATGCATGTGCAGGTAACAGCTTTAATTATTTTGAGGAAGGTTTTGTTATGGAATGGTTGTGCCTTCGTGTGTTACTCGGTGCATTCATGGAGTGTAAATTGTTCTGTAATTATGCCACATTGTAACAGTCTTTAATTTACCTTTTATGTGCCAAACACACGTGAAACCGATTTCTTGCAGCGCCTAGCAATTGTGTTGCAGGTAAAGATTATATTTTTGCTGCCTGTTACAAAGTTTGAAAAGCTAGTGATATATCAATAATTATTTTAGTAGGGCTATTTTAAGGTTAGCAGTTAGAAATGGCTGTGTCTTCTGTACATATTCCATATTTTTCCACAAAGATATCGTATGCCTTAGAGGAACTTGCGTATTTTTTTATTAATTTTCGTTGCTATGGTAGCTGCGTCTCGCTTGTATAAACAATTATGGTTTAGAATGCAGACAACAACTTTCGACCAGTACTTTTTACTATAGTTTTACTTTAAAGGATTTGTACTGACCACATTCAATGCTATTATGATCGTAATAGACGATATCCCAACGCATTAAGGAGATTTCGAACCTTACACGAGGAAAAAGCATTTCGTAAGCTAGTAAACAAGTTTAGAGGAAACTGGTGCAGTTAATGGGAGGGGGGGGGGGCGCATTGGGTAGACCGAAATTTACACAAAACGAAGTAAGTATACATCAATTTTACAAGTCCGACCTCGGATCAAATCTGTACATATTGTTTGTGGTGCTAATAATATCTACAAACCATTTGGAGATGAATTATTCAACAGAGAAGCGAATTCTGATAACACAGCTCCGGTTTTATGCCTATAAAATGAAAATGAGTTTTGAGTTGAAGGATCAAGACAAGCAGATTAATGCCACTTTCGCTTTGCAAATATTAGCAGAAATTTAGAATGGCGTTAAATGGCTAAACAAAATCTTTAGACAGATGAGGCACATTTTGAAATAAATGAAGGTGAATTGCAAGAATGGGGAGAAATTATTTAAACACAATTGATCAGAAAGAATTGCACGATGTCAAGGTTGTTGTCTGGTGTGATTTTACAGTTTATAATAAGTAGCATCATAATTCTATGAAGAAATGGAAAATGGACAACCTAAACATGTACGGTGAATGGGCAGCGTTATTTTCGAATATTGCAAGATTTAACACCAGCATTACATCATGATATCCAACACATCGATTTTATGCAAGACGGCGTTCAAACTCGCACATGACTTAAAATAAGCAACACATTTGGTGATAGTGTAGTTCGTAGGTATTTTCCGAAAGTTGGCTACCTAGGTCACCAGATTTGAATCTGGCCGACTATTGGTTATGGGGTATGTTAAAGAAAGGGCATTTCTTAGTAGACCCCACTCCACTATGAGGAAGTGAAAACAATCGATTTCGAATATCATTGAAAATGTTATATTGAAGAAAGCACATTGGCGTTTGTACCATAGAAGAACGAATATTTGTTAACAACAAAATGGCAGTTACATTTACATCTCTCTCATCTATTCTTGTTAAAATATAATCCAATTTCTTTACGAACAAATCGGTATTATTATTTAATTTGCCAAAGTATAGCTCGATATATCGAATGTCATGTGGATAACTTCATTAAATCTGATTCCGTAAAAAGATAAAGAAGCCGAATCTCTCTCTTTAAATGATCGAATACCATTGAGATAGAATTAGGATTTGCATCATATTAAACATACACTTTTTAAAAACTTTTAGGCGTATTGGGGATTACGTTGGATTTTGTTGCCCCCGTTTGCTCTTCTCTGTTGGAAGAAGCCCGCATTGATACAACCGCCAGCGATTTAAATTCCGGTTCAGTGAATTTGCAGTCCCACAGGATTCTTTGCTACCATAATGGCATATTAGATTTCCTACGAAAAACATGTTTTTTGCATTTTGCCATGTAAGAACTTATTAAAAATATGATCCTTGTACACGCTTGTCCAATAGAATGCTGCAAAAAGTGGATATAATGTGGATTCACTTACAAATAAACACACTGTGCATATTCAATGCTATATTAGAGAAAGTCCGAAGGTTAAAGCAGACCTGAAGTTCAGTGAACTAAGGACTGCAGGAATGATGCAAATGCACTGTTCTTTGTATGCACAAATATCCATGCATCCCGCCTGAGCGAAAGTGCGGCAAAATTGAACGCTTCTTGTTTATCAATACACAAGTGGCTTTACATTGCGTACTGCTTTTATTTTACCTGTATTTTCTTTGTTCCTTCAGTTCCCGTGCCAATTTTCCAAAATATCGCAACCCCTATGTAGATACTGAAATCCTTTAAAACCAAACTAGCAAACATAAGAAAGAGTCTTGCCGAGATACCGCGTACAGGGTGGAAACTTTACCAAGTGTTGATTAATATAATTTTCAAGAACCGAGCAGCATCATTTAATGGGAGACATTTTACTCCTTGGGTTAATGTATTTGAGCTATAACACATTCCCTATCATAAAAGTTGTGCCGTAATAAAAAAAATCACAATGCCTTTTCTGACGTACACATTAGGGCGATCTTGATAACCAAATAAGCTTTTTTCTTTTACCAAAGTCAGCACTGCCCACGAACACTGGAGATCTCTGCCGAAACTATAGCTCAAGTGTTTTAATTTGGCTAAATTCCAGCTTCAATTTTATCTTAATTTAAGTTAAAACTGAATTTCCGGCTACATGACCTTATGAAATGCAAGTATTGTATAAAAAATAGCATTAATGCTCACTGTCAGGTATAATTCAACACCCTCGCTCTGGAGATTTCTTCCGACATGTCAAGTAAAATAACTTACATCGATTTGTTAACATTTTTATGCCAATATGCTCTTTCTTTTGTCGCTAAAGTAAGATAACCGCAGTGAGTGTTGTTCTATAGACCATGTGCACCTCCTATACCGCGACTTTGTGTAATCACAAAAGTATATGGAATTTGCGATATATAAGTATGCACCCTAATTAAAGCATAAACTATAAGAAAAATTCAAAATAAAACGGTGAACGTATTTCAATTTGAAATATACGGTTTATGTGCTCATTAATGCTCCTAATAAGGGCAAAAATGAAGGCAAATAAATAATAAAAAGTTCCTTCGTGTGTGATATTAGTTTTATTTTTAAGCGCAATAGGAAAAAAGTCAATTAAATTGTTGAAACAGCTATTATAAACCTATGCATAAGGATTTTTTTTTTGTTTATTCTTTATTTACGGATGCTCTTTAACATCTCAGGTCATTAGCGTCCCATTCAAATCAGGAAAAGGAAGGAACTTATGATTTTTACGCCCGAAAAAAATCCACCGGTCCTGGCCGGGATCGAACCCGCGATCTTGGATTTAGAAGGCAAGTATGGTTATCACTACACTACCAGGGCCGACACATTAAAGGATAGTGAATAACTAGAGGCAAAAAACGAATTAGTTCTTTCAAACACCACAGGGTCAATACGAAAACTAACTTAACACCGCCGTATTAGTAATGTTCGTGTTACGACAGCACAGCTGACAGTTTTGTGAGTAGCTGCATTTTTCACCGCGCACGCGCTAGAACGAATCTAAATAATCACAATATATTACTTATAAAAAGAAATAAACTTTTGCTCAAGAAATGTTATGCATTTCACAAATGGTGTCATTACTAACTGAATAAAATAAATAATGCGATTCCTTTCCGTAATGAAGCTAAATTTCGTCCATATTCTGCGTCCGTTCACTCATTTTTTTTCGTAACTACTCCAAACAACTGATTATAATATATTCACTAAAAATGTAACTAATCGAAAACTAATTAAATCTTACCTTGCCCAAATAATCCACCAGTTTAAAAATTGTACAAAAACTACTTACAACCCGACATTTTACTAATTATTTTAATCATTGTCACAAAATAATAGTTTAATAGCTTTTAGGCTTCAAACATATACTACTTTCGACCAGCACTTGAGCCCAAAATAAAGCTACATAAAACGCCCTATATATATTTCAATGCACATGCTATTTACAGAAAGCTCATGGTGCCGTCAAGCCCGTGATATTAACGAGGTTTGCGTCGAATGCGGGAGGAGCGGGCGAGGTTTAGACTCCCTCCCATTAATAAAAACATGTTACAGTAAATGACTGTATTTAGCAGTTTATTTATTAAGCACGTAATAAGCATTTTTCAAATATTTATCATCCAAAATTACACTTTTGAAGTTAAGTCTCAAGTAGTTCTGGAATACAATAAACGCAACTGTCTACATGTTACCATAGTCTTTAGATTACATTTAATGTGGTCAACACTTCAGAGAAACTATGAGAACTGAGTAAATCGACCAAATCTTCTACAGTTTCTTTTTTAACGTAACCAGCTAAATCGAACGTTTGTTACGTATGTCATATGTTTTCAATTTTGTGCATTTAAAACCAGGAACTTTACCCGATAGTGTTTTGTCGTGTTTAGATTGTTTACTAATATAAGAACTTGTAATTGTTTTGCTCTTCAATGTTAAACTTCTCTGTCAATAGGTGCTAATTGAACAAAAGTGTATTTATATCGATCTAAATCCTGCGTGGAAAGTACCATCAACTCTAAGGGGGTAGATACACCTACAAGGACCCAAAAATACATTTTAAAAAAGTATGTTAGTCTTAAAACTTAAAGCATCGTGTCTCAGAAATAATTTGTTCAATAGTTCAATATCTACAAAATTGGCCAATTTATGGATTAGAACAGCGAGAGCACGAGGTGGTGACAACACTATTTCTACTTTTTAGCGGTTTTTTGAAGTATAACAAAATACGAATAAAATAAAACTGATATATGGCAAGAAAAAAAAACGTCAATTTAAATAATACAGAAAGCGCGAAAAAATACCAGAAAACTGCAACTGTTATCTCTAAATTTGTGTTCACTTTCTCAAAAATGTATTTTTCAAAAAATTTCTTCATAAATTCTAATTTTTTTAAACAACTGTATGTAATTTTGCATGGAAATTCTTACTGGAACCAACCACTTGAATCCTTGCTTTTATCTTATACTGAATAGGAAAAACGTTTAAAAAGTTGTGGGGGGAAAAACAGTGGGTTTAAATGTTTCCCCCTAATTTGCATTATACACATTTTACCTATTAGATTTATAGATTTATATGTTACCTGTATATGAAAATCAGAATAGTTAAAAAAAAAAAACACTTCGAAATAACAAAAAATATTTAAAGTATTAATAATTTCATAATTTTTATTTTATAATAAAGAGGAAAATTTAGATATAAAGAACACAATTTCATTTAAATAGATTTTATGGGGGGAGGAAGGTAGCATAGTGTTAAAAGGTGTATATACCCCGTTAAGTTGCAGAGATTTCGTTAGCAGCCAATTTTCTCAAAGTTCTGCCTTAAGTTTAGTAAACTGTGTTCACTTAGTTCGTTATACATAGGGAAAAACACTACAGAGGTTCAAATCAACGCTGTTAGGACATGGCGTCTTTAAGTTTCATTTTGAAAGTCACAACGTCCCTTTTAGCCTAAGTGAAAGAGGCCCAAGATCGCTTTCTTCATGGGCAGGTAGAAATTCAGTCCTCTAAACCACGCGGCTACGAGCGACCTTCACATTGCAACCTACGCCTAGCCAAGGATAGCCCCTTTACTCCTCTAACTTTGGATACACTTTTTCTGCTTTCAGTTCTAATACTACTCAACTTGCATTTAAAAAAAAGTAAGGTTAATCTAAAACCTGCTAAAAATAGGCTTATGGATCTGCATTAAGCTTAGAATTCACCTACCACATTCACAAATATGCATTTACTATATCACAAGCTACGTTTCATGCCAAAGGTGTAAACTCTGCCCTTTGTCTTCTCATACGTACGGTTCTAACTAATATTACACTATTTATATATATATAGACAATAGAAATACTTTTGTTTACAACGGTGTAGTACATTTCCTTAAAACTATGTATATATTACTTGTACCTGCTTACACACAGAGTTACATGCTTTACATTTGCTTCTAAAATGTACAAATATTAAGAAATATGGGGAATTTATGACTTAAAAAATGGAACAAGATTAAAGCTAGCGAAAGTTCCTTTCATGCAAGTTATACTGACTGCTTCTGATAACAGCATTCATATAAATACAAAAAAACCTTTGGTTCAATGAAATATTTGCAATGAAACTCACTTCCCGAGTGGTGGAGGTGGATAAAGAGAAGGCAAAAACAGTTGAATCACTTACCGGACTGAGGAATATTTTGGACAGGGAAACAGTTTGCCGGTTACGGTGATGGGCTGAAATCCAAAACACTAATATGTTCCTATACACACCAAGGAAGACTTCTCTCGATAGCGTTACGTTTTCTACCCTCGAACAACTAAACTGAACAGGCTTCGCTCTTATGACCGACCGTTGCGACTAGCTCCGTCCTTGTCCCTCTCATAGTCTCCCCCTAAACAGGCAGGCGGTGGGAAGAGCCGGTACCCTCTCTAGCCAGCCTATGTGATGCCTTTCTTCCAAACGTACCATAATCCAGTCACTTCGTGAACCCCTCCCCTCTAACTTTCCACGTGCTTTCGCAGATACTAAAGTTCGCGTTCTTTTATTGTTCGGCTTCCAATATTCCGCAGCTGCTCGCTACACGATGTGTTTGCGCTGCCCGTGCGCTTCTTGCCAAAATACGTAACAAAAAAATTACTGGCAGACATGCGAAAATGAGAAGGGGGGATAAACTTTGTTGCAGTAGGGTTGGTCAGGGTGGTGGATTCGCAACCCCTTGTGCGTTCTCAATCCCTCACACCCTATCACAGAGACCCACTCTTTGCTAGGGTCTTTAACCGATGTTGCCAACTCTTACAATATTACTTTAAAATATTCGGACCTCGTGCTCTCAGGAGTCAAATTATTCATTAAAGGTTCTACTACTGTTAAAATAAAAATATAACATTTGAATTTGCCTAAACACTCGCTAACCTGACCAAGTTTGAAATAAAAATAATGAGCTGAATTAAAGGATTTAACACAAAATGACTATTTCCATAAAGCTAAAAGTTTGAGTCTTGAACCCTGTTCCACAAATTTACTAATGTTATTACATCAGACTATTAATAATAATTTTTTATGCATTTCACTCAACTTTTTAATCATAATATTAGTGACATTCTACCACAAATGTTACAAATTAAAAGTTTGTAACACTCAAAGCTCACGGCATGTTCCCGCGCGCTGATCTTCAATCATTAGCCAGCCTCATTCTGTCATCAGTCACATTGAGTTTCTCATGACAGACGTACGCTGATAATAAACGGTTGAAAGCGGTGTCTAGCAGAAACTTATCGTGAGATAAGGATAATATAGCTTTAAATTACAAATTTTTATTGAAATTTCCACACCAAACGAAGAAGAAGAAGAAAAAAAATAATGTTTTCAAAATAAATAAGAGATTAATAATTTATAAATAAAAATATATTTTTTGGCTTTTCTCTTTAGAATATTTATTAATTTGTCATTTGGTTCAAAAAGAAATATGATTAATTTACTTTTTGTGTTGGGCATTAATGATTAAAATTATTAATTTTGTGTTCATTAAAATATAGCTATATTACTGCCGTATAATAAAGGTCTATTTTCCTTGCAAAATCTAACAAATAAAAAAAATTCAATCATAACGAGGATTCGAACCTACATTGTTGTTATTATAGGCCCCTGCTTTTGTCCGTTCAGACATCAGAGCAAACGCATTTTCTATTTATTGCATAATTGAACATAAAACTGAAGGGGGCATTGTGAAACCAGCGTGAGCCCCTGCAGATTGTCGGTTTTAAATAAATAATTTGCAAAAAATGGGAAACTGCAACAAAAATCAAAAGCCGAATCCTGGCTAACATTATTATTATTATTATTATTATTATTATTATTATATGCGCATTTTTTGTAAACATTAATACAAGCACATTTGAAAGCAATATGTTAGGAGTAAGACCTCCATTGCTTGACGCATTTTGAATTTTCAACCCGATTTCTTGTTAATATTCTTTCCGCCTTGAGCTTTCTAATACTTACACAGAACTCTGAATCATACAAACTTCAAATACTTTATATAATTCTTGTCGTCCGGGAGCAGTTCTTTGCAAGTCTACCTAATCAAAAGAACTAAAAGAAGATTGCCAATCATTCTTAGGTCTCTGCACACGCAATCTAATAGTTTTAAAAAAATGAATGTAGTGACACGATTAGAAAACAATATTAGTAATCACAAATAATAAATAGCATTAGCAATTGTTTTGCAACATAAATAGTAAAATTCGCCAATAATATTATAATAATTTGTAAGTTTTCTTCAGACTATTGTGCTATGGTATATAATTTTCATATCTAATTCCCAAATATTTTATTACCTTTCCCTCAGAAGAGACTGGATTTGGCTCGAATAGGAATTTTCGGTTGTAACATTTATGCATTGACTTACCTCACATACATTCGTGTGTAACATTTCGTCTGGCTGGGATAGACTTATATACGTCTTCAAAAATGTACATGAGAATGCTCTACAAAATTCGTGAAACAGCGAGGAGTAAGCAAAAACTACAATCTTCTTAATCACATTCCATAGATGAAAAATCAAACTCCACTTGAATTACATTTTTGAATTCAGGGACTTGTACATCGTGCATTTCACCGGCTGTCTAAAGCACAGGGCATTATTCTGGAGCAAAATGTTATATATTTAGTATTATCTAAAAAAACAGACATCCGGCGACTGGATATATTAAATATTTTGAAGAATTTTCACGTACATTTTTAAAGAAGTGTACCTGCCAAACGAAATAATACACAGTGAATGCTTTTGTAATCATCATCACTATCGTTAGACCAATGTCTGTATAATCCCCCCCCCCCCGTTCCAGCCCAAACCCTTCCTTGTCAGATACTTGACACAGAAGCTCTCACTATGGTAACAGATGTTTCAAGACGCTTTGCCCAGGTTTAGTAACAAATGATATTAGAAAAGAATATATCAAATACTACGAAGACTGTGTATAAGTGAATAGGTCAGCAAAAAACAGCATTTTAGAAGTGGTGGAACACAGACATTGTAAAGAAGGACTATGTTTAAAAACTCACTTGTCTGAATAAGTTATTAAATTTAGTTATTGAACAGAAAGTTTCAACCCAATTTTAATTAGATTTTAGTCTTCATCCCCCACCCCCACTTTGAAACATAAAATGAACACTCCTACCTTATAATAATTATCTTTTACAGAGGACTCACATATTTTATTTTCTATCACGTGCCAACCAGGTTTTGGTTGTTTGCTTGAATTTGGAAAGAATAATACAAAATTAATTGAATATTTAATATACGTGTTTTGATAATATATTGTTTCAGAATGTAAGCGATTAGTCACCTGTTCCAAAATAGCTGAATTACTGTCTATCCAACAATGGAGCACATTTTGTACGTTTAATTGAGTAACATTCTAATATTATACATTTAAGTTAATCGCCTTTTTATTGTCTGTATTCAAACAATCTAATTTTCCAGATAACGAAAGAAAACAAAAGATGGGGTGTTATTTCAAATTCAAAGTAGGAGTGAATGGGGTGAGGAGGAATGAAAAATGTAATCAACATTGGCTTTAAACTTCCTCCTCGATATTTAAATTGACGTGTTTTTGTTCAACAAGTTATGTTAAATAAGCAGGTATTCAAACTGACAAGTTTTGAAAAGAAACATTGCACTGTTTAATTTGACTCTTTCAACAATAACAAATAGGCAGTGAGATATTCATATCAATCTTCAAAAAAAATCTAAAATTTGTTAAAATCATTAGCCGTGAGTCAAACAAAAAAAAAAGTTGTATTTTACCTTCCCTCCCCCCGGGCATTGTAACATGTAAAATGTTTTGTTGCCACGTGTCTGGAAAGGCGAACATTATTTCATTGTTTCCAAGGCTATAACTCAAGGAAATCCTATATGCTTATAAACTTAAGATAAATAAACAACCTTATATAACAATTCGAAAAAAAATTTAAACGCATAGCAACTAAAACAAGGCGGGAGTAAGACAAGGCGATAATCTTCATTTACCTAATAGCACGGCACATTACAAAGAAAAGGAGCAAAAACTGAGATGAGACTCAACCCATTATCATTTGGTTACTGAATTCGCCTTGCCACGTGGTTATTCAAAAACTATGCGAAACATGTCTGTTGCGAGGTAACCTTGCTCTCGTGCTTTCTGTAAATTTACAGGCAGGTTAATGTCAACTGATACCATTCCTTAAGGATATTAATTTGTATAGAGAGTCGCGCATATTAGATGTTTATATCACAATAATACACGAAAAAGTGTTGCAACTTACGACGTCCATAATAAATCGCAGCTATTAACATCAGTGTTAACACAAAACAGGGTTAAACCACCAGAAACTAACCTTGAAATGTGAGATAAAAATAAATAAAAATGTATTGCTGGGAAGAAGAAAGATTACAGCAATTTGCCCAGGATTTGTAATTCTATTTCTTGTGGCACAGATCTTCAAATTTGAAAAATATTCTCGACAAAAGAGAACAGAATTGCTAAGGACAAAAGTGCTAAGGAATTGAGTGCTGAAAAACGTACAGACATTGATTAGTTCGTCGTATTTTGTCTACTACGAGGGACATTCAAAAAGTTTTGCAACATGCATATCTATTGGACAATAATATCTACAAAAATGTAACTAACGCAGCAGGTAACAGTGGACCTTAAGCTGCCACTATGTGCATAAGTGCACATTTAAAACTTCCATAGTCACTGTCGTACAGTCTGCTAAGTTCAGTCTTAAGTCAATAACTGGTGAAAAATAATGAATATGTCTAAAGAAAACTATAGATTTATATTTTTCACATGCTATAAGCTAGGTGAAATAGCGAAAAAAAAAAAAATCCGTGAGGACTTGGTAGCTGTTCATGGTGATCAAATGTGTTCATTTGAAACCACTGCAAGATGGATTCGATCATTTGTAGGGCGAGAAACTTTGAAAAACAACCCTCACTCTGGCCGGCTCGGGAAGCTGTGAACGAGAGAACAATTCAAAATCTGGGGAAGTTGTGAGGAAAATCGACATAAATGTTGAAATGTTAAGTTTGGTAGTATGTTGGCAGCATTGATAGTATACTCCGTGTACATATAACGCTGCGAAAAATCTGTGCAAAATAAGTTCCACATTTCCCGACCAATTAAGAGAAGAAGATGAGGATCGAATGAGCATGGTCCTAAACATTTGAAGATACTGCAATGGTGATGAAAGCTGATTTTAATGCTGTCTGCTAACTGCGTATCGGCAAATAAAATGATTCAAGATCAGTTGTTCTTTGACAAAGTTTTCCATCTCCAAGCGAATGTTCAATATTTTCTTCGATTGTTAAGGATGTTAGTGGTTAACTTTATGACAGAAGGAATGACAATGAATTGAGCATACTATGGCACTTATATTTTGGGAACCTTTATTTCAAGAGCTGGGGCGCGGTGGCGTTCAAGATAGGAACTTCAAAGCTGAGAAAATAGAACTCAACAAAGCCTAGTTGCTTGACCATCCACCCTACAGTCCTGACCTTGCACCGTGCGACTTCTGGTTGTTACTGAGTGAAATCTTGCATTGCTGAAAAGTCTTTGAAAAGAGTGCAGGATCTTGCTCAAGCTATAATTTCAGTTCTGTTGACAATATCTCAACCCACCTTAGTACTTATGACAAGTGGTTGCACCGTCTACATCTGTGTGTGTGGGGGGGGGGGATGGAGAGTACGTTAAAGGGGTTTTTGAATTCAGTCCTTAGCTTAGACTTTAAGGTGGCACTTGAAAAACGTTTTGAATGCCCCTCGTAAGGTCAAGAAATAAAACAGAACTAGAATGATTTTACTTCCTACGTTAGTTTCTGATATAACAGAAGCTTGTTGTGGAAAAAGAAAAAGGGAAGAAAATTAATGTTAGGCAGAATGGAAACCACTCGCCTTTCGATACAATGTATTTTTACCTGGGCTCGATGACACCGTAGAGGACAGTACACATAAAATGAGACCTTCTATTTTAAAGCTTGTCTAAATGCAATGTTGGATACGATATACCATTTCAACTACTCGAACTATACAATTGAATTTTTGGTCTATGATTGGTATGCTTAAGTTTGTACAAAATTTATTAAAGTATAACGTAATCATATTATAACAGGTTCTACCGGCGAGTTTTACATAGGTTCCTGCGTCAAGCATTAAGAATGCCCAAATGAGAATGGAGAGTACGGATAACACTCACGTATGCGCCCAGAATAAACAGTTTTAATTTTAAAAACAAAATAAATCAAATTATTTCCTATGAATTAAACATTTTAGTTTGTTAACGCGAATAATGGTTTATGCGTTTCTTCATGTATCTTCAAGTTAAGGATGACACAAAAATGCGTAAGCAACAAAATAAACAATGAACTCAGTATTGGCACTGTCAAAATACGGTGTTTCGTTAGCACTACGCTACGCCTTCAATCGCCTTATCAGCGGAATATTTCTTAAGATGCGAAAGCGAAACAATGTCGAGTTTTACAATTATACAGGGTGGAAAATTAAAAACAGAATAAAAACTCTCACAATATATATAAAATAAAAACAACCTCACTTTCTGCATGTTAATCTGCACTAACATTTTTAAGCAAGGTTTTTCTAATCTCTTTTTCTAGCATTCATTCCGACAACTTCCATCATCAACTTCAATCATCACTGTAGTGCTGTCGAAAACTGGTGCGCGGCCTAAAACCAGTTTTACATCGTTGCCCTCCGCCACGGAAGTGCAAAACTTCCCTTACGAGAAGGCCATCAAATTCAATTTTAAAAGCAGCAGCGATTTAAAATCAAAATTGTTTCCCCAAAGTCTCAAATTAGCACGTATAATAAATATTTGTTGTACTAGTAGATCAGAACGTGTTTCCACACGAGCGTAATTTTTGGTTCGTTGATGAAACATCTTGATTAATTTGTACCATATATTTTTTGCAACGCATACTCATAAAGTAACATCTTCATATAGAAGTTAAAATCGAGGTATATATTTTTCCTTACTATTCAAAACTCGCGCAGCTACTATTTTTTGCATATTTTATTGTTATCTTTTTGTCAAGGTCTATTTATAAACAATGCTATTAGATTGCGAGTGATGTAAAGCAAACAGCAGTCGTTTGTCCCACGGTATATTTGGGCGCAAATTTATCGTTTTCTGTAAAACTTTTCACATTAAATTGTAACATATTAAAATATGTTCTTCTCATGCGTATGATCATATTTAGAGTTTGATATATGAAATTAACAGAAATTACTAAGGAATTGTTGCTACTTTAATAAAGAAAAGAATTAGCTATCCTTATAGTTGACTGATGCTTTAGTGAGATTTGAGAAGTGTTATTTTATAAAGTAGGTGTTATAAAAATACCTTTTCCTTTCTAATCTCCATTGCTTGAGTTATAAAGAGGGAGTTTTTATACAGGGGATTTGAAAAAAGCGATACAAAGTTGAAAGTTGTATTTTCCAAAATAATTAATATTAAGCATTTTATTCCAATAAAAAGAACAAAACTTCCAGTTTACTAGGGTTGGTTTTTACCTATACAATGTGTTCTATATACGAGGGTACGTCCATAAGTTTCCAGCCTTGAAAATAAGGGTTATCGCCTTTACAAAACTCTTATCTGACGTCATGCCTTATTTTTGTTAAGTAAATAGTTGCAGCTGTAAACTTCCCCGCTGTGTTCAGTTATTCACATATAGTTGCACAAAGGCTATGTGCAGAAGATTGTGACATGCTCAAAATGGAGTTTTGACCTGTTATTAATTTATTCACAAAAGAAGGACTTACTCCAAATGAAATTAAAGAGCGATTAGACGGTGTATATGGGGAAGTATCTCCCTCATATTCTACCGTAAAAGGATGGGCCAAATTTTTTTAGAATGGGTAGAGAAAGCATTGAAGACGAAGAGCGTGCACGTAGGTCCTTGGAGGTGCTCGCTCCTAAAAACGTCGCTCTTGTGGAAGGAGAAATTACGGAAAATCGGCGGCTCAAAGTTACAGCAATAGCAGCAAGGTTGGGCCTTTCATGAACATGTAAACATGAATAGGCTTAGTGCAAGATGGGTGCCTAGACTTCTTTTCTCAGTCCAAAAGCAGCAACGAGTCATCTGTTGTCAGGCATTTTTGTAGCCCTGCCGTGGTAACGGGAGAGTAGTTCAGCAAACCATTATTACAGGAGATGAAATTATGATCCTCTACTATGATTCCTTGTCCAAAAGAGAATCAATGGAGTGGCGTAATCCTGGCGAAGCACCCCTCTAAAGGCCAAGGTCACTCAGTCAACCATGAAGATCAAGGCCACAAGCTTTTGGGACTGAAGGAATATTCTTCATTGACTTCAAGGAGCGGAACACCACAGTAAATGGGGAGTACTATGCTGGCCTACTGCACAGACTACGTGCTTCCATCACAGAGAAAAGGCGAGGAAAGCTGAGTGGTAGTGTGCGCCTTCTTCATGACAACGCGCCTGTACACACAACTCTTGTTGCAAAGGAAGCTGTGAAGAAATGTGACTTCAAGGAGATAGACGATCCACCCTACAGCCCAGAGCTAGCTCCCAGTAACTATTTCCTCTTCTCAAAGCTCAAGAAGGACCTTCGAGGAAGGAAATTTAAGTGTTAAGAAGAAGTGATGAATGCAGTATATGCCCTTTTTGCAGACAAGACTTGACTATTTTTGGGGGGTTGATTGAAATGTTAATTCAAAGGTGTGAGAAGAGTATTGCAATAAAGGGTAACTATATTGAAAAGTGAAATACAGTTTTTGTGTTTATCACAGCTAGAAAATGATTAGTCCGGAAACCTGTGGATCTATCCTCGTATAAATGATAATTTCGAAAATAAATTGTGCCAGAAATTCACGTTATTCCTAGTCAGATTTAGAGGAGCTATTTGGAACAAACCAAAGAAATGCTTTAATTACTACCAGTTGACGTAAAAATCAAATATGCCTCCCGAAGGAAAGAAAGAAAATCAGCACATGAAAATCCGGCATGCTTATTCCAATATGTAGCTAATCTCCATGCAGCGCTTAGCTAGGGGTTGTATTAGCATTTAACACAATACTGTACCAGTCTCGAAGAATGACCGATGGAACACACTTATAAAAACCAAATTTTCATGGTCAATCTTCCTGTGATTTTTATTTCTTTATTACAGAAAATCTAAGCCAACGTCATCTCCGAATGAACGGAGCCGTTGAATTAAATGTAGCAAAAAGTCGTTTTAAAACGCTTAATGAAGCTTTTATCATAAATCAAAGCATTTTAAGAACACCCAAATCGTCACATAATGGTGAGCGCTGGCTAGAATGCTTATTTATAATAAATAATTTGAATCCAAGTGTTAAACGCGTTTTCCCAAATTGGAAAGTATGCTCTTTTGAACAGAACATGAATAATTAGTATTTTGGAAAAGCAAACATTCGATTTTAAAGTTTTTGGCCCAGTTTGCGTGTATTTCTTTTAAGAAATGATGAAAGTAATAAGTAGATAAAGCATAAGGAGAGATATTCTACACTTTGGTGAAGTGGATGCCGCGAGATTTCATATCGCCATGGTTTTTGACGCAAGAGCTTCAGGCAGCAGCTGATAAAAGCGATGCGATAGTAATCTACACAAGATGTGAACTAGCACTGCTATTCAAAGACAGCTCTCAAAAGCTCTTTACACTTATTACTTTTAATACTCTAATTACTCTACATTAATAAAAGAAGCTTTCAATGCCAGATCCACCAACATTCCGAGAAAGTACACACCAATGCTGCGCTTTCGATGCAAGTCTATTGCACGTCATGTTATTTACATGGTGCTCTCTACAGTTTAGTAATTAAAATTAGCTTGTTTAGAAAAGATTACATCCACCATATCATCGAAACACAAGAAATATATACCAACATCATGCGCTTAAACACAGACACCTTATCAACCTTTCAATCACAGCATATTCAACAAGAAGTACCTCACGTGTGCTCAGTTGTTATCATTAAACTTCCCTTATTCACAACCAAAATCCGCACATCACCTATCTGTTTCATAGAGATAGCGAAATGCCTTCATGTTTTGAACGAATTCTCCTAAGCATTATAGTAGCTTGACCTTTGTTTAAAAGCAAATTAAATACTACAGCGTCAAAGACGCAGAAATTGCATAGCTCCGCAGCACACACAACGCTTTCTCTATGTCTGGAGTCGGTCCTGGTGGTGTAGTGGTAACCCATACTTGCCTTCTAAACCCAAGGTCGCGGGTTCAAACCCGGCCAGGATCGATGTATTTTTTCAGGCGTAAAAATCCTAAGTATGGCTTCTTTCGGAAGGGAAACAAAGCCGTGGGTCCCGTGTTGTATATTTACGGCACGAAAAAGAACCTCAAGTCTGAAAGAAAAGGCCTCTGAGCAAAATTTGTCGACCGTTTCACGCCTTGAATAGAATGGAACGTTGATAATGACATGTTAAAGAGCATCCGTAAATAAATCATATCAATAAATCTATGTCTGGCCATAGCAAAATACTTAACCTACAAGGTGTTGCAAGGCCGTTGTAAAACGAAGAAAATGAAATACAGACAGAAGGACAGTTAAAATGTTCGTTCAGGATATTCGTTCAGCGTGCACAACGCAAAAGTAACATCGCCCTAGTAAGTCACGAAAACATATGCCTACAACATAGCGCAAATTTACCCCCCCCCCGTCCAAAATTTCAGAGAATTACTCCATTTTTACGAGCATAAAATTCATGTAAATAAATGCACGTTGTTTGCCTGTTCGCTACTGGTAAGTTGCAAAAGCCCTCAAAGTAAAACACTTTAAGGCCTAGGTTGCGGTTTTTATAATCATTAACGAAATAAAATCTGATCTAGAAGCAATGCGTTGCCTTCAGTAGCATAAGTAAAGGTCAAAATGCGCACATTGAAACAAAGTAACGACAATTTTTGGTACATTGAAAGAATGATGAACAATTGAGTAAAATATGGGTGCTTTGTTCATTTGTCTATGTACAGTGTAGTCACAGGAGTCAAGTAGTATAATTTGTACTAGTTATTTAAAGTGTTATATTATGTGTGAGTAAATAAGTAATTGTTTTAAGATTAGAGTCTAGCACTTTTCTGTTAAACATTGAAAGAGCTATTTAGAGTAGATTTTAATAAATAAAACCAACGCTTAACGATGTCAAATAAGGTATTTAAGATAACTGGAATATAATGAAACAGAAGCCGATACCGCTTGCTGAATGCCGGAAGAGGCGCTATATCAAAGATTCCAGGCGATATCAAGAATTTCACAGTTCAGAAGAACAACTTCCTGGTAAAACTGCTGCACAACTCAGATTTCTGTACCTAATGGTCCTGAGAGAAAGGTCAACTGCTTCCGTGTTAAGAAGCGTTTCAGCTCAAACTGTTAGAAATAGACTGCATGAAAGAATTTCATTTCCGTTCATTAGGAAATCTGGCACGTCGCCGGGAGTGTGCGGATCAGCAAAGAAACAATAAAACCACGTGCTTCACCGATGAATCATGCTTCAGTCTGCATCCAGATTGCAGGATTAGCGTGGAAAACTTAGGCATTTACAGGAGTTTACAAATTCAAAGGAGGTACTATCAAGGCCTGGAGAGGAATAATGGTGAATAGAAACAGATCTCTTTTTGATCGGTGGAACAATACATGCATACAGGAACATTCAAGATGTTTTGCAGCCTGTGGTCCTTCCTACCGCTGAAGCGTATGACCCTGAATTCTCTCACATGCATGATGATGCCAAAGAACATGAGGCATGGTGTGTGACTGCCCTGCTCAATCCCCAGTTCTAAATTCGCTCAATAGAGAACTTCGGTCATAAGTCTTCATAACTGATAGAATATCAAAATTAAAAATCGTTCATAACATTTTTTTTCAATGCCAAAGAAGTGCGTGGCGCTACTAAATGAAGAGCTGCTGATGGTACAAATTACAGGTTGAGGTGAAAAAAAGGGAAAATTTACATTTTATGTGCTTTGATATTAGAAAAGGTATTATTTTAGTTATAAAGGTGTTATTTTGCTTTATGGGGTATGGTGGTGTAGTATTAATATAAGTACTGTAAATCTGTTTACACACCTTATATGATGAGAGTCCATTCATAATTTGTAAAATATGTAAGAAAAAGTATGAGCAGCTTACACGATTTTGATGTCCAACAGGCAAAATGTTGCAGTGCTAAGAAAAATAGTACAGATATTGGGTAAATGGTAAATTAGTTAGAAGTGTAATTACGAGATGCTATCAAAGTGGTGTTATGGTATTTTAGATTTCTAAAATATGTTTTGTGTTCTTATATTTATAGGGTGGGCTCATATGATGATTCATAAATGCACAAAAATTAAAAAAAAAAAAAAAAAAAAAAACAAGTTCGTGTTTTTACAACGTGGGAGACACCAAGAATGAATACAACATTGAGAAATGCATACATTACTCAACAGGAAAATAGCTGCTTGAGGCAAGGGAAGCCATTAGCCTGTGCTTCATATGAAAATGGGTTGATACTGAACGCTATAAAAGTCGATATAGAACAAGGAATAATTCCAAAAATGTTCACCGAGTTGGGCTAAACAAAGCTAAAAGACATTAGACTACACATTGAGCACAGGTGGCTGAGGTCGCTAAGGCACACACTCGTGAACAGGAGGTAAGGAGTTCGATTTCCATCGTCAGGACCGTCCTTCCTGAGGTTTTCCTCAATCTTCATCAATGGCAAATGTCTGCAACGCTGCTTTACCCCTCATAAACAATCCTTTCCCAATTTATCATTTCACCTTATGTATCATCAGTGCCCACCGCCGTGATGTCTCAGTAGTGAAAACGGACTTAGCAAGTATTCAGGCACCCCCCCCCCCCATCCGAAGTTTGGACCTCAAGCCTGAAAGGTGGTCTCTGAGCAAAATTATCGGCCGTTTCATGCCCTGAATTGAATGGGACGCCGATGATCTGAGATCTTAAACGAGTGGCTTGCTCGTCTTTCAAAGCTTTTAGAAAAACAAGAGACGATAACTGAGCGTCCGCAGTGATCCGTATTTTGGAACCGCCACTTCGATTGGTCGACCAGAGGCTTGTCCCTTTTCAATTTCTTGAGATTCCCTAGGCGGTACACCATTCTCTCTTTTTCCAGTCAGTTGCGAGCGGGATTTCGACAGAGTCGAACAGTTGTGTTGTGCAGTCGAGAGTGAAAATTCATTAGTGTTAGGCAATGGTAAGATATTCACTGCGTCGTCTGTATTCATCTTCAAGATATAATTAAGCGTACAGAAATTTATGTGGCGGAACGAGACAGGTAGTTAGGCGTAAATTTCTTGGCAGCCTGGGTTTAATGAAAAAGGTTCTGTAAATGACCGGGAGGAGAAAAAATGCAAGATTGCTCATCAATCCATGAATCCAAGAATTATTAGCCTTCGTTAATGGCCTCGTATAGTTTGTGATTTTTAACTTTAGAAAACTTTGAAAAATAAGAGTATATTCTACTAATTGGAAAAAAGTTCAAACAACCTTTCCAAATGAAGTTAGGTACATTAGTGATGGAGAACTGACACATGAAGAAGTAGTGGATTGTGAAAATGGGCAACATTTCCAGCACCCACTATAAGGAGGGTGAGTACCAAATTTTCTTTTTAATATGGTGCTTACCTAGGTTTTAAAATAGTGAATCGCTGGAGTGTTCGAGCGCCGCGAGTCTACGCAAGAAAATGCCCGCGGCAGGGACTTTCAAATTGTTCTCACTATACAAGAAAATATAATGTAAAAATGTCATTAAGAATCACTTTGTGACTTTTTCACGGAAAATTTTATTACTGTCAGTGACGAATTTTATAACTGCATGATGAGCGATTAGGTTGGTTTTCTTGCGTGAATACTGAGACAGTACAAAGGAAAATCGCTATGCACTTTTGTTCAACATTTTAAATATTAATATAATGGATATCTGTTAATTATATCTGTAATTTTCTGGTTTATACGTTTTACTAACTGAAGACATTACTGAGGTCTGAGTGTTTTGTAAGCATTCAAAAGGATCAATGTTTTTAAATAGTATTGCTTTTTCTGACCGCTTTCGCAGTTTGCTGATAGATGACACCTCTGATGCTGGATTGTTGACACTGTACGCGGAAGAGATATCAGATAGGAGAGCTACGTATCGGAAATGTGTAATTACTCCACCAGGCGTCACTTTAGCACTTTCGCTCTCGCTGGAGCTCCGATAAAGACCCTTGAGGGCACACGATGTCTCCCAGCAAAGCACGTTGTGTCTACGTGTAAACTTGCCCAGGAACGTGTTAATATTAGGTGCTATCGGGGAAGGCAATCACTTCGACATTTGTGTGAGTTTAGTTGCCGCGCAGACGTGCTTGGGTACTTTTCTGAGAAAGTTTACACTTTAAACACAATGTACATAGGCAGCGAGTATAAAAGCAACCCATAGGAAAATAACCATAACTTTCCAATAAAGAGATATCCGTTTTATTTTCCCTCAAGATCTGCGCAAGTTGTGTGCTTTAGTGATGAAAATTTAGCTGAAGATTTCCAAATTTTTAAATATCAAGTTGGGAGGAATATCTGTATGCTTTTGCGTTGTGGTATTTGATAGAAATAACAACGCTGTTACCCAATCTGTCAAAATAACACAAAACGTTTTTGTTCTAAACATTATTTCGTTCACATAACGCAAATTTCCAAGTTAATAGAAGAAACATAGTCTATCGCAATTTAAATACCTTCCCAAAGCTGATAAAATGTGCGTGGAATTTCTTTTGTCGGTTGCGAAGTAGCGAAGTTTAATGATAACAGTTTCGCGTATATGATTTAAGCTATTTACCAGTACATTCCAAACGTTAATAACCTCTACACCACCCGGGTAGGAGTGGACGTGGAAGATGAGAGTGAATTAAAAAACTGTGAAAGGTGCAAGACTTGCCTACCTTGCTTCTAACTCTTTGGCGGGTGACTGTTCAGTGGGCAACGTCTGCAGTATCTGACGAGCAGCTGGAGGAGGCGGGGGAATCAGAGACGCGGCGATAGCCTGTCTCTGTACTCGAAGTGGAGCCCACGGCTGCACCTTCATAACTTTAGTAGTACCTGCACAGAAAGAATAAAAGATGGTCAAAGGGGATGAGTGAACAGTAGGAATCACTATACTGAACTTGAATTACAAACATGTAAGAAATAATTCCAAATGAAGTCACATATATATATACATACACACATAAAATAACGAATTAAAACGTGATGGCACTGTGCAATGCAGTTAAATAAAAAACTATCAATACTTAAACATATTTCAACACATTTAAAAAATATTTTCAAATCGCTGGAATTCTAGATTTTTTAAATCGGTTGCGAGACATGATCTGGGCTGTATGGCGGATGTAATTGCTGAATTGCTATGCTTTGTGCCAGCAACAATATCGTGGAGAACACCACCTCTGTCCATTATTTTGGCAGTATGAAGAATTTTTTTTTAAATAGTGTTTAACTCCCATTTTTACTGCTGAGGCACCACAGGCGGTGGACACTGATGATACATCAGATGACATATATTGCGGAAGGATTTTTTTTAAGGAAGGAAACGTTCCAGGCCTAAGTTTAGGGTACCACCCCGGCATTTGCCATTTATGAGGACTGAGGAAAAGCCGGGAAAAACCTTAGCCAGGGAGGATGGTCCTAGCGGGATTCGAACCCAAGACCTCCCGCTCACGAGTCCGCGCCTTAACAACCTCGGCCACCCGTGGCGGCGCAGTAAGTCACCAACTTTCACTTGGATATCCAAATCAGCATTTACACAAATTTCGGAAGCAGTTTGAGAGTTTACTAAGTACGGAATAAATTTTTAGGATGCGCTCTTAAATAAAGCATTCACAATAATGGAAAAACAAGAACTGCTGCTTGATAACTTAGAAGAATTAAATACCGTTGATAAATACTGTTTGAATGCTAAAAGAAGTACAAAACCGAAAGTTTCAATTTAAAGAAACTAAGCAACGTTTTTCTTTCAATAGTACTCAAAAGCAAGTCACCGGTTTTCTCTCTCTCTCTTTCTACCCTTCACGCAAAAATTCTTCGTTTATGTATAAAGTCCAGCTTTCTGTACTAACTTCTAACTTGAAAACATATTAACAGTTCATAACCCTTAGTGTCCAGAATTTGAGAAACGCAAAAGCATAAAATATGTAATATTTGTATAATACATCTCGAGTTCCAGAGACAGACATAAAAGGAATTTTCATTTCGCAAACGTTTGCTAGATGCAAAAAACATGCCATAGCTTATGAAATGCTTGAAACATGAGCTTTGGGGATCAGCGCAGTAACAGCCCATGGTACTACCTCGAAAAATCCCAAACTATTCCAGTGCAAGGTGACATTGGTGGATATTAAATAAAAACTTCTGCAGGTGCAAGATGCGCACAATGTTTAAAAACTCCTTTTTACTGTTTGCATTAGTTCTCGAAGAGGGACGTTTTCCTGATGAACAAGGTTTCAGAGAGCCATCTAAATTATTGAGTGCCCCATCCAAAAGATGATATTAAGGAACAAATCCTTCTGATAGGGGGAAACAATATTGCAAACGTTTAAATATCTCTAAAGTACGATAGCAATTTATATAGAAGATAGACCTTATACATATCACAAACGTTGTAACATTGACAATAGGAAATAAAGAGAAATTTTAAAAGTTAGCTAGTGATGAAAATATCTGCAAATCATCATTTTGTACCAATATTCTTATTTCATTATTCTATTTGTGGTTAACGAAAAGTACTTCATTGTTTTGGCCTTGTTTAATCATTTTTATCTAATTTTACTTGCATTACCCCGACATTAAATGTTATTAAACTGTAGTTTTTCTTTCGTATCACCCATTAAATTTTATGCAACTTTTTCAACAAGTGTGGAATTTTATTAACTGTACATATTAAGGATGATATACTTTTTCTTCACATATAGCTTCTTCGTTAGCTAACGCCCATTTTCTAAATTCAATAGAATGTACACAAGACTAGTAGTTTTGGGTTTCAGATCGCTTGGTCCAGGTGCGGCAAAACCGGAACAGCCGTCATCCACCGGAACCCACTTCCTCACAGCTGGCTGCTGCCCCCCCCCCCCTCTCAGTTTGCTTCCGCTTGAACACCAATTGTCTTTTCCAACATCTATCATTTGAGCAACTTGCAAAGATTATATCCACCGTTCTCTTGTCACAATAATACGCTACTAAAGCTCTTTCTTCATAGAGAAATGAACACAAACACCTGACATCGGCAACTCCGATGCGCACATATTTTTTTTTTCCTCCTTCTCTTTATAAAGATCGTTTCTCCAATACGCGCAAGGTAAATCGGTCAAATGTCATGGCTGATAAATGAACTGTTGAAGATAGTGTGAAAGTGAAATCTCAATTTATCGCCGTTACGTAGAAGGTGGTTTGATGTTAAAGAGAAGTAGTTCAGTTTTGCAACGTGCTTTATTTTTCGACATAGTTCCCCAGATGTTCAACGCACTTGCTCCAACGTTTTTCCAGGTTCGCGGTTCTCTTATGAAAATGGGTTTATTCGAGGCTTTCAAAATACTTTGACTTCTTCATTTGACTTAAATTTGTGTCCAGCAAAAAATCCCAGGGCACGAGATCAGGTGAATACGTCGATGCGGAAGCATTTAAATCATAATTCGTCTATTTGTCCTGAGCTACGAGGTTTGAATGCCCCAGCACATTATCGCGACGAAAAAACACCTTTTAGGTCATTTGCGAACTTTTTCCACGACCGCTGTTTTCAATATCTCTAAAATGATCTGTAGCATTCTCCAGTAATGGTTTTCCCGTTCTTCAAGATGTCATTCAAGAGAATTTCTTTTGCCTTAAAAAAAAAAAAAAAAAAAATTAAAGCCTCACTTTTCCAGCTGATGGAACGCATTTCGCTTTTTTCGGAGCCAGTTCGCCTCGTGCGATTCACTTAAAGACTGCTACTTCGTTTTCGGTGTAATAAATCATGTTTCGACTAGTCGCAAAATGCTGTAAAACATCGGTTGGGTTCTTCTTAAACATTTCCAAATACTCGCCCGCTGTTCGCTTGCGATTTTGCTTTTGCTCAGTGTTTTATGTGTAATACATTACGTAAAATGAAATAAGCCTACCCAGTTGAGAGCCTCGTGGCCTCTGCTAACTGACGCACTTTCACTAGTCTGTCAGCCGAAACAATATAACCATGATTTGTGGCCTCTCGTCTGATTTTGGAGCTCCAGGACGTAGTGCGCCTTCGATAGTTGTTCTGCCATGCTTATACTCATTTACCCACAGTCGAATGGCTTCATAAGAAGAGCATACTTCATCCAGTGTAGGAAATTTTTCCTTTGAATTTCCTTTGATGTTTCCCTTCCAAAAAAAAAAAAAAAAAAAAAAAAAAAAAAAAAAAAAAAAAAAAAAAAAATCACAGCACAAATTTCAATCCTATCATTTTTTTTCTTCCACTGTTAACTACCCTCGTATCTAACTACTCTATTGCGAAAATCTGGATGCAGCAGGAATGATATCCTTTTAATTTCTTATGTTTTCACAAGATTGCCAGAACGATAATGCAACACATTTTTTTCACTAAGTATCTTCTGTTTATAAAATAAAATATAAACTAAAGTATAAAAAAGAGTTGCAAAATAATGCATTGTATTAAACACGGGTAAAACTGGCCATTTGTCTCTTAAAATTGCACCTACTTAATCACAAGAAATACTGAGGACTAATCTAGTAGCATCTTGTAGAAAATCCACATCTAGTATTCATCACTTAAAATGGCATTGATATAATAACCGGGTGTCACAGATAGCATTGTGATCGCCACTTTCGTTACTTTTACTGCATCAATTGAAGCGTTCTGTCACCTTCCTCAGAAAGTTCAAATTTTCGAACAGAGAGGTGAACTACTTTTGGACACGAGAAATATTCTTGGATATATGCTATTATGTTATATCACCAAAAACAAAATTTTTTTTTTAAAATTTAATTGAAACATAGTTATTAGAATACTCATTCCTCCGCTGGGTATGGCTGGTTTCCTGCTTTCAACATTTCACAGAAAAACTCGAATTCAGTTTCAAAAAATTTATGGTAATAAAACAATTATACATTATCTTACAATAATTCTGAAAGCATAACATTTCGTAAAACTTTTCAAATAAAATGTAAAATATGTGAAGATGTGCAAGTTTTTCTCAACTGAGCATTATAACCGGAAATATTGACAACTGGAATGTTTTAAATCGCTTCAAATAGCACTATTTGTAAATGCACGACTTGTATTTGTAACTAATGATAAAGTAAATACGCATTCAAATTTTAATTCTAGTTCTGCTAAAACTGTTATTTATCCTTTCTGCAATCTAGACAAGCTGGCCGGTTGAGTAATACACTTGAGTTTGTTTATTACCATTAGCTTCAACTTTTTGTTAGAACAAATTCAGTATCTACTTTAATGCAGTATATTTTGCAGTGTGTGGAAGGAGAGGAAGATCATGATGAGGATTAAACGGAATGTTCAATAATACAACCTGGAGGCCGGAGAAGGACAGATGGAGACGAGTGGAAGAAGAGGGAGATTAAAACGAGGTCGACAACACAGAAGAGGAAAACCGCAGCCACCAAGGAGGAGATCGAGGAGAAAAAGGTGAAGGGAGAGAGCAACCAAGGTAGGAGAATTCAAAGAGAAGAACGAGGACGATAACACAGAGGAATAGGAAACTGCAGCTACCAAGGGAGAAGAGGTAGTGAGGTGAAGGGGGAGAGGGGCGGGAAAGAAGATAACATATATCAATTACTAAGGGAGTATTTTGTTATAGCTACATAATTTCAAAATATAACACGCAACACTCTAATGAAGTGTTGAGAGAAAAATAACATGAGTTAATAGTTAAAAATAAGTTTACTATATTAAACTTGATAAGATTTATAAAATGTATTAATAAAAAAGTAGCTAGTATTAAAAGGTTATTATTAATTACTACAACCATAATAATAATAATAATAATAATAATAATAATAATAATAATAATGCATACTTAAACTTAAGGGAAGTTAAATTACAGCACACGTATAATTAGGGTAGAAAGTGTACAGTATATAGTTAAATTTGTTTTATATATAATTAACAAGAATTGTATTAAAGTTACGTAACTTATTTGCGATACAGAAGAAAGAAATTTAAGGTAAATTATAACTGTACAGGATACAAGTACACATTTTCGCCGGAAACCGGTGGAACAGTTTTTGTTTTAACTTAGTAAGTAAATAAGTGTTTATTTGTTTTTTGTATTTTTGTTTTTAATAGGTGGTTATCAGTTGTAGGTCAGTGCTGGCTTCCAGCAGGATTTATAATTTAGTTTATGAATATGTTTTATTGTACGATATATGTTAAAGCAGATATTTTATAGTGCTTTTTCTTTTGTTTCCCCATCTATTTTAGCGATTTTATTATAGTTATTGTTATTTTAATCGCTTTTTATTTTTAGAATTAGATAAATCTGAACAATAATAATGTAACAATTGTAAACGTGTAATTTTTCAAATAAAAGTTCTGGAATATAGAAAACAAGATACCGGGATGTAGTGTTACAATGTTTTTATTTAATTATATTTTATTTATAGTAAATTTTATAGCATTAACACGCTTAGTGTATTTACCTGCAGTTATGGACATATTTATACACAAACGTAACCCTAGTTTTGCTATATACGCGTTTGCAAGGCACAATATATGTTATTGTTTGCATTGGAAAAATCCACCACTACTGAACCCAAAGACCATTGGAGATTAAAATGCCTTTTCTTGCAAGAACTTATTACAATTTGTAGTTTATCGGGATTACCAGAAGGCCAAAATTAAGCACTTAGATCTGAAATATTTCTGTCATGCCAATTGATTGATTGATTGATTTATGGACGCTCTTTAACATCTCAGGTCATCAGCGTCCCATTCAACCCAGGGCGTGAAACGGCCGACAAATTTTGCTCAGAGGCCTCTCTTTCAGGCTTGAGGTTCTTTTTCGTGCCGTAAATGTACGACATGGGACCCACGGCTTTACTTCCCTTCCGAAGGAAGCCATACTTAGGATTTTTATGCCCGAAAAAATTCATCGGTCCTGGCCGGGTTCTTGGGTGTAGGAGGCAAGTATGGTAACCACTACACCACCAGGACCGACTCTCTCATGCCAAATCTAGTGAAGCTTAGCCTTGTTGGTTGAAGTAAAATCTTCATGGGAGCTACAGTGCCTGTTCAGGATCGTGCAGAAATAAAGCTTGATAGCATCGCATTCCCCACCAAACCCATTAGTGAGACAGGAGGCTTTTCTGAACCACCGAACCTTCTTGTAAACTCATCGTGAAGCTGAGACATTCTTGTCATTTGGAAGGTTTGCCTTTATTAGCGAACTCTGGTGCGGTCGTTTGCATCTCAACACTCCTCTGCTAATTAAAAATACCCTTACGAAAAGCCCTCGTTCCAAGGTATTGTTTGAATACTCTGGAGATGAATCTGGTGGATATGTTCACCTGGCGAGCACTCTACCCACTAGCCCACGGCGCCGCTACGCACTATTTCTGGCTACACTAGGTATATAAACATTAACCTCTTCTTAACATTACAAATTGAAAGTTTTATTAAACATATGACTTTGTTAGCTTCTATTGAATTTTCCCGCAACATTTACCATATTGTTTATCGGGAGTGTGATGAAATCGAAAAGCATGCCTGGATCAGCACGAAGGTCATATCAAAACTCAAACCTTCAGGAATTTTGGCGATTAGTGACATATTGGAGACATTCTTAAATTTAAACTCGAATTAAGAGTGCATTTTTACATTTTATTTTGAAAAGTGCATATGTAAAATTAGTTTCTTTTCCTTATGTTTCTGAATTTAATAATTACATACATTACACTTGTTCTTTATTGTTCTATCATTTGTTCTTTGTATTTATATTGTAAAACGGTCAGTAGGTAATACTTAGTGTATTTTTCCTTCACCTTTTCTCCCTCGTACATTTTAAGTTTGGAAATTACAAAGTATTCTAAAATAATTTTAAACAAACTATTTTCATATCTTCTTTAACATCAACTGCTGATCCCCCCCCCTCTTTACGTCTAATAATATTACTTTAGAGTTGTAGAGCGCTTAATAAAGAAGATTTATCTTCTTCTTCTTCTTCTTCTTCTTCTTCTTACATTCAAGGGAAACAATTATTGTAATATTACATAGTATTACATTAAAATGCCTAAATATGGTTTCCTCTGACGTTCCTATAGCTTATAATTCCTTGTCAGACGCTAAGAAGACGAGTTTCTTGCTCGCTCTACAAAAATGCTTGCATGCGAACATTTTCGGCTTACCGTGCAGAAGCTCTTTAAATGCTAACGAGATTATAAAAAGTGCAAAACTGAAACCCTATGCAACCTACAGAGCTCATCACGTGAATTTTAGTGCCTCTTTACGGAAGGTGTCGTTTGCAAAAATCCGCACCGTTAACAAACAATTGACGTGTTTGTATTTTTATATTCCATTAAAATGTAACTTCGTTAGTGATGTGAGAAACAAAAGACACGCGTTCGGCTTTTCCCGTACGTTTGTCACAGCTTAGATATCTACCTCTAATATGATGCAACAGCTAAATAAAAATAAAACTGAAGTGGGAAAATCATATAAACGCAGTTATTAATAATGTCTTTATCCCCATTTCAAGGTAAAAATTAGGGGGTTCATAACGTAGTTGGCTACATAATTAACACACTTGCCTTCTAAACCCAAGATCGCGGGTTCAAAACCGGACAGGATGGATTGATTTTTTCGGGCGTAAAAATCCTAAGTATGGCTTCCTTCGGGAGGGAAGTAAATCCGTGGTTCCGTGTCGTACATTTACGGCACGAAAAAGAACCTCAAGTCTGAAAGAAGAGGTCTCTCTGAGCAAAATTTATCAGCCTTTTCACGCCTTGAATTGAATGGGACGCTGATGACCTGAGATGTTTAAGAGCACCCATAAATAAATCAAATCACAAGTACATAATTAACCACACTGAAATATACTTTGCAGTAGAATACAGTTTGAAAATACAGTAGGAAAAAAAAAAAACTAAATATTAAATATAATGTTGTGGCAGCTAGACACGACAGAAATTTAAAAGATTGAAATATATATATATATATATATATATATATATATATATATATATATATATATAATCAAACAAAATAACACAGTAATACTTCGGTTTTATTTATTAACATATTGTACCTTAGTTGTGATACACCTTCTCTCTTTAGATAATTGGGACGAGGCACATCGGCCACGTCTGCAAACAAGGTCCAAATGGCCGTTCTTTTAGAAGCATGACTAGAGGGTAGCGATATGGGATACATATTTATCACTTTGCGGTTGAGTTGCGGGCCTGGAGAGCACATACTGCGTGCTCAGAGAAGCCAGTGGTCAAGGTCGTATAATGCATATGCAGGTAGTAGCCTGTAGTTAGTTTGAGGAAGCCTTGTCAGATAGAGGTTGCACGTTAATGTTACTCCGTGTTAATTGTGTGCTAATTGTCATTCGTTAGTTATGCCACTACATAGTCTTGAAAAACAGGCTTTTATGTGTGATACATATGTAAAAACGGGTGGTATAGCTATCCACCGCAATCGTGTTCCAGGTAGAGAAAATGTTCGCCAACATTTACGAGAGCAAGATCTCTCAATAACAGGAAACTTGTTAGGAACCGCCGTTTACTTTCTTAAAGTTAGATGAAATGTTGGACTTTCATTGCAATGAAACTGAGAAGAATCGTTTTCAACATCTCTTATAACACAGTTATTCAGTAAATATCCTTGATATGCGTTGATTTATTGTTTTATTTACGGACGCTCTTTAACATCTCAGGTCATCAGCTTCCCACTCAATTCAGGGCCTGAAACGGCCGATAAATTTTGCTCAGAGGCCTCTTCTTTTAGACTAGAGGTTCTGTTTCGTGCCATAAATCTAAGACACTGTACTCACGGCTTTGCATTCCTTCCGAAGGAAGCCATACTTAGGATTTTTAAGCCCATCCATCGACCCTGGCCGGGAATGAACCCACGATCTTGGGTTTAGAAGGCAATTATGGTTACCAGCAGGACCGACCCCCTATATGGAGTGACATAGCATTTTTAAAATGTAGTGTGAAGTTTGGATGAAGCGAATGTGATAATTGACGTGCAACAAGGTGACAGAGCATTGGCTAAGCATGTGACGAACTGCAGTAACACAAAATCTCCTTAGATGGATACCAAGACAATTTATTCCCGAATGTTTGTGAAATTCATTTCTGAAGCAAATGTTTTTTCACTACAGACTAATGCTGAGCCCGTCACGTGGCGACATTCTTCCTCGGCGGATGACTCAACCGAAATGTTTATGCTGATCTTCTGTTGTCACTGTAAAGATCTAATTCCGGAACACTATAAGCTCAGAGAAATATATTGTGATCTGTTGAGAGGGACTTGAAATCTGAAATTGGTAAAAACTTGCTTAGCTAAGTAATATTGTTACAGCATGACTGAGCGAGGTTTCGGTTTCACACAGCTTGGGATTTGCGTTTGGAGTGTCTTCCACATGCAGCATGTTCCCGAGTTGGAACCCTCAGATCTTTAGATGTGAAGAAGTTGGGATGAGCTTTGCTGAGTACACACTCAGAATCTTAAGGAATTAAGGTTTAGGTGTAGCAGGTTAAAGAACCACACGGTGGGGGAGTATGTTGAAAAGAAAACACGATGTTTAGATTCTACTGTAATACTGAGAAAAACAAAATTAAAAACTTTTGATTGTGCTTTATATAAATTAAGTATGGAAATTAAGCATAGGAATGTCGGGAAGAAAAGTTTACTTTATCAATATTGCAGAACGTATAGAAAAACAACGAACAGAAATTTTGAGAACCCTTATTAAAAAGTTGGTCAAAGTAATTAAGTAAATCTAAAAAGTGCACAGGTTTTGGAAATGGTGGGTAAATATGATTTGTGATAGATTAAACTTCAATTATAGTTACAACGCTAAATGCGCATTGGCAAAAGTATGGGATATGAGGTATGCTCAGACATAAATGTTAACAAATAGTGAATGATCATTGACGTAGTAAGTATTTAAGAAAAATTGTATCTGAAAATTAGGGAAATCGGACCATTGGATATACCTGAAAACCGAAATTTAAAAAGCAATCTAGCGTTTAATTTTCCCTCAACTCTTTGAAAATAATATAACAAATTAACTCGGCATATAAAATGTATTTATCACGATGCATATATTTTATATTTAACAACAGAATCGTTGTGAAGATAGCACTGTAAAATATTAATATAATAGGTTTTGAGAATTATACTTGTATGTAGGTGTAATCTGTACTACCCTTCAGAAAATGTTTGCGTTACATGTTTTTACTGCAATAACATTTAAATTAAATTTCAAATCCAATGGAAATCGATGGAAATTTCGATTGTATAATGTTGTTTGTGTATATTTGCTTTGTACATTGTAATTGTTTTTAAATAGTATTACTCTTGTTTTAGTGACACACGAATTTCCAAAATATACAAGATAGGTCGAAACGTTCTGTTATTTCTCCCCGTTTCAGTAACATAAATATGGTTACATTTAAAAAATACACATACAGTATAACTTTTGCCTATCAGTGGTCATATATTTCATTTATATTAATAGTAAACCTTTAATTTTTGTAGTTTAAAATCAATAATAATACAAATGTAGTTTCTCTTTTGAAATACTTATAGAGTGCAAGAATTCTAATTTGGTTTCCCTTGCTTTTGAAAATTACAGTACTTTCACTGTAGACAATTTTCGAGTGATTTGGAAAAGGGGGAGGGGGGCCTAAGTATTACTTTAGAATTTGTCAGGCTAATTAACACACAATAATGCCACAACTTATTTCATTAATTAATAAGGCCATACTTTGGGCGTTATGTCCTTTTTTAGTTATTCTACTTGCTGAGGAATTCGCTCAGTTTACGAAGCTCCTACAAGACGGACTTTTCCCAGTATATTAAACCAATTCCTTAAGAAAGGCAACGTCTGGCATACCAGGTTTAGTTAGTCTACAAAGAGCCTTAGATTTTACAAATACGACATGACGTAGAATTGCTTAAAGGCGGGTGAAGGAAGCAAATATATGAGTTATGCTAGATCATCTTGACTAGTCCTCCAGCAACTATTTATCTGAGTAAATTGCAATTTGTTGAACAGTTCATTGGCCGCGGACCATTTGTGGCTCCCAGATAGCTTTCATCTATTTACAGACTGCAATCATTTGCTACACTAAAGAAAACAAAAAGGGGCAATATAGTGGAATGTTCTATTAAACTGCTACATCATTTTAAATGTCTATCTGTACAATTTAAAGTGTTTTAATTTGCGAGCACGCTTTAACAGATAGTCAAAAGTGATCTAAAAGCAGTGCATTGTGTTATGTTAGAAGTCCTTGGCGTGTAACCTTCAACAACAGAGACTGAAGCAGACATGTCTATCCTCGTTAATGAATATGTTGCTTAGTATTCTTACTGACCCAAAGATAAACTTGTTTTAAAGCACAAAAATAAAATTGACGTAATTAATTACTTCAAGATTTAAATGGCTTCTTGCTAATAATTTTAGATCTTACGTGTTTGTTAATTAGGTAACACGTCTTTAGGAATACAAAATATAAAATGCAGAAATAAACTGTGCTACGATACAAGAATAAGACGATAAGAGAAGGAGAAAGGCTTGGAAGGAGTAAGACAAATAAGCGCGCAAGAGAACACCCTCCAAGTGAAGAATAAGGGACTGAAGAAAGGAGGAGAAAAGCAAAGAAGGAAGATGGGAGAGATGAGAGGGGGCTGGAGAGCGTGACCAGTAGCAGGATGAGATGGAGGGAGGAGGAACGAGAGACCAAGAATACAAATTTTTAGGAAAACTGAATTCCTCTTGCTGTCTTTAAAATGAAACAAAAGAAGAACGGAATGCCTGGGATGCTCTGCATTGCTGAAACAAATGAGATGAATACCTTGTCCTTCCGTAAAATGAGGCAAATGGTGCCAGACTTGAAAATGGCTTTACGTGGTAAGAATGTCATCCAAAGACCCGACGAAGGCTGATAGGCTCGGCACGCAACCGTGCCAGGTGCAAGAGAGAGAAGGTGGGGGGCGGCGAGAACATCCATTCAGAATCCTGATCTCACCCACGCTCTCATACAGCTTCCCAGACTTGTTTCTTTTTTCTGTTGCTTCTGCCAAGATCTGCTCCTGCTAGCCGTTACGAGCGCTAAGTACCTGTAAACCTGCGATGCTCCTTCACAGCCTTCTTTTATTTTTCTAACGGCGATTCTTGTTTAGCAAGTTGTGAGAGATTGCAGGTTTAAAGGGGAAACAGTTCTAACTTCTGTGTACTGTACAATAGTAGTCAAGAGTGTGCAATTAGCGAACAAAATGAAAAATAGTGATTGAATATACAAGATTTGTTCATTTGTATGCATAGTTACCATAGCAATGAGCACAATTTGTTTTACTTATTCAGAATGGGTGAATAAACTGCTCTCAAGGGACCATTGCGGGTGAGTTTTTTCCCCCTCCCAAATGGCTCCTTGAACCTTTGGGCGTCTACAAAGTGAACATTTGCATGTCCCCCTTCCTTCGGCTCTACATCAACTTAAAGAGCATTCTGTGTCCTTTTGAATCAGTTTCCCAGCATACTCCTTTATTTATAAAATAACCTTTTTCCCAAATTTCAATTTTCACACATTTAATAACTTTTTTTTTAATTCAACTAAACATTCCTAGAATGTATTGAAATATTCTACTGGTCAAATAGTCAAATACAAGCTAACACTAATAATAATAATAATTTATGTGTGTGTGTATATATTTCTGTGAAAAAAGTTATTCATTTTAAAAATTAAAAAGTTCTTATACATTTAAAACATTACAGTTAACTTATCAAATTTATTTAAAGATATCTTTCTACACAAATTTTGTATGTGGCTCGAAGCTTCAATTGCAAAAAAATGCCAACCAATTTTCTCAACTCATGAGCCGCGTGGTACATTTTGATTTAGCGACATATTTACGTAATAAAAGTTACATAGCTTGCAAAGTATTTGTCGAATTTGAATGAAATTTGGTATACATACTGAACTTAACAGCAACGCAATGACAGTAAACATTTCAGAAAAAATACATACAAAAATATAGAACTTTGAAAATTCACTCCCAGTGTATCTTAAAGCGCTATGGCATTAATGAAAATTGGAATGAACGCTGTATAAAATATTCGACAAATTATTACATAAAGAAATGACTGATAACACTGAGTCAAAGAGGAATCAATCACACAACAATATCACAACCGAAAACTGATAAGAAAAGAACAGTAAAAGTGAAGGTACACACAATATACACTGGAATCGTTAAAATATGGACCAAAATTTATTCTTAATTTACTAAATAATATATTGCAATGTACAAGAAGACAAGAAAACAGTTATGTACAAGAAGACCTTAAAATCAACTTCCATAAAAAAGGGTTACAAAGATAACCGAAAAACTACAGAGGATTAAAATTATATGCCAGTATTTTAAAGCAATACCTGAATAAAGTTGTGTAAATGTTTGAAAGAAACATAACGCGGGTTCGCAAAGGCCTCTCTACAACTGATGTTACATTTATTCTATCACAAATAATTTCAATGAGAAAAGAATGCAATTTGCTAGCATTATTTATTCATTTGGTACTACATGATCCGTACAATACTGCCATCTATTAATGGTGTTGCAAGATGGAGGCAAAGGACCCACTGCGGCAGGCAAGGGCTCGACGGATATCGAGGAAGATATTCACAGATTACCACAAAGCTTATGACCGAGTTGACAAGACCCAAAATATTTCTTGTAGTACAATAAACCAGGTTTAATAAATGTTTATGTAGAAACCATAAAACTAGGAAACAAAGAAAAATTTTAGAGTGATGTTGAGATTCCAACAGAGTTATGGTCCGTTACCATTACTTATTAACGTATATATTAACCTTATCATCAAATTATTGAAATCTCAAATTCAAATGGAATCTTAATAGCCCTTTAAAAAGGCCCATGCGCTGAAGATCAGAAACGGAGAGGACAATCTACAAAGATTCTTTAATGTGTTAATTGTATTTGCTGAGTTATATAACATGAAGATTTTAACGAGCAAGTTGGATTGGGTGGCATTTCATTAGAAGAATAAAATTCGTCGTAAATGATAAAATGATAAACTTCAGATACTTGGGTAGTTATATAACAGAATTTAGAAATGAGGAAAAACAAGTCATTTCAAAATAAAACAGCACAAATAGAATTTTAAAAATAAATTTTAGAAAACAAGTAAGTCAAAATCTCCGTGTAAGATTTTATAATACGATTAGTAAACCCAGCACTCCTGCTTGGAACTGAATGCTGAATTTTAACAATAACAAATGAAGACAACTAGTTGTAACAGTGCGCATGAGGTTTCTTAATCCATTTTGGGAGTGACAAGACGAGGTTGCCTACGAAATGAATATATATATATATATATATATATATATATATGCATAGCTTGGGATGGTCAACAAAGTACTCGATATACAGAACAACAGAAGACATGTCGAAGGAATGGCAGAGAATCGTCTACAAAAAAGTATAATGCACCCCACTGAAATGCTGGGTTGAGCAAAACATGTAATTAGCCGTCATTTCTAAAAAGTACCCAGTCTTGTTTAGAAGAAGAAAATTAGGGAAGTTTGTAAACTCAAATTCATCACTACTGGTGACGTCGCTACGATGATGGATGAAATGCAGAAGAAATGCCGTTCATAAATCAAATAAACGGATCCTGTTTTTAAATGAACGTATGTCACAATTATTCTGTTAAATAATTATAAAAATAATGCCTTGGTATGATTTCCGCACTTTGCCCTGTTTCACACACGTTTCACTTTCTGCTATATAACTTTCGTTCAGAGAATTTCATAGAATTCAATTCCCAACACCAGCAATAAATAGGTTTGAGAACTGTAACAAAAACATTTTTTTCCCTCCCCCAAACCAATTTCCTTTAGGAATTCCACTTTCCTCGTAACGCGCTTGCGATAACTTCGCCAATGTATTCGAGAATCGTTTAATATTTTTGGCACAATTCTTTTTACAGCACAAAATGCTATACTTTTGCCAAAGTTCATCATGCATAGCGCTGCCAACATTAACTATAAGGACTAAGGGAACGTGAAAGGAAAAGAGCCTCGGCGTAAAAGCACCTGGCCTGGGGGATCACAACGATGGCCTACGACAGATCTAATGTGATTCCCGTTCGGCACCGTAGCAGAAAATACCAAAATACTAGTTAAGACTGAGTTTCGTTTTGTTTAATACACATTTTATTCGTGGCTTATTTTTACTGCGGCACTTTTTTATGCACAAGGTTTTTCTTTTCTTTTTATGTATTACAGGACTATATCGATGTTTTTGGTGCCATAATTACAACTTATCTTCCTCCAGGGGGCTCTAGCACTTGCATAGGCTAACCTACATGTTAGCAGCAAAAATATAAATAAAAACACATTCAAGTTGCAGTTACGTATGCATTAGTCATTTTTAAAAACCTAGCGTTTATTCGCGTTTGTTAAGCACCACACAGTTTCTAACACATTTGCTAAGTGATCTGAATTTTCTGTCGTAATTCCTATGGGCAAGATGCTTATTGTTCGCCTTGTAGCACATGGTACTAGGACTTTCTTGATATTAGCTGTTAGTAGCGAAGAACAGACCATTAATAATAGTGTATAGAAACAGTCCCCGCGAACAACAATGCGTGATAAGAGGTACCTCTGGTAAAATGCAGGGTAGGAAGTATGGCTTCACGATTAATACGAGATAGTATCCAGAATATTTGGGACTGGTGCTGCCATCTGGTCAAAAACTTACTTTGAGACTAATGACAGCCGTCACCCTCGAAGTAGTTCCTTCCACACGTATACACCGGTCCCAGCGATTCTGCCATTTTCCAAGTGCATCTTGGAAGTTATGTACTTTGAGGGTGTTTAGCACAGACAGCGTTTCTTCTTGAATTCTCTCACTTGTGTCGAACCGACGTCCTTTCAACTTGATTTTCAGTTTGGGGAATAGAGCGAAGTCGCAGGGTGCCAAATCAGGCGAGTACGGTGGGTGGGGGGGAAACCGTCATGTTGCTTTTCGTCCAAAAGTTCCTGGTAAACAAGAAATTGTGACAGGGCGCATTATCGTGATGCAATAGCCAGTCCCTTGTCGCCAAGGTTCGGGCCGTCGTCTCCGCATATTTTCACGGAGCCGTCGCAAAACGTTACAGTAGTACGTGGAATTCACTGTTTGATTTGGTGGGATGAGTTCTTTGTGCACAATCCCCTTGGTATCAAAGAAAACGAGGAGCATGCTCCTGACTTTGATCTTCGCTTGTCTCGCTTTTTTTTTTTTTTTTTTTTTTTTTTTTTTTTTTTTTTTTTTTTTGTCTTGGTGAGTTCAGACTTTCCCAGTAGGGTCATAACACTGGTCACTGTTATGACCCTGAGACAAAACAACAGATTATGGTCCTCTTTCATTAATTTATTCGATTATTTGGAAAACAACTCGATTTTTTAATGAGCACTGTTAGCTCTTTTTCTCCCCTTCTCTAAATGAATGCAAATGATTAATTGAATGAAAGAAACGATTATTTATAATTTCATTCTTTGGAAAGCTACACGCATTTACGAAGGGAAGCAAAGTAGTTGGTACCGGTCGCAAATTTACGGCGCATAAGAACTTTAAACTAAGAGAAGAGACCTCTGAGCAAAATGTACCTGCTGTTTCACGTCCTGAATTAAAAGGGACGCTAATGGCTAGCGATGTTAAAGAGCATCCTTAAAATAAACCTAATAAGTACGAGTACATATGAGATTGTAGTTTCCAGTTTACAAATTGGTGATAAGAAAGACATGCTCAAAGCATCTGCATTAAATCAGATAAACATTTCAAGGTTACCCCGCAGTCTCAGTTGGACACGTAACAATGCAGCCTGGAGGTCAGTTGTAGCGGCGAAATAATCGGAAGAAATATAATAGCTTGCTCGATTATTACATCAATCCCCCACCCAAAGAAAGCAAACAATAATTCTTTTCATATAAATATAACGCCACGATTATATTCCCAATAAATGGACTAATCATAAATTTGATACAATTTTGAAGTATTTTAGACTTTTCACTCATTTTATAATTTTAAAATCAACAATATGATAGAAAAATATGTGTTCTTAGTTTTGTGCATATGAGTATAATCAACCTTAAAATCAAAATAATTACTAAATACAGGAAGACCGCATATCCCTGTACGCTATACGTTTATAAACAACAATACACTAATAATAATAATAGCCAAGTATCCCAACATATTTCTAAAAATTGCAATATAATAATATATGTGGTAATAAGAAAGTAGTAAAGCACAGGGGTAAGCGGACTTCTCGGACGCTCTGTATATATATTAATCCTTACATAAGGGCTGGGCAAAAATTAAAAAATAAATTGTATTTAGCAAAATCTTTATATGAAAAGAAGCATTATTTTATATTTAGTACTTTAATGCGAAATCCATATATTGTAGCTATCTATAAGTGTTTAGTTCTTTTTTTTTTGGGGGGGGAGGCATTTACTCGATGGCTCCATGCCTCACAATACTTGTTATGCTTAGTTGTTCCGCTTTTTGTAATTAATCGGGGCTCGTAATCTCGACAACATTCGCAAAAACTTCCAACACTCCAATTGTTGCTACTTTCGATTCTGAAAACTTCTGGGAAGTTTGCTTTACTAAGTTGCGGACATGACAATGCGGCCGCTCTTTGTTAAAATATATTTCTTCATTGTCGTAGTAGTTCCCCCCTATAGACGAATGTTGTCCAGGGGCGAGCTCTTTTTAAAAAATGTTTCCTTAATAATTGAAGCTTAAAAGGTAAAACCGACTAAGAGTAGCATTGTTCAATAACTTATTTATATTAACAGGAGTTTCACGTGGTCTCTCATACCATAAGATAAATGCTTATTTTATTATATGTAGAGCAATTGATTATTTTTCGAATATACAAATAATTAATGAGTTTCATTTGATTAAAAAAATCGATTATTCCATCGCTAACGGTAGCGAAATACTGTAAAATATGGTAGACGTTACTCTTGAATAACTAACTACTGATGTGGGTCATATACAGCGAGCTGGGTTCCTCAGAGTTGTTTTTATCTTCATTGTACTTTATACTGTGGGCAGCTAAATTAGTATTCTGACGTAAGCACTCGAGAAGCTTCCTTGTAAGTCTTTCCAGCATGTATGCGCATCTTGACTTGGTCAGTTCTTGTTCGCCGTACACTTCTTTTCGGCTCGCGGCTGTGTACATATTATGCGGCATTTTTAAGGCGAGGTAAAGACTTATTTTCTTTAAAAGTACTGTTTATGCATATGGTATTTTAAACTTTTTGGGGTTATTTCCAGACTAGCTCTCAAAACCATTGCAGGAGACAGGTTTTGTAATTATTATTCATTTGGGGCATTTTATGAGTTTGATAGTAATTAGTATTGCAATTAAATTTTAAAATTTCCTATATGTGAGCATTTTTGCTGGGTTTTCTGGTGTTAGCTGCTTTTGCGTAAAGTTTTAATTATAATGCATTCTGTTTAATTTTATGCACTGATTTGAATTCCGCTTTGGACCATAGTCATTCGTATTTAAGTATTATACATCATATTCTACTTGCCGGCGTCTTTTCTTTTTCTTTTTTTCTTTTTTCTTTTTTTTTTTTTTTTTGTAATGTAGTTTAATTATTTATTGTTTAGAGATGTTTTAGTTCCTTATCCTTTGCAAGAGAGCTTACTGCATTTGGTTAAGTTTTTTTAAATGTTATACATTCATTAGCCCTATATGTGTTCAATGCAGTTTATTAATCTCATCTCCCGCGTTCCATTATAATAAAGTATTTACGATTATGAATCCTTTATTTTAGCAAATTCTTCCCCTTTTCTTCAGTTTCTTGGCATTAATGGAAGCATATTTATTTACATGTTTTATTCGGTGATATCAAAGTGTCGTTTGCTTCTTACTGCAATGATGTACATAAATGTTCTCAAGCAGTACTTGATTACAGATTTGGTAACCAATGGTTTTTATGGAACTATTAGAATATCACATTGCTACAGTACAAACTATCATCATAGCTTGAACCACGTAGGTAAGATGTTTGAAATTGCTTAGGCCAAATTTAAAGATTTTGTTGTAAACCTAGCCGCTGTTTGAAGCTTCGGCTATTAGGCGGCGTTTTCACTTTTACTTCCCCGCTATATCCGTGAATTACGGAATAAACAGGTTTTTATAAGTCACCACCAACTGTCCTGATGAATAAAATCGAACATCAATCTGGGAGTATTACTTCTGCATTTCGTTTCTCCGCTAGTTCAATACTAACCTAAGTTCATAAGTTTACGAAACTGAGGTTCTAAAAAGAACTACAGTGGATGTAGAACGTTACGTGTAATTTGCGACCCTGGCTGTACTGCAGGCATGAATTAGCAATGGTTACTCTCGGTCACACAATGGGGACCAAAATCCAATTGTTTTTTCTGTTATTCTCCGCGATATTCCGCTCGAAATACTGTAGGTACAGGAGTGCAGATTCACCAGGCTTCTATCCCTCGGGACGGCTGTCAATTTTATACGCTGAGTGCACTCCGGTAAAGTGTGGAGTCAGAATAAAGCTCCATCAACCGCAAAATTCGATCCCCTGATAGCAAATAACTAAAACAGCGCATCGAATTTGCGTGTACGTTAATTAAACAATCGGAGACTCGAACCTAGAGTCACAATATTAAGTCGGTTGCGCAAAGTGCAAGCTGAACATAATGTCATTTCACAGAGTAAAAAACCTTGTCTTAATAAATCACCGGGGCGAAAAATATGCGCATTCCCTTCCAGTCCATAGCCAGCCAGAAATAATTTAATGTAGCGGTTGCGTTGTTTCTTGTGTACCACTCTGCAGTGTTAGTAGCAAAAATCGGACAAGAGACGGAAAGAAGCAAAAGGAACGAATCGCACGATTTTTGCGTTGCAGGTGCTGATATTCTCTCAGTTTCAAGTTGTATCAGTTCTATAATTACTAACACACACCAATATTAGTAATGAAAGAAATTGTACATTTGATCACTCTGAAATAGTAGCGATGAATGCTAGCCACTTATATTTTTGAGTTTCATAACAAAGTAAACAAACACGAATGCTGTCTCACTTACCAGGGTAGGTCCATAAGTTTCTGGAATCACCGATAAGGATTATCGCCTTCACAAAACCCTTATCTGCTAAGTAAATAATTGCAGCTGTAGCTTCCGCTCCGCTGTGCTCAGTTGTTCAAATATAGTTGCATAAAGAAGGCTATGACATGTTCAAAATGAAGTTTCGAGCTGTTAAGTTCTTCACAAAAAGGACTTACTCCAAATGAAATTAAACAGCGATTGGACCGTGTATATGGGAAAGCATCCCCCTCATATTCTATGTAAAAGAATGGGCCAAACTTTTTCGAATGGGTCGAGAAAGCTTTGAGGACGAAGAGCGTGCAGGTTGGCCAGCGCTTGGAGGTGCTCACTCCTGAAAACATCGCTCTTATGGAAGGAGAAATTAAGGAAGACGGGCGGTTCAAAGTTACAGAAATAGCAGAAAGGTTGGGTCTTTCTGAAACAAGAGTCCTTCGAATTATTCAGTAGCATTTAAACATGAATAAGGTTAGTGCAAGATGGGTGCCTAGACTTCTTTCCTCAGTTCAAAAGCAACAACGAGTCATCTGCTGTCAGGCATTTTTGGAGTTCTGCCGCGGCAATGAGAGAGAAATCTTGCAAACCATTGTTACAGTAGATGAAACTATGGTCCTCTACTATGATCCCTTGCCAAAAGAGAATCAACGGAATGGTGTAAACCTCGCGAAGCACCGCCTCTAAAGACCAAGGTCATTCAGTCAACCAAAATCATAGTCAATTTCTTATGGAACTGTGAAGGAATACTCTTCATTGACTTCAAGGAGAGAAACACCACAGTAAACGGGGATACTATACTGGCCTACTGGACAGACTACGTGCTTCCATCAAATACTATACTGGCCTACTGGACAGACTACGTGCTTCCATCAAAAAGAAAAGGCGAAGAAAGCTGAGTGGTGGTGTGTGCCTTCTTCACATCAACGAGCCTGTGCACACAACTCTTGTTGCAAAGGAAGCTATGAAGAAATGTGGCTTCAAGGAGATCAACCACCCATCTTACAGTCAAGATCTAGCTCTCAGTGACTATTTCCTCTTCTCAAAACTCAAGAAGGACCTTCGAGGAAGGAAATCTAAATGTGACGAAGAAGTGATGGATGCTGTTTATTTTGCAGACAAGAATTCTGAAATGATACAAGATCCACTGTCACACACATACAAAAAATGGATAATTTAAAGGCACGGCTGGAAATTTGGGTCTTGAATGACAGCATAAGCACGCGGACATGTCTTGGGATGCGAGGAACACATCAGAGAACTTCACAAATGCTAGAAAATTGCATGAACACCATCGGCAGGTGAAAAGTGGATGGATTCACCCAGATATATAAACACATCCCACTACATTTTACTACAGACCGGTGGGTCAAATGGTAAACTCCAACTTCATCCACGAAAACAAAATGTTCCCTAAGAGCTCAGTGGCAACTGAGTTGCCACTGAGCTGCCACACAAGTTGCCACACAACTCTCGGGGTTGCCAATAATGTAGAAGTAAAAGTAGCCTACTTCTAAAAGAACGTTATGAACTCCATTTTTTATGAAGAGATTCCGCACCAAAGGTTTGCATTAAGGCATCCAGTCGCACTGTCAGATGTTATCGCCGGAAAGCTGCTGAAATTATGTCAACGTGATACCTTTCAAAATAATCCCCCTTAATATGTGTGTGTGTGTTTTTTTTTTAATCTTCTTTATTTACTGCATGCTCCATTACTATAATAATTACTAATACTACATGCATTGCTATCATTTCATTGTTACATGTTATCCTTAATGCTATTTTTGAACACCGTTTCATTCTTATTCTAACCTAGTCATATTTGAAGATTGCCTAAATTGGTTATATTTGAATGCTTTTACATTATCATTCTCAGTCACCACATTTCCTATCCTATTAGTCAATTTGTGTTAATTTGAAAACTGTCAACATTTATATTATTTACAAAAGTTTTAAATTGTTTATTATATTTTAGAACAGTGCGTGCGTGTGTGTGCGTGTCTCTTGCATTTCTAAGCTTTCCAGTCGAAATAGCTACCTATTTAAAACACACTTAATTAAAATACCTTAGACACTGAGTTGAAAATTTAAAACCATTGTTGATTATCCCTTGCTCAAGCGTTCTAGCTCAAGACATTTTAAAAGGCACTCCTAGTTTATTATACTTAAAATTTAAAGTGGATTCAACAATTATTCACTTTTTTCCCTCTCGTTTCCTATGGTAGGAGAGGGAAAAAAAATTAGTTACCGGATGAAAACACTATTAATTATGGGTAGACTTATAGCTATTCATACTTATTTTGAGCTGCTGACTAATTCATTTACATTTGAAAACCATTTACTAGTACAACACAACTTATTAAGTTCAAATGCTTAATCTTATAACTGGCCAAGTTCAAACAAATAAAAACGACTGAATCTTCTTTAAAAGTACAATATTACATGATAGAGACACCATTTGATATTTCAAAGTAGGGGATGGCTGGAGTTAAGAGCATGACACCTAAAATTTAATCAAAACTGGTTTCAAACTTGCTGTATGTAATCTGTCTGTTGTTTAGTTATTTAATTTTTAATAGTTTAACCGAGTGACAACATTTTAAATGTATTTCCTGAATATTTATGATGTTAAAGACATTACAAGAATTGAAGTGATATATATATATATATATATGTGTGTGTGTGTGTGTGTGTGTGTGTGTGTGTGTGTGTGTGTGTGTGTGTGTGTGTGTGTGTGTGTTGGGCGAATATATTGGAACATATTGGTGCCCACCAAGAACAAGGAAACAAGAAGGGTCAAAATGTTTTTTGAATACAAGAACTGATGAGAAAAAACCGAAAAAAAATGAGACTTCAAAAAAAGAAACTGAAGGATAAAAATACTTATATTATTAATATAATTACTGAGATACCAACAAGCTACTGACCCTTGTTAAATTTATAGATTAAACCACAACACCGAGGAAAGGAAAAACCAGATCGTCTGAAAATCACACACCATTTGCCTTCTTAATGGTGGTAAATTTTTCATTTGAAGAGCTTTGCTCTTGCGTTTGAAGGCCATCAGCTCCCAGGCCAGTGATGAAGAAATCAATGTGAAGCCCCCCCCCCCCTTTTCATGGTGGTGGTATAACGGCTGCGGCTGTCAGGAGTGATCCGCCATCTAGTTAGCTACTGGAGAACTTCACGCAACTGAGGTCAAAGGGAAAAAGGGGGCGGTTCTACTCCTCCCTTCCATTCAGGCCGGCACCACTTTCAAACTCTGTCATCATCCAGCGGCCTGGCCGTTATCGAAACTTGGGTCGCGGCGGCAGAGAATTTATTAGAGGAATTTGTGAAGTTGGCTGAGAGGATGCTGCGAATGGGGACCATTATGGGAAACTGATAGAGGGAAGGGTTACGACATTTTCAATGGATACATGAGTAATGTCTTGCTGCCTTGTGCTCTGTTCCTTTCCTTTGAGCTGCTAAGGAAACCAAAACCTCTTCTGTGCCTCTATGCAAACAGACAGAAAATTAACTAATTAGAATTCTTTTTCCCCCTCTGCCAAACTTAATTTCTATGCCATTTACTGACGCAAGAGTGCAGTTTATTATGCATCAATAAATATTTACTAGGTGTACATTTAAATTGAATTGGTGTAATAGTTGAAAAACGTCCAAGAGGGTACTCTTAACATTACTTACCATTATGTCAAACGATCCAGATGGACTGCATTACTTTTAGTGGCGTTTTTTTTTTCCGGCATCCATATCTACTTCCGGATCACAGCCAAGGGGTTAAATGGTGACACTGGTGATACAAGAGTCTAGCAATTCTATCAGAAGGTTATTTCTTTTCTTTGTGCAGATGTAGAAACTGTGACAGAATCTATAATCCGCATCAAACTACTTGTCCATTTTTTTTTTATTTATGTGGTTTATTTACGGATGCTGTTGAACATTTCGAATAATCGTCTGATTCAATTCAGAGCGTGAAAGTGCCGATGAAGTTTGATCATGTGCCTCTTCTTTCGACTCGAGTTTCTTTTACCTGCCGTAAATCTACAAGGAACCCTGGCCTTGTTCCCCTTCCGAAATAAACCATACTTAGGATTTTTACAAAAGAAAAACTCTATTGACCCTTGCCGGGAGTGAGCCCGCGATCTTCATCTTAGGTCTATGAGATTGATGTCAATATATTCCCCGAATCACTATCTCTGTTTCGGGAGGCCAGTTTTGTATTTACTATAGTCAGATGATTCAACAGTCTTCTATTTCTACCACACTTGAAGTGTGAAGGCAAGACAAGCCGCGAAAATTTTAAATTAGAGAATTACAAACAGTATAATTCTCGAGGCGTCATACTGTAAGTGTACTGTAAACTTGCCAATTCGAGGGAAATCACAGCAACTTTGAGGCGGTTGTCCAAATTTTTGAAGAAAAGCACCTAACGAACAAGAGTCTCAACAAAGGAATAAAATACATTTTTTTAAAAAATTAAAGCTTTCAAACAGCTAACAAAAAACTTCGATTTTTGATAAAATGAAAAGAGCATTTTCAATTATTATTTTTAGCAGGTAACCTTACATCATGTTTCTTTTATTTACGACTCGTATCGGTTCAGCTAAAGCATTGATTTGAATCGCTCAACTAAATTTACATAAAAATTAAAATGTATCACAAAAGGATAATAATGGCTAGATGAATTTCGCTTCAGGAGTTAATGGAAAATAGTGTATTATATATATAAAACAATGCAAAATTACTAACGATTAAATTATTCTGCAACCGGCCAATTTTAACCAAGGTGCGTCAGTGTGGTTCTTTCAGAATTAATTCAGTTTAGATTTACAGAACCCTACAAAACATTTACGGCAGAAAATGTAAACATTAGCATAAAAATTTAAATCTTTACTTATTAAAAGTATGCACCAGAATAAAGTATCTGTAAGAGAACCTTACTAAAATATAATTATCTTACTATAACTATGTCAATTACACATTGCATATTTGTAATGCAGACATGAAGCAAGAGCTGTCCACCATTATTTATACATGTTTTGAAAACAAACGTTGATGAAGATTACCAGACATATTTAACATCGTCTATTCGGTGTTTTGTTTAAGCTGGATAATAGTGGGTAATAGGACATTCGTTCCTGTAATACCCAAAAATATACATTAGGGGAGGTAAGGTCAAGAGAATTTGAATCTGTAATTCTGGAAAGCAATCGTCCTGGAAAAGTGCAGTGTGTGGGGTAGCACCATCTTGTTGCTACCCCTGTAAACGGAAAGGAACATTTCTACTGCGACAAAATGTTCTCAATGATAAATTGTAAATCGAAGAGAGCTTTTTTTTTTTTTTTTTTTTTTTTTGTTTATACATCCATGCAGTATGACATTCGCCGAAAAACCATATGTTGGGAAACTCTTCATTTTGGTACACCTTTGATGATACAGTTCGAGTACAATACAATCACGTGCTTGCCGATGTTCCCATATTCGCGTTGTTTGATGTTTTTCTTCCACTTGTTCCTTTGTGTTGACGGAGCTAGTTCTCCTAAATTTACTTACCAAGAGCGAAACCATACACTCTGTGGTGGAAGTTCATGAAATTGTTCTCGAAGATGTTCACGTTTGGCTTTCATACTAGCTCCTCCATCTACAACTCCGTGTGTGCAAATGATACACCAGGAGTAAATTCTTCTACTGCAATTAGCACCAGTTTGATTGTATGTTTTTCATTACTTTTTATAAGAACAATGCAAGTAAAATTTATAATTATATAGCTATGCTTTCTTAATTCAGCGAATATGCAACATTTACAAATTTCGGTATAATTTATTATGGGCCATGTTGTATGTAGTTTCATTTTATTTTCTCAAATGATTTCAATATTTATAAATGTGATTTTATCATGAGTCACATGACAAGATTTGGAATGAGAATTAGTTAGGAAATAGATTATATCAACTCTTAGGGATTGATGATGACTTGGAAGATCCCCAGGAAATTCTCTGGAAGAGCAAAGAAGAATCCTCCGTTTGTGGAAACTTGTATAATTACCATAGAAAAAAAGAGGGGAAGGAAATGTCCTAATTTTTAGTAATAATAAAATAATTAACAAATGCTCTACAGCATCCGTAAAAGTACAGATAATATGATAATAAATAGTGGGAGAGTGATACCTGTCTTAAGCTGTATCGAGCGCATTTGGAAAATCAACAAAACGCGTTGAAAAATATAAAACTATACACAAAAAACGTTGGAGTTAGCGTTTAACAATCTTTGAAAAAACCAATAACACTCACATTAATAATAACAGTGGACTGTTCTGACTTGATGCACAAATAAAAAACTTTTTTTGAACCACAGTGAGACAGAAAACATTGGAAGTCACGGTCGGAACTAGAACCACGTACTTTCAGTTTACTGTGCAGATGATCTTCTGACTAAAGATGCCTTGTTTGGCCACAATGGCGAATATTCCCAAGTCCTGAAAACCTCGAAGGTTACTTCTTGCACATTTGATTGATTTATTTATAGACGCTTTTTTAACATCTCAGGTCACCGGCGTCCTATTCTATTCAGGGCATGAAACGGCCGACAAATTTTGCTCTTTTTTCAGGCTTGAGGTTCTTTTTCGTGGCGTAAATGTACGACACGGGACCCACGGCTTAACTTCCCTTCAGAAGGGAGTCATACTTAGGATTTTTACGCCCGAAAAAATCCATAGGTCGTGGCCGTGTTTGAACCCGCGATCTTGGCTTTAGGAGGCAAGTATGGTTACCACTACACCACCAGGACCGACGTGCTTGCACAGATTACATCGCTAACCGGCGAATGCTTAATGACTTGGTAGGTCTATGCTAACATCAAAAAGTGTGACTATGGCAAGGGGGAGGGTTTAAAAATTATAGTGCACATCAAGTAAATAACAGATAAAAGAAAAAAGTCTGCAATTCTTTAACTGGCACAAATCTATTAAAAAACAGAGCGGTACTTTCGTGAAAGTGAGAAAAATAAAGACAATAGAACATGTTGCCGTAGACATGGAGCACAACCTTTTCCAAAGAAAAACAGTTCCTTCTATTAAATATTTTTAGATTAGTCAGAATTAATAATATACTTCTGCCGAGAGAACGCATGTAGCGCGGTCGGAAATCGTAGCACGCTTTCTTTAATTCTTTCATTATTTATTAGTAAAAAAACTAATATCGTACTTGCCATTATAGTAAAAACTCATATTTCTGCCTTCCGGTATATGAAAGATTATGCCCTAATCCTTTGAAAAGATTTAGACGCTTGCGGCAATTCGTCCTCCAGAATATTGTAAAATATCCCCGGGTTTTAATTTAGGTGCAACAGCTGAGCGGGTTTATACGCACTGGTGACAAATGCACCAACTTGCTGGGCTAATCGTGTTAAAAATTGCAATTGATAAGAATATTTTATTAAGCTTTTCTTCAGTTAACACTTTTATTTTGTTTCGAATTCATATCAATGAAAAGGCCTTGGATTCGAATCAAACACCTAGAAATTTAGCATAAAATTCTCTGTTACAGTACTTGTACAATTTCTTTAGCACATTATTCACATTCTAACACGACTGAGCAATCTCAATTGCCTGCGTCAGTGGAATATTAAATCGCGTGTCCACTGAACGTCAACTGGTTTCTAGTAGTATATTAGCTTGCTGTGAGAAGTTAATAAATATGGCATCAATATACTATATATTGGGAGGAAGTTAATTATCTTGTATTAAGGACCATGATTACAACATTTGTTATTTACAATTACAGACGTAAACTTAAACGCTTACCCGATGTATACAAATTCAATTTTGAGAGCTAAGCTCTAGATGAAAATATATACGCTTGAAAGACACTAAAACAAAAGGGGAAGTATATTTTTGTCCAAGTCACTACCAAATGGACAATAAACCCATGCTGGAAAAAGTTTGCAGGCCACGTGCTGATTAAAGTACACAAACTTTATGCATGGTGAAATTTCGCAAGTTGGAGAAGGCGGAGAGCTGCAAAGGGAGAAAGAATCGCCAACTCCGTAACTAACGAGGAACTCTGCGTGGTGAGTCATTCCCTACAGTTCTCGTAGACTTCCCCCTCTGTAATTTCGCGAGTTAGCTGCATGCACCAGAAATCTTTATTTGTTTACCAGCTTTGCGTGGCTAGGAAGGACTTGAGCCGCTTTTCTGCATTGCAGGTAGCCCACAACAAAACTGGCATTACAATACACGCGGGAAATTGCCGACCATAATGCGGGCTGCCTGTGGCTTGTCTTTCCAAAGTCTTATGCCAACTTTATTGTTCGTGAATTATTTGCCTCACTGCTGACGGAAAGAAAATGGTGGTGGAAATGTCCATTTGTAAAAACAACGTTATTTTACTTGAGGGAAGTCATTCGCACGCTCTGGGTCGTTCCCATAGAAATGAAAACTGCACAAACCTCGACTACTTTCGGGCCGCAAATGCTTAATCAAATATTCAATAATGCATACAAACTCCACGTTTTTCCTTCAACCACAAAATACACTGGCAAACTCAGCGCACAGGAGCAAAAGGGAAATATTTTCCTAACGGAATAAAGCAGGAAACTGAAATTAAGAGAGGGCTATCCAAATAACATAACCATATTTGTAAAATGTATTTTCTTAACTAAAAAACTTAGTTCTTGACGACTTGATTCACTCAAAAGCAGCCAGTCATCGTAGTGCTACTAAAACTTGTCCATGTGGCATAATAGCCGCTTCTTGGATTTTGTATAATTTAGCGTTTGGTTGTCCTGCAATAAATTCTTATAAAGGGGGTTTCCTCAGCAGGCAAGCTGCCTTATCGACATACTGAAGTTAACCCATTCAACCAGAGGCGACTCCTCCAGGTTCGTTGCTAGTACTATCCTCCTAAAATTTAAAACATAATTTCCAATAACTATTGCTTACGGAGTTTTATGTGAAAAAATTCGGTAGAGAACTATCTTGGGCTGATGTTTGTAATTGCAGTTATCTATGGGAAATTGGTTTGTAGTCCCGGTGGAAACAAATCCCTCACTAAGTTTATTGAGTATTTTGATCGAAAAAAGTGAAAATAAGTGACAGCAATAGCCTCTTGCCCATAAGAGACATTATGTGTATGCACCACTTTAAGCGCCACTATCGGATCGGGTAGATATTAAAATTTGAGTTATCATATGTACCCTATAATGCATCAATATTTGAAAAGGAGTTTCTTTATAGTTTCCGATTGCGAAAAGTTGCAAATATGAATTACAATGTAATGGAACGTGAACAAGAATTCGCTGTACGTTTTCCTCATAGTCATTACGGGATATTTTCGTCCGGTAGATAAGCTTCAAGCAAAGGGTGTAAGGGTGTAGTGAGAGGATAAAAGTGTCCATCGGCCAACAAGTGACAGATGATGCTGTTCAAGTAACTAGGAAAGAATGCAGCGGGTCCTAGTGAGTCAGTCAGGAAACTCGCTGCAGAAATTGAACTTTCGTACGAATATGTTCACACAAAGGAAGAACTTACAATGTTCCTGTACAAGTGATCACAGTTAATGAGCAACAACCTGCTGACTTCATGACAAGACTCCAGTATTGTCACTGGTCTCAACACAATTTAACCTTGAACTTTCATACATATGAAGCTTGATCTCATCTCCAGAAAATTTCCAGATATGGAGTACAGGAAATCTGCATGAATTGGTTGAGACACATTGCATTCACTGAAAGTTGGTATATGAACTGCATAGGAACAATATTGTACAACTACAGTGTACAAAGAAGAAATTCTGAACAAATTCGTAATCATGACGATAAGTTGCAAGAGGAATGCTTCCAACAAGATGGTGCTACTGCACATACTACAAGCAATTTAATGACATTCTTGGATAAAAAGAGTTTAATAAGCGCACGATTTCGGCAAGGTTACCCTATTTGAAATAATACCTTTAATTAAAAAAAAAAAAAAAAATTAACCTCAAATAAAAAAAAATCAATAATGGTAAAAATATTTTCCAAACTAAATATATATTAACTTATTGTATCGATACCGAGGTAAAATACCTGGAACTCACCCACTCTCTCTCTCTCTCTCTCTCTCTCTCTCTCTCACACACACACACACACACACACAAGAAATAATAGTCACATTAACATAAAAAAGTAAATTATTTAAATATTGAGTTCTTTGGTTTATTCCTTAAGGGAATACACTGTGCTATACATCCGACAATAATACAAGAACTGAAGAATCGCATTTAACCAATAAGAAATTCAATTTCAGAGGAGACGTTTAATCTTTCTTTTGATAATATACATAAAGGAATTGACGACTGCATTGAAATTAACGGAAACCACTTTCAACAATATATTTAAAAATCCAGCACATGTTTATGTTTCAATTTACATGCAATGCCTATAATGCTAATATGCTACATAGTTCGCGATAGAATATTTATTTTTATTTTACTGTAAACACATCATTAAATACAATCCTGCAAGAATGATCCCTAAAGTAAATGAGCACACTACTTTACTTTCCTCCTACACTAGGAAGTATTTTGTATACATGCTGCACTAAAAATAACGGAGAGAGAAGCAAACAGTGTTTCTAAAGGTATGCCAAGTTAATGTTAGTAAAAATTTATTGATGCCCCTGTATGCTTTTGGCTGTTAGTTGCTGAGTTGGGCACCGGTGAATGTCATTACATAGCCAGACGCTCTTGTTTAATGCTGAATAGGTTAGCATGCAGAAACATTTATACCTATGATATAATTTTCTTTTTAACTGGAAAGAAAGTCACACAGAACTTCGGTTGCTGTTATTCATGGCCAGATCTTTGAATCAAACAAAAGGAAATCGCTCGCTATTCCCTACATATTGCATTAAACGCACATCACGTATAAGCAACATCTATCAACATTTCCCGCTGGACCGCCCGCCGATTCCACTTGGTCTCGTGCCAAGATACCTATCTTATTTAACAAAGTTTGCGGTGCAGAGAACTCTTATTTTCTTCCGTTGTAAATCAGTGCACACCATTCTTGCCTTTCTCTGCTTTGAAATCACTTTGGAAAAGAAAGAGCGATAATCCTCCACCTACCACCCACGTTATTAGGCCGAGGAAAAAAAAAAAAAAATGAAAGAGGTTTATGCTCCAGTGGCGCTTTACCAAAAAGCGAATGCGTGTGCAAAAATAACGAAACATGTTGCCAAGGTTTTCTTCTTCTCGTTTTTTAAAATTATATTTCTTATATTCTAATGAAACAGCAATGCACTCTATTACAATGTCTGTACTTTAGAGATGAGTAACACTGAAATTCAACCACTTTGCAGAAACTATATATATATATATATATATATATATATATATATATATATATATATATATATATATTATTTTCACACTATGAATAGCATTTTAAACCAACTTTAGTTTTGTTTCAGAATTTAGTTTTTTTTTTTTTTAATACGAGTGTTTCGAAATTACTTAAGCGCTCTATTTATCGATATTCTTTTACTATATATCAGTATATGATTAAAGTATTACTTTAAAGCTTATAATTTAGAATTCATACACAGTATTATTATATTTTAATATATTATTATTACATTATCATATATTATTATATTTCAATATAATACTTCTAGAAATACATGTAAAAATATATTTAATTCTTGCATATGTGTGTATACCCTTCCTTTTTTCCTTTAACCTGGCAGGAATAAGGCTCTTAATGTGAAAACGGAGAGAAGTGCTGCTATAAAACTACTTCCCCGCCAAAGAACAAAGGCAGGTAATAAATCCGAAGATCGCCCACAAAGGTGTTTTCGAATCTGTACAATGCGGTTCTGTTTTCTTCGTTTGTCAGTAGTTACAAATTGTTAAAGGATTAACATATTAAACTCTCAAAATTATATATATATATATATATATATATATATATATATATATATATAACAAAAACCTTTACATTAGAGGTTAGTTAATTTCCCCAAGTTCATATATATATAATGCATATGCATATATACCAAACTCATTTTGTTTCTAAAATTTTCGTTTACGTTTTGACAGTTTATAATATTTAAAAATAGCAAAAAATACACAATGAGATATAGAAAATCTCAATAAATATTCTAATTCAGGGCAAATTAATTAATCGTACAGTCTTAAAAGTTATATTTCGCGTCAAAGTATTTAAACAAAAGTATAAACTTCTCTCATTTTCACGTTTTTAAATGTTTTTTACTAAATTATAGAAAACACGTTATACAGAAATTGAAGACATACTCGGATACATTTCAATTAAAACAAAGGACATAATCTTTGCTTTTGAAACAGAAAAAGTTTCAAAACGCATACCTAGTAATCTTTTCTAATGCCGTACTAGGTGAAACAATATGACATTCAAGTATTGTTGGAGCAGTAGTGCCCCATCGTGCACGAATCACATTTCTGATAGAGCGGCACTTTCACCAGGATGGCTGGTGATAAATTAATAGCACTGCTAATCGATAGAACGCGAAGTGCTACAGAGTCAACAACTACCATTCCCGCTCACACTGATAAAAATCGACAATGATTTTACGATCAAGCGAGAATCACACAGCACAGTCAAATTAGCCCATACCTGTGAAATTATACGATAATTTTTAAACACCCTGTATAGCGACCTCTATTACTAACTCGCCTTTTTCGCGACTATACCAATGCAGTTTGTTTCAGATTAATTAAAACAGAAAAGAACTCATGTCAAATGCACAGAGTTCTTTGATATATAAACTGTTTTGTTTGACAATAGAGCTTGCATGTTATCTTTTCGTTCCATGTTCAACATATGTTTCCAGTTTTAATTTCAAATATTCCGTTATTCCTTCCGCTGCAGCTGCGAAAGGACGATGTTCATTTTTTCCATTTTAACATGTTTGCTTACACATGGTTTTAACTGTTTGCCCAAACTGTTACAAGTTCCCGAAATCTTGACAATTTATTTTTTTTTTTCCTCTGGGTATTAAAATGAAATTATTATGGCGTAATGACCGTAGCAAAATGTTGTCTACAACTGTAGTGCCTTTATGATTCCCCCCTTTCCTCTTTTCATGGATTTTAAGCCTATTTCCGTGCATCATTCCAATTTCATTTGAAGCCCACTGTGACCAAAAATGCAGTATGTATACATTCTGCTGAGAGGCCTCAATTCATTCTACAAACGAGTAAGTAATCTGCAGAGACAAGAGCGCAGGTTTCTTCCCTCTTCTGTTCTAAGCTCTAACTAAAATTGAATTCTTTATGCTGCCACGAGGATACAGCAGTCACCTGTAAATATGCTTCTCCATTACTCAGGGCGACAACATTGACAATGATTAATGTTACACAGAAGTGTTGGGAATATGTCTGAACTCTCAACTACTGTTTCTCGCTTCTGCATGCACTGCGAGAGATCGATACTGGAAGACCAGACTCTACTCCCCCCGCCTATAGGCGTGTCTTCCTTCCTTTCTTCCTTCTCTATGTGGCTTACTATTTAAAACAAACTCGGAATGGGAACTGGATTAGATGCGAGACGTTCTTCAACATATAACGTTTCTCAAAGTTTCTCAAGTCACACCCAACTTTTCTCTCTGCCTTTTTGCATTGCAATTTCTTTGTGTTAGTCTACCTTTACTTCTTTTTACTTTTTCTTTGGATAATTACGGCAGTCGCTGTTGATTCTTTTAATTTTTAAAAGAATTCTTAACTTCCTTTTCAGTTATTTCCTCTTTGCAACGACGGTTTGTTTATACAACCGTAAAGCTGTAAGATTTTATTTTTGTATTTCTCAACCATCTGCTGTAGGACATAAAGAAATAGATCAGCTAAATTCCCCGATATGTGATGACGAATTTCATAGACGAGCAATGGAAACTGAATGCATAACTTGAAATGGAATAATGCAAAATTATTTCATCATTTCTGGGCGCTAATGGCACCGGGAGTTAAACTGCTATACTATCCTATGCACTGATTTATTATGATAGTTAAGATTCATTAATGACATATTATTCGATGCAGCCTGCTACAGAGCATTGACAAACCTGCAGAGCATAAAGCATTTATCAAGAACAACTCGAACCTAAGACTAACACGTCCGCTGAACCAATTTTCTTTCAATTCACTTCGTTTAATAATTGTAGATAAATGTGTTTACATCATAAATTATCCTCAACATTTTCTTATTAGTTCTAGCTGCTGTGGGAGAAGGAAAGTGGGTTTAAGGGACTCTTCGAAAGTAATGAGGTGTGCTCACATTCATCAATGAAAATTCAGATGAAATAAATGCCAAATTAAATTATCTAACGTGCACTGTACATTTGGAACCCCCGGTATATTTCTCTAATCAGGTCATGGCATTCAGTGGTGTGGTAGTTGCGCGCGGCTGTATGCTGGGAGAAGCCAGTCGTCAAAATCTACTATCGCATGTACACGTAGCAGCTTGCAGTTAGTTTGTGCGTTCGCGTGTAACTCTTTGCTTTCACCGTGTGCTAAAGTTTTTTGTTATTATCTTGAAGAACGGAATTTTAAGTACGATAAACATTTAAAAACGGATTCTTGCGGGGAAGTGCTAAGTTGATTAGCAAGAAAATGTTCTGGCAATTGTGCTTCAGGTTAAGAAACTCTTCACGAACTTGTTAAAATGTTACGACACAGAATTTCGCAATGAACAAGAAACGGTTCCAAACTGCCTTCTTCTTATGGTAGAAATATTGGATGAAATACAGGAATTTTCTATTCAGACGTTGGCAATGTATTGTTGCTAAGAGGCACCATTTTCAACATTTCTAACACAGGTTAATGCTTATTAACATCAGCTTTAAATACAGTATTACTTCATGCTTTCAATAAAAACATCACTAAAATAAAAATAGTAACATTAAGTGCGGCGACCGCAGTATGCAGCCCGCTCAAGCGGCCCATAACTCAATTAATTTCATAGCACTTCTATTTAATTTTTAGAGTAACCACAAATAAGTTAATCACTCATAAGGGTCTAGAACAGAGCAGCATTACGTTCCTGCCCCGTTAATATAGGCAATTTCTGTTGCCTCTGCTATGCGGGTTGCGGAGAAACGGGCTACAACCACGCATAGTGAATCATACGAAATTACCTTATAATACAGGATGCATATTTGGGCAATACGATTTTCTATCATTGTTTTATTGCACTTTTTAAAATACTGGCACTTGAACTGATTCTGTCATTAAGAAAGGTCATTTGACATGTATTTTCATTCTAACATTTCTACAATTAGCGCAACTTCGGTAGTACACGACTGCAATTCAGGTGTGTTTTAAATATAAATGTGACAGATAAATTCGTTTTCATATTGAAAATGCGCCACTGGATTTTTCGCAATGTTCTAAACTACACCAAGTTAAAATTGTTGTACAAAAACATTGAGAGTTTAATGTTACAGGCAAAAGTATAAGAACGAAAAAGAGTTCCTGTCTAAGGTTTACTGTTAAACATGGCCAGTTTTAACGAACCCTTGCATGTAAATTTGTAAGAAAAATCATATTAAAATACCAGGCATCCTGGGAAACATTGCATGGTAAAAGTTCTCTCTGGCCGGGAAGGAAAATTAACCTGGTAACTGTACTGGCGATTTAAATTAATAAAACCAAGCATTTTCACGATATTTATTTTTAAATAATGAATCTCATAACGCTGAATACCTGTAACATCTCTTTCATCGCAATTATTTAGATTAATAAGCGCAATATAACTGCATTGAGTTGGAAGAGGTATTAAAACAGGTGATGCCATTAATGATATTACGAGAAACCTGCGTCCGGTCACTTTTAATACATGGTGTGTTGTCAACAGCTATAAATGGTAGATAAAAATCGAACTACCGTGAAGGCATGCATCTTCTCTTTACTACCTGGAGGAGTGCCGCCAAGCAATACTCTATGCACAGTTATGTTGCGGATGCTTGGAAATTTTCGGTGCCCAAACGCAGGTCTCTTTCAAGAGCACTATATGTCGAATTTGCTTCTTCGTTGGTTTCAACCAGTTATCTCCAGAGAAGAACAATACACCATCGTTCAAAGTAATAGCTTGGTAGCATAAGTTTTAGCAAACATGGTTTAGTCGGTCCTGGTGATACTTGCCTCCTAAACCCAAGGTCGCGGGTTCAAACCCGGTCGGGATCGATGGATTTTTCGGGGGTAAAAATCCTAAGTATGACTTCCTTCGGATGGGAAGTAAAGCCGTGGGTCCCAAGTCGTACATTTACGGCACGATAAAGAACCTCAAGCCTGAAAGAAGAGGCCTCTTAGCAAAATTTGTCGGCCGTTTCACGCCCTGAATAGAATGTGACGCTGATGACCTGAGAAGTTAAAGAGCGTCCTTAAATAAAACGAATCAAGATCACCTTAATGTGTTTTCAAAAGTAATGACTGCTATGAACAAATCCTGAATTGTAGTATTTACGAAGAATGTTATAAAATAAATCCTATATGATTACAAAAGTAATCTGTACGATTAAACTTTGCCTGACTTTTAAATTCAGAGAATACCTGAAACCATCTCTTTATGTACAAATATTTACAGAACGAAAGAATCTGGAGAAAGGAACAGCAAAAATGAGTAGCTATGATATTACATTATATATATATATATATATATATATATATATATATAATTATCCGAAATAAGCAACTCAAATTATGCCGCAAGGGTTGTGTAAAAGCCGCAGTTAATATAATAATCATCAATGTTTAACTACTGAGAACATGCTACAAATATTTCGTCTGTGTAATTTTTTTTTTTTTTTTTTTTTTTTTTTGGAAAATTGTCCTTTTTCCCCCTCTCACTGCGTATTTTAGAGGTTACGAATCACTAATACATAAAAGAGAGTATACTTAATATAGATGCACAAGTAGACACACACTAATAGTTGTATACATCGATTGAATACTGTTTTGTAGTTATTCGGTAACACAAATATTAAAGAAAATTAAAAGAAACATATATAACGTCTAATTTTATCCATCTCTAAACCCCTGCAAGATGCAACCGATGTAGCATTCATGTCATGAAAATACATGAGCGTATAACTTGAAAAATGAACGGCGATTCAGGAACACTGCGTATGTGTATAGTCTTTATTCTTTCATTTCTCTCTGTTAATCAGCACCTACTCCTTGGTTTATGCTGTTTGTTGCGATTCACACCCAGATCTCTTTGTTTGCAGCGCAATGGGAGAGGCTGCAGTAGATGTGCTTGGTGGCTTGCAACACCCACCAATAAATTATCTCCATTACAGTTAACAGGACGAGTGCTTCTGACATGAAGTGATCATAACACCGACGGAACGTGTCGCGTGTTTGCCTTGCACGCGGCATAAAGCATTAGATCGACCCGCTGCAGGCGGAGCATAAACTACGGCGCACCCGCAAATATCGTACCCCTGAAAATATAATTATTACAATATCAGGGGAACTGACATGCTGGCACTGCTCCAACTGTTTATGACTCGGATGCAGAAGCCGCATCTGTCATGGCATCGGAAGGAAAGCTGGACTTGATGCTCTCATTCCCCAAACGAGAATATTCCGTGTCAGCTGAAACGTTATCTATCACTGTTTCAAAGCGAGAACTTGCTTTCGCATTGTATGACACAGATACATTACATTGCTCTTGATTTGAGCCATGAAGTGCAGCGTTTTAGAGTTGTTTTCTAAACCATGTATACAATAATAAAGTACAAGGTTTAATAGATAAGATCACAATTATCTCCATTTAAAAAAATTAACTTTCAAACATATTAATTTCATGGCCTTATTGCACAATACAATTACTATTATAAACCTTTGACACACCATCCCACAGTGGACTAAGCCAGCCGCAGCAACTGCTGCTTCCTCCGCTCCGCTTTGCGTCACTGAAAGAGGAAAATATTACAAAAGGGGGGGAGGGTACATGATCAGCATATTGGCACCACAGCCGGCCGCCACCACGCGGTTTGCTATATCAAAGGAGCTCTCCACAGGGCAGCATCTGAATCACTGGGTGAACCATGCATGTACTACCCGTTGAATTAACTAGCAAGGACATGCCTTGGGCAACGATTCATTGAATGCAATGTACATGTGTTCTCTATTACACTACTTGACATAAATGACAACGAAATTAAGTCATAAAAATTTAACGTGACTTGAACATGGATTTACAAGCGTTATAATCTTATCAATATCTCCAGAATTGTTTTGGATAGGAAGCGAAATATACAGAGAAAATAGTGTTGATAATCTCTTGAACATTTTTCCTACAAATCAATTCGGCGACATTTCACAAGAAATGACAAAAACTGGCAGAATCTCAAACCGTTCTGTTTGTCTCTGCGTTAGATTCACGTTATGTGTCTGATGCGGGAGTTACAGTCTTTAGCCTCAGTCTGCCATCACCGGGCTCTTCAGGACAGACGTACTCTGGTAATGGAGCGGTCAACAGGTGTCTAGCAACGAGAGTTACTCGAAGTTCGAACCCTACCAGTGCATGAATTATTTTATTTGTTATTTTTTGCAAGTAAAAGCAATGTTTAATACATGCATGATAATATAACTTCCAATTGCAAATATTTATTTGAATGTTAAGGCTTTTGTGCTTGCAAAAAATAAATAAAAAGTAAAGTACTGATTTCAAAATACATTAGAAATTAATAAGTATTTTTAAATGAAATGCAGTTTTGTTTTTCAATTTAAAATGACACTTATTTTGAAAATGACGATGTTTAATTTACGTTTTTTGTTTATATAAATTTCTTAAGATTCAATATGTGTTGTGTATTAAAATTTATTTTGTTGCTGCATATGAAACATGCATTTTGCTTGTAAAATCTAACAAATAAAAATTCAAACTTACGTAACTCCTAGCATAACATACGCGCTTTTGTTCGCTCAGCCATCAGAGCACACGATGTGTCCTAACGCATTTGCTGTTTATGGCATAACTTGAAAGTGAACTGAAGGCGGCATTTTGGAACGCAGTGTCAGAGAATGCTTTCTATGTTTTCCTAATCTGTCATGGTTTCTGCACGTTGCTCTTTCTGTCTTATACTGCACTACTGTTAATTACAAAGTTATTTTCTTTCATAAATCGTTGAAGAGACAGTTTATTTATTGCAATATCGACACAAAACGGCAACCAGCGGGTTCGGCGCTGCGTGTGGCCGATACTTGTATAGCTTTCTCTCTGTAATTAACTGTAATGAGAATATGACAGTCGTATAATTGCTTTTAGCAGTTAGGCTTCTTTTGGGGTTCGCTGAAAGGAAGAATCCATCTAGTAATTGCCTTTGCGATAAAGGAAGGTCATGTAAAATTTCTAGCAGGTTGGCTAGCATTTGAGACTGAATGTGGGCCTGCGCAATGCTAGTAAAATAATCTTAAAATGTACTAAAAGGCTGTAACCATCAGCTAATTTGGAAAAAAGAAGCATTTTAAAATTATTTTAAAATGTCCAAAATGCTAATGTAGACAACCTCGTTTCTTTCTTTCTTTTCTTTTTTCTGTACTAATATTTTTAAATAATTAAAGAGTAAATTTCGCTAGTTTAGAGGTAACACAAATTATACTACACCAATAGTAATTCTTATTTTCGCTAAATACTTATAAAGTCGGTTAAATTTAAAACTTTACAAAATTGTCATTTAAAATGTACCACGTAAGTTTGAGCATATGTGAGAATAATAATGACCAAAAAGCCTACACTACACACTATTCGGTAGATTATGCATAATCAAAGTTACTTCAAAGTTTAACTCGCATCTTGAAAAACTTTTCCTTGCTATGCGTCTGGGAAGATGCGCCGCCCTCGTATGCAACCTGCTCCACAAACTAGTTTTTGTAACTCAGTCCGCCAAGCCATGCTTGTCATGTTCGATAAAAATTCGTTAAAGCAACTAATGAAAAAGTGTCGAGAGAAGCGGTACTTCAGAGAAGCGAGCAATATACTACCACTCGTCAAAATGTTTTACATTTCTCTTTCACACACATTCAGTCGTTTATATATTGTGGCGTAGGTAGTCGACATTTATGCATGAAAACATTAGCACATGTATATAATATCGGGTTTATTGTGTTGCGAATAAAATGCATACCAATATGGAAGAAAGAATGTTGTAATTTGTCAAACGTTCATATGGCCATTCCACAAGAAATGCCAGACATAGTAACATTATAAAAACTCGATTCAAGATGTGATATATTTTTAGAACCCAACTAGTGCTTTGATAAGGCTATGGTTTTTTTAGTAGTGTTTAACGCCCGTTTTAAATACCGAGGCACCACAGGCGGCGGACACTGATAATACACAGGATGAAATGATATATTGGGAAAAGATATTTTTTAAGGAAGGAAGCGTTCCAGGCCTAAGTTTGGGGTGCCTCCCCGGCATTTGCCAGTTATGACTAAGGAAAACCTGGAAAAAACCCTAGTAAGGGAGGACGGTCCTGGTGGGACTCGAACCCCAGACCTCCCGCTCACGAGTCCGCGCCTAAACGACCTTGGCCACCCTGGCGGTGATAAGGTAATGTGCGCAGGTAGAAGAGTACATAAAAAGCCTTAATCATGGCATGACTTTTGATAATTTGAAAATGGAACGTTTTGCACCCGCGGCAATAAATTCGCATATGCACCTATATCTCAAATTTAAGCCTCTAGTAATATTTTTAAAGGCACATACCAGTTATAAATCTTAAGTTTAGACTTAATGTTGCATTCTAATAATATTTATAATTCAGTTGAAAGAATACTGAGAGATGAATATTTGAAGAAATTGCAATATTTCCTGCTACTACATTTGGCATTTTGGGATTGGTGTTTTGGTCAGTAAATAAATAATATGAACATGTTCAAAATGGGCTAAAAACTTATGAAATACTACATTCTACTATTTTCTCGTGTTAAGTATATTCATCTAAATTTACTTTTAATCATACAACGGTTACTTTGCAGCTCCATACCAAATGGAGTCTGGGTACTAAAACAAAACTCATAAATAGAAATGAGGTTCACGCATGGCAAGTTGGCAGTTATGCTTGTTCGATAGGGCAGAGCACGGCCTGTAATTCTGTATGACACTTCCGTGTGATATAATTCCCAGTGCTGGCGTTTATTTGGAAGAAATAATTCATTTTTTACGACTTATATAACCCAAAATAGCTTAGACATTAACGTGAGGGCAAGATTGTTAGACAAACGAGGTGTGTGTCAAAAAATTTAAGCTCCTTTGATGGCAAAAGAGATTTTTTTTAAATACAAGCGAATTTAAAACATGACAGGTGAGTTTAAGTGCCTCTAAATAGCAGCTATTTATTTATTTAGCTCATCATGACAAGCAGTAGCTGAATGTTGCGTGTTGCCTTTCTTTTGCACCGTTCGTAACGCTGTCGTGCACAGCAGTGAGATTGATATCAGAAAAAGAACTCGCATTTTCCAGAGTTAAAATCGTAATAGGAGTATTTAACCAACACGGACTTTTCTCCTGTATTGTGTCAGTTCCACTTATGATGGCAATTTTTTGGGGGAAACTGAAAACATGTTTATATACCGATTACTACCAATATGAACAGGGTATACGAGAAATTATGAAGAACAGGTAATAAAGGGATGCTGTCCATGGGCTATCAAAATACTGTTTATTCATTTGTTTACGATGTCTGCTACAGAGAGCGGGACAAATATTTTAGGAGCAGAAAAGAGGGCTGGAGTATTCTGAGAGAGGGAACACATGGTCTCCATATCTTCAACATAGATCAACGTCATAGCTACATTACGATGTGACGCGTGTCCATTGCCAGTAAAATGCAAACCAATGCCCCTCGGGAGGGGGTAGTCATAAAAAGGCTTCATTTGAATCTAACCACAAGCCATGCGCAGTCACTTTGTGTAGAGGTTTTCGTTTTAGTGATAGTTTAGGAACGACAGTGGGTAAATTTGACAAACACTGCTATTTATGAACTTCAATTACTTAATTGTGGTATTGCATCTACTGAAGTTTGCTCTGAAGCGTCCATCTATTTTTGTAAATTCAAAGTACAACTGTTCTTCTACCCAAATGCCTTACTTACTTAATGCCTGCTGTATCCTTTTCTCTAATTCTCACTTGTCATACTCCTCTTTATTTGTGCCTCTGCCTCTGCCGGTTTCCCCCCCCCCTCTCTTCAGTGCTTGCAATTTCATCTCTGCTATTCTCCGTTATTTTTACAGGTTCAAAATTATTTAATTCGTTTAAATTTTTCATTCAGCAATAATTTATAGTAATATTTTCGTAATTCAAAATTTATTTATAATTTTATTATTATTATTATTATTATTATTATTATTATTATTGTTGTTGTTAGGAGCAATCTGGCTGCTTTACGAACTTAACAATCGGTAGAACTAAACGCGTGTAAAATGCAGGTACTGCTGGGAGCTGGAGAGATGCCTAGTCAGAGGAATGTGCTGACAACGCAACTATTAATATTCAGCTTTCGTTAACGCAATGAGAATGGAACTAATTAAAGTATTTGAATAGCAGATACACATAAGTGCGTAATGTTTTACTTGAGAGATACAGCCCTTTCTCCCCGCATACGTCGCTAGCCTTTCTCCAGCACCCAGCAGTATTTATAATTACCTCTTAAAACTATTATTTAAATGAAACGCCTAGTACGAAAAACCAAAATATTCCTTAATGCGAAAATATTTTAATTTCTGCATTGCCCCAAATGCAACTACTGTCTATGCTATCTACTACAACATTAGCTTATGAATACTCCTCAGACATTAAATGTACATACACTTGATAAAAAATAGTAAAAAATGTACATACAAAAACTTCAAACTATATGCCAAACATAACGTGTATGTGAACCAAATCGGCCACCTCTCAATCTATAACCCTTAACTTCTGTGTTGGTTAAATTCTTTTGATGAGTTTTTAACTACAGCAGGCACCTGTTTTAAAAAAATATATTTCCCAATAAAGGTTTCTATACACACTGAAGAAGGCCAGAAGTGACTTTCCACTCTGATATAAATCCATGCCCATGAATGTCTTTGTTCGCTGTGGATAATTTCGCGTTCGAAAGCTTATTTATATGCGTTTATTTACGGACGCTCTTCAACATCTCAGGTCATCAGCCCCCCATTCAATTCAGGGCGTGAAACGGCCAATCAATTTTGCTCAGAGGCCACTTCTTTCAGATTAGAGGTTCTTTTGCGTGCCGTAAATCTACAAAACGGGACTCTTGGCTTTGTTTATCTTCCGAAAGAAGCCATACTTTCATGCCCGGGCAACCCTGGCCGGAATTGAACCCGCGATCTTGGGTCTACGAGACAAGTATCGTTACCATTAGATCACTCAGACTTTCTGATAGCAAATGCATTCATTATTCGAAAAACTGAGGTTATCCTTTAGTGTGATATCCAATTTTCTTGTGCAAAAGAACAAAAGAATGCAGATAGAAAGAATTTTATCTACAACAATTCAAAAGTGAGCTTTGCAAAGTCGGAGGATAAGGAAAAAATAAAAAACACCTAAACGCAACGATCTATTTGATTTTTCCCTTTGTCACGCAAGGTTTAGAACTCCGGTTGCCGCATTCTACAAATCACCTCTTATTTCCTTAAAAGTACCCAACTCAGAAACGAGTCAAGTATATAGCTGAGGTAAAAGCCTGGCCTTAAGCACACCACTTACCTTTTGTTCTTAACTGTCTCTCGAGATTGACCTGTGCCTTTTTCATGTTTACGGCTTTCATGTATCGATTTCGGTCTCACTGGAGGGCAATCGAGCTTTATGGCGGAGAAACATTTCTCTTCGCCATGCACGACGTGAGGATTTCTACCAAGTTGGAATAACCCACGCTGACGGCAGCTCTAAGCCAATAATTTATAGACCGCCTACTAACCCGCAGAACAAGTCGATATCAAGTCATGCCTTTTCTTCCTCCTTACCACTGACCACTCACAGCTTCTTTGTTCACAGAGGATTGCTTTTTAACATTATCTGTGCAGTTAACACTTAACAAAAAAAAATCGTTACTTTCCAACTTAACAAAAAAAAAAAAAAAAAAAAACTATACATGGTATACAAAAAGCATAGAACTAATTTTCTCAATGTAAGAGATGCGTTAAATGTAAAATAAAACCTTAAAGGAGGGACAGTCCAGTATAAATATGGACAATTGCTGGCGAGTAACGCTTTTAGGTAGCGTAATTTGCTCAATATTATTTCCTCAACATAAAAGGACCAAGAGAGATAGCATCAGAACTTAGCACATGAACGAGGAACATATTGGACAACTTTATTTCCGAATGCTGGTATGCGTATTTTCCGTTTACTAATTTTGCGTTCTCCCTTGTCGGTGCTGGTGGTGTAGTGGTTACCATACTGGCCTCCTAAACCCAAGGTCGCGGCCAGAACCGATGATTTTTTTCGCGGGCGTAAAAATCCTAAGTATGGCTTCCTTCGGAAGGGAAGTAAAGCCGTGGGTCCCGTGTCGTACATTTACGGCACGAAAAAGAACCTCAAGCGTGAAAGAGAGGCCTCTGAGCAAAATTTGTCGGCCGTTTCACGTCCTGATTTGAATGGGACGCTGATGACCTGAGGTGTTAAAGAGCATCCATAAATAAACCAATCAAAAAAAAAAAAAGCTTTCTCTCGTTTCTTCTCATTTCATTCCATTGGTTTAGTTAAACGGTAGAAATGGCCAGGGCAAAGTGGTTTGGTACAGTGTGAGAGTAGCTTGCGTTTTTTCCGCAAGCTCGAACTCTTTGGAGGGGGAAGGGCTCTACCGGCTTTGGGGTGTTCTATCTGTAAACAAAATTAAGGACCTAGTCTAGGAACCGTGGATCCTGGCAGCCCTGTGCCTCCTAATCTCATACCTTCCTACCAGAGATGCCTCCACTGGGCGCATAAAAAGCCAACCTTGAGCAAGGCTGACATACCGAAATTTTCTCCTCAGATCCTGACAATCAAATCCAACAGTCTCCACACGTAAGATTAACTGGTATATGTGCTGATTACTGTGCTTTAACAAGTTTTTACACACACACACACACACACACACACACATATATATATAAAAATTCAGAGTAATTATAAAAGAAGAAAAGGATAAAACACTAAGAGAAAGTTACACTTGAAATCGCAAGCTATGATGCGTTACCTAACAGGGCTCTGAAAGTTTACTCAGAGATAGAGAGATGGCAGCTATATTTTTACATAAAGCGCATATACCACCTGGTTTAAATCATATTAATCCCCCCCCCCCCATACTCTCATTTCTTGTTTCATCTGTTTCCATGCATAACGTTACCTTCGATGCTCAATGTTTATTTTTATCGCCTTCACTTGTCTTCTTGTCATAGAAGAAGTCAACGAGTTCGAAATATAGCGATTTCAAGTGAGGCTTTCTCTTAGTGTTTTATCCTTTTCTGCTTTTATAATTACTATTAATGTGTTACATTGTTAACAGTGTTACTTTATTTTTATTTAACATTATACAGGGTTTGGGAAATATAACTTTATCTTTAATAATAAATAAAAATATTGATCGCCAAATTGTAGATGGACAATATTTAGAAATTTTCTGAACAAATTTACCTGCAATTATTTTAATTTTCATCGCCTTTCCTTCTTTACAAATTTTATATTTAATTGATGAACATAATGTTTTTCCTAATTTATCAATTAAAACTATTGGACGAGTATCGTACCACTACACCGCCAGGACCGAGCTTCGAAGCCAACGAACATTTCATGTCATATTAATTTATTGTCCAGCAATTTAAGACGTACAGAAAGCATCCTCTTCTTTACAGTTAATCCACGTGATTCATTTTGGATTTGTTTTGTTGCCAGGTGGCGTAAAAAGCACTCCATAGTCACATGACATGCAACTTGAATTCGTTCAATTCCTCCTGCGTCTCGTTTGCCTTTTAAGTAATAGTGGACCTAAACATTGTAGGGAGATTGGTATTTAGCGAACATGGCTTACTTTATGAAGTGCCTATAATACGGTATTAAAAGCTGACAATGTGTTTTTCCCCTTTCTGCAAGTCCAGCAAAGACTACAACAATCGTAGGCTGCATCAGCAAGTCTACCACTCAGGCGTTGCACTATCTGAACAGCTCATCGAGAGACTCGCTGCTTTGCTTCCAACTGCGCCATTCACTTCTCCAATGGACACAAAACGCATTGTGAGGAGTGTGGGGGACGAATAAATCCTTTTGTTCAGAGTCCTCCATCCCCCCCCCCCCCCCCGCTTCCTTCTCTTCTGCGTCTTCCTTCATTTGAAACGAAGCAAACACTGCGTCTTTCATGTTCCTAGGGGAGACCAATGCAGGCTAGCCGCGTGGCTTGGCGCCCGGAATACTAACATCTGTCAGTATACAGTTTTGACGTTCATTTTCTGTGTAGCACAACATAGCACAGGTTCCCTTGATTCCTCATTCACTTGCGGTTTTAAATTGTCGTTTAGTCAAACCTCGCCCTAGCCCTTTACAGGTGAGGCTTGTGAAAAATACCAAGCAGGATATTTCTTTCCTCCATTATAGTGTGATCATTTTATCGCGGGTACTTTGGACTTGCGCATATCCTTTTGTTAAATGGCATGTATCAGTGTGTTTTTGTCTTCCAGTTTTAGTATTTGCTTAGATATAAGGCGCTAGTCGTGAATTTTACAAGGCTTTACTTACAATGTCATTTGATTGCTATTCAACGTCTTTGTTTCTGCATGGTCAAAGGTTGCCATTTAATGATGTGTTTCAATATTCTAGTAGTTGTAATTTATGGAGGTTTTAACCGTTACTTTTCGGTTCAAGATATCCCTGTATTTGTTCATGAAAGCAATCAAATACATTGAAACGTTTTCGGCAATAAACCTTTATTTTAAAATGAATTAAAAAAACAACAACAAAATACTTCAACTTCCGAAATTGTATGTCCAGAGATGCAAGACGACTTGGAAATAAACTTAAAACTGTCAATGACAATTCCTACCACGAAGAATTTAAAAGGAAACAATTCTTATTTATAGTCCACCGGGCCTGAAAAACAAGCGGAAAACTCATTAGATTAATTTTCTGTTTGGTAATGACGAAATGGTTAGAGAGATTGTTTTTATAAAAATACGAAGTAATACTAGCAACATGCTACTGTTGCTGAAACACTAAATGTTGAAGTCATCTAGTGCTAGCAGGCGTGCTAAAAACAACCATCTCAAAACAGTGCAGATGTGTGTGATGGTTAACTTTGTGGGAGAGAATTTACTGTTGAAAAGTGAGAGCGACGTTCCAATTGTCATATCCGCTATCTATGGTTGGATGACAAAAGACTCTCGATAGGAACAAAAGAAACAGGACAGTTTCGCAGCAATTAGAGATATTAGAATTTGTTCAGAACTTCCAAGCAGCTCAAAACCAGGTACCTACCTAATAACTGATTCTACAAACATACGAGGGCGATTCAAAAAGTAACAGCAAACTAATTTTTTTCAAAGTATATATTTCAATTACCCATACAAACAATATGTCATTTTCAATATAATTACCCTCCTTTTCGATACATTATTCATACCGTTGCACCATTCTTTTATTCCATTAAAATAAAAGGTCCTCGGTTATGCTTGCAACCAAGTATGCACCGCTTCTTTAACCTCAAAATCACTTTCAAACCGCCACGGGTGGCCGAGGTCGTTAAGGCACGGACTCGTGCGCAGGAAGGTCTGGGGTTCGAATCCCGCCAGGACCGTCCTCCCTAACTCAGATTTTTTCCAGGTTTTCCTCAGTTCTCATAAATGGCAAATGTCCGGGAGGTACCCTAAACTTAGGCTTGGAATGCTTCCTTCCTTAAAAAAATCCTTTCCCAACATATCATTTCATCTCGTGTATCATCAGTGTCCACCGCCTGTGGTGCCTCGGCAGTAAAAACGGGCGTTAAACACTAATAAAAAATCACTTTCAAATCGTAGACCTCTGAAAGCTTTCTTTAGGGGTCCAAACACATGGTAATCCGGGTTGTATGGGGGATGCTGTAAGACCTGGAATCTCAATCTCTGAATGACGTCAAGAGTTGCAGCAGAGGTGTGAGGGAGCGCGTTGTCGTGAAGAATAAGAGCGCCAGAGGACAGAAGCCCTCTGCGATGGCGCGTATTGCTGACTTTAGCTCATTCTCCAACATGGCGATGTGCCAACCCGCCCAAAAATACTAAGTATGGCTTCCTTCGGAAGGGAAGCAAAGCCGTGGGTCCCGTGTCGTACATTTACCTCAAGCCTGAAAGAAGAGGCCTCTGAGCAAAATTTACCGGCCGTTTCACGTCCTGAATTGAATGGGACGCTGATGACCTGAGATGTTAAAGAGCATTCGTAAATAAACCAAATCAATAAATATACCGTACACTATTCACTGTTTCACCCCTTTGCTGGCAGTGCTCCAAAATCGAACCAATCATATTCCAGAAGAGGTAGAGGGCTGAGACTCTAAAGGCATCACTCGTGTACTCTTGTCTTCTCTCGCTAATGCAGCTATCTCCATACCTCTCCAACATCCTTCTATGGAGTTATCGAGGATTTACGCCCTCTGACCAATGTTCGCTGTTCTACGGTGCACACAGCTAGGGACGCGGCCATTTTGTTTCAATTGTCCTTCGTATTCAGCACGTCATTCCATCTGTCGGAATATGTCAGAACTTTCTCAAACCCATGCATTTTCATTTCCCGGGAGTTTCAAATGCCTGGAGTGCTAATTGCATTTGATACTGTTAAGTTTGCTGTTACTTTTTGAATCACCCATGTTTATAAATGACAAAGTAACTAAAACAAAAGGTTTGCCTCTTTTCGCGTCCAACATGTACAACAGTGTGCTTCGGTTTGACAAAGAAACTACTAAAGCAGGTATGCCGATTAACCACTGTTAGGTCTCTGAAGCAATATAAGCCTGAAATTATATACATTATTTTGCTATAGAAAAATAAAACAAGGATGGCATTTCAATGTTTCGCTTTAATAAGGAAATGACTATGGTTTCCTACAAACTAAAAAAATAACAAAATTATTCGTTGTCCACAACCCATGAGCAGCCTGCGGTGAATCCAAATTCAAAATCCGGAAGTAGAGGAATGCTACAAGAACACAAAATGAGACGCAGTCGTGGATAAAATGTACCACAGGAAGACAAAACGCTGACTGGCTGAGTATTTAGTTCTCAACAATGGTGGGATTAATTCTTGGGTAATTTTTGCCGAAAACACAGTCACATAAAACTAAATTATGTTCCTATGACACAATACCTCTTCTATTTGCCCTAAGACTTGTGCGTCTGATGACATGAACAGGACAATAAAGAAATTGTGCACCAAGATACACCACAACTACCTGAAAGTAGCGAGGAGGAGAATGGCAGAGACATGTTGCATTCTATGTAGGCCGTCGTTTTGTGAAAATCACAAAGAATCGCTTCTGTGTCAACGAACATCAGTAGGACAGTACACGTGTTTTGAGATAAATTAACAACGTCGATAATCTTGTGCATTAATCTGTCATAATTAGCACCATTTATAGAAATCATAAAAATTAAGACGATTTGCCTGTATTGTGAGTCAATTGATTGGTTTATTTATGGACGCTCTTTAACAGCTCAGCGTCCCATCCAACGCAGGGCGTGAAACGGCCGACAAATGTACAACACGGGACCCACGGCTTTACTTCCATTCCGAAGGAAGCCATACTTAGGATTTTTACGCCCGGAAAAATCCATCGGTCCTGGCCGGGTTCGAACACGCGATCTTGAGTTTAGGAGGCAAGTATGGTAACCACTACACCACCAGGACCGACTTGTGCGTCAAACAGACCATAGTCTGTCTAATGTTAAAAAATACAGTTAAAATTTTCCCTTGTAGCCGTTGAATATTTCAAATTTATGTTCATGTCCATGATGTCTATCTTTTCGTTGTATACATTATGCTATGAGCTTAATTATGTTAGACGTGGTATCCAGGACAACATAACTAATACGAGTTTTCGGAGTCTCGAATAGGGTAATTTAAGCTTTCCTTCATACGAGTGGCAACAATTGTATTTTGTAGTGTGTTGAGGTCACGTAGCACAAGCATTTCTCATTATTTGCGCTCGGATGCAGATTATTGTCAGTGCTAATAAAAGACATTTTAAACCTATTTCATACTATATTGTAAACATTTTAAGTGTTTCATTATAACTTTTAAATTGTAATTTTCATACCTATGCATGTCATTTGAAACACAAATCGCTACATTTTTTTCGAAATGACATTTAGAAAAGCGAAATAAATATATACAAAAAAGGAAGAGAACTTGCAATTGGCTTTGACAGCTGTAAAAATTGGCATTCGACTCAAAGAGTCAACCGGGATCCTATTCTAAACATCACATCCTGGATTTATAATTTTAATTAAATCAGTGTGAACTTGGGCATGGCGGTAAATGTGTAAGGGGCATTTAAACGTGCGCATGGGCTCTAAAACCGGGGCCTGGAAGCCGATGGCGCATGTTTTAAATATGGCAACGATTTAACTATTTTACGAAACTAAAAACCAAAATTTGAGATATTTTGGTGAATGTATCACAAATTTAAGTTTTACATATTAGTCTAAATTACAGGCATTGGCCCAAGAAATTTCCTATTTGATATTTTTTATTATTCACATAAATTTTTCTTAATAAATTTTATTACAGAATATTTACCTACATGTCCTATAAAATATTCGTGTATCATGGAGTTTATTCTAATCAGATAGAACACAAATACGTATGAAGTGTATTTCTAATATACTGAAACCTTGATGCAGTGCCACGCCGTTACAGCTAACGTGATGACCATAGACATTACAAAACTGAGACTATCCACGTGGCGTTTTATATGGTAGTTCCTGTTACTAATTTGAAGATTTTTGACATACAAACTAATAAGATTGTCGAAAGAATCAAATACCTGCAGCCTATAAAATACTATAATACTTTTTTTTATAAAAAATATACAAATGTATTATAGGAAATATTCTTTCAAAAATAACTCTTAGTTTTCAAAATGAAAAACTTTTTAATGTTATTCTCTTCAAGCTGTAAAGTACGCAGACAGGTAACTGGAGAAATAATCTACTTCCTTCTTTGGTTCGACCGCCACGTTCAGTTAACCACAAAGAACCATGCCCCGTTTATTTTTTTATTGATGTTACGGTCCACTTGAAAGAGCTGGTCACACCTCATGCAGAATAAACGTAACGTGATGAAGTGTTAAATCAGACCCACATACCTCGGTGGCGGTTGCTAGATATGGAGGGACTATAGTTTCTAGATCAGTGTGGGTCAAGGCGAATTGTTGCCTTCAGTCAAAAGAAATTACTAACGTTAAAAAAACAGAAGGATCAAAACACAGAAAAAAGGACGAAAAAATGAGCATATATACACATACACGTATATACAGGAGGTTCCTATTATTTCACTATCTAGGAACAGAAGTTTTAAAAAGCGTTGTAACCGGGAATATTCCGCTCTTAAGCCTTTGCTTCCATTAGAATCTCATTCCACATCCACAAAAATATCCACTTTTTCAGTTTGCTACAGGATACCTGTGATCTTTTAATCGCAACAATTCACTGCAGAGAAATCGTAGAAAAGAAAAAATAACATCTTAAATTAGTTACACATAGTTATTCTTTCACTATGAGACCCTAAAAGGTATTATAAGACAATTGTTTGCAAATTTGTCTATGCATATACACCTTCAACGATGTAAAAAGCATTGGAAAACACCGCGATTTAATGCACTCGTCCAGTGAACTTAACTGTTTCGCGTCACCGCATCTCGGCAGTTGTTGACTCGAATGTATTATTGGCAATGTAAACAATAGCAAATCGCCTTTACTATTTCGTAAACACTGTCATTTTCATTTAAAAATAGCAGTTCGGGGTGAATGTGGTGAAAGACGTGTAGAATCAAGGTATTGAAACTAGCAATTGATTAAATGCACCACAGGAAGCCTTGAACTCGATATTCTTGAGGCCGCGAATTGTCTGAAGAACAAACAACACAGTAAAGAAGCGATTACAAGGGTCACCATCAAAATCATTACTAAAACTTTCCCAAGATGACAATCATCCACATTCCAAGTGTTAAAGAGCAGGAGAGAGAAGGGAAAAAATAAACAAGCAAACAAACTACACACTTATCGTATGTTATGTGTAGATTTGAATCTGACAGGTCATGAAAAAGTGTCCGTTTTTTTATATAATTATTTATTTTTAAATGGCTTAAAATATTTTCCTCGAAATTTCAGACAATTGGTTTATACACGATAATGGTTTCACTTGAACGGATATGGCAACTCTCAAAACACATGTATATATGGACAACAGAAAATCCCATGCTGTAAATGAACCATTATATTGACAGAAAACCGGAGTTTTATTTTGTTTAAATCAAGTTTTACCACATAAGTCTATCAGTTCGGATTTAATAAGCAATATTCAACTAGCATACCAATCAGTGGATGATGAACTACTGAAACATTCAACGAATATGCCAATTAGTGGATGATGAACTAGCCGATATATATTATCAACAAGATAGTGCAACATAACTGCCAGAATGAGAGAAATTGAACACGTTGTGGTGAATGAATATTCTCAAAAATCCTTTGGGCACCCAGATGTTCCCCATCCAACATCTTCTGAATTCTTTCTATTGAAAGGAATAAACCTCGATCAATAGAAATAAAGAAACCCTGCGCCAAGAAATAAATTCAAGCTACTGACATCGCTGCTATTGAATTAACCCAGAACTTGATGAAAAGTATACAAGTGTGCTTAGATTTTGGGCAAGTCCTGTTTTGCATCGTTGAAGACATGTGTATGTATATAAATGTGCCAGCCATTCTCTAAATAAATTACAATTTTATAAATAGTTATATAATGCAATTTGCTTAAGAAAAACTGCACAAAATAAATGAAAAGTTCATGGCACTCTGTCGCATCTGCACTATCCAGATGCAATGAACTGGGGTAAATTACAGAGGGTTGGGAATGAAACCCAAAGGATATCTATTGATTCAAAGTGCTGCAGCACTTCTTTAAAGCAAGAAATGCTCTTTAATGTTACTGCAAATACAGGTCTTTTTTCCCAAATAAAATAAGGTTTCTGCACAAAAATAATATAAATAATTTAATTTTCTGTTTGCATCTAATAAAGGAAGGTGAGCAAAAGCCCAAATGTTGTGTTATTGGCTACATAATACAGCAGTTGGAAAACTTCTTGCGCATGCGCAGACTTCTCTCTCTCTCTGGTTCGCAGGTTAGTGGCTCTTACTGTCTGTTAACGGTAGTACAGCAAATAAAGCATAGACAGTTTCCGCCAGAAACTAAAGTTATGGAGGGGGGCAAAACAACGACAACGCATTCGACGCCTTCTTTCATTTAATGATTGTTACTAATTTAACTCATGAAATTCAGCGAGATTAAAAGGCTAGTTATTAAAGCGAACACGCCGCCGCCGCCGCTAGAAATAGTGGCATTGCGGTAGATAAACAATGAATATAATAATTCATACTCCTCCCCGCCCCTTCGCTGTGTCGGGTCAGAAATCCCAAACTTTCCGTCCGCTTTGGGCGTTGTTTGGAGTTGTTAGTCTGCGATAACGAATTCCAATGCACGACACTGGGAAGTGTTTATCGCTGTGATGCGCTTATTTTCAATGACCACAGCGGTTATAAAGAATGTCCTGTTGGGAAAATACGAGAATAAGTTAATATATTACTGCAGGTTCTGTTTTGGGAATAGCTCTCGTGTTAATTTCGTTCTACTGGGAGTGGGTTACAGATTTCAGCACAAACATGGGTAATAATTTGCAATTGAATAAGAAAAAAAAAAACGTTTCTATTGTTTTTCAAAACAATCCTTTCAGATCAGTATGTTCAACTGTTCGGATTTCTAGATCCTTTCTTTCAAGAACTGAGAGTGTTGCTGCTGTAGTGAGTGCGGCTACTAGATGCGAGGGGTGCATCTGACAGCGCAGTACGAAATAAACATAAATAACAAAAAAGTCTTCTTATATATTACAAAACCATTTTCAGTTACATTTTTTGTTGTAAATGATGCCTAATGTAAATATATTGTTATATCCACAATGAGAGATTATATATTTAAAGATTATGAATAAATCGTCAAAATACATACAGACTAACGTATAATCAATAATACTTTATAACAGTACTGCAAACGTTTATATACAATTACTGTAAAAATTATATTACTGGTACTTGTACAATGAGTGCAAAAACTATATCAAATCTAATTTAGCATCTCCCATTTCAAAATTTCGTAATTGCATAATTTGTGATAAAAGTGCAATTTTTAATTAACGTGGCATGCTTCTACTGGTCTCTAATAGAAATGAAACAAAATCTATATAAAAAGACAGTTTAGTAGAACACATTACTGGAAAGTTTACAATTAGTATACGATGAAACTGCTTCTGCTTTAACTAACACGTCTGTATAAGAATTTGTACATTCATGAAGTGTAAGATAATGGTAAAACCAAGTTAAATTAACGGCCAAAATCAAGACTCACAACGTCTGCAGCTGATTTGGTCAAACTATTTGAGACTATCTATACGCATAACATCCTTCATTCAAAACTTTTGGGAACAAAAGTTGTTAAGATTTTGCAATATTTGCATATATTATTATATAAACAAGACATATGACGCTATTGTTATCTACCAATTTTAGTTTTATTGTCGTAGTCCAGATGCGCAGACGCAGAAATAAGACCGTTACCATCCCAACTTGCTCCATTCAGGAGAAGCATTGAGAATTTTGAATAAAAAAAATGAAGATCGTCATTAACTTACGGTGGAGTGACAGAGGGTCAGACACCTGCAGCGTTTAGAACCTTAAGTCACCAAGTGGGAGAAACGTTCGGACGTTAGTGTAGGTCCGCGCAGTGTTGGTACATGATGATAGCTTCGTTTTGTCACAATTGAACATTATTTGGTTCTAACAGGACAGCGCAAAGCCACACACCGCAGCAGAAGTCGGCGCTGCTTATAGTAGAAAGTTTGCAACGTGCTGGAGTTGAAGACTGCCAGCCATTCCACAATGTAACGGACGTCTATCAGGGCTAAGTTCACAGTGCACAGTTGCGAATAGGGTTGGGGGGGGGGGGACGTGGCATTTAGCAGACTTCTATCTAATAAGTGGTAACATTTAAGACATTCTTAAATACTGCCACGGATGTCAAAGGTTACTAAGGCAGGGAGGCTCGTGAGCGGAAGGTATGGGGTTCGATTTCTGCCAAGACCGACCTCCTTGACTGAGAGTTTATATTTTCTTTTTTCCTCCAGATTTTCCAGTCCTCATAAATGGCAAATGCCGGGGAGGCATCCTAAACTTAGGCCTAGAACGTTTCCTTCCTTGCATAAAACATATATTTATAATTTTATGACATGTATTGTGTGCCCATCGCCTATTATAACTCAGCAGTAAAAATCGGCCATTTAAGCACTGTTTAAAAAAAAAGAAAAGCTTATATAAATACAAATTACTTTTATTTATATTTTCTTTAATATCTATACAATATTCGTGGTAGAAATGTTATTTTTCACTAAGCAATTAATTTTATGACGATAGGAATGTAAAACACGTTAATAGCATAATAAGATAGTATTATATGAAGATATGACCAGAAGAAAAAATATTAGAAAAAAGACAAGGAAGAAAAGTTTTGCCAATTACACACTTTCGAACTTAAAAGCTATTCTTCCTACCTTTAAAAGTACGGTAACTTAGATCTTCAAACCCTAACATTACCCACGCGCCCATTCTCTTTTCCAGTCAGTTGCGAGCGGGATTTGTGTTGTAAAGTCACGCTGATGACCTGAGATGTTAAAGAGCGTCCATAAATAAACCATAAATGTTGTAAAGTCGAGTCATTAGATTTTATAATAGTGCAGCAGTGTTGTGCAGCGGCCAGATATTCACTGCGTCGTCTTATAGTCATCTTTAAGAAATACTTTAAGTAGAGAAAATTGTGTAGTACGAGACAGATATTTAGGAGTAATTTTTCCTGTCATTCTGGTTTCAACACGAAAAATAATATTAAAATTAATACAGAAGTTTAATGAAACAGGTGACTGTTCAGAGGGGGGGGGGGTTCGAGGATTGCTCATCAATCCATAGCAAAATGGCGCCGTATCCAGAATTACTGGCCTGGCTTATGGCCTTCTCGTTCCCCAGATGTGATTTTTAGCTTCGGGAGACATTGAAAAATTGAGTACATCCCAGCCTTCAAGCATTGGAGGAAGTCAAAACATTCGAATGGGGAACTGATGTGTGTCAGAGAAAATGGGTAACATTTCCAGCACTCCTGTGAGAAGGATGAGCATCAAATTCTGTTTATTAAGACATGCCTTAGTTTTATAATGGAGAAGTGCTTGAGAAAATATCGGCGGTAACGCGGGTTGTAACCTCCGATCGGCCGTTCTAAGTTGCGGGACTTTTTAAACTGATGTCATTAAACTAATTATATCATTTTAATCCATTTGTTAATCTGTACGTTTCTCTCCCTCTCTCTTAAAGGGTTAAGCAGATAAAAACGTCCTCAAGGAGAACAGTGATGAGATATAGAGTATGATCAGATTCATTTCCTAAAGTAACCGCTTATACTCCTACTCTATCTTTTTTGTTTCCTCGCATGCTAAGAACATCTGCATCGTCGGAACACGGCAAAGGAATAACACAAGACATTGAACAGACGTGTTCTAAATTAAGAGACTAGCTGAATGCTCTCCTTTCTTATTAATTCTACATCGGCGCTCTTCAAATCCATTACCCATTCGAGAGTCGGCTGTTTTAATCACAGAAGTTAATGAAATTATAAGACGATGTGAGATTGCGACTTTAAATTCGTCAGGAAATAAAATCAATTAGAAGCAATCAAAAGATAAAAAATATTGTCTTTTTATCAGTTCATCAAATGCGTTATAAATCTTAATTGGTGCTCACACCTTATGACTTGTTAAACATTCAGAAAATTTCAATACAACAAGAATGGTTCACTAACTTTTGGAAGAAAAGGCACATGAATGGGCTAGTAATTCCTTGTTATATGTCAGTCCTGGTCGTCTAGCGGTACCCATTCTTGCCTCCTAAACCCAAACCGCCACGGGTGGCAAAGGTCGTTAGCGGATTTGTGAGCTGGAGGTCTAGGCTTCGATTTTCACCAGGACCGTCCTCCCTCACTGAGATTATTTTCCAGGTTTTCCTCAGTCCTCATAAATGGCAAATAACGGGGAGGTACCCTAAACTTAGGCCTGGAACATTTCCTTCCTTAAAAATAAATCCTTTCCTAAATATCATTTCATCTCATGTATCATCAGCGTCCATCGCCTGTGGTGCCTCTGTAGCAAAAACGGGCGTTACACAATTCATTCCTAAACCCAGATGACATGTCACATTACCGTCAGAGTCGATGGATTTTTTCGGCGTCAAATTTCAAAGTATGGCTTCCTTCTGAAGGAAATAAAGCCGTGAGTTCCGTACCGTAGATTTACGTCGCGTAAAAGAATCTCAATCCTGAAAGAAAAGGATTCTGACCAAAAATCGGCCGTTTCACGCCCTGAACTAAATGGGACGCTGACGACCTGAGGTGTTAAATAGCATCCTTAAACTAACCAAATGCATAAAATTGTTATATATCTGTCTGAAAACTTCAAATGTTGACAAACTCTACTACTAGAACGCATTCTTTCAAGTTATAGGATTTTAAGCTAAAAGTTTTCGATAGATAATGGGATAAATATTTTAGTTTTTACGATGGATCAACTATTCCGATGCTTCTGTTTAACTTTCTAACTTTCTAACTAACAACAAAAATAAACAATTGCATTCATTAAAAAAAACTGTATTAACGCATATAAAAATGGTTTATGTTGAAGGCTGCAAATGCACTTAAAGTACCCAATCTGCACCTGTTTGGCCCCTGATATGAACCATCGAGTTGCACGCACTACGTAACCATCTTCTTCAAGTCGACGAACCAGTTTCTTCAACCAAAAAGGTGTTAACAAAGGCGTCATTAAGTTTTCATGCTTATCGGAATGCGACGCTTCCTTTACAGCGATATTAGCACCATGGGACACTCGGATAAAGGCAGTTAATTTCTATACTGTGAAGACAACTGCCAATTCCTTCGCTGATGAGTTAGCCATATTGATGAGGGAGACGCAAAGTATCTTACACATTTCCACAATAGCTTAGAGGGCAAAAATAAATTGAATGTCAGTATAGAAAAAATGCCATACAGTTCTTAAAAGAAATCCGGCTTATCTACTGTTTGTATACTGTAAGTCAGACTCTAAGGGCAGAAACGCGAGACCCTCCAGAACACATTGTTATTTTTATTGAAGTATGTACCAATGATGGCCTGTGATGTCGAGAATAATTTTCGCTATATAAGAACATGCTTTCCAATTGCAGATGGAGCCTAAGTCTTGGAAATATGGAGAAAGATATTGGAACAAGTTGTGTTCCATACCTTGAATGACGAAAACTTTGCATCAAAAAGTAATTGAACACATTTGTGTATCAAATTAATCTTTTTAATCCTTTCTTGAAATGAAATAATTCTAGAAGAATTTTTAATTCTCTGTACATTTAAGATATGACAAAGGTTTTTGGCTATATATATACACACACACACACACTCCCCGCGTGGGAAAACGAAACTGCTTAATGTTTGTTATCCAAACTAGATGCGACTTTCAGCACCACTGAATCCTTGTATTGATTTTTGTGCATGATTAAACAACCCACCGTCCGGAAATATCGATCTGTACTGCTAAAGTTTGACTCCGTAACAAATATCCAATTAATCAAGAATGTTTTAGGTAAATCTTCAGTCATTTTAGATAGCATTCCGCTCTTCATAAACCCTGAAATGTACGGAAGCGAAGTGCCCATCAGCTGGGATTAGGCAGTGAAGGACATCACCTCCCAAGTAGATGCTACTCTCCAGTTCTGCTGTTCCCACAGCTGCAATAATTAATGAAATTGTTTCCAGCTCTTTCCGCAGGCCCGACATTAATGTAAATTAATTCTGCAAGTGACGCGCTTTCTCCGCGGGTGAGTGTTTATATTTAAAAAGACGCCAGAGGGTGTCGGACGAGAAGATTCGGCCAAGTCCACAGTGTTTTATTTTCATTTTTTACCCTCTGCCACTGTGGTCCCTGGTTTAATTCCCGAGCTTCATTATCATAAGCCGCTACATAGCCTACAATCTGGCTCTAGAAATATCTCTACAGACGTACTAGGTTCACATCTTGTCCACAGAAGTCTGGGGAACTCAATTTGGAAGATTTTTACTAAGGGTTACGGTGCACAGTGGTCCAGAAAACCCTGAAAACTTCGCCAAAGTCTCTAAACACGAACTAATAAACTAGTCTAACAATCTAACTAACTAACAATCGATTGCCGAGAAATTCAGTGCTCGAGCACTACAAGTATCTGTGCTTTTGAATTTAACAACTGCGTTCTAAACTCAAAAGTCAGTGTGTACACTTTTATTATACCCTGAATGGCTTTGATTTCAAATTACTATGCTATAAATGATTGCACTGAATCTATTTTGCTTCTGCTTTATGAATGAAAAGTGTTTAACGCCCATTTTTGCTACAGAGGCACCACAGGCGATGGACACTGATGATGCATGAAATGAAATATATTGGGAAAGGATTTTATGGAAGGAATCGTTCCAGGCCTAAGTTTAGGGTACTTCCCCGACATTTGCCATTTATGAGGACTGAGGAAAACCTAGAAAAAACCTCAGCCAGGAAGGACGGTCCTGGTGGTATTCGAACCCAGACCTCCCGCTCACGAGTCCGAGACTTAACGAACTCGGTCACACGTGGCGGTGCTTCTGCTTTATATATCTATTTACTTAATAATTATACTAACTATGCCACTGTTAGAAAAAGTAAACCATTTTTCTTTTCGCATATTCCAAAGTTAAATTCAAGTTATTAAATTATTTAACCGTAGCATGGTATAAGAGTATCATGCACGCCATCCCAGTTAACAAAAGACAGAATCAATTGACCAAATACAAATTCTATTGTAAATATTCAGTTGTGGATCTAAATTGTCAGAAAATGCATGAACAATTAATGTTTCCGAAACTTTTTACCGCATACATAGCTCCCTAAATTCAAATTTGGGGATCACGTAATTCCCCCCCCCCCCGTTCTTTTAAGCGTCTACTTTTAGATTCCAAAGTAATTTTGCCAAGTTCAAACAGGAAATGGGTTAAAAACATTTTTTTGGAGTGCAAACGGGCAAGGCACCCTTTGTAATCTAAATTTTGTATGTAAAGCCAAATACACTGATTAAAATTTACTTACATCTCCAGGAACTCAACATTTATGGTCCAGAAACATCAATTGTAAAAGAAGAATGTGAAAACCATACACTCAAAAGACTGGACTGGACACTGGTGTCAGAAATGTAGTAAAAGAATGGAAAGGGAGAAAGGTAACAATCTGACCAAACGCTTCTGGGAGTTTGAAGGAGGTAACTCAAGTCAAACTTGCTAATTATATAGTTAAAAACATACCTGACGTGACAAAATGAAGGATGCTGTATTTGCAACACTATATTACTGCATGAGCACTCGAAGTATTTGCACTGCAGTCAGAGCTAAGGGTGAGATACCAAAATCTCATAAGACAGTACTTTTGAATATGTCTGTTGTAACCAAAAATAATTAGTATATCAGAGACTGGCCTCAGATTCAATTTTATCAAAATGTACTGCTGGCAAAACACAAAATGCCAAAGAAAGTCTTCACAGCGTCACCTGGAGCAAATGCCCACAGAGATATTTGCTTCAAAAAATAAGATAATTTTTACTGTGCTGTAACATTTGTGAATATCACACAGAATTAGCCAGGATCCCTGAAAATTATCCATTGTCTGGAAATACAGAGAACACGAGACTACCGTGGACTGAAACAGCGCATCAGGCAATTCCTTGCTCAAGAAGAGCAACCAGAGTCAGCAAAGTAGCACAGGTGGTTCTGGTGTATTTTAGTATGTTAAGCAGGCTGTAGAACGTTTGTAATAATAATAATAATAATAATAATAATAATAATAATAATGTAACGCATGTTTTTCTACAATATTTAATATTGCATATTAAAGTAAACTTTCTAATAGTAAATAGAATCTAATTTCCACAAAATGTTTACAGTGTACGACTAATATACAGATTAACATTTTTGTGCATGGAAATTTCGCAAATAGTACTATTAACACGTATTAAAACATATATTAAAAAGTCACTTCTCTGAAACTAATAGTGGGAGATCAAAATGAATGCATACTATTTTGTGCTCATACACTTTCTTTCAAATGAAGTGAAGAAACTGGAAATAAATTGTAAATTCAGTTTAAAAAAAGTTGGATTTTAAAAATGGAACAATAAAGAAATTAAATGTACTTTTCTCTAAAACTATCTAACCAAATTTCATGATATTTTAGGTAATCATTTATATATACAAGTGAATTATACACTGAAAATTTCATAAAAATCCATGCAGTAGGAAAAAAGTTCTTCCCATGTGTTGAATGTTCCCTTAACAAAAAAAAAGTATCCTTATTGTGTGAGCTATATTGCCAGTGAGGTCCTGTTACACGCTTACGGAAGCACAAGAAAATTCTCATAAGGAAAAAAAAAATGGTCAGTAATGTGCCATCCTCTGAATTCCCTGGTGACATTCCTTTGTCTGTAAACCGCCGCAGTTGCTCACTAGAGGGTCTCTATCCCATGCTTGGAAGTAGTCGCGTCCTGAGAGAAGAGACCACTACTGGTCAACTGTGCGGCGTTTTAATGAAAAAGTAATCACTGAATTCATAGACAAGTTCGACCTATAACTGAAATTTAGTGGGTTTTGTTTGCTCGAACACACGGCGTTTTCTAGTCCGTTGGATTAACTGTTGAGATTTTTCTGGTGTTTTTTTTTTTTTTCCCTTTTTTCCTTTACAGACTAATGCCTGATAACTTTAATCAATAATGAATTCTGTTAATAAACGAAATTAAAAAAAAGAGAGATGATTTTTGGGTATAGAAATCTTCAATGCTTAATTACTCCAAAAGAGAACGAGCTTTAAACTTGAGACACATCCTGGGTAACTTACAGAAAATAAAATGATTGACGTTTCAACGTACAAAGTTTCGACAAAGCGCTCAGGAAGAAATAATAAAAAGAGAGATATCGAACTGGAGACATGCAGCATCTGGTTATCTCATTTCTATCTACATCTCACTGCAGGCTGAACTGTAACATCGATCCAAAGCAATTGCAGAGATTCTATCTACCGGGGAACCTTTGGTACAACGTTGTGCAGACAGATGGACATTGCCTCAGATAAGCGAGCTGTCCAACACAGAGAAGCCATGTCATCAGCAACACAACCAATGGCAATTGTATTCCATCTCCAACAAATACTAACACAACTTCTCTCCCAACTGCCCAGCATGAAGTTTGTGACGTTTAAATGTACGGCAAATTTTGGGTGAATGTGCCTCAACGATATGAAACTATTTTGCTAGCAGCACTCTAGCATTCACCTAGATATTGAAAAATCCATGTTTGCAAATTTTAAAATTAGATCTGTTTAAATTGGGAGGGAAAGCTGCTAGATCGAAGAAAAAGGAGCAGATTGGAAAATATAAACTTTTCTTTTTGGTGTACATTTTAAGAAAAAAGAAATAATCGCATGCTCTAATGATTCAAATTTTACACAATCTCAGGACATATTTTTATACATGTATCTGCCAGGCAGAGAGAATAAGTTTGTTACAGGTCTTTTTTTTTTAAACAAAAATTTTAAATATTCCCAGGGAAGTTTAAAACCAATGTTTATTATATTTTAGATCTCACAGTCATCCCACTTCGCGCAGCTACAAGCCCCGCGTCCTCGGCTATGGATTTGGAACGTTTCGAGCACTCAGCGCAGAAATATACAAAGCAATGTGCACGTGAGACTGGGATTAGCAACCAGCGTACGTCGTATTATTAAAACAGCAAAGTTGAAAATTTTCATCCCAAGACTTTTGCATAAGTAACTGTAAAAGTCTAAGATGATTAGTGCTCAATATTTTCTGTTTATGTGAATTCAGTTATGTTAACAGTTTTTTTCTTTGCCTGAAGTGTGTATACATTTTTGGCACCCTCTGTATATACCTAATGTTTATATATAAAACAATACAATGACAACACATATTTAATGCTCATGTTTTTTTAAAAGAAATCAGCAGATTCGAAATGTTTGTCTCAAAACTGAAAAATGGCAATCTCCTTGGAGAGAGATAACTGCAGATAAAGATCAATAATACTAAAATAAAACCAAACTTTGTTTAAGTAATTTGAAATGAGCCAAACCTTGCCAAATTAATAATAAAATAACATTTCTGCGGAATTCAGCAAGACTAACAGGATTGAAATGAAACAATATGGAGAGAATTTAGATATAAAACATTTGAATGGCATAAACATAGGAGGGCGGAATATACGCTAATAAAAAGAACATTCCAACGAGTTCCTGCATGATTTAAAAAATAGAATTATGATAGCAGAGCTAAAATTAATATTTTGCTTGTTACTTAAATTGAAATGACAAAATGGACTAATTTTGGGTCAATTGTTAGAAGCAATTGCTATATTTTTCCTCATCTGCAAACATTTAATTAATTTACTGCCTCTCACAGTAGTCATGTTAAGTAAATGTCACATTAATATGACAACAGCTGAGAAACAAATGATTGGAGTCAGGCGTATCACAGTATTGCTGAAATACAGAATGGCTACGGCAGAATCTATTGGAATGGGCATCTCAAAGACGAACGAACAAAGGAGGACAAGAAAAACACACAGCTCAGGCAAAAGAACCAGCGGAACAAAAGCGTCTTTGATGATGGACAATGGAAGAAAAAAACAAAACGGACAGGACTATCAGGAGATGTATTGTTTGTTTCGTGAGGCCTTTTTAAAGATTTCAGCAGCAGCACATTGAAATTTCTACCTAAGTCTAAATCACTGAATTACAATTTTCAAAAGAGCAGATTCCGAACCTATTACAAAGGATTATGGACTAAAGTTCATTTAAATTCAACTATAATTGCCGATACAAACAAAAACAAGATTTGATTACTACAGAAGAATTAATGACCAGTATACAAAGATATAAAAACAAAAAATCAACTGGAATAACGATGCATTAAATACAAAGCAAAGCATATAAAATGTACACCAAATTTACTACACACACAATTCCTAAATTTTATCAATTATTTTTGGATTTATATACACATTCCAGAGGAGTATTGGATTCCTAAAGTGATCCATATATTTAAAAGCTTGTAATTACAGATTTATTATTCTGCTTAATAACTGTTACAAAATGTATGCATCCATTCACTTAACGATTAAACGTCATTATAGACAATTCTTGCAGAAACACAGAATGGTTTTACAAAAGGAATATCGTGTTCTGAGTGCACAACACAACTACATGAGAAGCGGGGAGACTATAATTTATCTAATTATGTATCCTTCATAGACTTTCAGAAAGCATTCGATCAAGAAAATAGAGAAACGTTGTACGAAAGTATGATAGATAAAGAAATGCAACAGTTTATCAAAACGATACAAAGTGTACACTTTGAAAACAAAACCACAATTGAGTGTTCAAAAAGCATTCACAATCTCTCCTATTCTTCTTTTATTTATTTATTTAAATATGAACGCACGAGAAACTGGAGGGTAAAATTTACAGAACATTTTACTATTATGACTGCATTACTGATACGCTACTATTTGCTGATGACAAGATCATTGCAAATTCTGAGATTTGTTAATTTACAGAAAGCGGTTTATGTACTAACAATAAGAACCTCAAACCTGAAAGGAGAGGCCTCTGAGCAAAATTTGTCGGCCGTTTCACGCCCGGAATTGAATGGGACGCTGATGACCTTAGATGTTAAAGAGCGTCCTTAAATAAAACGAATCAAAAAACAAATACTAACAATATATCCAAAGTATACTATTTTCAAATGTGAGCAGTAAAAACAATTTACTTAAGGTAATAAACTCGGTAAAAAGTAAAACAGCTTCTTCTTCTTCTTCTTCTTCTTGTTCTTCTTCTTTTTCTTCTTGTATGGCGCTACAGCCCAAGGTCGGGTCATGGTCTGCCGCATTGATCTCTGCTTTCTCTACCTCCGTCTGACGACTTCATTGATAGAGGGCAGTATTGCAGTGTAGCATGTTATCAGCATGCCAGTATTCCGCCGAAAGTGTATTACACGGTTTTCTAGATCTAAGGACGCCACCTCTCCTCCAGGCATCTTCTCAATTATTCTCACGAGGCTGGTTGAACCTCCCTTAAGCAGGTATCGAACCCCCCACCGGCCAGCAGTCAGCAATGCTAATCACTAGACGAAGGAGGTGATCAACTAAAATAGCTACAGTGATGATAATTATTTAGCAAGTTAATGATTTTTAGCTATTTGGGTCATGAGGTCCCGCATAATAAAATTGATATGTCAAATAAAATAGATCAAGCATATGGTAAGTAGTCGTTAGAAACAACAGTCAAGAAATAACACAGCGTTATAAGTTAATGAATAGTTACATTGAAATTCATGCATTAATAAAGCGTGTGCAGGAAAATGCCAGTCTAGCATTGCTCATAAAAATGTCACAACTCGGTTATGCTTTTAATCCTGCAAAACATGCATCTTAACCCTTCATATATATATATATATATATATATATATATATATATATATAATTAATTAAAGATGGTGACGATGTAATTAACGTGAAGTACTCAATCCGCAAATAAATAATGTACAAATACTGATTGCCTTTTGAAAACAAGTTAAAGTATTTTATTTATTTTTAAATAAATAAAATATTTTAGCACTGGCTGTAACTGGTCATCACAAATTCTATTTTGTTAAAGTTACCGGATTATTTTCAGCTCAAAAGTCAATAAACGAAGTCCAGTCAAATTACAATATAGGGAGATATAAATTTCAGAATTTTACAAAGAATCATAGTATTCAGCAAATAATGCAAGAATTGATTGAGATACGCTTGTGAAGATTTGTTGCGGATGTATTTGGAGTATAATTATTATTTGGATCGATACTCACCCAGAGATGCAGCGAAAGATTGTTAATAATTGACAAAACTTTCAAACTTGGAAACCACTATGATTCATACAGCCTTTGAAAAAAACCTAATGTAGACAACTGCTGCTTTATAAATGAAGGGGAAAACATGTCATCTAGGCAACAAATACCATGCTGCAAGCAGCCTTCCGCCAACTCTATGTCGTCGCTTGTTTCACAAATTCATTGAAGGTCGTCCGTAAATCTGTGCTCACCTTTTACTCGAAGAAAATGGGGCAACAAGCAGAGCCCCCAATCTGTTCATAATGTTCATGCATAATACTGGAATTCTCAGTGGCCCAGAATCTGCTGTTTTGCGTGTTGATGTGGCCTGACAGGTAGAACCACGCCTCGTTCTGTAAACCATGTTAGGGAGAGATTGTCGGAGCTTACAGCAAGAGGAGCGCCTTTACCACGTCTGGTTAATTTACCGCCTGCACTCTGCTCGTGTGCCCGATTACTTTGAAGCTCTTTATGTGCTTTCAGAAGTGTCCTGGCTTAATTGTGCAAGGGTTTCTTTGGCGAATTGAGTCGAAGTCCTCGATCATCATCAAGAAAATATGAGATGTTGCAAGTCCGTTTACCACTGTCGCTAGGGACAAAATTGTTGGCTTACTTATGGAGCATTCCAAATTCTCTTCGAAATGCCCATTGTGAATGAAATTCGTCTTCCAACACATTTTCAGCACATAAACACGCTGCCCAATGGGATATTCCATGTTTATGATGCTTAATAAGTTAGCAATCAACGGCAGAGGTCTCTTCCTCCAGAGCCAATGAGATCGTGTAATTCCATTTCAAGTTTATACGAACTTCCAAAGAGAAATATTGTGAGTAATGTAATGGACTTGGTAGATTGGATTATAATGAGAAAGGAGGAAGGATTAACGTCATTCTTTGGTTATCAGTTTCTCTGGCTTTTACTATCCAAAATAAGAGGAAACAATGCCTCTAAGCTGATCTCTTGACATTTACTTGCCTTCTCGAAAATCTGGTACCTGCTAGTAAATACAATGACATAACAAAGTTTCAGAATTCATCTTGCAGGGCTACAAGAAACTAATGCAGCAGCTAAAATTTCATTGAGACATCTGAAAACTGTCAAAATTGCATTATATTAGGTTTCTTATAAAATTAACCCTTAATAATATGCTCTTTTCACTATTTGTTTCTGTTTCACCAATGCAGTGTGTAATGTTCACTACCTTCCGGCACCTTGAGCTAGTTTAAACAGAGACAAAGTGCGTTTTCCCTTTTTAATTTAATTGAAATATAACCTTCGTTAAGCCGGAACGGGAATTCAATGCCCAATTGAGAAAGAGACGGGGAATTTCTGTCACAGAAGTTCACTGCCAACATTCAAACAATAAGTGAATGAAAAGCGTATGTCTGGAAGGAAATGAGTTTTATTTTCACCGGCCATGAATAAGGAACTCCAGTGACATGTAAAGCGCTTTGTTCTAAGCTAACAGCCACTAAATGTTCGCCAGACAAAAGCATGTGATGTAGAGGTAATAAAAATAGAGCCAGTCGGGGAAACCTGCGTATTCGCCAGCTTTTCTCCTTGATTGCCAATTTCCAATCCACATTATATTTATACACATATCTACACAACTCCCGAACCAACTTGCTAAGGCGGATCTACGATAACCACCAGTGTAGGCAAATACCCCTTCCTGCTTCTTCCATACGGCAAACCAAAGTGGAGCCCGTTATTTTTTTGGCTATAAATATAACGCTGTTTTCCTAACGGTGTAGGGTCTCATTCCTTCTGATTTCATTTCCATTCGCACCTTTGTAACATTTTTAGAGCTACAATCTTTCTGTAAAGAGTACGCGATTATTTGACAACATTGATTGAAAAAATAATGCATAAATTTACAATATAGAAATTTAAAAAAACTTAATTTACGTATTTCAGAATCATAGGCTGTTGTATTGAGTACTGTTTGCTTTCTTGTGCGGGTATGATCGGGAAGGATGGTCCAAAGGTATGCAAACAAATAGTTTTGTATATAAAATTTAATTTCAATATATATATTTCCAAACCGCACCCTTTAGTATATTACAACAAAAGATTACAAAATTAAGAACATAACTAATTGAACATAGGATGCTAAAATATCATAATAATAATAATAATAATAATAATAATAATAATAATAATATACACAATTTAAAAAAATAATACATTAAGTTCAATCGAGAATCTTGTCAGAATAATTTATTTTAATGAGATATTGACATAAAATAATTGCATTTCAGTCTGTCATTACACTGGTTCGCATTTTACACCCAAGAGACGAGCTCAAAACTTAATCACATCAGAGCAAGAATATTATTTTGCAATCACATAACCACATAATTCACCCAAACTAAGTATATATGTTTATCATAAACTCTTACAAAATAATATTGTGCCGTTTTGGCACGCAATTTCTTTCTTTCTATTAGCTTTTTTTCTCTCTCCTTCCGTATCCTGTTCACGTTCATTTAAACTGCTTGACACAACTGTATAATACAATGAAACTTCAAATCTGTAAATTTCTTCATAGGTCTGCAAGTAGATATATTTTCCACCCTTTCTTTCCTTGTGCTGTGCTGTTATCAACTGATCTGAAACAGTGTTCGTAGCATGTCAAGACCTACAGGGACAAGCTCCATGCTTTATGACATTAAGGGCACTGGATGCGCTTCACACTTCTGAAGGAAGCTCCCATTATGAAGTTTTCAGAGGCGAGAGAATTAATATCCAGTAGCGGTGAATAAAAAGGAATATTTAACAAAATGGAATGTAGTTCCTGTGTCAACTGCACTGTTAAGACTTTCACAATCAAGACCTGGTGGACAGAAAGTTAGTTTTTTTTTCAGGTAATATCCGACATAAAGTAAAAACTACTTAACTTTCGCTTAACCGCCCCCTGATAAACAAGCCCAGCTTGGCGGTCCCACCCTCTTCATGAACGTTACGGCGGGCGGAACGTGGTCCCAAAATCAAAATTAATAATGTAAAATTCCAGAGGAAGACGGCGGAGCGCAATGTCAATATTACCGCCATGCACATCAACTCTAGACAAATTTAATTTAGACGCGGCTGCAACAACCCTGTTCTTGGTTTGGCAGAAACAAAAAGCAACGTGGCGCGCTGCAAGGGAATGCCTGTAATACGTTCCTGTGAGCCCTTACATGGCGTACGGAAATTATTCACGTGAACAATGGCCAATGAACAGAAACAAGGGAAGGCCTTTGCAGCAATTTCCTGTTTGTGTTACTAGTACAGGAAAATTAGGTTTGAGCTTTACATGCAGTAAAAGGATTCCCATAATTCCTGGATTTTATCGCTTTTGCGGAAGTTGTATCAACCTTAATTCCTTTGTTCTGCTGAGGTGGAGAAAAATATACAAAACTCTTATGATATTGTGAACCACACAGAATTCGAACCTTCATCTTTCAGCTTGTAAATAAGTGGTGGTATTGGCTTAATCTTTACATCCGAGCGAGGTAACTCAGGCAGTATTCCGGAGGTCTTTGTTTCAAATCGCTTTGTGCCGGTTTTCCTAAACTTGGGTTTTTTCGTGATTTCATCTAGTCGCTTAGGCATGAGCATTTCAGTCCGTTGGTTCTGTTACAAAGTGCTAGATGAGGTAGGCTGGAGTTATGTGCGGCGTACTGGTGACTTACGCCTCGGCGTTTGGGGAAGAAAGTCCTTCTTTGGGGCTCAAAATCCTTGGAAGGAGGCTTTGTCCATGGTCCCGTCCGCCCGATGTTTCACTCACGGCTGATATGCCGAATATTCCTCTGTCCCTACCAAACTAATATATGGGCACTGGTGTAGTCCATTTTCAAGCCGCGCAACGAAATTTCAACAATGATAATGCAACAGTTGATTGGAGGAATGGACAAGCATTAAAATTTTCCCCCGAAACCACGGAGTTCCGACTGTCTACTATTAGCGCTTTCGTCCAAAGTTAACAAACAGACTACCACGAGTTTCCAGCAGGTGGTAAGTTCAAAATTGAGCAGAAACTATGAATATGAAGAATATCTGAGAGTGCCTTGGTTAATAAATAACGAATACCGTCACCTCCGCACACATCTGTTAGCGCTAAACATGTACTGAAAGATATTCAAAGACGTAACAAAGTTATTTACCAGAGCGACCTCTATATATCCCATTCGTCATGCAAGTGTCAACGTAACATAAATAGTCAGGTGTCTGTAATCTCATTTACAGATAAAATGACATTAATATTTGTTCCATACTATAAGGGAATAGGTAAAAACCTTCCTTGTTGCTGCTTCGGTGATAGGCGACCAGTTACTCAACCAGTGGGTCGTTATTTTCTGAGTCAAAATTGAAACAAATGACTGCATAAGTTGCACCAAAGTACGACATATATTTATTAAACAAGTGCTGTCAGATTATTGGAAAAATAATATTAGTGTAGACATTTCAACCTTGATTTAATATTGAGCAAAATATACAAGAAACATTTCTTAAATAACAGACAATTGGCAGAACTGCGGATTAGATGATGCAACAACATGGGAAAATTACACCAGTGGGAGTTGAAGGCTTGAGAAGGAAGCACCTGCTTGCATTAATTCCTCACAGTGGAAACTTTATATAGTGAAAACCCCACAGAAATCTACAGCGCTTTCATCGAAGTTTTGGTGAGTTCAGTTTCTAATTGGTTTATAGTTTTCGTGTTGGTCGGTGAGGACATCAAAAGTGTGAAAGTTCCCTATGGCAGAGGCTTTTAACCACGTGACATATGAGAACTTGAAGCCACGGAAATTCCACCAAAGTCAGCATTTCGTACTTTGACAAATGATTTACAGAAGAGAACATTTTATGCACATGGATCTCTCAATCCTTGTCTCCTGAACAGAAGCAGAAACGTAAGATTTAACTTTGAAGACCAAGCATTGTTGTGTAGAATATTCGCTATTGATGAAACTTGGATTAGACCTAAGAGCCGGAGTTGAAATCACAGTCCAACGAAAGCAGAGGTTCGTTTGGTTGATCAACCGATCTCAGTTGCTTGAGGCTGGACCACTCATACTTTATGAAAATGTTCATTCGCACACCGGGAATGTTGTGACCACGTGCGCAAATATGAATGAGAAGTGTTACTTCATCCCCCGTACAGTTGGGACACGAGTCCACCAGACATTGGTTTATTTATTAAGTTGAAAAAAAATCATGTTGGACGCCGTTTTCCTTCTCTGGAGGAGGTTTCTGTCTCCGTTACTCAAGCCGTTCGGCAGATGAACATAAGTGTGGCTTTGAATAGAATAATACAGCTTTCCAAACGTTGGGGTTCGACCATTGAGGAGGACTATAAAGATGTATTACCAAAAAGTAACAAATGTATGTGCATTATTAATAAAAATGATTCTCCTGTAAATAATTATTGAATTGATTTGTTACCATTTAAAAGAATTGTTTTATTATGTGCAGTACCTGTTTTCCACTAAGAAAATATTTAGGGCATCATTTCACTGTGATCTAAACAAAAACCGTCAATGTTTATTATTATTATTATTATTATTATTATTATTATTATCATTATTATTATTATTATTATTATTATTATTGTTTGCAGAAGAATATTTTAGAGTTTTGCACTTATAAGTTTTATATTGCAGGGAAGGTTCATTCTGTTCTATGACTTCACAAAGTTATTAATATTATTTAGTAAGCAATTGTTCGTGGTGCTTCGAATCTTCTCCTTCTAGGAAAGTAACTAACTAGAGCAACTATCTACTTAAAGATTTAAGAAATCGGCATTTCTGAACCATAAATAACGAAAGAGCATTGGAATTAATTCAATAAATTCTTAAACATTTATTTTAGGAAAATGTTTAACTTCCAAATGTAAAACAAAGGAGCAAATGTAAAAGAGACGGTTGCTGTAAGGACGCAACGTTCATAACAAAGCAACATTAGCTCCTCCTCATTTGCATCTATACCACGCTCTCACCAGTTTCTACTCTTTGCAGAAGAGAACAATAAATCGGTAATGGAGCTAGCAGCACCCAAGAAGGAAGCCCTTGTTCAAAAGTAAGGAAGAAAACTCGACTTGCAAGCAAGTGTTAAAAGGAAAACTCCTCTCTACAACTGGCAAATGGAATGTGCATTGTAGTATTAGTGAACCTTACAGAGCATTTAATTACGCTCGCTATTTAATTTGGGGGACTTAGCGCAAGGGAAGCATAAACCCTAGAAATTAGTCGCTACCTTTGCAAAAAGTTCTTGCACTAACATCAACAAAACCACTCTGAACCTGCGGCATTAGTGACTACGCGTTTCTCAATTTGACCCCTTATTATTTAACATAGGTGAAGGAACTAAATCTAGAAATGTTTAAAATATTTTGTTTGCTTAAGCTCATTACATTTTTATAAAATGTTTTGGAAAAAGCGACGGGATCCATAAGTGTGGCCAACTCCCCAAAACATTTCTTGATTTCCAAAGTGCAAACGATAGACCGCTGCAATGGTATAATCGATGACGCTTTTCAAATATCGCTTTGAAATTACGAGTTTGTAGACACTTAATGGAAACCGGTTTGACCAGTGCACATGCGATTCCCACTAAGACTGGAGTGAAAGTCTCGCCAACGCAGGCAATTGAGCTTGCTCAGTCGTGTTTATCAAGTAACTATTTCAAATTATTTCTGTAGGATATGCGTAATTGACTTTCTACTGCGCATTATATATTGTATGCCGAGTGATATTTATGCCAGAACTAAGAATATTTACTTATGATTGTTGTGTGCAAGTACTATAGGGGATAATTTTGTGTTAAAATTTCCTAGAGTAGCATGTCCATCCGGGAATGCAATTTTCAGATTGGTGAACTCAAAGCGTTTTTATTGGCCAGAAGCAGAGGAATGAAGGGGGGTAAAAAGTGTTCAAGAGATGATATAGCCTATAGATTAGAAACTTTTCCAGCCCAGCACATTGGTGTATTTGTCGGTAGTACGTATAAAGCCAGTCAGATGCTGCTGTATCCTTATCTGTAGTAATATAACGAGAACACCAGAATTTCTCCAGCTGCTTTTATTTTTAACCATTTAGCAAACAAAATTATAAAAATCTAATAATATAACCATAAAATGACCTTCAGCTTTGTATGTTCAGTTTAAGTGTTTTTTTTTTTAATTATTTTCGCTACTTTAGTTTATCTTCAAATTTGTCACCATACAGTTCAAAAAAAAAAAAAAATACATACATACATACATCGGTATATCCCATAAATCGTTTTAAATTAGATGATGGAAATTAAAATGCCAGACTGGACATTCATAACTGTAAGCGCATTTTATGAACATGTTATTTGATTTTTATAATTTTACTTAGTGAACAGTGAAAATAAATCAAATCGATCTCCGGATTCTCTCGTGATAAAACTATTACTGTTGTTTGCTGATCTTTAGGTCAAGAAGACAATAAAGAAATTTCAGTGTACTGTTCAGCTGAATTTGCATAAAAATAAAATTGCACGTAGGTGCGATAAAATGAAAGTGATGAAACAATAAAATTCTAGCGATAGGCACCTGTGACTGGTTGCAATTCCTGATATGCTTATACCCGATTGGTCACTAATTCCTCGGCTTAATGGTCTATATAAATTACTGCCGTACCTGTAATAAAAAGTAATGGAGGCATTGAAACAAAATATTCGGGAGGCAGTTTACAGTACTAGGATGAATTGCGGTGAGTGTCAAAAATAAATTTCGAAAAGGATTCAGCTATATGTCACAGTATAAAACAAATACTACGATGTTGCTACAATATTAATTACTACTTACTATTTATAACGAAACAAAACAAAATACGCGGGGTGCGATTGCCTAAGTTAAGTTTCCCTTGGCAGGTGGAGAGGCCGTTATGCAGTAACTTACCGACGGACAAATAAATTTTCAATTGCGTAGCGGTTTGATTGTTTTGTTTTATTTATGGACGCTCTTTATCATCTCAGGTCATCAGCGTCCCATTCAAATCGGCGTGAAACGGCCGACAAATTTTGCTCAGAGGCCCCTTCTTTCAGGCTGGAGGTTCTTTATTGTGCAGTAAATGTACGACACAGGACCCACCGGCTTTATTTCCCTTTCGAAGGAATTCATAATTAGGGTTTTACGCCCAAAAATCCATCGATTGTGGGTTTGAACCCACATTCTTGTGTTTAGAAGGCATGTATGGGTACCACTACACCACCAAATTGCGTAGCGGAATGAGAACCCTGTATACACCCAGATAATTAACTAATATTTAAAAAGTACTATAGATTACCTGAATTTATAAAGGAAAAATGAACGTTAGAAAAGAGAATTTTGCGCGATGATTTCTTTGTTCCAGCGAATTGAATTAATTGATAAAATTTGTTAATTGCCTTTATGATAAAACAATTTTAAAATAGCTCCAAAGTCACACATACAGATTGGAGGGAAACTTTGTCATAAATAAAATTAATAACTGAAATTAATAAGGGAAATAATATAAATATATTTGTCTCCCATCTCTTAGTTTACGAAAAAACACATATTTTATCTTGAAACACACGGAAAAAGCTGCTATACTGTCACTTGTTCTTTCTTTGTCACGGTTCATCTTTATGGGAACATATTTTATGTAATCCGTAACTAGAGTTACAAGTGCAAGTGTTATCTGATTTGGTGGAGCGAGAATAGAACATTTTTAGGTGCGTGAGCGCGAGTTTATGCTACGTGCGTTGATTTAAAAGTATTAATATATAGCATGCCTGAAGTCGACCCCCCATTTTGCGACGGAATGCCAGTTGCAGGGATTTCGGTTTTTTTTCTTTCCATCGAGATTATCCCATTTCCTATCCATACTTGTTTATTCTTTACTATTTTCATGCGTTAATGTGATTGGTAATCCTGCACATGAGCCTTCCGCAAGATTTCTTTATTTGTTCTTGAGCCATTAGAGATAACTTGCCTGGAAATGGAACCTCAGCTCCGGAAGGGAAAATATAATTTACTTTGGAAGAGCTGGACTCACCGCGACACAGAGAAATGAGAGTACCGTTTTGAGCGAGGCAAAACTGACTGGTCACTATAAAGCTGGAAGAACAGTCTGAATATATCCTGTCAGGACAGCAATATACTGGAGAGTCCGCTACACTAGAGGTTGCCACACAAGATCAGCGAGGTCGCAGTATTTAGTACCTACTGTTTCGCTTCAGAATAATAATAATAATAATAATAATAATAATAATAATAATAAAGCATTTAAAAAACATAATTATACGAATAAACTTCCAAATGTGTAAACAGTACGACTTTAAACGACTTTTTTAATATTAAAATTTCAAAAGTTGAAATATGTAAAAAGTCCCTATGCTTTATCTTTATGAAAAATGTGGATAATGATGTTGAAAGGGCCTATTATCCGAGGAAACATTTGATGAGCTGCAAAACAAACATACGAGAAGAAACACCCCACATATCGGAAGTTGAGCTGCAACGTGTAAGTAAAAATTTGTTAAGGCATTACAAAGCTAACCTTGCAGCAAAAAGAGAAACATTTTCAGCATCGACTTTGCGGCGGGAGGGGTGTGAGCAGCTGTACTTTGTATTGCTGCTTCTACTCTACTTTCGCGAGCGTGGAAAGATAAAATGCATGCAGTATAAAGCAGACGAGGCAGAAATGAACGTCAAGAAAACTGAAACCTAGACGAGATAAATGAATAAATATTAGGTTTGAATATAGGAATATCCAATTAAATTATACACAATGCAGCATATGACTCTTATTGACCAAACACTGATACAACTATGAAGAAATGGCGAGAACAAGTTACTGTTAAGATGAAAATGACAGTAAAGAATAGTAGGCAATGTCCATTATACAAAAATTTCTCTAACCAATACTAACCAACAGCGATCCCATTCCAAACAATGTCCTCATTAGGTGTTTTCGTGTACTGCGTAACAGGTTTAAATATACAAATGATATACTACCACACCATTACATGTGTGGGCAGATGCAAATCCTCGAGCTGAAACAACATCAGGATCACTTTGGCAGGAATTTGTCGGTAACAGACTCTAGGACCGTATACCAAACAGATAAACAGATCGTGTATCATCCATTTATGTGTGATGAATTACTCGTGCTATTGCAGATCATTAATGTAGTAGAAAAACAAACGAATGTGCTTTATGCACGACGGGGCACTGCCCCATTTTTCTAGTTTCGTGCGCCTAAACGTTTCATGTACGATGGATTGGTCGAGGAGGTCCAGTAGTATGACCTCCCCATTCATCTGACCTGAATCCATTGGATTTCTACCAATTGGGACATTTGAAGACATTGGTGTACGCCTAACTCCTCGACAATGTGCACAAGTTACAAGAACGCGTGAACAACGCAGTAATCAAATCCGAGAGCAGCACTTCGTGATTCTCTGTAAAGAAGGGTGTGGGGAGCATATCCATCATGTCCTGTAGTGTCTACGTAACGGGTATGGGTATCAGAAGACATACTGGCCCATTTATCAACAGGTATTAGTTTTCGAGGAACATTTATTCTAGTTTTGAACAATTCTACCTTCTATAGCAACATGGGACACACTTTTTGAATACCCTCTATAACTGAATCAGCCAGCTTGCCCTAGGTAGCACGATGAATTCAGGTTTCTCAGCAGTTCCACGCTAACCGGATCATAAAAATAAGCAACAAACAAAAGCGCGAGAAGTGTTACAGCATTACTTTCAACAAACTCGCGTGTCAGACAGCTAACATTTGCTTAATTTGTCGACGACCCTGCCTGGTTGAGCACAGTTCTCATGCCTTACTTTTTGGATAAAGGAACTGCTCTCGCATGAACTCTTGTGGCAAGCAACTTTGAAGTTAAGGCGTAACACTAAACTTCATTAGCAAGGAAGCGTCATTTTAAATGTAAATTAGCGGTTCTTGCAGTGAATAAGCTATGCTAATTCAAGACCATCACACAGAGAATTTAAGATATGTTTAACTTAACGTGCATCTAGTCACAAAGGTCTCGGTGTTTATTTATGGATTCTTGATAGATCGCGTGGGAAACACATTCTTTCCTTTTATTACCACTGTTTCTTGAACCCACAGCAATTGTTATAAGGGCGCATAAAGAGAGCAGGTAACTTTCTACGATTATTCCGTTTTTATAGTATGCCTTCAAAAACTAACCTTATTTTATTAATTATGCTAATGATCAATGCATTCTATTCTGAAAAATAATGTGAGGATGCAAGAGTTCCATAAATAATGCTAATTTTAAAGGAATAGGGACTTAGCTTAAAAAATTATTTATAACGCGAAATTCGGAAGGATGAAAAGCTGAATAATTACTTCAAATTTTAAATATCTGAAGACTCAGGTAACAATCTATATTTAACCCTTAATGTGTGCATCTCTTGCGGGAAAGTTAAGGTCGTTTAAAAAGCAAGGAGACTCGTCAGAATTTGCTTGACACACCAATGAGCCTTTTTCTTCCTGCTATGGAGTTTTCGGCGACTGTTTTGGGATAAATGGCAGCGTTCTACTTGAAATTAGCAAACATATGCAGCGGTATTAAATAGAGAAAGAGGTGTTAATTAAATATATGTATGTAGAGTGCAGGGAAAGATTTGAAAAACGGAAATTTGATTTGATTGGGTATATGGAATCTCAGGGGCAAATGATTTTTCCTCTCCGACGATTGGTCATTAGTTACGCTAATGTCTAACTTTTTAAAATGCATACATGAATACCGTCATTCATTTTTTCATATGGGTAGCAATAAAGTTAAAACTGAAAATGATATATGCAGATAACCACAGTTAACTTGACCACGCAGTTAGCACCAGACTGTACACCTAAGTAAATAACTACATGAAACGACAAAAAAGTGTCATAAAACATAGATTAGCTTGCGAAGGGTTTTCAGCTATTGTGTTGCGTCTTGTAAGCGAAGATTGCAGTGGATTCTCCAAGCCCTCAAGTTTATAAATTCGCACGGCATAGCATGCATCTCCTTGGGCCGTGTTTGCAGCTGTGATAAGACTAGCAAACCTCCACGCTGTTGTGTGGGGACAGGAGTAAAATGAGCCCGTACCGGAAACGGAAGCTGAGAGCTCCCATTGAGTGTCGCGGTACAGATCATTGCCTCCGAAACGTTCCCACACCGCTCGGGCCAACGCATCCTACAACCTTTGTGTTACACTTCCTTTAAAACTAGCAATAAATGATAGCTCGCGAACCGTGGCTGAAAAGAGAACAACTGAGAAGAGATCGTCCCCAATCGCTTATACTGAGAGCTGCATTACTTCAATGTGTAAATAGTTGAGGAATTTAATAATCATAGTTTTATTAGGATTTTATAATATTGTACGTGTTAATAAGCATGTTATTCTGGATCTTTGACATTGTGAATGTCGGGCAAAGATGCGGAGTATTTTTCTGCCGACATGGTTGACAAGTTAATGTAATTCCCCTAATGTATTTTAGATCTAAATTGTGTTCAGTTATTTTACACCATACATTTGTTTTTACTCCAAAAAGTACTGAAATGTATTTAAGTTTATTTTTCGTCATTTTACTTATAATAAACCAAAAATAATACAATGACAATACGATACAAAAAAAAAAAAAAATCAAACCGGCTACAGATGTTTTACCGAAAAAGTCTATAAATTTAAGAGTTATCTCAATTTATATCCAGCTAATAACCGCACACACTCGCTCTTTGCAGAGTACCTTGGACTAAGCCACGCTATTCACGCAAAAAATGAAGATCTACTCTGTGGAGGGAGTTCTGTAGTTCCAACATGGCTGTTTACAGCTTCCTTTACGACAGCGGCTTACTGGTTTGCGCTATTCTAATTGCTTAATATTTAATTCCCTTTTAACTGTTGATTAATACGTTTTAATATGTAAAAATGTCTATAGGCAACATTTAGTGTATTTGTGGTTATTGTCTGCAGTCGCGATGCAAACCAGCGTCTCGGTAAGCTTGTTGAGTATTTTGACAGGGGAAGTGAAGAAGCGCTAAGAGGAACCTCTTAGTCATAAGAGTAATTATGTTTATGCACCACTTGAAACGTCACCTCTTATCACAGTTTGCCTCCAGACTGATTATTGTTGCGTTACGAAGTTGTTTTTAATAGTGTTTCACAGGCAACGAACACTGAGATATGTATGATGAAATAATAAAATTCTTTTTTTTTTCTTTTCCTCTTCTTCTTCCTAAGTTTGGGATATCTCCCTGGCATTTATCATGGCTGAGGAAAATGAATCCTATGCCTCCCATTCACGAATGTGCGCCTTAACCTCGTGTCGGTGTTACGAAGTTGAATAAAATGTTATGAAAGACTATAAGAAAGACTTGTGTATTAAATAGGATAAAGTTGCAGCTATTTCAAAATCAAACAATATTGCAATTGAAGTAAAAATTTCGTAATGAATACACTCTCTAGTGGTAAAAATCAGTTGCTTTGTTAGTAGTAAACAGTTGCTGAATGAAAGGGTAGTAAATTCGTGAAGTATTTGCCTTATTTGCCTTTTGTAAAGAAAATGAATTCTGTAACAAAGCTTACATGCTGAGATATTTACATTGTAACCACGGAAGAAAAAACTGAAATTAAAAAACTGGGTACACCATCTCCAAGTATAATTGCAGTCAAACTGTCGTTTCAAACATATGAAGTATACTGTGTTTTATGTAGAGACGCACTTCATCCTGCAGGTTCCATTACTTTAGCTGTTATTTTCTTCCACCATGACATGGTTCCAGCATTTCCAGCATGGTTAATGTGCAAATGCGAATAAATTTATGTAATATCACTAATTGCATTATGGTCTGATTTCCATACCGCCATGAGGAAATAAAAAGTAAATAAATACATTATAAAATATGTAATTTGTATCCGCTTAAATAGATCATTAATCACCATATTAAACCAAAGTTGGTAATATCGAAATGTTATAAAGATTTTATAGCACCCAGTGTTACAAAATGCAGTTTACAGTTTGAGTACTTTGTGTTAAAAGCACTATTTTTAGCATGAGCTGTCTAAAATAAATATTTTAAGGCTGCATCCTATTATTTTTAAGTGTTATTTGCCTTGTAAACAGACTCGGCACAGTCGAGGGGAAAGATATAAAATCCTATAATTGCTGCGGCTAAATTATGGTATAGTGCATGGTGTTGTTTGTACTGAAAACACTTTCCATGACTTTTTTCAATCAAAGGCAAACTTCTTTTTGTTTAATTTTATTTGTTTGTTTGGTTAATTTAGATATTTTTAAACGGCAATATATGTAAGGCCACACAACGCACAAACTTTTTTTTTTTTTTAATTTGCCGTAACTTGCAACTTTAACTTTTGGTGCACTTTTCTTAAAAACTATTTTAGACAGAGCTATGGATTCTTTTGTGCGTGTGCAAAACACATTGCTCTATATACCTGGTAAAAGTTTTTAACATATGCATGCATGAGAGTTCGGAAGAAAACAAATGGTTTGAAATTTGCATAAAATAATGACAATATGCAATATTTTCAGAAATTAAACTTTTTCTTTAAATTACATATTATTTCACCATCAAATTTAAGTAACTAGTATTCAAATTGACTTTTAAAGCTGAGGGTGCTGAGATTAAAGGTTTATGTGGAAAATTGCATTTATAGTAGCAAAAATGTTAAACATTAATATTTTTATGATTCATTAGCATAATTAGAAAATAATAATTAAGGTTAGCAAGAATTTAAAAACAATTTATAAATAATTACACCATAAGTAGTAAAATTTTCATTTGCATAGAGAGCTACAACACCCAGCATGTAATGCGATTCAGCACGAAAATGCTAATATGTCTCTAATAAATGTCATTAACTACATTTATTTATCATAGAAAAGAGTTCCCTAATTTGAGACATCTCGCTTCGTTCACTACATACTAATGGATCAAGTCTGAAAACCGGAAAATGGACGTTCAACTGTATTAACAATGGCTTAGTGAGTGAATAGACCCGCCATTGCAAAACCTTCAGGGAGAAGGATGTTAGCGCCATGCGACCATGGGCAATCTAAGTTGTCTGCATTACAGTATCCGACAGTTCCATAAAAGTTTGTGATAAATTCTGAAATAATAGTTATTAAAGCTGGCGATCCAGATCATGATTGGGAAGAAAAAAATAATCAGTTACACAATTTCTTATTGCTGGAAGAATATATTTCACAGAATTCTAAACACCGCCAAGCAAATGGTACCTGGAACCAAGGTGTATGAAATTATAGACACGTTTTGTTTCGTTGTTCCAAGTCGTTTATTTGGCAACGCTCAAATGTTGTAGTAAGCCCAGGGCTCCATCGAAATCCGAAATATATTAAATCAAATAATAAGCACTAAAGCAAGCTGGCGTTGTCACAAGAAAAAGTTCTTTAGAGATTTCTATAATCTACCAGGATCGATGAAATAAGGGGCAACGTCGACCAGATTAAATATTGAGTCTGTGTTTGCATTAGATCGGATTTCGGTTGAACAACTGCTATAGTACTGTCAGCAACTTAGTATCACGTAACCCTGAGAGTGTGTTCTGTAAATACGCGCGCGTATTTGGTTCGACGTCGAATAGTTTACCGCAAACTTAAGCAATACTCCATTACCGTATAATGTTCATTATTACAATTGTTCTTTTGTAACGACATTACGACATAATGTCGTATTATATTTCAACCCATTCATCAAGCTGCCACTTTCACTAAGCAAACTGCAAGGAGAGCAATCTACTGCTCATGTACTAATAGCAGCCTAAAACGGGATCATATTTTCTGTTTTCTGGCATGAATATTATCAATACAGAGCTACGATTTATACTTTAGCATGAACTAAAATTCAGGCAACTGAGAGAAGCCATATTTTGCCAGTAAATTCATATTTATTCGACCTTTTTAATTTTCCAATTAATTCACTTTATCTATATTTCATTTTTTGATTCTTCTTAATGATTACAATGGTCAAATATATTTTGACAAGGCCGTGCCAGATTCTTTTGTAACTGTAATTGGGGGAAACAAAAACGAACTTGTTGGCACTGTTTCACACCAACCTGTCATTCCATTAGGACCTTAATTTGCTGAAAGATAGACAATTGCCACAAGGACGTTCACGCCTCAGGGTCGATAGGTTTCAGCTTGTTACCACACACGATGTATTTAAAACACAGGCTGCATCCGTGACTATGCTACATGTTTTAGTAGTGCTTGAATTGATCAATGTAACAACTTCACATTCCGTTTGACAGGGAACTATAAGGGACATTCAAATATAAACGGGACATTCAAAAAATACATAATTAAATTTATTCTTACAATTACAAAACAAGACTACTTTTCTATACAGTTTCCTTCAATAGAAATGCGGCTCTCAGTTGTCCAACAATTTACAGTAATAAGCCAAATGACAGTGATTCGTTCGTGAAGGAAATCTATACTCAACACGCATTTGGAGTCCCAAAACGCGGTTGCAAGAACTTCCTAGCTAACAGCAGAGTTTTGGCATTGACCGGAGCACTATCTCCTCTCAATTCCTGCACTCCATATTTGCGCGCACTCTCTCTCTCTCTCTCTCTCTCTCTCTCTCTCTCTCTCTCTCTCTCTCTCTCGTGAGATATGGGATTCACCTCGCAGGCACTTTTTGAAACCTTAGTTCTTCAGACAGATATGTTCACTTCCACAACTGGAGCGAGTACGAACACACTTAGATTACATTCCACAAGACCCCAAACCGCTTGAATGTTGTCCTGAATAATGCTCGCCCGCAGCTTTCGTTTTTCGCTGCATCACGACCGCCGGGGAACTTGTCAAACACCTGCGTTCGTGAAAGCATAGCTTCTCAAAACTGAGCCAGAAGTCTGGACAAAATGTCAGTAAATTTGACTCCTTCTTTGGTTAGAAAACGGATGATCCACTGTGCAACCTCTTGCTCAGGCATAGCGCTACTGTCGATGGAACGACTAATACGGAAGTGTTCGTTGGATCGCTCCCCTTCATACAACCCCCACCTACCACAATGGCCGCCCCGTTCCTCTCGAGACCTCTGAGCAAACTTTGTCGGTCGTTTCACGCCTTAATTTGAATGGGACGCTGATGGCTTGAGATGTTGAAGAACGTCCGTAGATAATTAAAAAAAAAAAAAAAAACAAATAAATAAAATAAAAAACATTCTTGTCGTTCCTCTTTCCTAACCCAGAAAACAATTGTCAGATTTAAATATGAATGACTCTTGTATGTGTGTGCTAATTGGCCTCAGTTACACTAAGAACTTTCTCAATTATTAATTATATTAATAGCTATAGAGCAAAAATGTTTAAATGTAATCCATCACTTTCATTACAGACATGGCACCAACCTACAATGGTGACAAAGTAATATTTGTATAATTACTAAACGTTTCAAAAGTGTAATACAACAATATCTCAATGCATAACTTCATAAATGAGATATGATTTCGCTCTTTGTTTTTGTATGTGAAGGGAAAGCAGACATATCATTTCCATCTACTTCTTCATAAAATTTAAAATAAGTCATTTTACAAGTTAATTGTACATTCTTCATAAATTATATTAAGAGGCAGGAACTGTTTTTAGTATAATTATGCAGAGCCTCAATGTTATTGTACGTGTGTACAATATTAATATTTTGATGGATTTAAAAAAAAACAATAATAAATAGCATATATGTGCAAATATATAACAATTCAACTCTCCAAATTTTCAGAAATTGCTATTTAAATACAGCATTTAAATAAAAAAAAATGTGACAATTTTCGGAACCCCTCCCCTATGGTTTAGAGAATTATGAGAAGCTTAATCTTGTGTATTTTATTTTTCATATCCCCATGCTTGGGAGAGGTGAAATTGGGGCGTGGACTGATGCGCTGATGCGGGGATCATCCCGCCATCTAGAGAATTTTTTTTCCATTCATCCCCACCAGATTCAACTCAGACAAAAATAATTCGCTGATTTCTCCTTTTCTGTACCGTATACCGAAGCTATCGCAATATTTCGAACAGGCACTCAAGTGGTAACCTTTAGAATTTCTTTAACTTTTCAATTTCATCAAAATATAAAATAAATTTCAAAACAACCCCGTTTCAAATTACAGTAAATGTTGTAAATTTTATGATAGTATGTGTGTGGTTTAAGCATGACGGTGTGCCACCACATTTTAGCTAAGTAATTTAACTTCCTGAATGTTTTCCTAACTAATACAAAACAAACGCAGGCTGGCCTACGAATTTCAAAGACTGACAATCATCAGAGGCACGGCTTTTAGTGAAAACAACAGTTCAAAACATATTGAAATACTTCAATAAATATAGAAACTCCCGAGAATGGGAGTATTGATGACAGATGACTGCAGGCTTGCATTTCGGCCGAAGGGTATTAATGTGATCCATTTATCTAACTTCAAAGACAAACTTCTGAAACAATACAATTGATGTTTACAAGAACGTTTTTGTTTGTTTTTGCCTTACCTACTACCCAGCGTTTAAGTTGAGGCACAAATTAAGATATACTGTATATAAACCTTTACTGTTTGGGTCAAAGTTTTGCAGACGATGCAGATTTATTTTATGCTTTATCGTTATCTATACGGTCTAATACTTTGCAAATCTTGCATTAGCTGTGATTCCAAGTTATTATGCGAAAACATCCGTTGTACATATGTAACATATTTCAAATGCACTCCCGGTGGTGTAGTGGTTACCATACTTGCCTCCTATCCCAAGATCGCGGGTTCGAACCCGACCAGGACCGATGGATTTTTTCGGGGCGTAAAAATCCTAAGTATGGCTTCCTTCGGAAGGGAAGTAAAGCCGTGGGTCCCGTGTCGTACATTTACGGCACAAAAAAGAACCTCAAGCCTGAAAGAGAGGCCTCTGAGCAAAATTTGTCGGCCGTTTCACGCCCTGAGTTGAATGGGACGCTGATGACCTGAGCTGTTAAAGAGCGTCCATAAATAAATCATTCAAAAAAAAAAAAAAAAAAAAAAAACTCGCAAGACGTGTTCCTTCTTCATTTGTTTATTCTGTACATTTTCCTCCTTCACTGTACATCATCAAGCGTGAAACTGAAGGCAGGTTATTATTTCATGGAATTTTAAATACGCTCTAAGCGCAAACTGGACTCTCGGGTTTTTTATTATTATATACATATTATATTATGTGCTTAATTAACAAATCCTGAAGATTTCTTAGTTAAGTGTTGCAATGTAAAGTTTGTGTCTGTTGTTGATAAATGTTTTTTTAAGACAAGTTAATAAAATTACTTTACTTATCTTTTATTGCTCTTTCCAACGGAGAAATAGACCAGTGCACGGGTATACGATGGAAATGAGTCCAGATTTCGAAATAACACTTTCACAAAGTGCAGTTTTGCAGTAACGGCCCGTGCCAGTGCGAGATAAAAAACTGAAGCGTCAGTTGTGAGCTTCCAGACGATGAATATTAATTAAAGCGGCCATTTCCACTTTGCACTAATGGCCCTAGAGAGACCGAATCTTGACCTTTGTCAAGGTGTGTTTTCCCACCAGAGCAGAAACTTAATTAAAGACGAAGCATTCCCATCAGTGCCTAACTAGGTATATTACTTCTTTAACTTGTTTTCCCAGGCTAGTGGTGTTCCATAAGAATTCTCTGATCTGCACATTGCCTGCAAAAGAGCGCACCGTTGTACCACCGATGTAAATACATGTTGCAATTTACTCATACACTGGGGACTTGCGTTAGGTAGTTCACTTGCTTCTCGCAGGAGCGCAAGAACAAGATTCGCGTTCAGTGACATTTAGAAACGTTAAAAAGATAATTTCCATGATACACGAACACAGACAATGAATTAATTTGTGCACATGACATTTAACTGTTACATAAAGCTTGATGCTCAACGTCGGTCCTGGTGATGTAGTGGTAACCATACTTGCCTTCAAACCCAAGATCGCGGGTTCGATCCCGCGATCGCTCGAGAAGAAAGGTGACAGGATGACTACCGTGTATCTCCTTTCATTCCATAAAGAGGTCCAATGAACAACAGAGCAGCACAGTCAAGCAATAAAAACAAGTATGTCATCACCCGTGAGGTAAAATTTCTCACTATTCTATCGTGAACAAAGAACTAAATGGGAAAAAGGTGAACTTGAAAGTAACAACTATAATTTTAAGAGAAACCCCGTAACAGTTCTGTGCAAGCAGAGTTTTCTCTGCCTTAACCTCTCTTTTTCAACTCAATATACAAGTAGCGATCTTAGTTTACCCTGTTATTGGGCGAAAATTTTAAATTATATACGTCGCGCAGTTCTTCTCTTTAGACATTTAAGTGATATTCTGAAAGAGCATCTTAAAACAACGAATTCACGATCCATCATTCTCAGTACTCTGTATCATTTAGCTGTTTTTCCGAACTAGGCTTTTGCTTTGGGACATTAACTTTGCACAACTCTGTCTGAAACGCTCGTGTGTGAATCTGGTATTGTTGGCTTGGCGTACACAAGATATATAGTGCCTACCATGTGAAACACTGTGCACTTGTAAATTTAGACACAAAATAATCTTTTCAATCCGTTTTCTCTATGTTATGATTGCCTTGTACTTACGATTATTACACTGTAAATTCCACTTTCTCTTATTCTAATAGATTATCTTCTTAAATATTCAATATGTAAATTCCTTAATTATTTAAAATAATTCTGGCAAATTTACTTTTTTTTTCATACACGTATTAACTGCATAATTACACGATAACAACTGGAGCAATTGATATGTGATAAAATCTGACACTTTTATCCAAAACGGTAACATTTGCATCAGTTCGCAAATGATCGATGCTGAAGAGCAATAGTTTTAAAAATGATCATTATTTTCATGTAACGTATTAATAAGCAAGAAGTGAAAATGAAATTATAGTGAAGAAAAATATGTGCTATAAAAAGAAGTTAATTATGAATAGAAAAACTGTGTTCTTATATATTGGTCTAAATACGGGACAAGCCTTAATAACCTCACCCCATCCCATCGAGTTCCGGGTGTCTCCAGCATTGCCATTTTACCTTGGTACATAAATTGAGCAGAAATTATGAATATTTCCTGTTTCTCGTATTATTAAGATATTTGATGCCTTAATTAATAAATAAAGAATAAATGAAGGAATTATTTACTCTCACTTACATATGCAATTTTTGATAGCATTAAAATATACTAAAAGGGATTGTAGGGAAGTTACAACGCTGTTTTCTGAGCGAACTTTGATATAGCTCATTCCTCACGCTATCATATCAACATAATATAAACAAGTATCTAATATCTGTAATCTCAGCCCAGAAAAAAGTTCATTAAGGCTTGTCCAGTACTATAGCAAATGTTCCATCACTATACATTACAAATGAAATGGAGATAGTCTTGGAATAAACAGATTCTCCAATGCCGTTATCTCTATGCTAAGTAACCAGATTATTGTTCTACTCTGCATAACAGACTGTGTGCTACAAGTCTGCCAGAGATTAGTGAAACTGTTTGTGTTCGACTAAGGTTGGCAGCAACGAAAACCTTCTAGTAACCTTTCCAAAGCAGAAGCACCTTATGCGTGGCGAACCTTTGTTGCTACGGCAATGAACCTTCCACATGAAGAACCGTTTAGGAAGAAACGGCCTTGAGAAACCATCTGCTCTGTCGGTGTATTCAGTCAAGAGGCCATCGAGCTTGGCATCGAAACAGGAGTTATTTGGCAAGCACCTCAGTCGGTCCGTACGTGCGTGACATTTGTCTGCTGCTAAATTTGTCGAGAGAGAAAGTTTAAGGGTTAGTTCTCACTGTGAATACAACTGGAGCATAAAATGTACCGTGCCCGTGGGTGTCTTTCCGTTTAGGGATATTTCAAAGCTTTGCTGAGCTCGTTTTTATTTAACAAAAAGTCGTTAACAATAGCTGCTCCCAACGCTTCTGAACTTCAAAGCCATTTCTATTGTAATTTGTTTTTAATTGCTGTGAATGAAACTTCATCTTGACGACGGTCTGAAAGAATGGAGCCAAAGGCTTCCTCACGCTGTTTTGTTTTCATTCTATTTATGTGCCACTTGCCTCCTGACAGAAAATGTGCCACCTCCGCAAATTACTGATTTTCATAGCAGTTGCCACAAGAGTTTGCATTGTCTACCATTAAACTTTTACGAATATGTTTAATTAGATTGATTGGAACAATATCTCAAACTATTTTCAAGAAGAAAAAAAAATTCCCCCAAACTAAGAGATTCTGCTCTCTTCGAAAGTAACTTTATCACATGATTACCACCATTAATTCCATTGGGATTAATAGAAGGAAATATCCATTCGCCTTTTTAAAACTGAAAAATATTAGGGCTATTCTACAATAATGCAGTCTGAGTAATATGTTTTAGGGTACAATTTGTATAATATTTAGACTATCACTATAAAAGGCAACCCTTGTACAATTCTATATTTGGAAGAATGATGGTGTGATAAAATCTAGAGATATGTATGCTGCTAGGAATTTCGTAATCCCTCAAATGTTAACAAACGTTTTCACGAAAGAAATTTTTTTGCAGCGAAAATCTGCAATTCATTGTGTTCATTAGTATTTATGCCACTGGATGTGAGCAGTGCTCGTGGTGGGATAATCTAATGAAAAAGTAATCGACTATTCGATTGTTTCATTATTTTGAAAACAATTTAATTTTTAATGAACCGATTATTTCCCCAATGAGCGTAGATAACTAATTTATATGAAAGTAATGAATAATCTTTGGAATGAAAATCAGCTACACACACAATAAGTACGAGCACATATCATGCGGTTGTTGTAATTTCAAGCTTACAAACTGAGATAAGAAATACATGCTCAAAGCATTTGCACTCTATCAGTTGGACATTTCAAAATTATCTCGCAGTCTCAGTTGGCCAAACAATTGATGCATCGTGAAGCTCACGGTTGTAAGCGGCGAAATAATCCTATATATATATATAAAATCGTTTTCCCCTTTCTTCCCCCTCCCCGAATGAAAGCAGGCAATTGTTTTCACACAAAAGTCAAAGCTAACGATTATATTCCGGATGAACGAGCTGGTATCAAAATGTTATCAATTTTCGAGTATTTTAGCCCTTTCAGTCATTTCCCCATTTGAAAATAAACAATATGATAGAAAATGTTTTATTCTACCTTAGTACTATGCATGTAACAGCCAGCATTATTTTACCCAAAAAGAAGAAGAAGAAGAAGAAGAAGAAGAAGAAGAAGAAGTTTTTTTTCGGGATTTTACTTACAGTAGTTTTTTATTTGAAATTAAATTTTATAAAGATATATACCGGGGTAAAACGCGTTATCTGCCCCTATATATGGGATTGGAAAAATTAAGAAATCTTACATTAATTTTTGCATACATTATGTGTTGCATTCAGAGCTAGGGGTTTATATGTAAATACATATTATTCTGTCATAAAGACAGTAATATTTAAACTTGTGTTATTTGTAATACAAACTATACAAATTTATTTCACATATTTCCCATATTTCTGGTTTAGCTGCTTAGCACATATTTATATGATAGATAATGGTTCCATATTTTGCAGCTTTAATGTAATATTCATACATGTTGTAACTATCTATGGTTGTACGCCTCGTAGCACTTGCCATGCTCAATTTTCCTCCTTTTCGTATTTTATCAGGGTGTGACTCGAGACAATATTCCGCTGTTCCGTTTCCAGAAAGTTCTATTACCCCAAATGCTGCTACTTCCGAATCTGGAATCTTCCGGAAGTCTCCCTTCCCGCGCTTAGCTGTTAGCTTTCGGCGGCCACCTTTTGTCACAATTTTATTCTTCTTCATTGATATAGACACTGACCATCTCTCACTTTACTGCAAACCATCACTGTCATTAAGCGGCGAGCAATTTTTAAAATTTTTTTTTTATAGTTGGAACTTAAACCGAAACCAGAGGGTAGAAATGTTGAATTGTGTGATTTATATTAACACCAGTTTCAATGTTGTCTCTCATACCCATGAGAAGAAACACGGTCACTTTGTTTTATGAAAAATATAAAGCAATCGATTATTTTATCCGCTTATTTTTCAATTATATAAATAATCGAGTTAGTATCTTAAAAAAAAAACAGATCGATTATCGCCAGCCTGAAATAGAATCACCCAAGCATATAGTGATCATGCAACAAGCTGAATGCTGTACCACGATAATATACGGCCGCTGAATATCTTACAAAATCCAATGTGAAGTGCCCATCTTCCATATAGTCCAGATTTAGCCCCAAGTGATTTTTTTTCCCCCTTTTTCCTCAAAATGAAGAAACACTTTCTTGCGAAGCATTTTTTTATCGTCAGAAGCAGTGGTGAAGGCCGCAGAGGCGATTTTGAAGGGAATGTCAAAAAATGGTTTCCAGTATGTGTTTTGAAGACCAGCAGCAACGTTAGAATACGTGCATTTAACAAAATTAGGAGGATGACTATGCTGTCAAAAATATACACACCCGTATACATAGCTTGCCAAAAAATGTATACACACTTCAAGAAAACAAAAAACTATGTTAACGTGATAAAACTGAATTCATACAAACAGAAAATGCTGAGCACTAATCATCTTTGACTGTTATTACAGTTACAACAATTGCTCAAAATGCCCACCATTGGCGTCAATACACTTCTGAATACGTGAACTACTAATTGAGCAACGTTTGCTAAAGTGTCCTCGGCGATTGCAGCACATGCCGTTTCAATTTCTTCCCGAAGTGCTGCCAGTGTAGCCGGTTTTCTACGGTATACAACATTCTTAAGAGTTCCCCATAGGTAGAAGTCCAAATGAGTTAGATCCGGAGAACGCGGTGGAAACTAAGTCGGACCTCTTCGTCCTATCCAGTGCCTTGGAAGATTGTCATCAAAGTACGCGCGTACATCTCGGTGGTAATGTGGTGGTGCACCATCCTGTTGGAAATTAAATTCATTTCCATAGAGTGTATGAATGGCGGGTAAGACGGATGTGAGTATCGTATTCAAGTACACTGGGCTAGTTACTGTTCCTTCAAAAGGAATTGGTTTTCCAATACCACTTCGAAATGTTGAAACAATAATCTTGATTCCATTTTATTGCAGCAACGCTAGCATAACATAATGTGAGTGATATCTGTTTACAGAACATCATACGATAATCTTGGCTTCATTTGTTTTCATTGTTGATTTACCTGTCACGCAGCAACGCTATCATAATGTATGTGAGTCACATCTGTTTACAGAACATCATACTACACATTACTGTTGTTTTTCGGTTCAACTTTGAATATATATTAAATAGATATCTACTGTGAAAGTGTGTATACTTTTTTCTGGCACCTCAGTATATACATACAAATACACACACGTGAATATATAATTCTTTAATTAACTGCCTTCATGTATACACCAGGACCGTTTGCCGGATCGAGCAGAGGAAGATGGTCATGTTCGGCTCTGCTTGCACGAAGGAGAAGGACCAAATAGGTAAATTCAGTAAATGTCTAACAGCTCAGATCTGAAAAGGCTGATAACAGGGGAAAAAATTGAATGAATTCAGCTATATGTGCAACCTTTATATTTCCCTCGTTGTTAAATAAGTTTATTTTACATTTTATTAAGAAACATCTAATGCCTAAACTAATATGTTGTATTTAATCATACCGACTGTATTATAAAAGCACCTATGGGTTCACAAATACCCTTGCAACTTTTGAAGTGCTATTATAATAGTGACAATGGAATAAATTACTATTACTAGTAATAACGAAACTGAGATAAGGGTAAAATGTTTTCTGATTATTGAGCTGCAACTTCCGGCCGGAAACTCGCCGTTGTACTTTTGCTTACGTTATCACAAATATTTCATTTTTCACGATTGAAGGAGACAATGCTGGTGTATAACGGAGACTCAGAGGTTGGGAGTGTTAAAATGCATGAAAGTGCGCACCAGAAAATGCTGATAGAAGCTCAAACTTTCAATAGGTACGTATGAGAGATCAAAAAGTTACTATCCTTCTCACTACCGGAATTAATAGGGAGACCTAGCTATCCTTATTCAGTGTTAAAATATTACCATGAGCTTGAAATGGTAGCATCTAAAAACACGCACACTGTTCAATTCATTAAATCTTATTAACAAGCCAGATAAAACCAAATTATTAAATTTCGATAATGTGTACGGTTATCATTAAGGGTGCGTGCTTGTACGAGAGAATAATAAATCAGAAAAACATTCGTACAGATTTTTTCCCATCATTTTAGGAATAATTACTGACTAGTTAATAAGCAATATAATTTAAAATATACGCTTTATTATAAAATTTTTTAAAATAATAACATAAAATTCTATGCAGAGATAATGGTGACTTTTTCCCTTCAAATTTCACTTTCGTTTTCTGTTTCAGTTATATACTAGGTATATATTATTTTAATTGTTTTATAGTTTAAAGGGAAATATTTAAAATGTCAATATTTATTTAAATTAAACTCGGTACATAACAAAACTGTTTTGTAGTCATCTGCATATCCTACAATTTTTGTGACCAATGAGTAATATTTAGTACAAAGTTACCTTTAGTTGTTAAATTTGAAAATTATAAAAAAAAACAGCGTTATAATTTATAATGTATTAAGACTCCCCTGGTCTATGTTTAACCTCCGTCCTTAGGTTATCCCTCTCTTCTGCAACAATCTGATTATATCCCTTTTCTACATGCTATGTCGAACACTTTGTTTATTTCTGCGGCTATCCCGTGGACGTAAGATTAGAACATCTCTCTGATGTACCTTATATGTTACATATTCCTGAGACTTTTGTTTGATAATGCCCTTCGTAAAATATTGCCATTATTTCTGCAGTAGCTAACTGCAATTAATTTTTTGATCGATACATATGTTCGTAGCATTTGGGCTAAATGCCGATGTGCAGTCATTTATTAGCATCCTGGGTCATGGTTTAAGCAGTTTGAGGCAGGTATAAAGGGATAATTTTTGGACGTACACCATTTGGGTTTTCATTAAACATTAAAAAACAACACATTTTTTTTTCAATGCCACCCGACCATCTAATAGAAAAAATAATAGCCAGATCATCTGTCAAAGTTGAGTAAAATCCTGTGGCGTATCCCTTACCTATTTATAGAAAAATATTTATATCTATTTCGAAATTGGATATTAAAACATTTTTCCATATTGAAAGCAAACATAAAAAATTTTCCCAGCAATAATTTTTTTTTCGTTTTGTACTATTATTTCAGGTGTTTATGTTGACAAATTCCTGACAAGGTAAAATCATATTAACAATATATGTGTCAGTAGCGTCTTACTGAGAAGAATTTTAAAGCTTCAGAAGAAAACTAATATTCTTAGATCTAGTTTTGAGTTAAAGGGGTTACATACTGTTTCTGGTATACAGCCAAGAGACATATGCAGTTTTGTCATAAGTTAAAATATTTTTAGATAGTTTATGAGAAGTGCTGTTAACATTCACACCGCCAAGTAAACGCACTACTTGCTTCTTGGAGCATGTTCGTATTACGGAGCTAATGTAACAGTTTCTTGGCACGATATCCAAGCATGCCGCACTGCGAACAAACGCTTACAGGAAAGATAATTTGTTGTGGTAAGGAAAACTTGTGAGTCCTGCGTCTGTTTCTGACATTGTGACTGTTCAAAGTGAAGAAGAGATAATAGCGTGCGCCCTAGTTGGCTGCCATGGTCCATGCAGAATCTCTCAGCCGAAACGTGCGAAATTGTTTAAGTGTAATAACGCAATGAGCCCTCCTACTTAACAGCATCTTCCAAGTCTTGGGTCAAGGCTATTCAAGTAAACATGTTTACGGCTGAAAAACGAGTTTGTGGAATTGTTGATAGTCATTCCTCCCATTTATATCTCATTACTTCTGCTCACTTTGCCTTTGTTCAACTAGTCATAAATTGATATTTACATAGTAAATTGCTGGCAGCTCCAGTTCATCAACAAGGGGCAATAAAACATTTTACAACCCGGCTATAGGTGTGCCACTGACCTAATTATGAGGTACGGCTCGTAAGTTTCCAGCTGATATACCCGAACCGCCGAAACAATGCACTTGACAGCGTCAGTTCATGTAATCTTGGCTATACTGCGGTTGCAGCACCCATCACTGCTTAACGGTTGGTATTATTTTCAATTTCTCCTAGTTGTGCGTAACAATGAATTACTTTTTTCAGTATTATTTAGAATCGCAATGTAAGTGTAATAAAAACAAACTTTTAGCAGTAAGAGAGAGAGTTTCATGCATTTAAGAAGAAAAAAAAAAAAAACTTCGAGCCTTTTGCGTCCATGTAACATCTCGATGCAAAGGATTCTGTATCATTCCGTGAATCATTAATCATTTTTAACCTACTACAAATTAATCGGTTCAATTAATTACAGTGACTCAACTGTTGTAGAAATCAGCTGCACCAAATTAAAAAAAACAAAAAAACAAAAAAAAACTGTGCAGACAGCACGATTCTGCAGCCGAAGTTCCGAACGGCAGCGGAAAAGGCCGAATTTCGCCGAATGGCATGTGAGTAAGAATTGTTGGTGTGGAGTTGTATTATTTTTTGTTAAACCTAAAATAAACTGCGACAGTAGGCCACGCCTTGTGCATCTTGCGCCAATCGGCACCAAACTCTTGTGTACAATTTGGGTTTTCAGCATACCAATAGAAAGCACTGTCAACAATGTATCCGTGTACATTTGTAAGGTTTGAGTTTTAACAATTTTGTTGCCATATGTGCACAAGACACTATAACTCCAACTTGTGCTAATTTCAGTGGTGATTTTGCTGACGAACATTAAAGAGTTGTGTCAATTACGTCTAATTCGTCTTCTGTTGTAGCTGTACGTCTCCGAGTGTGTTTGATGTTTTGCACTGAACCAGTAGTTTCAAATTTATTCATAAGCTCGTGTATTGCAGTTCTGGAAGAAGAATTGCCCAGGGAGCTTTCGAATAAACTTCTCACGAAATGGACGAGTTGATTTCTATTTATAATAATACGCAAAAGTATACTTTGCTCCAAAGTCTTCGTGAACAGAGGCTGCTCGTAATATCAAGAACAGGCCGGTGGGCCGTAAGTGGAGAAGGAAGCCGGTCTTGGCCGAGACGCAAAAACCCTATGCAAAAGGTGTGGACATATTCTGGAAGCCCGTTAGAGTAGCGCGCGTACAGTATACAGAGCCTGTGCTTGTGTTATGATGCGTTTAGAAAACATTTACCACTCACAGGCTATGTTAATATGTTTAACATATCCTAACTTAATAAAATATAACTGAACAAATTTACGGACTTCATTTAGGTCACTACATATCATAAACTTGTTACTTTGTGCTAATTTGTCTCATTAAGGCACACCATTAATAGAAATTTAATTTTTAATTACAACGGGATGAACATTTACAAATATTATAAAGGGAGGTTGCCCTCTCCCCCAAATACTAACCAGTGTCTATGTTCAGAAGTGAAGGAAGAAAAAGCCATAAGAATATGTTTCAGTAACGCTTGCATTTCAATTTCTACACGAACATTTTTTTTCTCTCTCTCTTGGACTACAAAAGTTCAGTTCACACGTATGTGGGCAATAGTAATGCATCATGGCCATTTAAGTTTAATATTTCGTCAATGCGAAACACTTTTTCTTGCCATATATGGCTCTCAATCAACATGTAGAGTTTACATGTTCTCATGTCTCGGAACGATATTTTGCAGCCATAATTTCACCTTTCTTTTACGGCGTATTTAGGAAACGGTTTATTTTCCTGAATATTGCGGAGCATTATCCATAACCACAACAATCTCCTCTGGGAGGTCGGAAAGAAGCTGATAGTTAATACAACGCTTAAAGTTTCTGAAATTCATTTGACCATGATAATCTCCCGAGCACTTGTCTGCTTGAAAAATTAATAACGAATTCTTCACAAACACTATTTTATATCCTGCAAGAACAATGAGACGGTTACCGAAATTCGGATTAGTTAACAGGCCTGGTTAACTTTTTGCTAACATTTCCTAATTATTAAATTATTGTCTATCCAAGTCTCAATATATAAAAATTTGTGAATTTATAAATGTTTTATCCCTTTTCTGCTTCTCTATTTATTGTTATTTTACTTACATTGTTTATAGTGTTACTTTATTTTTCGTTTATATTATAACTCTTGGAACAATGTAACTAAAATAACAAGAACTAGAGAAGCAGAAATATATATTTTTGTGCTATTGTAATATATAATAGTACGATTCTGTTCCCTAAAGCGGCGTATTACTTTCAGATACAGCGCTATTTCATTTATGTTTGGCTTTTCCATTATTTTCCTTTAATTGGCAGTTTTACATTTGTAGCTCATTTCTTTAAAAACTCATCTCAGAGAATGAACACTTAAGAAAATACAATTCTTTCCTTTCCAATATCATATAAAAAGTTTACATGTAGGTACTACATTTCCCCCTAATTAAAATTCGTCTATGCAGCAGCGTACCGCATTCTTATAAAAACAATAGAATTCACTTTTGTATGCTCCGGTCTATTTCCTGGAGTAGACAGAGAACAATCGCCTGCTCTTGTTCTCACTGGTACACCGGTATAGTGGGATACATGTTAAGTTTGATTGTTTTAATCTAAATTTTATTGCCTCTACCCATCACATGCAGCTAACAATGTTTTCAATTCCTCGAGCTTTACTGTATATAATTTTTCCTTTCTTTCTTTGTTGAGGTACATCCATTATTTGTATACATATACAATTAGTAGGCCAATATACACGTAACACTATACACTAACACTTAACTAAAACATGCAATTTAAAACGTCCAACCGTTCACTATTAATATTCTGCTTTCTTTAATGCAATGAGAACAGACCGACCTAAGTACATGAATAGATGAGGATACTCATGCAGTGCGTAATGTTTTACTTAAAACCCTTCTCTCCCCCGAATACGTCGCTAGCCACCTCTCCAGCTCCAAGCAGGAGATGCTGCCATATTGTAATTTTGTCCATGCGTGTACATGACATATTTCAGATACATAATTTCCGCACACTGCATTCTACTTCTCAATCTTTATTTAATTATCTATGTCTCGCTTTCGTATAGGAGAGTGGGTACAGCTAATTTTTTATATAGTTTTGGTTGTTTTTTTTTTAATGTTTCTTCCTGGAGTTACTTTCATCGCTCCACACATGTAATGAATTTTTTGTAATTTTCTGAAAAATTCGTCTCTTCTGTAAGTTATACCACAGCCCAGAAAACAAATGTTAGAACTATACAATATATCTATTTACAATTATTATTTTAGATCTTACTGGGAGTTTTCGATAAATGCCATTAATTGGTCTTATGAGTAGATATTTGGAAATTACTTTTTTGGAATTCATATACTCCTTTTGAGATCATTTTCAACTAACATTACAACATTAGCAATAAATATAATATTCACTAATTAAATTTTCCTTCATTTACTATAAAATTTAAAAGTTACGATAGAAAGTGAACACACTATGTGAAAGAAAGTTACTTCCGTATTACTTCATGCGTGTAAGGGCGTGTTCCGTAAAGTATTAATTTAAGTAACGACAGCAAGGGTAAGGATAGTGGCGAATGGATGAATACAAACAAATAGCTTTGATCTAGAAACAGAATGTATACTTTAATTCAGTAAACATGATATTTGAATGTATTTGTGTAACAACACACTTTAATAGCATGGAAATAGAGTGGGACAGTAACACGTTTAGCAATGTCGCGGAAAGCTCGCGAAACAAGAGATTTGAAAATATTTTCTTTAAACAAAAATTAAGAGGACCGCGTTTGAGTAGCTGATTTGGAATGCACTTTGCTGCTTCAATTGAGATTTAACAGATCCCCTCCAATTGACAATAGCGAAGCGGCTCGCCAATGGCAATGCTATCCGAATGCTGGTTGAATGCGCAGGCTACAATGACGCTGCGAACTGAAAAGAGGAAACAAAAAGCCCTAAAAGAGAATGGAGCTGGGCACAATGGGGAATAGATAGCTACGAATGGAAAATGATTAGAAAGACGGGAAAAAAATAATTTTCTTCCCTATCTTTCGTCACGAATGAACTGCCTACGCCAATAAAAACATAACTGCTTACAACAGCCTTTTTGACTATCACCGAAATGATTGACATAAGATTTGATGACAACGAAACAAGGCGTTAAGGGCTATCCCACTGATACACTCAATTTTAAGCATTTTATGTAATGTTAAAACTGAACTGCTAAGCCAAATCCTCTTATTTCACAAATGAGCTTTCTTCAGCGGCAACCTTAAGCGACACTACCTCCATCTTGGTGCGAAAGAGAAAATTAAAGTTGAATATGTCAGTCACTTAAGACCTAACCGCTACATCGGATGATTATTGATGTGTTGATGAAAGGTAATGCAGTGCTACACTTTAAGAACAGTTTCTAGGAGGTTGAGGTGATAATGCTGGGGAAATATCATTTGCAATAATGTCAACAATTACCGAATGGAACGTTTAACGTGTGTAACATCTTCCAATTGTTTTTCTAACCTTGAAAAAAATAATAATTTAATTTTACTTATTAATTTTTTGTGGCTATTGCAAAGATTTTTATATCACGGATATTACGAGACGGTGCTGCTTACAGTGTGCATTTATAAAGAAATCGCGCAAATATTAAAATGTTATATATCGATAAAAGCTGTTATTTGTGTACTTTTAAGAGCTCGAATCAACTCAAATTGTTAAATTTTGACAAGGCTTGACTACCTGTCAAGTTTTAAAATAAATCGTATAAGGAAAAAAGTTATAATTTTTATAAGAGTAACTTTTCGATCAGCAACTAAAAAAAATAATAAAATAAAAGGAGAGCTGTCTGGAAAAAAAAAAAAAAAAAAAAAAAGCGGATTTGTGGATACATTATACTTACCCTTCGTACAATACTAAAATATTAGGTTCTGCAATTTTCGAATGGAAGCACTGAGATCAAAAGGCGAACACAACTTCGAATAATGTCGGTGCTATGTTTAACATGATTTTGAAATATCAACATTTTGGGCTTAACTTGCTTCAGAAACTGTACATTTTTAAAGAGCGCGCTCTTGAGTGCGAGAAATATTTGCAAAAAAAAAGTCCCTAAATGATTCAAGAGTGAACATTTCCGTCGCACCAGGAACCAAAGCTCAATCAAAAGAATAATCATTTTAAAAAAAATGGTTCTCCCGGGCTAAAGAAAATGAACAAATCCGCAGGAAAGTTTCATCAATCTTTCTTTCTTCCTTCCTTCCAAAAACGGAATAATTACGACACTTTACTTAGAATCTAAAACTGCAAGGGGAGCTATTAATTTTCAAAGTTAACTAAGCTTCAAAATACTTGCAGAGAAATATAGTGGCATAAAATTCAAAGGTGAGTTCCTGCAACACAATGCACTAGTTATGTGTAGTGTAAATTGATAAAGTTGCTTTGAACTGACCCACCATCTCTCGCTGAAACAAAGCAGAGTAATGCCAGTATGATAAACTGAATCCCTACTCATGCCACATCCCACCAGGTTTAAAAACCAGTAGCCACTCCTGACAAAGTTCATGACCTGCGCGATCACCGTCAGAATTCGCAACATTCTCGACGTAAGCACCAGTAAGTGAAAGTCGTTGCATATTCAGCAAGTTAAATATATGCAGCGAACAGGATTCATTGAGCTAACTCCTCTGCCCGCCCTGAAACCAAAGTTATACCTAGCTCGCGTTAAAAGAAGAGATACGTAAACAAAACACACTAGTTGCTGGCTAGTGGGTAACATCGCAAAAGTTGTATACATTCCAGTTAACATTTCCTGTCCTACCAGCTTGCTATGCAAATTTTTTACCAGAGGCCAATGTTTAAGAAGAGTTGTGTATAAATACAAATAAAATACTTGAAGTATAAGTATTATATTCGTAAATATTAATTCACCTTTTTATTAATAAAAGCACAGATGATGATGAAGCCTCAGGGCTTAAAGATGGACGATCGAGTTCTGTTACTGGATTAGAACACTTCTGTAAACATTTCTCTTATTGGAATAACCTCCCATGTTATACCATTCCAATAATTTCTGCAGTATGTGGTCATAAAAATTTAATTTTAGTCCTAAATGATTAATTACTATAAGGGTACAAATTAGCCTTTGCAAAGCGACAGATATAAATTAACTATTTCAACCTTCAATGTAATTCCCATTCACTCCAGTACACTATTCACATCTATGAATTAACAAATCAATACACTACAAAAAATAATCACGTTATGTTAATCTGAAAAATGTTCCATTGTAAAATGTAAAATGTTCACTTCGTGATCATTAAATTTCATTTTCCAATTTTTTTTCCTTCAGTTAAGACAAGCGGTGATGATCATTGGGCTCCAGATTGGGGTTGTAGGGTGGGTGTATGTTTTCCTGGGAGTCGCAGCACAGTAAGTGTGCAAATTTGTGCAGAAATTCAGTTGATACTGCAATCAAGAAAACCTTGATAGAGTGAGACCTTGAATTTTTTTCGGCGATACTTTGCCTGGTTTGCGCTACTGATCGTAATAAAGAACTATAGTTGCATTCCCTATGACAATGGGATCCTCATTACCTTGGCAAAGCTATAAAAAACCCTCGCAAAAAGTCGTAGTGCTATGTACTCCTGAATTGGAGGGAAAAATTCACCCCCTTGCTCAAATCTTAATCACATGAAGTATCTCCAAACAGAAAATCCAACCTTGCTGAGCTTCAGATACCTATCACTGAACAGGTCAACAGGAGAGAGGTTTTCTTTAGTCACTATTTCCAAAAACCACGAATTTCATATTCAATGCTCTTAAGTGGTTTCTGCACAGTGGAAATGAAGCTTCTTCATAAACGCTATCTAATTGCAGTTTTCCAGCGCTTTGAAAGCATCCTCCTTTGGGGAAGAACTTTTACTACAATGGAGTGTTACGTCTTTAAAATTACCTACAGTAACTTAGTGTGGTACGTGTAGGTCAAACCTTGCCCCCAGCTAAAAAGGCGTCTGTAAAGAATTGAAACTAGATTCCTCGCTTGCTCCCATGGCGATTTATAACTGAGCCGCAAAATGTTAGAACTTACCTCATGCAAGGGGTAATTGTTGTTAGCATTAACAAATGGGCATTCTCACCAAGCGATAAACTCGTTGAGTGCTAAGTGAAAGAATATGGGGAAATAGTTGCGCATGCGCATGGAGAAATAATCGGACTTGCCCTTACAGACAGCAGTCGTCCTGCGGCTTCAATACCGAACGGCAGGGGCAAAAGCCGAATTCCAGGAAAAGCTGCAGCTCTAACTAAACTATACTACTAAACGTTAAGCTAACAATATAACACGTAAATAAAATAATACTAATAACGGGAAAAGCATATACTTTTAAGTCTGAAAGTTATGTTATTTATTAAATACATATGTATATCTTCAGTTAGAGTTGCTTGTTTTTTATGACATTTCCTGCTCTAGCGCTCTGTCATCAATAGCCTGCAGAAATTCAACTTGCTGAAGAAATCTCATGACGGACTTTTACAATATATTATATGTCATTCATTGCTAGTTACAAAATATTGACATTGCGTTTTACGCAGGGAGTTGGAAACGTCTTTCTTCTCTTCCAGCCGGACGGTTACGGCGTCAGCAAGTTTGTGACAGAGACCGAGAAACGATGTGCTCCGCTTTTACTTGTTCGGGAAGGTTTGCAAGAGCGCTGACCTGGTCACGCTGCCATGCAGTTAGTTCCTGAATCAAAGTAGAGCAGAACCGGCCACTGCCCACGCGAGCCAGCTTGCTACCTTACCTTCATGGCTGCAGCAGCGCTTTTTGCCGGGAAGGAACAAAGAAAATGAAGTTGGATCCTTTTTACATGGTCTTAGTCGTTTCTAGTTTTAACTTTCAGCTGAGACAGGAAATGTTCCGACCACAAGAAAGCTCTTGCAAGTCACTAGCCCATAATTTACTGCACCTAGCCATGTACTACTGGTATTATGCCGAAACAATTAATTATGATAAAACTTGTTCTACTGCATTAAAACTTTCTCAACACTTTTATACGGCCTGTACAAGAAATACCGTCTCTGCGCCTTTGTGCGTTTAAAACTGGCATTAAAACTTTTACGTTTCGCATTTAGAAGTATATCCTTTGAAAACTGGTTTGATATGGTATTTATTTAATAGGCAACTTGGTAGCAACAACTCTATAATTAATAAATAAAAAGTTTATTATTTAACAAACGCATTAGGACGTCATACTTAATTTACATAGTAGATTGAAAGTATGCAATGCATCATAAAAGTAACAGATACGATTTTTAGCAGTTTACCGCAATCACATTAAAGTGTATATTAAAAAAAAAGATATACTCAGCTTAATTTTGTAGAAACCAAAACTGACGGCTTCCTATATATGTTTCACATATACTGCTAATAGAATCTTAATTCCGCTATGCAATCGGAAATGGATTTTGCCGACAGGTAGTTACTGTGTAAAGCCCACTGCCGGATTATATTTCAGGTACAGCCATAATTTAAAATGGACCAAGAAACAGCAGTTGATGGCTTTATGCGCACTATCGAGGAAAGAGGGGAAAAAACTAACTTGCTGGTTTAATCGTGTAAAAGACTTTCTGATTTTCATCAAGATTTTCCTCTACTAATCCCCCCCCCTGCTTTTTTCCCTTGAAACGCCTTGCGGTTTGCGCATTTTTTACCCATCTGAAAATTGTACTTCCCGATAAGTATTATTCCTGGAAATTTGGCACCTAATCATAAATAAATAATCTTTGTTCTAGCCCATATTTCACTTTCGGCATTCTCCACTAAACGTAAATACACCGTTACAGTTGGCGTTATAAACACGAGCTACCTCAATTGTCAGAGTTAGCGGAACTTTCAACACCAGTCTTATTGGGGCATCGATTTCCACTATACAAAATCCGATTGCTTAGCGAAATGAGGGCGCGGTATTTGTATTGCACTGGTACTTATGACAATAAAAAATATTAAGCAACTATAAAATTGTTCATGTGCATGAAATAAAATTGTTGCTATGTGTTAGGGACTTAAGGTTTATGACCATAACAGGCTACTGCTAAATAAACCCCTCAATTAAGATCTTCCTTTTTCACGATCTGCCACATTTTTCAGCAGTTTTGGAATTACAACATAACCTTAGATTTCCAACTCAATCTCTAAAAACATCAAATTTAAAACTGACAACCGTTTAAAAAATTGTGGCATTTGCTTAGTACAGATGGTCTTAAGATTCGTGATAAATACAATATATCGGCCATGTCATTTCTAACAGCTGAAAGTCTATTTACTCTCATAATAAAGCAACTGAGTAGCCTGGTTTTTATACGTTACCTTGTTAATTACAATGTTATAAAAATATGTACAGAATACGTGTTTTACCTTGGTGGCAACAACGTGGGTACAAGTCTTTTTCACAAACATTTATCATGCCCAAATCTACGTTTCAACCCCCCACTCCTCCATAAAGTATAAATGCCCTGGATGTTTTAAGTGAATGAAAAAACGGCAATATATATTTTTTTAATTGATAATAAAGTTTTAAAACAGAAAGATTCAATTTGGAAAGTACTCAAAAAGAATAAATAGCAGTAATTAACAAGAATAAGATGTTGACCTTAAGTCAACAAGAAGAGAGGACCTCAGGTTTAAACGGCCACACGATTTAAACATTTACAATTCCGCTTAGCAAAAATAAAAGCAACGAATACATATTAAGATAAATGATCAAAACCAGAATAGGAAAAAACAAAATAGTAAAAAATGCGAACACAAGTATATTGCAAAGAGGGGAAAAAATAAATATATGTTTCTGCAACGAAAGTTGCCTTGATGGCCTACTTCGAAAGAGGCGAGGGAACTCTTCTTGCACATTACGATCAGTTAGAGATGTGTGTGGTTGTTAATTTTGACCGTACTATACAGAATATGAGAATATCGGGCTTTTAAATGCATGCTTCTCATTGGTCAAATATATCATATATAATACAGAACTAACAAGATAAAGAGACGAGGAGGTCTATGTTATTGATTATATTAATATTATTATTAGAGATGGAACCATACCAAATTTTATGAATACATATACATGTGTTAGTATCGATACTTGATACTTTCACGTTTTTATCAGTTTTCTGTTTTATTATTTTAAGAGCACTAACGTAGCAAACAAAAAGCTGTGCATTTTTTTATTCACCGAGTTGGAAAGTAAAAACTATTTTATGAGCTGAGGTCACGTTTATTTGCACTGTGAGATACTTCACATCACGAAAAACTCTCTTTACGAATGCGTAAATGGCGCACTTAATAAACTCCAAGGATCCGTTTGAAAATAATTCAAAATTTCACTCAAATTATTCGAAAAAGGTAAAACACTTGTCTTCTGTCACTTCAAAACAATAACTGACTTGAACATAAGAACCTGATACTAAAGTAAAATGAGCTTTTATGCTAAAGGCTGAAATTAGGATATTGACACAGTAAGTCAATATCTATAGAAAATATCTATTTAAAATTGCAATCCAACACGTTTCATTGCTCTAGCTTAGATACACTGTCTCCATACCATCTGCAGAAATATACGGAAAGGTGTCGCCTTTATTATGGAGTGGTTAGAAGCACATCTATTGGTACCTGCTTTGTAGAACCTTATAAATGAGACCCTTGTTTCTTGCGACCACTTTGAAATGTACTACTTGTGATAAAAACTATTGTTGTATTAACAAAGTATCGAGCTTATGTATAGGAGTATCGCTCGATATCCCTCCACTACAGAAACCATCTCTAACATCTTTGCATGTCCGTAACAACTACACTTTATCAATCCAGCCTTTAGAACGTCTTACAATTACTCTTCTGCCCACAGGGTGATATTCCCGAAGTCTGCATAGAGATCTGGTGGCGTCCATTCTTCCCAAATTGACTTCCAGTTATTCATGTTACCTTTATACATTTAAAACTATGCCTTTCTTTTGTGATCTAGTTTTGTGTGGGCAGCACCATATCTGAGAAAGTTTATATAATCTGTTTGTACCTTAATTTGTCTTTCAATCTTATTTCATAAGTTTCACTTCCATAAAAACACACGGGACGGGTATTACATTATAAAATCTTAGCGTTTTTCTTTGCGTGCAAAGTACTTTTCTAATTGTACCTTCCATAACTGCCTCTCTGTTATTTCTTTCTGAAATATTTCCTAAGCATGTCATTATTGTTCCAAGAATTTAACATTTATTTCATTTAACTGTTTTACTCTCAACACTTTAGATCGAAATGTATTTCTGCCTTGCCATAGTTTTAATTTTTACCCCAGATATTTTCATTTTATATTAGGTAATTATCTTACAGAGTTCATATATTCCTTTCTGTCAAAGTCCACGCCACCATTAATTAATATTATTATGAAAATAAGAGGCATTCAAGAACATCCTAGTTTTTTAGAAGAAAAAAAAGGTGCACGTATCTACAAATCTAACCTATGACACTTTGAAACAATCATATTAAATATTCCACATTCTCAGCATATACATTTAAACCTTAAAAACATAGAAAATCTACCATTCAGACAACCTGATTTCCATCATTCTGAATTTTCGGACGTAATGCATAATATTCATGCTGGCGCAATCTCCCAGCTTTCATCCCACATTTGACCTATGACATTGTGAATGATACGACATCCTGGTGTATAAATAGAGAAGAAACCACTAAAGGAAGGACGAGAAGCCCGCATGGGAGTATGAACATAGTGACCGGGCGTGTCCTTTCGTGACAGCATCGTTACGTGGTAGTGACACTTCCTATCTGCCCCAGTTCGCCAGATTTGCACCAGCTTCTTCGGTGCAAATCTGATATGCACTGCTTTCAAGTGCCCTGTTTCACATCACGACTTCCGAAAGAGCAAAAATACAAGAAGAAATATGGTCATACAAACAGCCGGATATAAATTAAAGCCTAAACTCGCATTATTATAATAATAATGCAATGGAAATAATCCCCGTTTAAATATAAACTTTGTTGACTGGTTTTCGTAAAAACTAAAGGCTACAGAGCGTTTCACAAATTTACCATAAAGGAATAATATGAATGTTCTTTGCAGTTTTAATTTTGTAATGGAAATTAGTCATGATAATGGAAATTACAAAAAATATATAATTGGATTGTAAACAAGCATCCTAAATGCAGAGATGTAGTTAAATTATTTTTTAAAAAATAAACGTTTAGTGTTTTGTTTGTAGTTTCAACGTTTATTATCAACTTGCAATGTAACAAAAATATTTAAATAATTAATTTGAACACAACAGTGCTACAATGAAGACAATTAGAAAATGTTTAGATGTTAAATTTTAATTATTTTCTGTTACGTTGCCGAATGCAAGATTCGTTAGTTTCTTTAGAACATGATTCTTTAGTTTTAGTGCTGCCAACAATAGACATTACATTATATTTTCCAAAATAAAATGTTAAATTTCAAAATTATTCCCACAAAAGTAAAACTTACATATAAATGTAAATTTCATAATTCAGTAATTTTAGAACCCTTTATGGTTGGTGTGTTAGGCATTAAATTGCATTTTCATAAACGGGCGTAAAGAAAGATCGACATTCAAGGCTTTCTGATGGCCAACCACACTGCTTTACACGGCTTACTAGTGTATTTTGTACGACACGGCACTTTCCATTGAACTTCTTAAAATATATCACAGGTCAGGTTTAAGCATTGCACACTTTCTGGATTTTCAAATAAGTGGCAAGGTTACTTAAGAGAACAAAAGTTGAAGGAAATTGTAAGCCTGTAATACGTTACTTCCACATTTCCTCCACCATTGCCGTGTTAAGATAGTGACGTTACAAGCAGGTGTTGTGACGACATCAGTTTGTACGACAAGTTTAGCATTTACTGACAGCTTTGCAGGGCTGTGCACATTTGAGTTTTACAGAGAATATGATGTCTATGTTTTAAAAGAATGTTTCTTTGTTCGCTGCTTGAACGATACTGCTTTCATCCCCCCCCCCCAGCACAACTGAATTGTCCTTGATGCGACCTGTTAAGTAGTAGTGAATTTGGGGTAAATGCATAATCCGTTCGACACCGTAACAGAAAAGCACGACAAATTTAAAATAAAGCTTATGAAATATAGTGCAAATTGGGAAATTTGCATCAGTATATGGTATTTATTGCAAAAGTTCCATTATTACATTTATTTAATTACACAGAACAGTATTTATTACAAAACTTGAGACAATAATTAATTTTTCCAAAAAGAATGTCAATACCTTAACCTCTTGACCATGAATGAAAACTTTTATAGTTTCATTCAGAATATTGGTGTTTTGAAATTTCAATATCGGCAACATTATACCAAAAAATATGACTAAGGTCTTTACCGTATGTATCTATTGCTTGCAGATCAAAAGATGTTAGAAGTAATGTAGCATGAAAAAGAAATATATCCGTCCGCCAAAGCAGCATATTTTTTGCACTGACAGCAAAGTTGCGCCAAGACCAGAACTTGCTTTATATTTTATATAAAAATATTGCATTTTAAACATACCGTAGAGTTTGTGTATTTTGTTCACTAGAAATTTCGAATTCTCAGATCTTCCTGATGAACTCCTAGTAAATGAAGAATGAATTACAATATTAAGGGCAAACCTTTATAAAGGATCTAACATAAGAAACTACAGATCGCAATCAGTTCGAAGTTCTTCGCTCAAAGCAACTGCAATTATTCACTCAGCGTTTCCGACAGTCAAAGCTGCTTTTGTTGACCCTCTCGGGCTCGAACCACGTTCTGGGAGAAAGCCACGAGAATCAGCTACGCTCGGCTGGCATCTGCGGTAGTCCAGTAACTGTCAAGCGAGAAACATCGAAACAGTCGACTCTATTGTTATTGCTTTCAGCGTCTACAAACAAGATATCATTTGAAATGTCAAGTTATGACATCAATGGTGGCTCGCCATCCAGGCGTGAGGATTATGAGAATTAGCGTTGCAAATACGATGACAGCTGATCCCAGAAGTTCTCCGGTTTCACGAGAGTATAACTCCGTGATGAACAGGTCTCCTGTTACAAATGGAGCATTCTGGTGGAGATCTGCTTTCCTTTTCTTCAAATGCTTTACATGCCCCCATCAAAATAGAGCAAATCATACGCACTGCGAGCTCGAACTGATTAATGCACCTACCTTCACTTAAATACATACCTAAAAAGAACTGGACGAATTTGCTTCCACCCGCAACACGTCCGTGGGGAAATCAAGAGGTCTCTTATAACTAAAATTGAGAAAATTGAATGGGGACCAAGGGTTCGCAAATTTTGTTACTCTTTTACAGCTTTGAGGAGCACCCGTAAGATTTCATCCGCTCGGCATTAAACGTATTTATAGGCGTTCTTCACGTTTTCAGTTTACGTCCGCCATGAGTGCGGCTAAAATGTTCAATGTTCAATTTGAGGAATGTGGTAGAGATCAAGTTTTAGTTGCTGCAAATTAGAATGGAGAAAGGTTTAGTCAAACTGCTAAATGAATGTGTTTTGTTTTATTTTCAATTTTTTCTGTTTGAAAAGAAGACTTTTCTTTATTGTTACCGATAGATATTTGAATAACAGCAACAAATATTATTATTGTTATTGTTTAATTTTCTTCTCTCAATCCAATTACTTCTGGTGGTATCCAAGATTCTGAACTTCCAATTATACAGTTTACCTTATTACGTATATATTGTCCTATGTTTTCTACCAAAATAGTTTCCTTAAATCTCACTAATACTGTTTCCCCCTGGTTATTAATCCGTAGAGTCTAACACAATTATGCTTGCCTAGTGCTAATCTAAATTAACGATTTTATTTTAAAATGCCTAGCGTGAAATTAACTTAACAAAAGACTATGTTGAACATTCTTGTGCAGTACATTACAATATTACAGTCAGTCCTGGTGGTCTAATGGTAACCATAGAACCTCAAGCTTGAAATAACAGGCCTCTGAACAAAATTTACCGGCAGTTTCACGTGATCCACAGCTTTACTTCCCTTCCGAAGGAAGCCATGCTTAGGATTTTTACGCCCGAAAATCCATCAGATCTGACCGGGATCGAACCCGCGATCCTGGGTTTAGAAGGCAAGTATGGTTACCACTACATCACCAGGACCGAAAAGTCCGAAACAGTAGCGTTCTCCCCAACCAGTGCTTTTTGTCTGCTATACAGTTATTTATAGCTAAGAATAAGTGTTTGGATTAAATTGTAAGTACTGAAGAAATGCCGAAAGTTTTCCGTTACGTCTTCCACAGTATGTAGGTGAATAAAAGCATATTTAGAAGTGTTATTTTTACCAACTTGTGGGAAAAGGTTGTATATAAATATTTTTCTAAATAAAGGTAAATAAGTTATATAATAAAACAGGTCATTTATAAAGAATACAAGAAAATGTTCTTAAAAGTTGATAAATGTTCTGTTTTAGCTCAGTCATAAATGTTCTACATTTTTTTCGCACACAACATTTTGTCAACTTTTACACAAAATGTTTCATGTAAAAAAGAAACATTTAAAAAAATCCACTACGAACTTATGACTGACGTGAAAATCCCAAGGAGCGTTGCGGAAATAGGCCAAGTGTGTGAAACTAGACTTTCCATAGAGTTGAATCCTTATACACGTACAGAAATTTATTAGAATATACATAAATGGCCAAAATCGGGCGATTTTTTCCCCAGTTAATTTCCTGACATGCTTCACTCTTTGTTCTCAGCTGGTTGCCCGAGGCGAAAACGGTCAAATAATTACGAAATCCACGCCTTCGCTTTCTCTATTTCAGATGTTGTTCAATTTCAACTGAGCAGAAGGTGCGAGCAAACAGAACGTTCTGCGAAAGCGCGAGGATTGTGATTAAAACACAGGTGTAATGAGAAATCTTCCGCCTCTGGCCAAAGCTTTGCCTACCTGCGTGTAAGGTAATCGAGTCTAGCGCTTCGTTAACTCTGCTTGAGGCCACATTTAGAGAAGCTCAGATTTACCTCAATGTCGAAGAAATGAAGCATGAATACCGATTCTGAAGGCGCCGTCTGTTTACTGAGCAACTAATGAGGTGGGCTTTACATCTTGCAAGTGTTTCAGTCAATAACCTGTGCAGGCGTCTGACGGGATTAGCTGTGTATCCCAGCACAAAGGCAAATCACGGTGGAAGACAGGTAAATTATATCCAATTGTTCGAGATATTCCTCCGCATTAGACATTGAACTATATCAGCAGTACATTCTGAGGGAGGTTCGTGAACTAAAAGTTAAAGAAAAACCTATGCAAGCTAAAGATTTTTGTCAACTCGCATGCAGTGTTTCACGACGAGCTTCCTGTGCCAAAATTCGGCCATTTGACGCTCATGTATGCACTTCCCGAAGTTTCGATCCATATTCTTGAACTCTTTATTATTAATATTTAGTAAAAGCGCAAATAATCTTATTATGTTATAATGAATACTTACTTGAGTTATAGCAGATGTTACGAGATGTCTGTATTCAGGCATTCTTGAAATCTATAATGTGAAATTATTTCTATAGACTCCATCTTTACAAACAGATAATAGCAGAACGCGTTAAAACAAGAAACATGAAGGTCATAACCGTCTAAAATGATTCTATGAACAAAAATCTCCTTTAGAGATGAAAAAAATCACGGACAAGGTAGACTTTGACACAATCTTGCTGCAAATATCCTGGTTGTCCATAAAATAAAAATAATAATAAAAAAAAATCTCAGAGCTACGCGAATACAATATATTGAAAAATATTGACTTCTAATATCCGCTTTGCAGTTATAACACACTTATGATCAAATTTTTCATCATGCAATGGTTCTTCCATCAATTAACCGCGGAATGTGCTCCACTATTATTAAACATAAGCATACAAAATCAAACGTTTCGTAGAAAAACATTAACTACAACATCCACACACGCGAATTACGTCATCAACCAGTCGTAATTCTTGGTTTACAACCATCCTGTAAGGCTTCAATTTTCGCAATTTACTAAATTTATGGACTTGGGGGGGGGGGGGGGGGTGTACAACATAGCCGCATTAAGTTTTTCGTTAGAACACGTCGTTTTCGGTTAGGAGTGTGCTGTTTATCGATAATGTTCCCCTAAAACCTTCGAACGGTTTCCTATAGCATCTCAATGTAAGATTACAGCACCAGCAATTACTCTAAACATTCCCTACAAAATTCTGTTTTCACAGATGCTTAAAATGCAAATATTCTGTTCTACATTTAAAATGGTTGCATTTCAATATACTAAATTTAATTAATGACAATATTGATAAATCCACTTGTACATCAAAAGAAGTTAACAAATTTTTTCCAGTTAAAAAGTCACGGCACGTTAACCCGACTACCTCGGCACTGTCTGCGTGATTTATAATTAAATTTAAATATATGATCCATACCTTTTAACAAAGCGAATTTTTGTGCAGGGACTCTACAGATTCAGGTTAAAGGATGCACAAAAATCAAAGTTCTATTTTGAATGTTCCAGAAGTGTGGAGCAAAATTGCAAAACTGTTCTTTATTTAAGCTGTAAGAGATATTTCCCCATTTTCTTCACTAAAGAAAAGTGGTGCCCCCCTCCTGCATGGAACTAAAATAATCAAACAGTATAACTGAATTCGTTGATATTACAGAAGTCGGAATGGGCAGAAGTTTACTGAACTACTACGTTGGTCTTGAGCCTTATGCAACTCAGGCAATATCATTTGAATAGTGAAAGAAACAAAATGGGTTGGTATAAAATTCTAAATGGCAAATACTAGGGTTAATTATTATATTCCATAACATGTGTTAATTAGGATTCAAACGCCCGTACAAACTCACTCATGCAGTCAGGAGATCATTTTAAAAGAAATTCCCAGGCGATGGAGTTCCTATTCGTAATGCGATTCATGACTTTAGATTAACCAACGATAATATACACCAAAGAAATTTCTCAAAGAGAATTTAGAAGAGTAATCGGTCATTTCATAAGCAAATGCCAGAAATGTGTGAAGAATGAAGGTAGACAGTTTCAGTATCTTGCGTGACATGCATCAATTCAGCTTTCTGGGTACATTAGAATCTGTTTCTATCATCGTTTCTACTTCCGACTCTAGTGTAGCCCCGCTGGATTATCGGCCGATGCAGCTCTCATCGCCGCGTCGGTCATCATATAATTGGATGACACGTATAAACGAATTCTACCGCATAATGTTCCGGCACGAAGTAATGTTCCCTCTGCTGAGTATATATGCAGTTTCAGGTATTCAGCGCTATAAGAAATATGTGGCGGTGTGAATCCCATAGTTAACATGCACAATGAAAATAAAAATGAACCAATAGAAGTAGAGCAAACAGCTGGCCCTAGAAACATAATATACGTATTGATCATTTCAGAAATTTCAATCCAGTTAAAAGTTAACAAAGAGGCAGAGACGATTTTTTTCTGACAGCAAAGTGTTAATTTCTGGCTGATTTTGTAAAATACATTACTACTGTAGGCCATGGTTTCTTGTTTTCAAAGCAACAAAGCCCACTCGCCCAGTCTAGTCAAGGTGTAAACATATGTTCTATACTGTAGTTTTAAGGACAAAAGACCATAATTAGTGAGTATGGTTTTGGAATTTTCAAACTGAATCAGAACGAAGACTTAGCACGATACAGGAAGCACGGAATGCATTTCTAAGGAAGTCCAGAAAGTGGTATATGAATTTGCATTATTATTTCTCATAAGAAGAGCCCTCTTGCGGAGTCTGTCTCCGGAAAACCTGCTCTTTCCAAGGAATGAATAAAGAACGGAAAGCGAAATATAGAGCACGATATCCATTTAAAATTCTGCTTATTTTACAGCGCTGAGGTTGAAATATTTCCTGTAGCAGCCATCTACTCTCACAACCCTTCCGCAAAATGAAACAAGGGTTGACCAATTGTTATACTCTATACTGCATTCCAGCAGAAAGAAGCTTTCTTTCTTCAAATACTCTATTACACAATCTCGTGTGTCTTAGGTAGTTGTAAAACAATTGAAATTGCATTACTGTGTTTGCTGTGTTATTATTAAGTACGGATTTTAAATCAATAAAATCTGTCTTCGAATTACTCAAATGAAAGATTTAAAAAAAATTAGAATTAAAAAGAGCCCAAACTGTTTTCGTTTATTTCTGATGGAAACCATCCACTGGTAGTAGCTCCTTTCCAGATCCGCACGTAATACTAAAACGCCATCCTGACAATTCATGTGCATAGTACGACCCCTCTAGCATAACCATTAATTAATAAGCAGTAATTTTTACATAAGTATTTGATACAATCTTTATTTGAAGTTTAAGGAAAGGAAACATTTCCCTATCCACGCTGTGTTAAGACACGGACTCGTGAGCGGGAGGTCTGCGGTTCGAATCCCGCCAGGACCGTCCTCCCTGACTGGGGTTTTTTCCAGGTTTTCCTCAGTCTTCATAACTGGCAAATGCCGGGGAGGTACCTAAACTTAGGCCTGGAACGCTTCCTTCCTTAAAAAACAAAAAAAATCCTTTCCCAATGTATCATTTCATCTCATGTATCATCAGTGTCCACCGCCTGTGGTGCCTCAGTAGTAAAAACGGGCGTTAAACACTACTCAAAAAAAAAAAAATCCACGCTGTTTCACTGCTGTTATTCAGAGAAAATTTGTCATCAAAGAATTTGACAGCAACAGTAACATACTTATCAATATAAACAACAGATTTAAGCAAAAAAGTGGAAACCAGATAGCAGTAAGCCCGGGCCACTATAAAAAAAACCTTTGAAAGAAGGAATTTCATTTTCAATTTTGAAACAAAACTATTAAGCTGTGACAGTTTTTTCAATATGACATCTCCATATTTTAACAGTCTGTTGAACCAGCCAAATTGTTGGTGTCATTTCATTCTCCGTATGCTTGTTCTTGGTAATTAATAAACCATTATTTCGCAAAAGCAAATTATATCATACTTGGTCACAAAAACTAAATCTTCATTCTAAAATTCTTGAACAATGAAACTACTGAACTGTTGGCAAACATAATATGCCTACGTTTCGCATTTACCACTAATGCTAATAACCATCTCTATATATAACACCAGGACGGCAATAATAAATAATTTAACAGAAAGTTTCACAAGCTAAAAAACAAAAAATCCACTTTTACAGGGCTAATACGTATCAGTAATAAGCACAGAAATTAAATATCTACTGTAACATGTCGGTTTCTGGAAAATTAATCTATACCGAATTTCAGAAATAAAAGATTAAAAAAAAAATACTTTAAAATTACATGTAATAAATAACATTTACATAAAGTCAACAAAAATTAAATATTTGTGTAATCAAGTTCTTATAAAAGGTCCCAATTATTTTCTGGAACTTTCTTTTTCCACAGAGCCTTCTGTCAGCAATGTTCCGCCAACTTTTTAAAAATAGGACAGCAGTTATTTTTAACTTGTCTGACATTGTTCAAACTTGCGTAATAAGACAGAAAACAAACCGAGTAGTTAAATTTACTAAGCCGATATTAATTTAAAAATAAAATTCTACTGGTTGTTTAGGTTAAATCGGATTTGTCTTGGCAAAGTTTTATTTAACGAATAACTCATATTACTATATAATCTTTAATCTTAACACTTAGCTAATCTATGTGAATCTAATACATATATACTGTTAGCCATAGTATTTAGGGCTTTACTTAGTGTGTTACTTTTCATTTCAGTATGACATAGGAATATATATATTATAGGTCTCATCACTATTTCATTCACCACGACGCAAAGACGGAAGCATCAGATTGGTACAGAAATAATGAGACGAAAAGTGAAGTTCTGTCTAAATATTCCCATTTACGAGTACGCTTGGCAAATGTTTTCATCACTGACATTCATGTAGAAATATGAGCACTTTCGAAATGGAGAGACGAGACTAACATTTTGCTTTTATTCGTATGGAGGTCAAGGTCACAAGCAAAAATACTTTTCTATGCAATGCACAATTTTAACCCGGTGGTTTAAATTTTAAATATTTTCAATAAAGAAAAAATAAACTAACAAAATCTTCAAATTGTCACAATACCTTCAAGCAACGGTTTAATATAAATATCCAAGTATCTAATTACGTAGTTTACTTAATGTTGTTACAAAATAACAGCTACATTCTTTGTTCCATACCATAAGGTATAAAAGTAAACTCTGTCCCTTTTCAATACGAGTTAGATTGAATCTTCAAGGTCTATTTTGTTGTAGGTAACATTTTTAACCAATATCATTTCAAACTATCCTATTCATTTAAGGGGTTTGTGGAATAAAGGACCTATCCCACATTTATTTAGTTTTGAGATAATTAGAGTTTTGTTAGATTTTCGTAAGTCAGAAAATGTTGAGGGACTGTTATTAATCACAACGGGAAACACGACTTTTACTGCCAGAACAATGAAGTTTGTTTCTTGTCAATTTTGGTATATAAAAACCGAATATTCCTTGAAGTTAGCTATTAGGTCTCAGTTTTTATGTATATTCGATTCCCGACTATGGCAAAAGTAATATCATGTACGGTATTTATTAAGGCTTTGTTACTTACATTTTATAGAATGGATACTAAATTTATTGCATACATTTTCAAACATAATTATTAAGCTTGATAATGCTTGTACTTGGTGAATTCCCTAATCCCTAAACTTATTGAGTGTGTCACGTACAACTTTATAACCATAAGTCCCGGGAGCGCCGGAGTAAAAGTTTGCATTGTAAAGAAGTGTAAATCTTAAGAAAGACATGTACATATAAACGTTATGGGTTCTTTCACAATTGTTCTGAGTGAAACTTTCGTTTGGTGATTTAGTTTAGTGCTGTTATTCTTTGAAGCAAGGCAGTAGTGTGTTATTGTTGGTCGGTGTTCTGCATGGATAAAAGAGAGGGATGTCAGTGTCGTAATCTAGATTTTCTTATATTTGTGAAAAGTTCACACCAAAATACCAAACGAAAAAATCTATAAAATTACAAAACCATCCCACTTTCACTACTTTGATTGCAATATTGGTGATCAAAATAAAAAGTGAGCCCCAAAACAGTATTTTCTCTAGTACTTGTACAATCCTTACTTCGCCGTACTTATGATTTGGCAGGAACAACACAATCACGAGAATGAATGCTATTTAAATCGCCGTTAAAAATTGTAGAATTTGTCTTGGATATCTATTGAACTAGGCCCGACAGGAAAAATCCAAAATCATTTTTGTTGGTTTGGTTTATTTACGGACGCTCTTTTAACATCTCGGGTCATCGGCGTTCCATTTAATTCAGGGCATTGAAACGACTAAATAAATTTTGCTCAGAGCCTCTTCTTTCAGGCATTAGATGCTTTTAAATCTACGAATCTGGACCCACGGCTTTACTTTCTTTCCGAAAGAAGCCATACTTCGGATTTTTATGCCTGAAAATTGACCCTGGTCGGAATTGAACTCACGATCTTTGGTCTATGAAACAAGTATTTTTAATGGTTTTTAACGCCCGTTTTTACTATTGAGGCACCACAGGCGGTGAACACTGAAAATACATGAGATGAAATGATAAATTGGGAAAGCATTTTTTTTTAAATTTTGGACACCTCCCAGCATTTGCCATTAACGAGGACTGAGGAAAGCCTGGAAAAAACCTCAGGGAGGATGGTCCTGGTGGGATTCAAACCTCAGACCTCCCGCTCTTGAGTCCGTGCCTTAAAGACCTCGGCCACCCGTGGTGGTTGAGACAAGTATAATGACTACTAGACACCAGGATGGACAGCCATTTTCGGAATTAGCACATAGTTTTTTTTTTTTTTCACCTTGGAGGTATGACCCCCCCCCCTTATCCAAAAAAAAAAAAAACTCATGCTATTTTTACAACCAAATTAACACGTAATGAATTACAGATCTTGCTCGTCGATGTCTTTCCTTGTTGATTTCTGTTTTTAGTGTTGAATAGAGCCCCTTAGTAAGCAGATGTGTATTCATCATAGATAACGTTTTGTACAGGGGTTCGAATCCCTGCAGGACCGTCCTCGCTGAATAGGGCTTTTACCAGGTTTTCCTCAGTCCTCATAAATGGCAAATGCCGGGGAGGTAGCCTAAACTTAGGCCTGGAACGTTTCCTTATATATCCCTTCCCAGTTTATCATTTCATTTCATGTACCATCAGTGTTCACCGCCTGTGGTGCCTCAGTAGTGAAAACCCGCATTAAAAACAACCCAAAACAAACAAACAAAAAAAAGTCTAATACAGGGCTTTCTCAACTGTTAGAAGGAATACACTGGGGAACAATTTTTCTTCTTTTCCTTCATTTTCTGTTACGGGAGATTTTCCAACGGATTCTATATATTTCTGCATCGCCGATTCCAAATTCGTTTTGCTTGTGCTTTAGTTTTAATGCACTTTTTTAATTTTTGCAGATAGAGCCGCTCATTGGCAACGACGCTGAGATTCAAGTTGTAACCGAAGGTTAAACACATCATTTTATATTATTTTAATTAATTAAGTATAAAAAGGTATCTGAATAAAAAAAAAACATCCTGTTTTTTGCTTTTCAGGTTGGATCATGGCTTCTTCAAGTAGGCATAAATGTAAAAATAGTCCTGGTGCCTTTTGTTATGTATGTGGCTGCTATGTGCTGAAACACCAAAGGTGCAATATTTCATCATATGTGAGACGTGCATATAGATCCCATTTTGACATTTCCTTAGCAGAAAGGTTCATGCTTCCTGTGCATGCGGGATAGCCGAGCTCGGGAGAAACGCTGGACGCAGAAAGAATGGCCTGTACGTGAAACTCTACAAGCAGGGATGCCAAATATTGTGAATGAATCTACAGTCAGTAGGTATGGAATAATTTCCTCCCTGCTTCACACTAAACTTGGTGATGAAGCTGTTCATAAAGGCTTTGAATACTGAAGGTGTCCGTTTTCAATACATTGTTTCTGCTTTACCTGCTTTGAAAATACAAGAAAATGTGTTTGATTCGAGCCATTATACGTGAAGAGGTCTTTGTTAGAAAGATGGATGAAAATGAGAAAGCAGCCAGCATGAGTGGCAGTTATAAAGGACTTCCTTGATAACCGAAAGTCAGTAAACTATGAAGTTACGTTTCGAAGAATTTCTGTAATCTTAGATGCAACATAGCATTAAGATCCAGTTAATGAAGAGTCACCTTTATTAATTCCCCGAGAACCTTGGAGTTACCTGTGATGAGCAGGGGAAAAGCTTTCATCAAGACCTGACGGATGAGCGTCATCAGGGGAGATGGGATAGGAACATGATGGCAGATTACTGCTGGAGTATCATACAAGATTGACCTAAGCAAGTCTACAAACGCAAATTCTTGCCTGGTTAGGGTCTAATTGAGTTTTGCATGCTATCTACGTACAATTTTATCATTACCTTCCACCTATACGTACAAATTAATACTATTCTAAATAAAACTTTAAGAAAATTATATGTTTATATTTAATTGTATTTCATATTGATCTATGCTCGAAATTTTTTTTTCCTTTCAAAACTACACTCATATTCACATGTAATTGCATGTTTTGTGTATAAATGAATATTACCTTAACAGGATTGTGTCGTTCCTGACATTCAACTTTAGTATGTTGACAATATTGAAAAATTTGTGTTAAGAATACAAAAAAAAAAAAAAAAAAAAAAAAAAAAAAGCTTACAGAGAAAAACCAACATCAGATATGAGATCAGCACATCCATATTAAGTACAAACACAACAAAAATTGTGTTCCCAGTGTAATATTTCTAATGTTCTCATTAATATTAATATTGTTTAAGCATGCTATAAAATGAATACTTAGTACTAGGAATTGAAAAACATACTAACTAAAATCAAACTTCTCTACCTTGAACAGCAGTAACGGAGTCAAAAAAGTAGAGCGTTGTACCTGGTTTGCCAGTAGGACACCCCTGAAAAAGAAAAAGTTTGCTAAGATTATTCAGGGCGTTTGCACTCTTTTGAGATCGATCCCTGCTGAGGAGGAAGCATAGGAGGAGCAGATAAAGACAAATTAAGGAGAACCGAGGAAAAATTCCCGTTAAAATGGAACCAGATGAGGAGGGCAAAGGAGAGAAACGATAAGAGGTTTAAAACAGAAGAGGGGAAGGACTTAAAAACAGAAAGAAATAGGGTTTACATCTGGGATAAAAGAAGGGAAGGATTAGAAATGTAGCTCACGAATTACTACTCTGGCGGGGAATTAATTTTCAATGCAAATTATGCAGCAAGGAAATGGCTGTATACATTATGTATAAAGTCTTCGATCAACTGTGCTAACTATACAAAAGTATATTCGTTTTTAATTGCTATTACTTTTAGAACTAATTTCTGCACATTGTAATTACTAAATGCAGAGTTCCTTTATGTGGACGTAAATTAATGCTGAAAATAATTCAATATCAAATTAATTTACAACCTTTTAACTCTTGGTATCTCGGTGTATCTCATTTGATATGCTTCCTCGTTTAAAATGCATTTGAGGCACTGATAAGAAAATACTTTTAAAATTTATGTTTTTTAATGTCCACCTCCAGAATTAAACTTTTTAACCTATCTTTAGGCATTTAAAATGTAAAGCACCTAACATTTAAATGGCGTCATCATAAAGCAACATCTATTTCTACAAGGTTTGAACATCGGTCCTGGTGGTGTAGTGGTAACCATGCTTGCCTTCTAAATCCAAGATCGTGGGTTCAAACCCGGCCAATGGATTTTTTCGGGCGTAAAAATCGTAAGTATGGCTTCCTTCGGAAGGAATGTAAAGCCGTGGGTCCCGTGCCGTACATTTACGGCACGAAAAAGAACCTCAAGCCTGAAAGAAGAGGCCTCTGAGCAAAATTTGTAGGCCGTTCCACGCCCTGCATAGAATGGGACGCTGATGATCTGAGATGTTAAAGAGCGTCCGTAAATAAACCGACATCAATCAAGGTTTAAATCCCTGATTACTAACTATTGTATCGACACGGGTGGCCGGGGTCGTTAAGGCAGGACTCGTGAGCGGGAGATCTGGGGTTCGAATCCCGCCAGAACCGAACCTCCCTGACTGAGGTTTTTTCCAGGTTTTCCTCAATTTGAACCTTATTGTTCATTATTTCTCTATACAAATTCCTATACTGCTTTGAACTAATGATGTGTAAAGTATATAGCCTCCTAAAGAAAGAATAACTTGGAGCAAAGAGGATGATGTACGGAACACGAAAACACAAGATTAGATAGCAAAAGTATATTACAAAATGCAGTTTTGTGCCATTTTATGCAAATTTAAGTGTACTTTTCCTCAGAAACTGCCTTTTTTACGTACATTAAAATTTTGAATAATTTAGAAATGCAATAGTGAGTAACATATTCTTTAAAAATCAGTAACTACAAAAATATCGGTAAATAACTTTTGCAAGTTACGTTTTTTAATCTTGCATGAGATATAATTAATGTTAACATTCTTCCTGCCTTAAAAAAATAAGTAGTTCACTGTACCCTATAGTATTTGCGAAAATGTGCATTAAATAAGTTAAATAATTCATAACAATATATTCCCAGACAAGCACATTTCCTAAAGGAATTTGAACAAGCTTACTATAATGTCCCTAATAGTCCCGTTGGATGCAACGCGTCTGTCCCAGCGTTTCTGCCAGTCTTCAGACATGGTGGAAACAATTTTCTGACCTTCTTTCAAAACCGCCAGCACAGCCTTTACCACTGCTTCTGCTGAGGGAAAATGCCACCCACGAAGGTATTTCTTCAACTTGGGGAGAAAAAAAAAAAAAAGTAACGTGAGGTTAAATATGAATTATAGGGAGGGTGAGGGACGCACTTTGCATTAATGTTTGTGAGATATCCAGTAACATTTGCGGTGTGCGGTCGTGCATTATCGCGTTGCAGCATCCAGCTTGTTTTCAGGACATCTCTGTTACAGTTACAGTTGTGCAGGTACGATACGCTGATAAACCACTTCTCGAACATCGAAAAATGGAGAATTCAACACAGATCTCTGCCATTTGCTGGAAGGATCGAAACGATATACTTAAGTTTCATAAGCAGTGGTTAACTTTGAAAGAAGCTCCACATCTGCAACTGCATTCAAACCTGCACGCGATCGTCCTTTTGTTCGGTAAGCAGCAGTCTTGGAACCCATCGTGCGTGCACAAACACCTTTCATGTACAACTTTTTAGTTATCAGCGTGTGGATGACACCAAGTGAAATTTTTATATTTTCGTTGTGTTCTTATTGCAACTCGAACGATCCTCTCACAAGGACAGCTATGGTGATAACGTTTTCTTCCGTTAGAGTACAAACTACAGTGTCAGGTTTATTTTCCTTTGAAACTGATTGCCTTCCTCCTTACGCACTTTAAGCCACCTTCGAGCTGTGCTATAGCGAAGAACAAACTCTCCATAGGCCCCCTATAACATTGCATAGGCCTTTCAGACAAAAGCAGAATTCCAGATCAGCATTTTTCGTCACGTGTCATTTCTATTTTGCTATAAACGATACTGAACATGTCTCACCTTGCTAACCTCCCAGATGGGAACCGAAATCACGTTCAACTAACAAAATATTATAAAGTTAAAACTTTTACTATGAGAAATTATGGCTATAAAATTATGATCATTATTTATTGAACAGCAGTACAAATAGCCAATTTGTAGAATGTATAAACAGATTTTGCCAGCATTTTAGCATATTCTAGTAGACATTTTGTGTGCAATAGCTGGTACCATTGTTCGGTGAATTGGTGATGAATTGGGTGAACAAGTTACCTTTGGAGTATGTCCCATTCTCCTGGAAATTACACCGGCTCTGTACATCACACGTGAGAACGGAGTTGTATCCATAAAATATGAATGCCAAACCTGGTGTCGCGGGCACATTAATAACAAAACACAATCTAACGTCGAAGCGACTACGATTCAAGTTAAATGGCATCCTGTTTATGTTTCGCTAACATCGATCCAAATGATATGTGCCCCCCAACTCAGGTCAACATATACAGTGTGACCAAGAAGCGACTAGACAAACTGGTACTGCATAAACTTCAAAACGCTAAAGAAATGCGTTTGAAGTATATAGTACATTTATTAGCCCGTTTGAGGATTATATTTGCACATCTCTTTCTCCTTTACCCTTTTGGCGCACAGCCATACCAACTTCTCAATTCGCTATTTTCTTAAATAGGAACAAAGCAGAAAGTAACGTTCCTAAAGTTTTTATTGCGCATCCGTTTTTACTACGTAATATTGATAATTTTCAATAACTATTTTCATTGTTTTCAACTCTTTCTACCTCTCAACTGCTTATCTGCATTTAATAACGTTCATTAAATAAGCATTTTCCACGTATTTTAAATAAATTGGCCACGCTCTTGTGCAACTGTTATCAAAGGTTCGCAAGTTCCCACTGCATTTGTGCGTGACGTAGATGGGCGTGATCTTTATGGTTGTAAGACGCTTCGCATCTCTTGATCGTATGATTATATACTTTTAACGGCTAATAACTGCAGTAACGCTATTTAATTTATCATACATTAAAACAGTTTCAGCAATAGTTATTTTGTGAGAGCGAATTTTTATGCGCATGTTACGAAATTAACTGATCGGCTTGTATTTTCCTTCAAATGGATCTGCATAAACTGAACACAAACCGAGAACCTTTATTGCCATTTTTAAATAAACTGACAGCTATCAGACATGTGTATGTATTCAAAAACTCTAATAATAATAATTGCCGAACGTAAGCATTCCGAAATATTTATTATTGACGCTAATGTTGGTGGCAGTTGGCGAGATTATGACGATCTTGTGAATTAAAAACCGCTACCATTTTCTGGTTGCACACTTGCACAGATTACGACAATAATATACATTTTGATGCTGAACGGAGTTCCTATGAATAATTAGGAGTTTTAAGTTCATATTGATTCAACGCTGGAAAATCTTAAAAACACTGGAAAATGTAATAACACTGATACTTACAAATCTAGCGAACCTTTCTGCCTTATTATTTAAGGTTATGTTAGGCTGTTCTTATGTGATAAAATGCTGCCCAAAATTGAATACAGAAATATTAATAAACCGAGATGGTATTTGTGCAGTGAAATTTGCTCTTGGATAATGGTTTATTTTATAGAGTAATTTTTCACAACACCAAATATCTTTATAACCTTCTTTTCACCTTCCCCCATTTCGATTATTGGCTAAAATGAATTATATGTAAAGCGTGATATATATATATATATATATATCAGAAAAGTGTTACTCTTTCTCAGCTAAAGATAATGTTTACACAAAAAATTCACCACCTTAATTAATGTAGTGTTTTACGTGATAAATGACGGACTTTCTGGTCTATTTTAAAAAGAATATGTATATTTCCACCACAGTCAATGTTGTAATTAATGAATGTGAACTTCTATGATTAACAGCTGTTCATTAAATAACCATGTGAGCCGTGGCGACTTTAGGTGGATTCATTGAGAAGTACACCCAACTCGGAGCCGGGTTTAGGAACAACATCAAAGGTGCAGATATAACCCGCCCCTACTGTATATAATGTGCTTTCAGTTCTTTGAACAATCAAATAGTTCCGTCATTTTACTGAGTTTTCTCTCTCTACTATTCATGAATATTCCATGTTTATCTAATTAAGCTGCCTTTGTTATAATTTGATAGCTCACTATGTAAAAACTATATAAATATATATTTAGAAATGAAAGCACCTTTTGGAGGCTTTATTTGTTATTGTTTTTAAATCACATTCTAATCCCAGTGATGCAAATTAAATTTTTCGAAAAGGCCCAACAATTCCTAACGTTGGTTTTCTTAAAACATTCATTTCTGGCATTTTTAAAATGTTTTGTCTTTCTTGCTTAATTTGATTAAATTAAGATGTTTAATTAACCATATAAGCAACACAGGACATCTCCCTTAAAACACAAACAAAAGAAATAAGTTAAAATATGTGCGCCAAAAAGAATTTTATACAACAAATGACTTGTCATGGAATTTGTGATGAGATATAAATAATAACTGTTACTTCCGGAACGCTAGAACTATGTGGACAATTGAGCAGAAAATCTCGTGTGTTCTTTGGTTAGCAGAAACGAAGTGAATCATGTACATGTACAACGCCGATAATACGATCTTCAAAGACACAATCCCATTCATGACTATAAACAGAATGGTAGCCTGGGATACAAAGTTCAAGCAATTGCCGAAAACTGGAAAGCATTCAAAGAAAAAAATGTCTGAAGATAACACGAACACATTGGAACTTGCTTCACAACAATCTCCCCCCCTCAAAAAAATTAACAATAATAATAAAAACCCAAAAACTGGTTTGTAGTTCACACTACGGTTCATAATGTTATGCACAAAAGTATCGTGCCTTCAGCATATAAAATTCAATATACAGCTGATCAAGCCCAACTATAAAAGACAAAATACTGGCTTATGTAAGGTATGTTTTAACAAAATTAACGAGACAATTTGGCTTACATCATGTATTTCTTTCTTCTTTTTTTTTTCCTTTCCTTTTCTTTCTTTCTCCCCCCCCCCCCGACAATAAAGTTTCCCTGCACCAGGAAAATAAGTTACAGTTATTTCTTTTATTGGTGTTTTTGAAGGGAGATTTCCTATATTGCATATATGATTACTATGTAGTATTTAGCAAGAAAGATAAAATGATTGAAAAATCCAGAAATGAACATTTTAAGATGATCAACCTTAACAATATGTATTGGTTGGGCCTTGCCGAAAAAATTAATTTAACCTATCTAGCCATCCTTGATTTAGTTCTATGTTATGTTGTACCTACCTGCTGAAACCAATTATCAGCAAGATGCGCTCCTGCTCACTTCATCTTCCGAGAAAATGAATTTGGCACAGAGGATCCAAGACCAAAGCTTGGCCGCCAAAGTCCAGATATAAAACCCTTGGATGTTTCCTTGAGCGGATTCGTAAGGATTAAGTGTACAGAACACCAGTGAGTTACCTCGATGATTTGAAGCGGAGAATCCGCCTTTGATTTAAAAGAGTTTGACAACAGGTTTGACATTTGTCGTGCTACTAAAGGTAGGCATGTTGAAGTCTATTGAGGGTAAAAGTTGCATTTTTTAATGTTTCAATTAAATTTTCATTTAACATTTCTTTAAGCGAGACACCTTTTGAAACCTTGTGACTCTTCAAACATTCTCAAAGCTTTTGTGAACCGTATTAGTCAATTTAAGTACCAAATACATATATATGGCCCCGCACTTCATCCGATAGCATGCTTGATGATCAAGAACTGTTCTGGGAGCTGGTTGGTGCATTTCAGATATGTCCTGCACTACTATAAACTGCTGACCATAGGAAAGTGATGATAATTCGGGAGTTTGTGTTGAAAATAGATATACTTTGATGTATTTCCGATATATGCGACGAGTGACAGGAACCATGGGACATTCACCTGCAAATCCATTACTTCTGACAGGCACACAAGCGGAGGCTCGGGCGAACGCTATGCGCATGCCACCATAACATTAGCGTGCGATTTGGTTTTATACAAATTTAATCACAGCGCCAGACTGGAAATCGATGGCGTCCGTTCGATGCCAACTCTTGCGTCGACGGAATCCACTCAGCAGAAATTTATTTGTAGGTCACAGTAGCGATAAAATCTCGAGCTCATCTATATGCGTTTCTTCGGGCACCTTTCACAGCAAAGACCGTAATTTTGAGAGTAAGACATTTTATCCTTACAGTCTTTAGATTTACCGACTAACATTCGAAGTGATATTATTACGTTGTTAGGCACATATTTATACTCAGAGAAAAGGGTAGTTTATGGTCAACTGTCAACTTAATAAGTAATTTTTCCTTAGTCGTGAATGCAAAAACAGGTTAAACATTTCCTAGGCTTTACAGATTCTTTGTTGTTAAAAACGAATTAGATCATACAGGAAGATAAATAAGGATACAGACAAGGTGTGCAGAATACTGTTTCAGGTTTCTGGTAGCTAACACTGCTTCTAACATTTTGTGAGTTTGTACAAATCACTTCAATTATATAAGATAATGGTTACTAGTTTACAATCTTGCCATCAATAGGAAAACAAACCATCTGTATCAAAACAATTCTTCAAGTTACTTTATCTGAGCAGTAAAAATTCATGGGCATATATTTAATAGAGCAAACAACTGTAAAACCCAGAATGGAAGCACTGGCGACACGCGTTTTTTAATGGTTCTAAGTTCCTCATCTATAATGCTACAGCATCTTCTGAGGTTGAAAATCACTTCCCCGTACCAGAGAGAGCAGAAAGAAATCGCACGATGCTAGGTTAGGACTGCACAGAGGATGTGTGGAAGGCTCAACAGGAGTATTCATCAGGAAATTAAGTATGCTGCAGCCTAATCCGGTTCTGGGCCATTTAACACATGTTTTTCGGAAAATTTTCAGCAGACAAACTGTTTCGTGCAACTCTGTTGTACTGTCCTTCGATTTCCAAGGAGAAAAATGTCACCATTTTCTTTATTCCTTGCTATTTCCACTGGCTCTTTGTTTCCGGATCATATTGATTCATTCTAAGCTTGATCATGAGTTGTGGCATGGAAGGTATGCTAAAGAATGTAATTAGCGTCTACAGGAAGCATGTGGTACATTGGGTGTTCGCGTTTCAACATAAACGTAATAGTGTGGAATACACTATAGCATACAATCTCTGCTTCAGTTGTACATATTGTTTGGGTAACGCAAACGTACATAATCCAACATTTGTTATGATGGGGAATGGAAGGTATTCGAGCATCCTCCACATTCACCAAACAATAATCCCTGCTACTTTTAACTCCTCAAGCTAAAGGAACCATTAGAGCAGTGGAGGGATCCTTCATTGACATAAACAAAAACAATATTTTACAAATATTGCAAATTATATACAGAGTGTTAATGAAATACACCGAAATAATTTCAGTGTGTTGTATAAAGTAATTTGGGATTTATGACCTATCTATTCAAATTTCGAAGTCATGGCTATAAGTTTCTAAAGCGCCAGTAGGCCAGTGCCCCTCGAAAGCACAACACAGATAACGAAGGGAGGTTTCTGCACGTATCACTATGACCCCATGGTTATGCATTAGCTTTCGAGCAAGTGATGGTTATTTGTTTTCGAGTTCGAATCTCGTTCATCACCTTTTTTTTCCTTACCCTAATTAGGGCCCAATAATGCAGCTTTTAGCCTACGATTTAAGTTGGTGTTTCAGTTTATATACTTAAATCTTAACATGAAAAATCATATAATTACCTTACTTACCAAAGTTAAGAGTTAGGGTAATCTTAATGAGTTAGGTGTCGTATATTTAAAGATTACCTAAATTTCGTTCATAATTATTTAGTATGCGTATAGTAGTTCTCCATATTAAATAAACAAAAAAAAAAAAAACTAACGGCATGACAAGAATTGAACCCGCGGCCCGTGGATTATGCGTTATCTTGCCACAAGTAGTTATAGCGCTCCCTCTAGAGTAAACTACATAACGCAAGAAGGCAGTTATGTATGCATAATGTAAATTAAGTTTTAGGCATCATGTTAATAGTCTTAATAACTATTGTGTGTTGGCAATAAATTCATTGTTGGGAAAGAGAATAAAACTTGAAAGCATTAAGTAATTTTAGTCATAATTCTTTAGTATGCCTATAGCAACACTTCATATTAAATAAAGATAAAAAAAAATCAACATTACAAGAATTGAACCCGCGGCCTGCGGAACTTCAGCTTTTGCGCAATGCATTTAATGACACAAGCAGTTAAAGATCTCCCTCTAGAGTAGGCTACATAATGCAAAAAGGCAGTTAAGACATGTTCAGTATCAAAAGATTAGTTCGAGATTTGAGGGATATTTATGGCACTAAATCTAGAAAACGCTGATAACGAGCTACGTAAAATCGATATTTCTATACTCGCAAGGCAGTTATAAAGACATTCTAAACAAAATTTTCAACCGAATTTACTTTAACACTGACTTATTAGCAACTGATACAAAAATGTTATACACCTTGCAACTGCGTTACGGTTATTTGTGCACCATACATTGCCTATCCCAATTTGCTTAAATATAACCTCTCTACATTCTCTGAAATTATTTCGGTGTAGTTCATTAACACCCTGTATACGACACAGGATTACTTTGAAGGATGTGAAAGTATGCTGGTGCTAGACTAAATGGCTGCAATTGAATCTTCACAATCCTCGTGGTAAGTGTTTAAAATACAAACTTGCCAATAACATATTCTTTTAGAACTAATATTGCTAGTTTATATTTATTCATTTGCAATTTGTTTAACAGCATACCGCGAAAAATAAACGCGTTAACACAGAAGAGCTGGTTGTATTGAATGGTTCCTTAAGATCCCAATCGGGCTGGTTTCCAGAAACTCTTGGATTGTATATTCATTTCATTAACACAACCAGAAACTCAAGCTGTGCATTTAGATATGAATTACTCCACAACGATTCTGCTTTCTGAATATGTTTTAAAATTGAATAAGTTCTCTCCGTCTGCTAGGACTAAAACGCATACATATCTGTATCATACATATTTGGAAACTAGCAACCGCATATGATATTCAGGGCACGTTGTTGTAGCAGCGTCGCCGGGTACACTCAGCGAAATCAATAGACAAGATGTTAACATGCGGCTGCGGTGCTGAAGTTCTGGCGGGTGGGGTTTCGGCTTTAATTGCTGAAATACTGAGATTTACAAATGAAAATACACATATGTGTCTTAGGTGTTAACCACTGGCAGCATTCCCTCACAGACCACAGTGGAAACAAGACTACTCACGAATCTTCATAGTAAATAAATGATAAATGGTATTATTGTTCATTACAATAGAACGCGTTTGATTTCTGGATCATTTTACAAAAAAAAATAATAGAAATAACTCCTGAAATGGCCAGTGACTTGTTGCAGATGAGGTGGTTAGGCCTAAGAACATTTTAATGAGATAATAAACAAAACGTTTTGCCTTAGGAAACAGTAAATGGTTCATGAGCTGCATTTCTTAATAAAAAATTCAATTTTAGTAACGCCATAAAGAAAGGAGACAAGTTTCTCTACATTAAACAAACAATGCACAATAAGTTGATATTTCGAAAACTTTTACAAATACCGGAAAACGCTGAAGCACGAATCTTATAAAATAATCGTATTCATTTGGTTCGCTGTATTCATTCCACAAAACAACCGAATATTAATTCACATATGCCAAGAAACTACTTATTTTGAATATACTTTTCAACAAAGTTTAGTTTTTAAATGCAGCTCTTCACAAATAAGCATAACTGTGTTTTGTTTCTATAAGAAATGGTAATAGGCATTAAAAACTGTGCGTAAGTATTGACAGTGGATCCCTTAAAAGCCCGCTCCTTGTCGTAGACCAATAACATTTAAATCAAAAGTTTAAACTCCTAAAATATTTATAGCTGGATTACAAACCTTTAACGATATAAACTAATAAACGCACCTTAATAAACATACGTAAATTTATATTGTCTTTAGTTTTCCCGCAATTCATTGTTTTTATATGTGCAGTTAAGAATAAGTGCTGTTAATACACTCTAATGCTTCGACGATCCCTGAAGGTCCGTAGAGCACAGTGTGAAAATCGTTGATCTACTGGTCATCTCTATAATGGACTACGCCGCGAAATATGGAAAACCTGAACATTTTATGCTTATTTCTTGAAAAACAGCCTATTCCTGGAGGGGAGAGCTTCTGTAACTTTTTGTAAAATACTGTGAAATTAGGACTAACACAAGTTTTATAATCCTAATATTTGAATCATAAGTACAGATGCAATATGCAGGCGCTATAAAAAAGTATTAAAAGGTAGGCGAAAAGGCAGTAAAAATGCTTGAAGTAAATAAGCAATTATATAGGAACTTAAATTAAAAACCGGCTTCTAAGAGGCACTTATGAGTATTTTGCTTTAACTATTATTTTGAAATTAATATGTCATGTCGTTACTAACTAAAACATTTCTCTAAATGAATCATTGCAAAGACCGTTTTTATATATTGAAAATGTTCTCTCAACCTGACATGTGAATGAAGCATATTTAAAATAAACAACTGGAAAAAGGCTCTAGTCCCTGCATTCCTGTAAGTCTCCTTTTTTCTTCCCCTGCAGCAGCCCCAGCCTTTCCAAGAAATTCCTAGGGACAATCTGTTTCTGTAACCGTACATACCCATATTGTTTACTGTTGCTGTTAAAGCTACTCATCATTTTCCAACGTTTTGCAGCTTGTTCATAGGAGTATTTGCAGTTCATAATTCTGTATTTATTTTATTCATTCATTTATTTAGTTTTCATTTTCTGACGAAGGTTAAAGAAATTTTGGTTCGATTTTGTGTGATGTGGCAACGTCACTTAAATGCCTCGCTTTATTTTTATATATGTACCATATTTAACCTGAATGTGGGGAAAAAAAAAAAGAAAAAGAAAAAGAAAAAATCCGCGAATCTTGAAAGCATATCTTAACTAACGGTAATTGGAGTTATACACCTCCCACAAACAATTGATATTGAAATACCTGCATATAAGTGAAGGAAAATATTACATTTCAACTTAACTTTTGCAGCAATATTGACCCGGCTGTTTATTATAAAATTAGGATTATTTTTGTTATCTGTCACCCATTTTCTGAGTTCGTCCTAGTGGTGCAGTGGCTCGTAAACCCAAGATCGCGGGTTCCATCCCAGCCAGGACCAGTATGGCTTTCTTCGGGAGGGAAGTAAAGCAGCGGGTCCTGTGTCGTACATTCACAGCACGATAAAGAACCTCAAGTCTGGGGGAGAGGGAGCGGCTTACGAGCAAAATTTATCTGCCGTTTCACGCCCTGATTTGAATGGGACGCTGACGACCTGAGATGTTAAAGAGCGTCCGTAAATAAACCAAATCAACAACAAAAACCCATTTTCTGAGCAATGCTCTCACAGCATTTGCGTTGTTTTAAATTCCATGAATTAAAGTCAGTCACAAAGTTCGTTACAAATAGCACAATAATGTCTGCAAGAGAACAGTGATCTGAAACTGCTACCAAATATGGCGCAGTTTCTGGTTTAATGTTAAATCTATGTGATTTTCATTACCATAGAGGCGAATCAAACATCACAATAGTTACGCTTCTTAAAATATATATGTCAAACCGTAAGGTTCTATTATGGATATTTTGTTAGAGAGCCTATAACTTTGTGTAGAGGAATAAAAGAGGCAAAAACTGCAATGTCGCAGCTGTAATCTTAACTAAAAGGTACACGGGTCTTTACAGTGTAGCACTGCAACCTACATATAAAAATCACATCAAAATCTTCCTTGCTAAACATACATTTAAGTCAATAGAGGTCATACAGAAGATACACGAGGATCTCGAAGAAGCCGCTTCCACGAAGGAATCACTAACCTGGAACAAGCGCGTTGAAACTCAAGGGGACTATGTCGAAAAATAAAGAACGTCGTAATACTAAGCTTGTTTCCTTTAATGTCAAACCATCCTCGAAAAGTCACACCTGGTCTAAAGACTCTAAGGGATTTTACATCACTTGTTAATAACAATGACTAAGATGTTTGTGGTTTTATAGTACAATTGTTTTAAATAAAGTCAGTATTTGAGTACAGATAATATATAGCTTACTTTTCATTTTCACAACTTTTGTATAATGTCAGGGAGGAGGGGGGAGATCATGTCCAGCGACACACACGCGCGCGCGCGTGCTGCGTTAGCGGTGTTTTTGGTTACATTGTAATCTATAGAAATAGAAATTACCAGAAAAATGTGGACATATTTTAAGTTTTTTAATTTTTCTTACGTACCCAGTTGCACGCAAGCCGCGCGCGGCCAAGGTCGTCCCAGTCGCCGGCTCCATCGATGGTCATATTCCCCTAGCTTGTTAATCCCACAACTTTGATCGATAAAGTTTTATTTCATAATGAGGCTAACTCGTGTTATAGAATTTTTTTGAAGTGGTGTCGATTTACACTTCTGCAGTCATATGTTTCTGAACTCTTTTAGGGAAATTTGCATTCAGTCCCAAAAGCTCTCCTTCCACTGTTTTCTCAATTTCTGTCCTGTTAAAATTTACGTTTCTAAACTTAAAGCGTTGCTGGTGTATATTTTTACCTCTCTGTTCTAGTAATGACATTTAAATACAATACACTAAGATTTACATCATAAACATACTTGTTATTAATTAATGCTGGCGCACCAATAGCCTGTAAGAGCTCTTAAGCGCATACTACGCCTGTTTGCCACCAACACACGAACTACTATGACAGGCGAATGGCATTACCTTGGTTCTGCTCGCGCTGTGCCCGCCTGACCAAAGACAGCTCTCTGCATATTAAATGCATTCAAAATGCTTTAAGACTAAGTAGACATTGCAAGCTGAAAAGTATTAAAGATAAAAGGGGAACAAAAATAGAAATAAAGAGAAAGGAGAGTAGGAAATAGCTAGGGAGGGAAGGTCGAAAGATGAGGAAACAAGGCCAAGGGACGTTAAAATGATAGTATATAATATATGCAGATATAAGCACAAATTTATTTCAAAATAAACGACACTGCAGGCAAGCTCCGTGCGAAGAAACTGGGTGAAGGTTCTCTCAGCATTGCAAGTAAACTGGCCCTAAGGCATGCGACCATCGACGTCTGCCCTAGATCAGTCTGTAGTTGTTTTGTTCCGATATCGGAAGGACACGATGAATCTAATAGTATTTTTTTCCCCCTTTTCTTTTCTTGTCTAAAAATGTAGCGGGAAATTGGATCGGGTCAATGCTTCTGGTCATTAGGGCACGGAGCGATTCCGCTATTTCCTGCACAGCATCAGTCTCCCCTTATGGTGCTGTCTTTCGCCTGGCGTGGATTTTCACCTCAATAATTGGCACGGCCAAGACAGTTGCCCGGGCAGGAAATGCGATCAAACCGAGCATCGACATTGAAACGCTGAAGCATATTAATTGAAGTTGCAATACTCTCCACCGTAGTCAATCCAATTAAGAGCAAACGTTCTAGTTAGAACACAGAGCCTACTGATAAACTTATCTAAGAACAGGCGTGAAGACCCACTAGCTAATTCGAATAACAATCGGCGCGCATGTAGAATACAAGCGTTCAGTTCTTGCATATAAACAAACAAAAATAAAACTTTCAAAAGCTTAGATTAAATAATTTAGCGTAACAGTAATATTATTTTGTAAACTATTCAATTATGTAATTTCATTTAAAAAAACAAACTTGTATTTCCATGCATTTTGTATTAATTTCTCTAAAATGTAGTGCGATATGGCGTAAAGGTGTTTATTATTGCTAAGAATCCACACTTCATATTAATAAATGTGAACGAACTAACACAATTTTGGAAAGAAATAATCAGACTTGAAAAATTCCGTTTACGCTAGCATTCGAAGCACGGATCTTCAGCCTTCAGTGCTGACGTGCTCACTACTGAGCTAACGTGTGTCCTCCAAGGGAATCGGAACCACAAACCTCTCTCATCTAATTCTTATGTGCTACACATGGCTAGTGTGAAAGTATATGATGTAGATAATATTCGTATAACAAGAACCAGAGGCACAAATACATAAGCTTAAATACTGACAAAAACATCGCTATATTTCGAACCGCATGCGTTCTTCTTCAAAGGCAGAAGACGTATAACAACGAAGGAATAAAAAAGTAACAATAATAACAAAGTAGAAAAGAGAAGAATGTAAGACGTTTCGAGTGTTACCTGGTAATTCTCCAGCGTTGTTATTGCTACTGTCTAACATGGAAGATTGAGCAGAAACTATGATTACTTCTTATATCTCAGTTATTCAGAGTATCTGAGAGTAAATTAATACTTTACTCTCACTTCAGCACTCAATCTCTGTTTGCAGTTACTGAAAGAGATTGCAGAGACGTGACAACGCTGTGTTTCTGAGCGAACTGCAATGCATTTCATTCCTCACGTGTATCGTGTCAATGTAACATTAATACGCAGCTGGTTAACTGTAATCTCAGTTCCAGGAAACTTTCATACTATGCCATTTTACAAAATTGAGAAATCCTAACAATTAAGGAAAATGAAAGAACAGTTTACTTTAGCAAAGTGAAATTCATTTTGGTTTAAACGTCCTAAACTATAAAAATGGGGGGAAGCTAAAATTTGGTATATAGAATCAAACAAACTTTTCTGATCAACAAACCAAAGAATCAGATTAAAAAAAAAATGTAAAGGGATTCACAGGAAACATACATTTACTATTTCCAAAACAGAATTCAGAAACCCCCCCCCTTTTTTGTTTGTTACCTGAACTAGTTCAACCGTAGAAAGCGCTTTCTACATAACAAACAATTTTAAATACTTTGAATTATATATTCCTGATTATCTGAAACAAGAAGATTCCATGATTCATTTTTCACCATTCCTATTAATACATCTTCAGACTCTCGTTCTATAAAGACTTGGATATTCCACAAGATGAGACAGTGTCAAAGATGACATACGTAATCACTAGAAATATAAGCTTTTCCTTCATAGCTTTTGAAGGAAATAACGCTAATAAGTTAATACTTTAGATATTAACTCATCACGAAGACCATGTTACAGCTAAAATAAAATAATTGCATAACTACATAAAATAACTTTTTTTTTTTTTTTTTTTTAAACGTTCTAATAAGATTTTTCAGTCATGTCTTAGAGAAAATTGAAATAACCATGATAATGAAACTAAAGCACCTTAAGTTTGCAGTAGTAAACATCTGCTGTAGATGCAGATGTGAAGGGTGTCTGGCTTATACTGAGTAATGTCAAATGACCACTTCAGTAACCCCTGATCTGATGAAGACAAGGTGGCGGACACAAACCTGTAGGTGTTGACGAACGGGAGATGTTCCATAGTTTAAAAAAAATTTAATTTATGTCAAGGGTACAAACTTTTATCTCTAACGTGGCTAAAAAGGATCCACACAATCTTGAGAAAATTACCTAAAAATTAAAACGTAAAATGGCCTAAAATATAAAGATATACACGCTGATGCACTGAAAATATTTTCTAATCTGCCACTTCAAAATATTTTACAATGAGATGAAAACTTCAACCTTAAAACCACTAACGGTATTTGAAGTAGTAGCTTTAGCACACCTTAACCGTGCAAAGACACACTAAACGTGAGAAACTAATACACAGCCAGAAAAACGTGCAAGACAACGCTTGAAATTACGTATTGGGATTTATCTGCATAACTATTGTGTATAGTTAACTTTTTACTTACCGTCCCAGGTGCTGTTTGGTGGTGTTTGTTGCCTACAACAATATTACATTGCTTTAAAAAGAAAACGATGCCGCGTAACTGAAAAATAGAATGTTACCCTACTGTGCTACTTCTCTCAAGTCCCACTCTATCACACTAACATATTTTACTTTAAACATCTTTAATCACCTGTGAATTAAGATATGTTGAAAATACCTCCACCCCAATCAGCGGCATTTCAACTTGGAAGTTCCGTAAAAACACGGTAGATCAGAAAATGTTTCTTGTTACTGAGAGTTTCTGTCTCTCGTAACTTTTGAGCAAGTCTGCGAACAGTTTCCTACCTGCAACACGATTATCAAGACATTTTCTTGCTAATCCTTACCACTTCTCTGCAAGAATGTGTTTTCACATATGTATTGTACATAGAAACCTGTATATCACAACTATATTTATGTAGTGGCATAATTAACGAAGTACAATTAGCACATCACATAATGAAAAGGTTGAGTGAAGCAAACATACAACCACTAATTAGTAAAGCCTACCTCAAACTAACAAGCTACTGCCTGCATATGCACTATACGACCTTGACAATTTGATTCGCCCAGTATGCAGCCGCGTTCTGCCGGCTCGTAACTCATTGTAGTAGTTGGCATTGCACAAAATTAGCACTTAGGTTTATTAGCACTTTTAGTAAAAGTTGTACACTTCTTATTATATGTTGTAAATATAAATTAAGAAAGTCGTTCCTATAGAAGCAATAGCAGAAACGCTAAATTTATAAGCTGCTTGCGCGAAAAGAATGGTCAGGATGGGGATTTAGCAAGGGATTCAACATATTACGCAGCAGTACTGTGTGCTTATTTTTGGACAACAGCCAGGAACGACAGTCCAAAGTGCAGAGTGCATTCTCTTGGTGCGGAGGTAGGCTTGCAACTCATTTGGTGAGGAATGCCAAGAAATTAGAGCGTAAAGTGAAGCGTCTTTAGAAAAGGCGTCGTTTCCTCTGGCGACGCCACCTGAGCTTGACGTTTTCACGCTGTATGGAGCATTTTGATGACGGGGAAAATAAAGAAACCGCTCTGCACGAGATAATTTTCCGCTCAAATGAATGACACATAGCGGGTCTTGCATTGCGTGCCCGGGCTGATGTCATCGCTTGAGTGTTGACCGCCACGATCTTCCTAGTAATTAAATAATCTCCACGGACTATGTGCTGAGAGATAATCACAATCCGTTGTTGGCAATAAAGTATCTACTTAATCATGAGAACAAAACATACAGGCAAAATAGCGGCCCACTGTGACTCTCGGGGCTTGCATTTAAATCCACTCCGCCTTCGCAATATTTTAGTCACATTCAAAACAATCTCTTTAATGTTTACATGTATGCTGAGTTGATGCGTACATGTTTCGTATATTTCCGTCTGTTTTCGTGTGAATTGTCAACTTAAGAGGTGTAACGCTAGTTCTTCATGCAGTATCTTTTCTTGACGGATGTATTATCACAGTTAATTTTATCTATAAACTCACGAACGTAATGAGTGAATTTATCTGGAAAGCTCAGACCCTCGAGTGATATTTATTAGGACTATTTCACGAATAAAATAAGAATTTAAATATAATTCCTCTAAACTTTACTTACAAATTTGTAATTATTGTATATTTTTACTTAACCTTTTCAAGCAATCTTGTGACAGAAGAATGTCGATTGTCAGTAATGCCAATAGAGAAGAACAAAATGGATTTAGGAGTACTTCATGAATGGAATAAGAATAAAAGTGATAAATATCTTTGAAATTCGCGCATAGAAAACACTTAAGTCGACTATTACAATCACTATCGGTCGATTTTCTCATACCAAGGTGTGGAGGTATAGAGCGGAGGACGATCAACCGGAAAGATCTTGCGACTGTGTTTTGGGATTCCAAAGGCTAATTGATTTCCTTCACCAACGAAGGACTGTGAATGCGGCATATTACTGCAAACTAATGGACAATTGAGAGCTTCCTATCGCAACAATAGACGCCGGCAGCCCATACGTTATGTTCTGCTTTTGTATGACAACGCGAAGCTACATACAGCACCAATAAGGCAGGATCAATTAAGGAAAATTCATTGGGCACCCCTAGAGCACCCTGCTTACACAACCGATTAACGCCTTGTGATTACCACATGTTTGGGCCACTGAAGGAAGCAATGGAAAGGAAAAAAGTCAGGACGATGCACAGATTGAGCACCTTGTGCGCAATTGCCTGTTGATGCACTCATCAACTTTCTTCATGTGGGAATAAACAAACTGCCGTCCGGTGAACAAAATGCATTTCTGTTGAAGGATCTATACAGAAAAGTAATATAACTTGTTTTGTAATGGTGTATGGTAAGAATCCGGTTTATATTTGATTGAACCTTATATAAATCACACATTTCTTACGTCTATGCAGTCTTTCTCTTATTTATATAAAAATGCTACTATAATCACAGCACTTTTGCATGTCGTTAGTCAACGATGCGCATTTGTTCACTTCCCGCCAGTGTCACGTTTATTTTAACACTCACTCTCAGTAACATTCACTCTCCTTAATTAACGCCTGTACCATTAGTATCCACATTCGCGCTGTGTGCACGAGCCGAGGTTATTAAATTACCCGTTAAGAGCGACAAATTTGTGTCAACACACCACCATAATCTTTTTCAAATTATTTCATCAAGGTCTCGGAAGTCTACGAGTAACCAGAGAACGTTATTGCAATGCAGCCTGAATCATATTTAACAATAAACATGTATGTGTAGGCAAACTAAGATGAGTTAAGATTCGCGCACCTTTCAAAGTGTCTTACCCGTAAGGACTTTTCGTTGCTAGTGCTAAGGTGTGTAGTGAGCAAGGGGTTGAACAATTAATTGTGCCGGCGTGTCATGTATGTCAATGTTCAGGAAAAGTTTTCGTATTGTAAAGTACCTGTAGAAATAAAATGAAATTGTTCCTTTTCTGATGTGTTTCAGTATCTTAATAATAAATAAACTGCAAACAACTGGACAACGTTCTTTGGTATATAATTTATTCTTCGCAATGTTTATATTTTGAAAGACATACATTTAGATCACTGTTAAATATATCGTCTTTCGAGATAACTTGTAATGATGACGCCTAAAGCACAGGCAATAATCAATTTTTGTATGAACGTTACTTATAAAGCAAGTTAAACGAAGTGGCTCTTAAGTTTTAATAACATTAAATCTTATATAAGGTATTTATTAATATCATTATTCAATTAAGAAGAATATTCCTAATTAATAAAAATAAAAAGGTGTCAACCATTCATATGGGTCATCAGTAAACAATCCTATATCGTGAATCCACAGTCATTCCAAAAATTCAGATCTAAAGCACGTTGTATATAATTACACCAGAACTCTCGGTTTTTCTGTGCTAATACTTCCTTGAGGAATGTTTTGCATCTGACAGAAAATATCTTAATGCATACTTCTTGTGATCTTCTGGATCAGAAGTGACTCCAGTGTTTAATGTCTGTTAAATATCTGAATATTGTTTCTATAAGACACACTTTGTATGCAAACACTTTACTTCACTTGTGCATTTCTAAGATCTACCATTTTGTCTCAATTTACACGTGTTCTACATCCATTTATTTTCAGTAAAAGCATCACATTAGTAAATTACAAATATCTGTTGAAGTTTGTTGCGTTGATTGAATTTCCCGTTCAAGTTTGTCGTGTTCACTAAATTAATCATTTGTGGTGTTCAAGAGATGGATATTTTTTTTTTTTCCTTTGTAAAATAAATGAAAAAGGAAATTTGTTACCAGCTGATTAAGAAGTTAGCACTAGTTTGATGTGAGGATTTATCAGTTTACACAAATGTCTCTTTATGGCTTTTCTTTTCTATGATAAGTATGCTTTTCCATAGCAATTTATGTTTGACTTTTTCCATAATAGTGAGCGGGAGGATAATCCATAATAGTTAGCACCGCTATAAATAATAATGCTATTATTGCAACGTTATATATTTACAACTAGATTTACATTGTAGGATAGTGCCATGAATGAAAATTCTTTCGTCACCATGTATTATGTATATGGAACAGATTACAGTGTTTTTCTGCGTATAATATATTTCAGGCTTACTATATATTGGGCATCTCATTAAAAGAAATGTAACCCCTCCATTATAGGTTAAAACGGTTTGATTTCAGCTTTCTTCTGCTTGGTTTCAGTAGGGTGCATACGAGGGGTTTCCCATGTGACACTTATGCGCATGTGCACTTTTGCCTGTACTACCGGAGGGCCTTAAGAGAAAACTGATCATTACAGTAATTTTAGGCTCTACAGGTGCTTCATCACTAAAAAGTTCAATTCCTCGTCTCGTTCAATGGAGAACACAGATGAGCATGGTGTACGAAAGCTGAAGCGAAAGCTTTCATCTTTAATAAAATGGCTAAATAGAAATAGTGCGAGTTGACGCTTATAAAGATAATTCCATAACTTCCAACAAAGAGGCGCTATTGCTTTGTTTCGCTATAATCAGTTTAGTTTAACAAGTTGAAGTTATGCTTTGACAATTCAACCTTAACAGAATATTTTAGACACACGGTTTGGAACTAATCATCACATATTTCAAGATTCCACCTCTAACTTCCAAGAAATTAGAAAATAAATTTACACAGTAAAACCATTGAATTCCCTGCCCTTGTAAGGCATACATTTGTTTCTCTTATTGCATATATCCCCTGATAATGACCATTCATGTTATTCCCATATGACCACCCTATATATATATATATGTATGTATATATATACATATATTCTCCATTATTGAAAAATATATTAAATGAGATAAAATCGACCTCTTTGTCCAAAACCGGCACAGGTGGCCGAGATCGTTAAGGCGCGGACTCGTGAGCGAGAGGTCTGGGTTCGAATCCCTCTAGGGCCGTCCTCCCTGACTGAGGTTTTTTCCAGGTTTTCCTCAGTCCTCATAAATGGCAAATAACGGGGAGGTATCCAAAACTTAGGCCTGGAACGTTTCCTTCCTTAAAAATAAATCCTTTCCCAATATATGATTTCATCTCATGTATCATCAGTGTTCACCGCCTGTGGTACCTCTGTAATAAAAATGGGGTTAAACACCATTCATTAATTTGTCTTTGTCCAAACATTTCTGGTATCGCTGATACCAAGTTTTTCAGTATTTGATCTATCTGTTTGTGCAATCACCTGTTGTTCACTTTGCATTCCATTTCATCCTCGTTTTAAATCGCTGCCAGCTATGTGCTCTTAAAGAGTTGGAGGTTAAGGTAGAAATCACTGGAGGCAAGAACGGATGAATATGAGAAACGGCAAAAAAATTTCTAATTTGAACTTTCTATGCACAGTTAGCACAATTTTGTAAGTCAATAGTTCAGAGATTTGCGCTTGATTTCAGCTCGATGTTGGGTGAAGAGAACACAGTATTTCGCCATTTATTGTGGTTTTATGAGACACTAACCCATCAACAAGAACTCTCAACAGTACATTACCTTTCCTGCGGAATGTTCTACTTTGGCTTTTGGGGGGGGGGGGAGCTCTTTCACCATGCTCTTCCAAATCTTGCATTGCCCTTTTGTCTCGGCTGATGATTAATGCACCCTGTTTTATTGGCAGTAGTAATGTTTAAAATGAGCGGGTCTTCCATTCTTTTAATGCATTTACACTTAAAAAAAAGTGTTTAGCCTGAATTTGGCTGTTGTTGCTAAAGAACATCAGCAACATTGCGAAGACTTTCAATAGTGCAGTTGGCCTCACAATATGTTTCCGATGGATACGCGTCCAAATCAATCCTGGAGGCAGAAGCCTATACTTTTCATCAATAAAGACACGACTTGTTCAATAATATTGAGCCAAATCATTTGGATACCTGTGAAACTTCCTGCATAACAAAAGTTACCTCCCGATGGATATTCGTATGTTCCAATTCGTGTTGTCAAAAAACCTACTACGGCAGATAATTTACAATCGGACGCTGTCTATAATGGCACCTGCAAGAGTTAAGTTATTACTGCAGGCGCACGAATTCGTTATAAAGTGCTGTTCCAATTCACTGACATAACTGTTGCATTTTTTTTTTTCAGAGAAAAAAAACATTGAAACTTTTTTTTATATAACGTTCGTTTTATTGCAAAAGTTTGAAACACCCTGTACATAAGCATTGAAAACAAAAAGTGGAAAAGACCCTGTTATAAAATTAACCCAAATATTACGCCATCTAAAACAAAAGTGACATTTCTCACAGAACTGGAGACTGGAGAGCTTTCAATTTTTTTATATCTTTCCGAAAACGATAGGCACCAAACATTTTACCATTTGACCATTCATCATTAAACTCTGAAAATATTACATACATGGAACGTGCGTATCATAAAGGCGCGGTATTAAGTGAGTAACATTTCTGCGGTAACTATACCGAATATGTTATACGTCACATTATGGGTGTAGCAGGTGACAACTTGCATAACGACGCTGTAGAACTTAAAACGTCTGCAGCACAGCATATGGCTACGATAAATCTTGCAAATTATGAAAGCATTATATATTCCAATTGTCTGCAGTGAATACGCCAAGTAGGAACGCCCTGCACCTGTTCCAATGACACAAAGAAGGCCTTGTTTGGGGACTTTGGTAGGCTAAAGGCATCGGGGTTAAGATCAGAGCACGACTCCATGAAGTGTATGTTTAGATAAGATGATTTTAAATTCAGAATAGAAATATATGTCATATTGCCGGATATAAAAGTTACGTTTTATTTCAATAAGTTTCTATCGCTTCCTAAGTACTTTGCAGTATACTTTCTTAAAAGTTTACCTAAATCATACCACCTTTGGTTCCTAAATATTTTTAATGATATATTCTCATTATATCTGACATTTTAATTGTAAAAACAGCAATATTCTGCGCAACGGTCCTAAACAAGCTGTTATAGATAAAGTTAGCCTAATAGCCATTTATAAAATTATGGAACAAGGGTTAAAAGTAACGTTTTATTTTGAGAGTAATTAACATCACTTTTAACTAATGTATATCATGCATTATTTTGTGGACAGCCTTTGAAGTTTATAAATTAGTAACTATTAACTTTTTAGACGGCAGCTTATAGTAAAATTAATAATTTCAATAAGGTACTCTTATTAAAAATAGCATTTTATAACACTCAATACTATAAAATGCTTACCCGAATGCTTTAACACGAAATGTGATTATAAACTCATTTAAGCAGAAACAAATTAATTTTTCATAACGTATTACCTTTTTTTCCCCTTCAAGATTATTTGCTTGCAGGATGAAAGCCTGGAACCATATCACGCTGGAAAACAAAAGCACTGCCCATGTCCTAGTGCACACTATACCTTCGTTTTGCAATTTAATAAAATACATAAAAATATGATGTTAAAAAACAAAAAAAAATTAATTTGTAATTTTCTTGGCCAAAAAAATCACTTAGTTACTACCGTACGAAATCCCGAGATTTAAGTAATGTTTCTTTCATGCTCCTCTCGGTCAGAAATACGGCAACTTTTTCTTTGGAACAAGGAACGTTTCGAAATCATTGGAATACATATATATTTGTAAACACATTTTATATAAAATTTTAGTGCAAGATATAATCCGTTACGCGACTTAATCCACAATTAAAATGAGTTATAATCAAAATTTGCTCACAGCACATGAAAACAAAACATAAAAAAACCACAAAGACCCAAAAGTGGCATTGACTTTTCCAGTTGCGATAAATGCATCTCTTTAAGATAATTTATACGACAAATTAGGCATTTTTCCAATACCTGTCCCACACTTCCCAAACAACATTATGCTAAGTTAGCTTTCGAGTAAAACCGGTACCCTACATGAAAGGTAAGATGTAATTATTGACCGAGTATCTATAAACGTGATCCCTTTCCCGTTTTGGACTCAATACACCATGCATAAAGTAGTATCGCTTGATATAAGAATTCTTCTAACACTTGTCACGCCACTAGAAGCGAAGCAAATGCCGAGCGATATCTTTACTACCTATAACGTGCACACGTTTATTTCGGAGATAATGCGGGAACAAATTTTATAATTTTGACGTTAGTTGGAAAGGGTTTTATGGCTCCCTTTAATATGAAGTGAAATAGGCTTCATAAAACATGCGAAGGAAAACCCTTCCAACGTTAAGAGTTAGAAACAGATATTAAGTTCTTAAGCTCATCTTAAAGTGCAAGCAGCTATTTTTAGCAGAGATAAAGTGGTAATTACCACTTTCAAAAAATATCCTAACGGAGTTACTCCATGAGAAAAGTTAAGGAAAAGGAAGCAAAAACAAGACCAAGATTTGTGTAGCCGGGGAACAAATGAGTCATATATTTAGGTACTGAATCATTATACTATATACTCTAATGGGTGATCAGATCTATTCGAACTTTACCGCCAAACAGCGTGAAACGATGACGTAATTTCCAGTCTGCGCATCTTCCCTTGAAGGGTATCGGCGCTGAGAGTACGACACTCTTCAACCTAGTAAGTTTTTAAAGAACTAACAAGACCGCATATTGTAAACAAACTAACGTATAATTTCGACTGTCTTTCCTTCTCCGAGGTGCACTCCCGCCCTCATCATAAAATTTAAAACTAAACCAAATGATTCTATTAACAGAAACTAGCTACAGTATAGATTTTAAAAAATTTAGCTGTTTTGCTGTATTTGAAGAAACGTCCACATGAGAATTCCGACGAAATAAATATTACGGCATTAACGATCAAAATATACCAATATGTGTAAGCACTGCGTCGGCATTCGTGGCCTAAAAGAAAGGTTTTGCAGATCGGGGATTGGTAGGTGTACAAATTAAATGACCACCAATCCTCTTTTCTTCTTTCGTTTCTCCCTAAGGGAACACAAATTACTGGTGTAAGGTGATCGCATAAGCAACATCAGAAAGTAACCGGAGGTCTCTAAATCCATGGTATTCATCTGGGACAACGACAGGCGCTATGACAATTTTGAAAACAACAGGTGTTCACATAAGTGAAATTCTAAATATGTGAAATAAAATTTTCATTTTCAAAGTATTTAAAATTTATGGTACTGATGGAAAACAATTTTACAAATATCACTGTTATGTTATATTTTAAAAGTTATGACCCTAGTTGCATTTTTTTAATTACGCAACTAAAAAATCCTTACAACCAAAATTGTTTTTATCCCATATATTATCAGCAAGATCACAATAATAGTACTTATTTCAATTACCACGAGTTTTTTATGTTTCTATGCTAGTTAGGTTTCCAAAACATTTTAAAATTACTTTTTTCATTTAATACATATCAAATATTGAAATTAACTAAGTAAAACAAAAGTACTTAAAAACTATTACAGTAAAACTTATCACTATACATCTGTGTACTAGTGAACCAATTTCATTAGTCTGAAAAGGAGCACTTTGTATGAGAAAAATGAGTAAGAGCGAGAAAATAACCTGTAAATAATGTAAGAATTAATAACTTAATTTGAACGCGTTGCATTGTGTTTAGTTTAGTACCGTAAGAATTCGTCCAAGTCTTAAAATCCATCATATACAACACTTGCATTATAAAGACATTTTAGATTGCCTAATATAAAGCCATTCATTTTCTGGACTGTATAACACACCTAAATAGCTTACTTGCTAATAAATCTTTTGCAGGTAGGATAGAGGAACTAAAAGCAAGTAAAATGCTGATGTTAACATAAGGTCTATTTAATTTACTTATGAAGTTGCCTACTTTTGATGTTTCATCTTTTTTACCTATTAAGCCATGGCCAAAATTAGTCATGATTCGAATTAATGTTTTAAAATGTCTTATCTCAAAAGTCGATTCCTTTGTGACATTAGAATTAATTACGAAATGGCTGACATGCTTCGGAAGCAACATGTTTTCTTACCAACGTTTACACAAGAAATTTCGGGGGTTGGGACTTCTGTGGTACACTTAAAAAAGTGCGCTGAATTTTAGCGGCAGAACTGCTGATCTAGTGGTCCTTAATTGAAAAAGCAGCCAGCAACTACGAACGGAGACAGCGTAATACCATGGAAAATTCTGCGAGATCAAGAACGTCATAAAGCTCATTACGTTCTTGAAAGCGTTATTATGCATTACTAGCATTATCTCTTTGTTATGTTGTTCTGAGTTCAAGCTGGTGTTGCAAATTGGCAGACAAAACCCTTGTGCACCTTTGGAAGCATGGCACCCACGATATTTTAGCATTACTTTTTGGGTACTAATGCACTGTGTTTGCATTTATTTTTACCTTGAAGCCTGGCAGGAGATCTAACTGCAAGGATATTGTCCAGACATTTGAAAATATTTGCACTTAATGGTGTTTGCTGTAAGTGGTACATACACGATGGAGCACCACAGCATTTCTGTTTATTAATAGAAAATTTATATGGGATTCCAAAACAAATAGATAGGCCGTAAAGGACCAGTGGCCTGATCTGGTAGTTCCGTTCACCTTAAATCATTGCATTCTTGTTTATGGGGACGTTTAAAGCCTATCGTGTATTCACAGCCTATTGACGGTTGAACAAGGGTGTCAGAAGATAGTCAGGCAGCAAGAATAGTGATAGCATACGGTCCTCACAATCCTTATGTTCCAGCTCAAAGTGTTTATTTTGAGCTCTACCTTCGAAGATAAACGTAGCATTTATAAAACAAAAAACTCAGCAGTAAATTAAATATGCCTTAAAGAAACGTTTTTATTTTCTAAATAGCTTTATATTATTAATCATGTAAATGTTAAACGTTTGTTTGGTTTTAGAATTACAAACAGCTTTTGCATCCCTGTACGTTAAGTCCTATTTATAAAGAATACATGTATATTCTTTAAATTTTTGATTACGTTAACGTTGCACTAACAACAAAAAACACAGGTTCGAACGAACCAAACAGCACCAAAATTCAATTATAGTCATTCATTTACCTCTGAACTGTAGGTGATTAACACTTTAAGAAAAACGAATATCACCAAAGAATTCAGAGCAAAGTAAATGTCCTTAAAAGAATTTAAGTATAATTTCATTTGTATCATCCGAAGGGTTAAAGCCAGGTGGAAGTAAATGGCTGTTGCATTTTTTGTTCAAACTCCGTTTTTCCGACCAGCTACCACGGACCACTTCACAAATTCACCGCAAAACCCTGCTCACTAAACCTAGAGGTAAAGGAACTATAAACATGGACTACAGACTCGGGTCTTTACAGCGATAAAAACTCATTAGTTATAGACTTGTACATTGATATATCATGATTATGTCAGGTCTGTTAATCAAACAATTTGAACGAACATAGTTAATATTATCAAAAATTAAGTATCAAATGATGCCTAGCTTGTCGATCCTGTACTTAGAACGTTAGCGTTACAGTACTAAGAAAAGTGTCAAAACAGCTGAACTCTATCTTGCGCAGTTATCGTCCCCGGTTGGAGTGCTGACGCGGAGCAAAAGTTTTGAGTTCATGGTCATGCAACAGCACAACACAAGCGACTTCAGAGAATGTTTAATTCATTTTACTCCCCACGTCTTGCTTTCGTTTACGTCAGTTCGACTTACCATGTTGAAGGTCGCTTCAATAAGTATGACAAAAGACAAGAGCAAATTTATCGACTGCGCATTCTGGTTTCATTATTATCGATCTCTGCTAAAGTTTTTAACAACATAATGTCCTAATGATCTCGCGGTTTAATGCTCAAAATTAACAAAACATCTCTCGCTAACTCATTAGCATGGAAAGGAAGGAAACCGGTGATATAGTTTCAGAGTTTGCTTAATTATAATATATTCTCCAACTTCTATACAAATTTGTTCGCTTTGTTTGTGTCTCTGAAACCACTGCAGTCTTTCAGACCTAGACACAAAAATTGGACTTAATGAGGAGAAATTTGTGACGTTTAATCTTTCACGGATTCCTTTAATGTTTCGCTGTTGAGGTAATAGCAACAAATTACTATGCTTTGATTTTCCTCTTTCTAAACTTCTTAATCTACCTGAGATGTACAATTTTTTTTTTTAACTGAATTATCCGATAATTTTTTTTGAAACGGAATGTGACTGGGAAAGTATGCAACCAAGTGAACCCATAATCTTAAGAAACAAAACCATTTTCATGTGAATTAAAAGAACGCTAGTGGCAATTTGGCTTATAATAACTCTCCCTTGACCATAACAGGCATTCGAACGTTGAAGGTTCCAGGACAGGATTAGAATGACTCGAATGTGAGGAAAGTTGTCTTAAGGAGATATTTAAGACATCTGGATAGACAGTGGATGTCTTCTGGCTGCTTCTACGAGGGATGAAAGGTTTTAATTTTCAAAGGTGTCTTTTAAAGATGTGCTCTTTAGCAGCGATTCATTAGTGATTCTTCTGTGCATGCACAAATCTTTGTTAAAGAAAAATCTTAGGTTAATTATTTTAGACATACATTTGAGGAGGAGGGACCGAAGAACTTCATCATAATTTGCCATCTTAAGTTCCCACGTTGGCTGAATTCTGACTTCCATTCAACGAATTTCTCACAAAGTATGCTAGGCCATAATAACAAGAATTATGGGTGTCATTCTACAGATGCAACAAGATGATCTGACGACGTTGTAATGTTTACAAACGAATCACTCTCCATTTAGTGATAGGATTCATGAACATTAAGTTCCCATTTAAAGTGCAGGAAAAAATGCATACAAAACTGAACACGAAACAACCTGTTCAGCATGATGGAACGCCATCTCATTATTTCGTGGACCTAAGAAATATTATTGGCATTCTTCCAGAAAGGTGAATCTGGCATTCCTCAAAATATTATACACTTATTTTGTATTAAGGGGCTCCGGAAAGGGTAAAAAATGAATATTTTAATATCAATTTTTAAGGTGTAAAAATCTATGGAATCTCTTTATTTAATGAAGTGTAGTTTTGCAATTTTCTAACTGAAATGTGTGTTAAAATGATAAAGTATATTTTGTACAGGCGTGCCTCGATTAGAAACTACTGACAAATGTCCCTTCTCTCCAAACTTCGTGCTCAAGAGGTACATTTTGATGATTTATGCAACTTTATGATGTGCCAAACCTCAAAAATGTGCAAGTGTTTACAAACACCCATATGTGTCTATTTATTCTCGTTAGGAGTTGGCAGAAGAACTTGCTGCAACCTATTGGACTAAAATGCACTGAAAGGTATTTAAAACATCGGTTGATCTGCGAAAATATACTTTTTTTACTATACAAAATGAACATTTTATAAGAATCCACCAATTTGCTCCAAATTTTCAGGACATTTATAAAAAACACTTGTGCGAAATTTAACACAGCATTTTTTCGATCAACACATTTTTATAGAATTTACGATAGAAAGTGGCAGAAAAGCGTAGTAAAAATTCATTACATTAAAAAATCTATGAGATAATAGATTTAAGAATCCCTGAAAGAATTTATTATAAAAGTTTTTTATAAATAGCCTGCAAAAATTTCACTTCCAACTCTACTTAATTCTGAGAAAACTTGCACTTTATAATAATTATTTTAACATTGGAGACAGAGAGAGCATCTTGGAACCCCGTAACTGAAGGATTGTGGGAGGAAATTGCAATTAACCTAGTTTGGTAGAGGAATTTCACTTGAATGTTTGTCATACAGAAATACTGACTGGAAGAGGGAAAAAGTTACTTCCTAGCACCTGTATTTATGCAAAAATAAATTAATATAAAGTTTAAACCATTTATAAGCTGTACATTAATAATACTACCTTAGTAAATAAATATTTAATGCTTTCGCATATAGTTTTGCTGTTTTAAATGTTAATTTTAGTTCTATACCCAAGACTTATTTGAAAAGTTTTCGGAATGGTCCACAGATTGCAGAAAAAATCCGCTATTTTCTACAAAACAGTTGTATGATAATCCTTCCCTCGGTGAAGAACCGTAGTATATATTGTTCTCTGCTACAGTAGAAAATTATGCGTGTTGAAAAAATAACAAGCGTATTACAGAGACAGGAATGCAGAAGGACATCCAAAATCTGTCTCCATGATGGAAATTCCCAAAAAAGTGCACGATATGGTACTGAAAAATCGTACTATAGATATCAGAAATTACTGACATTTTGACGGAAAAACTTTATCTGCAACAAGGATGCCCCTGATAACACCCGATCAAAAGCAAACCAGAATGCAAAACTCTGAGCTAAGTTTGGCGCATTTTCAGAGAAATCCAACTGATTATATCCGTGCTCTTACTGCATACCAGAAACAAAACAATGTAAGCGTCACGATTTTCCATTGTCAAAGAAGGCAAAATGTGTGAAGCTGGTCAGAAAGATCATTACGTAAGTTTTCTTGGAAGCTAAAGGTATCCTATTGATGAACTATCTTTCCAATAGAACATGTGTTACTGAAGCCATGCAACGCTAACTTTATGAATAAATTAAAACAAAAAATATGAAAGCAAAGACCCGGTGTGTCGCAGAGGAAAGTGATCTTGCATCGAGAAAACGCTAGCCCTCATACCTATGCCACTGTAATATCAAAAATCAAGGAAGACCATATGATTTGCTGCCACATCCATTTTATTCCCCATATTTGGCTCAATTGGACTTTCATCTCTTCCCAAAACAGAAAATTCTTTGGTGGAATGAAATTTTCATCCGATGAAGAACTTAAAAGTTGAGAGGAATTTCGTAGACCAGGAGGAATTTGACTTCCTTGACGAGCAAAAGGCTTTAGAACATCGTTGATAAAGTTCATTAGTGTTGAGAAATACGCACAATTTCATAACAGTCTGCCATTGGTTTATGCTTCATTCCGAGTACTGACCATGGCAATTTATTTTCCGTAATCTCACTCTCTCGTTCACTCGAAGTATCAAACTCTCTTGCATAGCTGGTTTCCTTGGCTTTTACTATTCCCTGCTGCATATTTAAATCTCTTGTGTCTGAAATGTGGGTTCTGTTTACAAATCCTTCATTCTTTTATCTCGCTCTTAACTGTTATCACTTTCCTTCATGAAAAAAAAAAAATCTCTTTGCGAAAAAGTGCCTGTTAAAACTTCGATACGAATATGAACAAAAATATTCCTGAGTGAAAATTTCTGGTATCTTTTAAGCATTTGTAAATTAAGTTTAAGATGTATAGGCATTTTAGGTTAAAAATAAAAATATGTATACGTATATCCCTTAATTAAATCATTTCTATAAATCTAACTGACGCAGATACATAAAATAACAGCTCTAAACCAATAAAAATTTACAGAAGTACAAGTTCGTATATTTGAAACAATGATTGGAGGAAGGTCTCTTAATAAATTTTGAATATTCTTCTACTCTTAAAAGTATTGCATGCTCAAGGAGTAAGTGCATATCTTCCTCCAAAATAGAATTACAGAAATTGCTGTCATCTTTCCAGCTTGTGGCATGCTAAACAACGCCTTTGTTTCCACTTCTTATTACACGTGTATAGTCGGATTTAGAGTCGCAGTGGTGGCAATTATGTGAAGGCACTGTACGTTATGTAGTTGGCCCGCAGAACCATAAAAATTTACAGCCGACCATCTTTATTTATTCAGCAAGGGTGGGAAAGTGGCCATATTCCAGAAAAACAATTTAAACTTTTAATCGCTAATGGAAGTTTGTAGTTTCCATGGAACTTCTGACACAAAGAGCAGTAGGTTTAAACGCGGCTACGTCCGGGTCCAGCGCGAAAACGCTAAGTAAATTTTCCTTTTAGTTTTTTGTTCTTCGACAGGGATAAGTTGAACCTTTAGCGGCTTGCTAAGAGCCTGCATGATCCAAAACACTCACTTCCATCAGAGAGGCTGGTGTTAGTGGCAGGGCAAAAAGTCTGGAAAATGAAGACAGGAATATCATAACGAAGACGAAGTTAAGCCGAATGATAGAAAAAAATAGAGAATAAAGTTATCTATAAAGCATGCCAGTGAACTTTCGTTCCTTTACAGTTTCCGTACTGACTGCGTCATGCAACAAGCGCTCTCTCGCTAAGCTATATCGCGAACAAATTGAAGGGAATTCTGCGCCTTTACCTCGTTACAGAGGTTTGTTTCACTGAGACGTGAACGATTGCAATTAATGTTTTTGTTTTGGCCCGTTAGCAGTTGTGTAACCCAAACTGCACCTAACCGATCTAAAATGATACAGCCCACTATCAACATCTCGCAATTAGATCCACCCACATGTTTCTGTGCGCGTTCTACCCTGCAGACGTTGTTCTTGTGGATGCGGTTTGTTTGACGTTTTCTCTTCATATTCTGCCTGTACTCTTCTGCACATTTCATTGGTTCCTTTGTAGGAAATTTAATAATGGTACGTTGCTTCGCACATACACCAATTATTTCTTCGCGTGCTCATGTCTGTCACTAGATGCCAAGGTTTAAATACCCTGTGATTACTTTTGTTTTTCCCCGGAGTGTTTTGCCTGTGGGCGAGCGAGTCACTCGTTAGGCGGTTGCCAACCAGCCAGGTGTCGGTGATTAGCGGGAGTTTTTTTTTATTCGTTTATTAAAGGACGCTCTTTAACCTCTCAGGTCATCAGCGTCCCATTCAATTCAGGGCGTGAAACGGCCGACAAATTTTTCTCAGAGGCCTCTTTTTTTAGGCTTCAGGTTCTTTTTCGTGCCGTAAAGGTACGACAGGGACCCACGGCTTTACTTCCCTTCCGAAAGAAGCTTGGGATTTTTGGGATTTTTACACCCGAAAAAAAATCCATCGATCCTGGCCGGGTTTGAACCCGCGATCTTGGGTTTAGAAGGAGCGGGAGAGTAAAACAATAAAACTCATTACTTACCAAATTATCAAATGGGGTGATGAAATTGCCTGCCTTCATTCTCCACATATTTTTTACATTTTTAAAGGAAATTATTCACATTCGCTGTGAATAATTTCCTGATTATTTGAAAAATCCGGACATTTTCCTGAAGAATATCAACTTTCAGTTCTTTTATGATGTGCGGGTTAGTCTTGCATACGGCAAGAGATAAGTTGGCCACAAATTGCTACTAAAATCTCTGTTTAGTGGAAACACATTGTGAATTGCTCTCAGGATTTATTTGCAGTGTGAGCAGTGGCAGAATCTTGTTGAAAAAAATGCATAATCACGTTCTCCGGCAGTTAATTCTCTGAAAAAAGGGGTTAGTATGGTATTCACAAAAGCAACAGAATCAGCTATATGCGCAAAAAAATTGGTTCTATGATTCTTTCACCACTAAGTTAATACATATGAATAGTACATAAAGACGCTGTGTCGTTGTAAACACACGAGGCATAATACACTTTATATATACTCGAATTAAGAAATGAACAATAGAACACACACCCGGGAACAGCTTCGAGGTCAGCAAGCAAGCAGGCTACTGTTCAAAAATTCTTCTACATTCCCTGAAAGAATTTGTTTTCATATATGAATCGTATATAAACATTCTTTGTTGTAACGTGTACAGTGCTGGAAAAAAATGACAAAGCGATAAAATAACTTCAGTATTGTTTGGGGCGCGCGGAAATGCACGAGGTTCACAGAGGTTGGTTCACAGGTGAACATGCATTTCAGTACAAACCAGATCCTTTTAGCCTTTTTTCCATTATTCTTTTTGTTCTTAAGAGGGACAAGATTGATCTGTAAACAGAAAAAAGAAAGACAAAAATTGACAGATGAATCAGGCCTTAATGTCATTATTTGCAAGCATTAACATATACGTATATATTCCCAGTATATACGTATTACTAATATGCAATCTATCATTTAAATTGTGGAAAAGCTAGGTTAGTTTAACGTAAGAATGCGAAGCAGAGATGAGAAATACTTTAGATGACATAGTCGACGTCAGAAAGAAAAAAATGTTTACTTTGAAATCTGAATTTCCAATGCTAACTCACTACCGCTGGACTACGTCCTGGCACATGTAAATTTTCTGATTTACATGTCTTGTTTTTAGAGCAATAAGGCACTTTGTAAACTCGGCGATGTCAATAGCGCTTGGAAATGAAGTGTTGATGTCGCTCAATCTCAATCTCAATCATTTTGTCAGCACTGTACACATAAAAACAACAGTTAAGCATACACTACAATTTTAACACTTTATAAACAAACCCTAGTTGTTCCAACGAAACTGGAGCAATTCGAAGGTCAAAACGTACGCCAAATCATATGCGAGTAATGTGCATGTTAAGTTACCGTTAGGCTAAATGGTAAGGCAGCCGAGTTAAGCGGTTAGCGGACATCGAAAGCCATGTAGTAAATTGTGTTTCAGAATACAAACAAATGGCTTTAGAAAGAGAAGCTCCGTACAAAGTGTATATTTAACATACGCATTTATACGACTCTTTGGGGATTCAAAACTTTTAAAACGATTAAACAAGCTATTTATCTCATAATTCTCTATAAAAGCAATGTACAAAGTATATGGAAAAAATTAAATAATCAAGAAATCAATACATTACAAGGGGGAAACAAGAGATAAAGCATTAATGCTATGGAATTAAACAAGGAATTCCTCTCTCCAAATCATTGGTATATAGATTTCCTGCACATCTGGTATACTAATTCAGGTACTACTTTTACTATGAACACTTTAACACTTTTTCAAAATATTAGACTTTAGGCAATTCTTGAGCTGTTTTAAAATAAAATGAAATAGACATATAATAAATATCTTTTAATAAGAACAATCTGGACTTAATGTCTCTCATTCTCAAGACCCTCCCTGTTCTTTACTGCATTCATATTTCTCTCCTTCCACGTCTTTGGTCTACCCTTCTTTCTTTCTCCCAGAAGTTTCTATCGTGGATCTATTTGGGCCACTTCGCTTCTTGCATGTTGATCAGATGCTGAAGCCATTTAACCCCATTTTTCTACTGTCTAGGATGGTTTCTTCTACTTCGATTCTGTCTCTGATATCTTCATTTGTGCGTTCTAGCCTGCAAACTTTTGCATCTTCTAGCTGTTGATGATGATGATGATGATGATGATGATGATGATGATGATAATAATAATAATAATAATAATAATAATAATAATAATAATAATAATTTTTCTGCACTATTCTTCCCCGCAATACTGAAATCAAATATAAAATCATTTTTTGCGGTAGTATATTACATTTTTTACTTCCTCTTTTCCAATCCATTTTGTATTGTTTCTCAATGTATATATGCTTTTTGCCTGATTAGCATTCCTTCTTCAACGCTATTAATAATTTGCATGATTGAAACTAGAATATGTTCCCAGTTTTAAACCTACCTAAATTGACAGCAGAATGGATGGAGATATTATTAGAGCATGGTGTGAATATTTTGGGGTCCCTAGTCTTGCTTACCAGACGTAATAAAGCACAATTTTACACCAACATGTTCGCGTGTAAGTCTTCTATTTTTCCCCACCAGGTTCGAGTCTGCGCATCATTTTTAGTGCTTCCGCGTTTATTTTTCAGAACTGCCAACCGTTATATAATTTTACCATTACCACTAATATAAAACCACTGGGTTGTCCAGTTTCTACGATTCACTTAGGTTATCCCTCAAGTGTGTATATGAACTGATTAGGAATTTATATTTTTCCAGCTATTCCTAACCCCTCCTGTTATATGCTGCATTTGTTGCTGTTTGTATAACGGTGACATCAGCACACTATGCCGCCATCTTCGCCTGATTTTAGCTACTAAAAATAGTGGCTAAAATTTTCGGGGTAATGGGTAGGTTATTAGCTTTCAACACATTCACATCTTTTAATAATGTTTTATATTCGCTCTTTCATGTTATTCTAAAAGTTCAAAAGTTTTACTTGTGGTTTGCCAACAGTGAAACTGCAATTTTCATTTAATAATGACCTATAAAATATAGTCTCCTGATGAATGAACATATAAGGCAGGCGTTGAATATCTTTACCTCAATACAAACGTATTGTGTGAAACAGGTTAACCTAGTGTGGGAGTGCTCGTTTCAAAGAAAAATTTAAATTAACTACGTTCATCAAAAATTTTACAAGGTGTCTCTAATATAAAGTCAAAAAGACAAGTAGAACTTTGTTATGAGGGACAATGAGAGCTATCCATTTATATTGTAATGTTACTGTTCATTGCCTATCGCCATCACATTTTTAATTAACTACACTCATAATGTTTAACAAGGTGGCTTTAATATTATGCTTTGTCATCAGACACAGATTTTCTATGAGAGCTACCATGTATATTGTAATGTCATTGTTTAATTTCTTATCTCGAAATGCTTGTGTCTTTGTATTTGTTCTCCATTCGAATTTTCTCAACAATGCTGAAACACAAAGGGTCAACAGTATGAGGGATGATTCAGATTATGTCGAAACGACTTCAGTAGTAACATGCTCTTTTCACAGAGATCGAGTTGTCAATTAGTAATGAGCATGTTAGCAGGACAATGTAAATGTTTTCTTTGTTATATACAGGATCAAGAACGGGAGATTTTTAATAAACTAGAAGAACGTCACAGTTAAAGTTGGCAATTCTATGAAGTGAAGATAATGTTCCATAGGCAACGTCATTTCTTTTGCTATGAGTTCAGTAGTAAATTGTGAAGCTTCATGGCGCAATTTCAGCGTCTTTTTCAACTTGGTGATTATAATCAGGACGCTGCGATGACATGGGTTGAAAGATTATAATAAATAGGTTCTATACTGAAGTGTCCAGGACCAAGAAAAAAAAAAAAAGGTTCAAATTCGAGATACTCTTCCATGCATTCTGCTGGATCCACAGCGTTCTTAAGTACTAAATTCTGCATCTTTACATTACATTCCATTCACCGCACTTCGGGCAGAATATTGCTTGTACATCTGCTACATTTGTGCAAGCTTCAATGAGTTGAAAGAGTGTGATTTCAACAAACGACTAATTTTGCTGACAATTTTACCCAAACCGTTCCACAGTGAATAACTGCTGACTGTGTTGTGTCATCGAAGGGAATAATTGGTCCATATTTTAACGAACATTGATCATGGTCGACTAGCTTCAGTAACATCAGAACAGTATGCCATTACCATTGAAAGGTTCCTCAGCAATTAACTACACAATTATCCATTGGAGCAGTCCACACGTTTTCAGCAAAACTGAATATCTATCGCCGCTTTATAAATGCTTTTTAGAAACCACATCATAATCGAATAACGGCGGTTGGAATTGGCCTGCAAGACTATCAACTCTTTCATGGTTAAAGGGCTGCGTGTATGCTATTCAAACCCTCATGTAATTATTGGACGGATTCGTGAAGAGATTGAATCAATCAACATTACGTTGTTAGGAGAGTTAACAGCGAACCTGCATTTGCGAATTCAGAAATGTTTGCACGGAAGGAGACCATTTACAGAACGGTTCTTTAAGACTCTTATAAGAACTAAATGACATATATTACTGTGTTATTTACATCTTTCATTTCCGCGCACCACCCAGAAACTTCCTCATATTTTATTAATATGCTAGTTTATTTTGAATGATGCCAAGAAAGTGTCTAAATTATTTTGTCATTTTCTGCTACCATGCAATGGACTATATAAGTCTTAGAAGGCGAAACTTCAAGCCACTCGTGAAAAAAGCATATTAACCTTACTTCGGGTTAATATAAAACGTTATTTTACTACTTCTATTACTAAATATAGATTGCAAGATTTTCACAACTAACACATACATGCTTGGCTGAACAAACACAACGAAGTGAGATTTTAATATAAAATTTGTAATAACACTACTAGTTAAAAAAAATACACAAAATTCTCATAGTTTCCATGCAACAAACTAACTAATGACTATAAAGTGTGGAATCCGCGGGATTAAGCCTGTCTGTACAGATAACATCATATATTTCCTACGTTTTGAATTAACAGTGTGATTTAAATTAATACTTGGAATTAGTGAGTCCAAGTATTAATTTCGATTTGCTCTTCCAATGCTCGCAAAGGATTTGTATAATGTTAATTTTCTTTACAGATATTAACACAAAGGGAGGAAAAAAGCAACTACACCAATTCGCTCGAAACTTAGTACTCTTCCATTCAGTAACAACTTACTGCTACCTTGCCTTTTAAACCCAATATCGCGGGTTCAAACCCGGCCAGGATCATGGATTTTTTCAGGCGAAAAATCCTAAGTGTGGCTTTCTTCGGAAGGGAAGTGCAGAAGTGGGTCCCGTGTTGATGACCTGACCTGAGATGTTAAAGAGCGTCCGTAAATATATCAAATTAAAAAAAAAAACTTACTGCTATTCAAATTACAGTATATGGAGATGCTCTTATATTGCGACCAATCGACTGATTATCCAGCTAGAGAGTGTATGCATGAGAGTATTGTAATTTTAAATGCAACACTGCTTGTATTGTTATTTCAAACTATTGTGATATATAATCAGTGACCCTCTGAAGTCATGCAAAGCTATGGCATGTTAATGTGTTTAAAATTTCACTTTTTGGACATGAAGTTACATTTCTTCTCAGAAAAGCTTTTGATCAGGAAGAACGTTTCCATCAGTAGATTTCAACTACTGAATAAATGCACCAAGTATGCTGGTTGACTGTCGTTGAACGATCAAGTGACATTCCATAGGCAAAATAAATAAGAAAAGCATCATCAATACTTTTGGTGGTAGTGGTGTGTGCATCGTTTAAAGGTACTTATTTACTTAATTCAGAGTTAACGTGTTTCACAACAAATCCGGCCAGGGTCGATTAATTTTTTCGGGCCTGAAGCGATTCCTTCGGAAGGAAAGAAAGCCGTCGGTTTCCTTTTTTGTAGATATACGGCAAGTAAAAGAACCTCAACCATGAAAGAAGAGGCCTATGAGGAACATTTATCGGCTTTTCACTCGCTGAATTGAATGGGGCGCTGATGACCTGAAATGTTAAAACAGCGTCCGTAAATAAACCAAATAAATGAACTCCGAACAAAATCCTGAAAGCACATTCCAATTTTGAATTAAAGTGTTGCTTACTTAGTTCTTGTGACAAAGAAACACTTGATTCTGTGTTGGATATCAACTGGCTATAGGAGTTCCGTTATCAGATTTGTTCATGAGAACGGAGCAATTCTGCAATGCGTGGTTATGGGAGATCAGGACAGGTGCAACTGTTGTACTGGCTATTTCTGATAAAAATTAGGTAAGCAATCACCACTAGCATTAACAATGGACTAGTGCACTGTCTTGAAAAGTCAGTGGTTTGTTCTGCGAGCTCGTAACAAAAGAACTACAGGCATCCACATTATCAATTTCCATTACAACAGCCAACAGAACGCGAACCTGACGGCTGCAAGAATAACGACAACTACGTGAGAACAGCGTCCAATGCGAATTTCATTTATACTTTACCTTTTTATTTCAGTTAACTGGGCCTTACACTCCAGTCAGCCCCTAAGGACACCAACGCATATCCCTGCTTGTTTCTTCTCCTCTAGTCGGTCCTGGTGGTGTAGTGGTAACCATACTTGCCTTCTGAACCGAAGATCGCGGGTTCAAACCCGGCCAGGACAGATAGATTTTTTCGGGCGTTAAAATTTTTAAGTATGGCTTCCTTCGGAAGGGAAGTAAAGCACCTCAAGTCCGAAAGAAGAGGCCTCTGAGCAAAATTTGTTCGCCGTTTCACGCCCTGAATTGAATGGGACGCTGATGACCTGAGATGTTAAAGAGCGTCTGTAAATAAAATAAACCATTATCTGCTTGTGTCTTTCGGCTCATGTACGAGTTTCTCAGTCTTTTTAATAGCCTTTTTCACAAAATTTTACTCATTTTTAATCTTCCCACCAATACGTAAATTTTCAAATAACTTCTTCTTCAACTTCTTTTTCTTTCTTCCCCCCCCCCATTTGTGGTAAAATAAATTTTCAAGCTATGGAATATGATAGTTCACGAACGAAAAGCTATTATTAAAAATCAATTTAAACACTGTAATATCAGGAAGCATTAAAGATCCGAATTTAAAGAGCGCAGGCAATTAAAACAATTGTTTAAGCAGCTTCAGTATCTGTAGCTTTTAAAAATAAATAGTAAGTTTTGTGGTATCTTTTAAAAGGAAAAATAAAAAAGTATAGAAATGTATTTTTAACCTTTACACACTCAAAGATGACTTAAAAGGTCTCATAACAAATTCAGTTCTGCAGTAAACAAGACTATGTACTTTTTTTTAAAATGCATAAACGCACTTTTGCAACCAAAAGTATCTTTTCTTAATTTTTAATAATTTTAAATATAAACATTTAACACGATATACTAATACATCTTTATAAACATGTCAAAGGCATAAACTCGTGTTTTGTAATACTCCTATTTATAATTTCATCGGCAAAAATGCAACCCGAAGAAGAAGAAGAAGAAGAAGAAGAAGAAGAAGAAGAAGAAAAGGCAGTTCTTTAGTTATACGTTTTAGACTTTTGTGTGCGTACGGAGATCAACCAGGGGAAACCAATAGTTCTAATTTTCTTGACCAGCTTTTTAAGCACATTAATGGTATGTAACAATAGCTATGCAATTTAAGACAAATCCATAAAATACTTCCTGAGAAAAAAAAAAGATTTGTGATTTTTATGCGACCTCTAATAAAATGCTACTTAAAAAAACTGCATATTTATGTTCCAAACTTATAATAGAAACTATTTGAATAAAGTATTGTTTTAGGAAAAAGCTCTGACTCTTCCTTTGTGGTATTTTGTTACAATTTAAAACATAAATAAAATATTTCATGAGGAAATATATTTTTGCTTTTATCTAAATATTCTCTAGCTCATACTTTTATTTATCGATGTCTCGAGAGCCTCTTTAAAATTTCAAGTTAATTCGTGAAATTTAGAACCTCCATATGCGCCAGCAAAAATGATTTTCAGAAATTACTTTTAATATTTAATAGATTAATTATCTTTGTCCCTGCGCAGGGCCACATAAATAGTCTCGTTACAAGCCTTTTAAAAGAAAATAAGACAGTATAGCTTCGGTGTATGAATCTTTAAAACATAACAAACTAAAACACCTAGGCGTCGGTCGGTCCTCGTAACAGCAAAAAGACAAGTGCTAACTGTTGAAGAGCAGTCGCTATTAAAAGTGGCAGATCCTTTGCAGTCATTTATGTGACCATAAGCACAAATTCTAATGGTTCAAAGAGACCGTACAAAAATGTAAATTAGAAGTATTTGAAGCTAATATATGTACATCAGAGGATGAAGAAATTTAAAAACTGGGATACTATAAAGTGGAAGTCTTGCAGTTCTCTGGGGTTATAAGTCGGTCCTGTGGCGTAGTGGTTACCATATTTGCCTCCTAAACCCCAGATCACGGGTTCAAACCCGGCCAATGGATTTTTGGGCGTAAAAAGCCTTAGTATGACTTCGGAAGGGAAGTAAAGCCGTGGGTTCCGTGTCGTACATTTACAGCACGAAAAAGAACCTCAAGCCTGAAAGAAGAGGCCTCTGAGCAAAATTTGTAGGCCGTTCCATGCCCTGAGTTGAATGGGACGCTGATGATCTGAGATGTTGAAGAGCGTCCATAAATAAACCAATAAAAAAAAGTCTTAAGTTATAAGAGAGAATTTAAACATTACCCCGAACAAAGAGATCACCAACGACTCTCTTAAGCGTCAACTGCAGCAGTCAGTTGCATGTACATGTCGGATTATTGTATACCTATGCATGACAATGCCCGACCTCATAACAAACTTATCTGCCATTTTCGCCAGTTTGCCTAACAGCGATAACGTCTTTACAGCTCTTCGTATGCGCACCAAAAGGTGACGACTCAAACCAATGTTTTCAAATGCCCAGCAACATTTTGGCGTCTCTTTTAAGGGCTTTCTCTAGGTATAAACTGCTGGTGTTTTAATAATAAAAACTATTAACAGTACACAACAAAATGTCCATAAAATTATCCGAATTAGTTACTGCCAAGAATGAGCTTTATCTTGATGCGTACAAGTGCTACATAAACCAAAATGAATTGTACACACGAGAAAAATCACCCAAAAACATTTATATCAAAGATGAGTCAAATCTCCAGTGACAGAGTGAGAAGAGAGTGAGAAGAAGAAAACAGTTCACAGAAAGCATTAGATATCATAAATGAAAGCAGCCAAATATAACAAAATGGTACAAGCGGCACAACGTTAGGGACTGGAAATCCCGGGTTCAAATCCTTTGAAGCCAGCAATCTTGACCTCTTCTCCCCTTCATTTCTTTTTTTCTTTCTCTCCCGTAGTTTCCCTGGCCGCTTAAGCGATCGCTCCTCCATTGCATATCATCAATCCGTTGCTTCTGTCACAGGGCGAGGTGGGCTGGCGCGGTGTGACGATGGCTTGCACTTTGGAAAGGTTTCTGCCCTGCGGTCTGGTATGGAAATGGATGTTCTGAAAGGCTTGAACTCCTGAGGGGAGGGCGGAATCTGCACTGGAACCTAGTGTATCTATCTGAAAACATGCTAGACCCACATGTAAGCACAAACGGTCAACCGTAAGCACGGCTCAAGTATTTAAGTATCCTTCTCTACCCGAAACAATACAAATATATAGTGCAGGGCAATTTTTATACTGGAGCCCGGATATTCTGGCATTAAAAATTGTAGGAAAAGACAGGCAAAAAGGATTTTATATTTTTAAACAGCAACATTATTTACAAAGAAAAAAACATAAGAATGTTACACTCACCCTTTTAATGCTGCTGGACTATACTATATGTACCATATATACTATATAAGGTGTATTTGAGGTTTGTCAGATAATGTATTTTTCAGAATAGTAAAAGAACGTTCAACGTCCACTGTGGTAAACGCAGTATACTAGAAACAAACAATGATTAATGGGGTTATGTTTGCTATATTTTCTCCACGGCGAATCTTGCTTACACTTTTTATAGTTTCTATGTCTGGATTATCAGACATAACTGTCTTACTTGTCTTCGGCATGGCGTGAACTGAAATCTTAACTGCAAGGCATTTACTAAACAACTGACTTTTCTTCACATTTTTTTTTTTTTGTACTAACAAATGAACGTATTGTGAAACAATCCGAGTCTAACAAAGATGCTGCCTTAAATTCCTCAAAGTATTTTAAATCGGCTCTCTGGGTGAAATTTTACGACAGTCACGTAGCGATCCACTTGAGTTTGAACACATTGTTAGCTCATTTCCTTAATACTACGAAACCACTCGCATAACATTCCTTACAACAGCTTTAGAACAATTACTTATTATTTCTAACAGTGTAATGAAGTTAGGAGGGGGGGGGGGGGAATTTTGCAGAAAAAGTGGCATAGAATGAAATAGGAATAAAATACAAAAAATTACTTCTCATAATGTAAAATGATAGTTCACGAATATACTTTTTATGCACTTAAACTTTTTCGGACGGCCACCAAATAAAAAAAAATGGCAGTTTGCCATAAATCTGGGCTCTAGTATTTGCATTAGTGATCTTTAAATACACATAAATATATACCTATATATCTTTAATTTTTTGGCATAAAATATGCAGCAGGTGTCACTTTTCTTCAATGGCAATGTAAATTCTCTCAAATGTCATAGTTTTTTAAATTAATTTTAAATTGCGTTTAATGCTCGTTTTATTAGTGAGGCGTGTATAATCAGTGGTGGTTTGTTGTTGAATTGATTTATTTACGGACGCTCTTTAACATCTCAGGTCATCAGCGTCCCATTTTATACAGGGCGTGAAACGGAGGCCTCTTCTTTCAGGCTTGAAGTTCTTTATTGTGCCGTAAATGGACGACACGGGACCCACGGCTTTACTTCCCTTCCGACGGATTTTGACGCCCGAAAAAATCCATCGATGCTGGCCGGGATTGAACCCGCGATCTTGGGTTTAGGAGGCAAGTATGGTTTCCACTACACCACCAGGACCGACAATAAGTGGTGGACATGATTATACATAATATGAAATATATTGGGAAAGGATTTATTTATGGAAGGAAACGTTCCAGGCCGGAATTTGCCATTTATGAGGACTGGGGAAAACAGTCAGGGAGGACGGTCTGAACCTCAGACCTCCCGCTCAAGAGTTCGCGCCTTAACAACCATGGTCACTCGTGACAGAAAATGTCATAGCTAAAAAGTCAAGTAGACATTTTGTGATTACATTAATGGTTAGACTACAAAAATGTGTAATGAAAAAATGAACCTTTCATCATCAAAGGACTATCAAAAAGATTTATCTATTTCAAATGTTAATACGTATATTTTTGCTGCAGCTGCAATAAAATAATGTATAATATTCTTCCAGTTTTTATTTACATGGCTGCACTTTACATTTCTTCTTTATTTCTAATGTGGATTCGCATGAATGATTTGAAAGCACTAAACCTTTATATGCGTTCAGCACGCAGAGCGCCAGTCCGGGTGTCGCTGATGGAGTTCCACATACGGAAAGATACTCAGCGGTTTATGTGTGTGCATAAAAAATGATTTTACCTTGCAATCCCGTTCTTTCGCTTTCTTTTTACCACTTCAAGTTTCCAGCGTCGTTCTTGCACTAAAGAGTACTAGAGTGTAAAGGCGCACATTGCGCGTTCCTAAACGTTTTCCTCGGTTTCGATGAAAATTGCGTTGAAAGGGTAAGGTACTTAACAAGATCTCTTTACGCGGGCTCTTTCAAAGAATATGACATTGCCTCGCGGTCTGCGTTGCTGAATAATTCTGCAATTCGCTTGCTCAACTCTGAATTTCCAAACCGCTATTATATTTGTGCACTATAATCACATCCGAAAGTTGGGGACTAAGTGACAATCTGTGCACGGAATTTTTGCCACGTGAAATGTTTTGGCAACCCAGATACATTCTGAAATTCGGGTTAACTTTAGTTAATTTTTTCCCAGCTTCGTCTTATTCATTTAAAAGCATATTCAGAGGTTTCCAACAATTCTGTAAATGCAGAAAGATTGACATTATGACATACTTCCTTTCAAAATGCTTCCGCACAATGGCCACTATGCTTACTCTAAAGTTCCAAAGATTTAAATGTTTGCCCTCCAATCTCTTCTTCTTCTAAGCCTGGTTTTTCCTTAGCCCCATGTGGGCCTTCGGCTTACCGCGACGACCGCTGCGTCTTCTACCTCCATCACATGATATCATTGGTAGATTGCAGTATTACTGGGGCGTATGTGATCAGCACACCGCATACCGCCGATCGCTATAGATCGTCAACTCTCTATCAAGCAACTTCCCAATTGTCCTCACGAGGCTGGGTGAACTCCGTTCCAGACCTTCTTAACTTAATAACATTCCTAAGCATGCACCGGGAATCGAAACCGGGCCTCCCGACCATCTGTCAGCAAGGCTAATCACTAGACCAAGGAGGTGGTAAATACAGAAAGAATGGCATTACTACGTATTTCCTTTTACAATGTTTCCGCACAATTGCCACTGTGCTTACTCTTAAGTCGCAAAGATTTAAATAATTTGCCCTCCAATTTCAATAATTTTAATTTTATAAATGATCTAATCTTCATAAATACAGGTTAAAAGTTTCGACTAAGAAAAGCATTGCTTCAATTCCATGTTTTCTCGCAACTTTAAAACATCGAAGAGAGGATTTTTTTCACCAGTGGTTGGGACATTTCGTTAAGCAACATCTAAAAGAACTTTTAGCATCAAGATTTAAGAGCTGTTTGCCAGTGCTTTTTGAAAAAGAGATACTCTGCCCTTAACCGGGAGATGATTATGCTGGTAACGCTTGGTATTCGCATTCGGAAGGTCCAGAGTTCAACTCCCTTGATGTCGATTATCTTGTTTTTCGTGGTTTACACTGGTAGCTTAGGCAAAAGCTGTGAAGGATGTTTCGTTTCCAGAAAATTTCGCTCTCCCATTTCAATTCATTTCTGTGTGCGGCGTTGCCGGAACTTGCGCTTTGGGAAGGTTTCTGCCCTGTGTCTGATGCACAGATTATTTAGGGAGGAGGACTATGCTGGGGCTTGCTCAATGTGGAAACCGTCTAGATCCCACGTCCCTCTCATACTATCCAAATCCCCCATTCCCCGCCTTGGGAGATGTATAAACGGCCTTTGATGTGGTTATGATACAGATTTCTTCATCCATCCCTGCCTATTCAATCCAATATGCTCTACACAAGAAAGAACATCAGAAATTTTATATTCAGCGAATGAGAAGTTTCGAAAGTCATTTGGTTTTTTCCAAACCTATATTTTAGCTACGGTTCTGCCATTATAGAAGAGAAAATTCGTAATTTATTCCGGTGCCCCCCCCCCCTCGTAAATTCCAAGAGAAAGCTATTGTAGCAGTTAGAGAGATATACAGAGGGGTAGGGCTATCATATTATCTTATGTGATGCAATGCTGCTTAGTTAATGCTAATATTTTCCTTCAGTTTTGAACATAACTATTGTCTTATGAATAAAAGTGATGAAATGTCGGAATTTCATTATTGTGCTCATAAGTAACCCAATTCTTTGGCAACTAAAGTGGTATTTTAATTACATGCTTTGCAAAATCACTGAGGTGTTTCACAATGTAATTAATTAATTACAATACATCACATTACCCTTTATTCCTCATAAAAAATTAACGCACTTCTGAAGTTCTCTATTTTATTTCCTTTTATTAATTTTAATTGTAAAATATTACCATTATGGGTTTGATGGTTTCCGAAAAACGATTACATTTGAGTGAAACGTATAGAAATGGCAGTATCAACTACATACTAAACGCATGGAAATAACATATAGAGCTAGAAATGGAAAACAATTTGCACATTTATTCATTTTAAAGAGTGCGCGGTGGTTTGTGTCAGTTTCCGCCACTGTAAGAGATTCCCTTCGGTTTAACTTTATCAAAAATTGAGAAGTTCGCCCACCAGTACTTAATACGCTTTCGTGGCTCGGCGCTGATTAGAAGGAAAGATATGGAAAACCGTTTAAAACTTTCATGAGAAAATTACGCAGTTCTGCTGCAAAACTTTGACGGAACAAGAAGAATCGCGATATTTAATGGGGGATCTAGTGACGTAGGTCGGTAAAATTCAGGAAGGGTCTGACAAAATGGTGCTATTTGGGGCATTTAGGCACATCACACTAGAAGAATGTAATTTGTAAATTAACTCTTCTGCATAACAGATAAAATCACAAACATGCCTGCAGGAGTATCAATTGATATATTAAGATTTCCTATTAACAAAATACACTGCGTTTCAAAAATACACGACGCAACTCAGGAAGGGTTTACTATAACATGGGTCAAGAAAAGCTTGGTTTTCGAGTTTATAAACCCCGGCTAACATACACTCAGCTGTTTACATTGACTGACCTACTGAGACTTATTTTCTACTTGTGTAGTGTCTCTGGTACAAATTCATATTCTAGCAGTTTCGAACATTTACTTAAAAAACTGCGGCCTTAGGATAACACATTTTACTAAATTGCTATAAAACTAATAAAGTATTTTTATTAGTCTGTACATCAGGCAGATTCCTGAAGATGTGTTGTGAATTTTCGCACTTTTTCCGTAGTTCAACACTTTCCCTTTCCAGAACCTTCTATTTTATGTCTTGCTCTTACAGATTAATATTAGTAGTAGTTTACATGTAAGACCATTTGCGGCACTTTTGTTCAAACAAACATTTCAATCCCATTTTTAAATACTCAAATTATTCGAACGTTCAAAAACAAACAAAATAAAAACGCCTGAGTAATCATAATTACTTCCCAAACAAAACAGCAAATTTGATAGTCATTTATTATATTTCCAATAAGAGAAAAATGCTGTATGATACAGGCTAATTTGTATTTGTAATTGGCAATAGATTTATATACAAAATAAATTAAGTAACAGCTGTATACATTAGGGAATATATAGGATATTAGGGTAAGATATCCAGGGTTTCAAATGCGAGTGTTAAATTGAACCCCAGCTTACAAGCGGTGCTATTCACTCACGTGTTTTGACTTGTAATTCAGTCGCATTATATAATTGAAACTTAAAATGCTTCTGGGTCACAATTTCACGGATCACGCAGTCTCTTCCAGTTATGTTTAGAAGCACTGTAGAAGGCAGCAACATATAACCCTTTGGTACTACAACTGGTAAGAAACTTCACCACAGGAGTTAGATCCGCTCTTGCAGAACCAAACTACCCGACCTTCCATTGCCAATCCGTATGTTGAAAGTGAAACTGCGCAGAAGTAAGAAAGTTCATCACTCTGTATACATTCACGTGACAAGAACTGTACTAGCAGTTCAACTCGTGCATTTACAGAAAAGTTTCAAGACAAACCTTTATAGCAATATCATTCTAAGGACTTAAGAGTATGGTATTAATTTTCGAAGTGAATTACAAATGCTAGAATCGAAGGTATCTAATTTATAAAGCAAATTTTGACTTTGCTCTTCTCAATTGTATTGTTGCCAGTTGTGAATTTTTCATAACTTTGCTTATTGCGATTTACGTTTGGCTTTACCACTCTGTGCAATCTACAAGCTTTTTGGATCATTATCCTGAACTCTCCGTAAAGTATTCGTTACAGGGTGGTCTGCGTGGTTAGTACGTATTGTCAATGACCTTAAGTTGTAGAAAATCATTACACCTTTGCTATCTCGAATTTGATGGCATAGGAGTGTACATACTTGTAGATAGATGTAGCATACATTAACGTCTTTTACTGCACCCATAGCCAAAAGGTCAAAATAATACGATTAGGTGATTCCTAAGACCATCAATTGGACCTATTCGATCAGCCAACTGCCTGTGTTAGATGTCCCGCAATGTGTAGAAAATGCGGTGGTGCCCCATCGTGCATGAACAAATAACGCTGCATTAGTTCAATGTGCATTTCCTCCAGTAATTCATTGGGCATTAACAGAACCTATTAGTCTGCTTAGTACAATGGACGTCTCCAAGAGCCCGTCACTCACAAATATTGTCATATACCCAAGTTTATTTGGACTGTATTTAGTTGCAATAACGAATGAGTTTATCCAAACACGTTTGTTTAAGGGTATATGCACGTGGGAGTATTTTGCTAATTTTTTATATATACCAGCTCCTACTGTGAAAAATATGCGACATTTCTATTTAAACGCAAGAGAATACAATTTATTCATAAGATTTTCGGTTACATGTTGCAATAATTTGTGTTCTAGCAGTTTATTTCCAATGCATTTACAAAAGAAATCAGAAAGGATTTCGGATTTATTTTCATATAGCTCAAATGTAATATTTTACGTCTTGGGATTTTATGAATCATTTAAGATTGTTCTAAAAAAAAACAGTACAAAAGTTTATTTGCACACCTTTTACATATCTGTTTTATCATAAGCGATTACAACTTGTAACAAGAATAAGCCAATGGTACCAAGAACAAACGCGCACCTAAAAATACCGAGATCGCCATTTGAAAATTCCCTGAAGAATCTCTTGCCAGATTGGAACACATTGCGAATCATCTGGTTGTCTTGAAACATGATCTGTGTTGCTGCAAAACGATTGAGGAAAAGTATCCATTTCATCGACGAAAAACTATTCAGCACACAGCACACTTGCGAGCCACCAAAACCCAGTGAACTATAGTTTGAAAAAATAACTAACCAGTAAATCTACGGACAAAAATTCGAAAGTACTTCGTTGTTCCTTTGCTTCATGAAGGTTTGGAAATCAACACTGGATTTTCAAACAGTATTCAATGCAGATGGGAAATGGTGGAAGTTCCCAGAAGATCTCTGAAGGTTTTCCGAATAGCAGAAAAATGAACATATCCGCAGGTATGGTTTGGAAAATAATTGACAAAAAGGTTTAATGTAAGACGGGATTCAGGTTGCGCCCCCTCAATAATAATGTGACTGCATGTAGGCAAAGTGCAGACTGTCCTCCAAGAATGTGCGTTCCAGCTGAACCAAGCCAAGCACTCTACAATTCTGACTTGATGATCTCTACGATTATTCGTGGACAGCGGTTTTCCTACAATAATGTCAAAGTGACTGTAAATTCCTGGTTTTCAGAGTAATGAGAATTATTTTTATAAGAGTTTAAAATCAGGAAAAGTGCAGCAGTGTATGCAATTTGCTGGGGACCATGAAGCTATATTTAAAAGAAGAAGAAAATAAACCTTCTTGTAAGCCCCTTTTCACGCTTGGCCGATTTTGAGAGCAAGAGCATTTGTTAATCTTCATAAAAGTCTGCAGTATATGAAGAAAATCTTAATGCAATGATGGCGCAAAATATACCCATAGAAGAGCAGTGAGATCTGCCCACTGACGTATAAATTGGAGGGCCGCAGTATTTTGACTGTGCGAAGGTAGCGTAATCATTAAGTCTTTTAATTGAGGGCTTATATGAACAATATCTGTTTTACATGAATCAGTTTGAAATTCTCACTAAAAATTACCGAGCATGGGAAATATTCTGAAAATATCTTTTACATATAGTCCTCGCTTTTGTTGATAACTTAATCGTGTATTTGTTCGATTGCAAATTGCATTTTTCGTAAATGTTGGTTTTACTGCTCTGAGCCGGATTATGAGTGTCATATTGGCAGCTCATCCTCTCAGGCGCCTACCGGAACTACGGTCATCTGAACGAGTCAGGCGCCTAATTTATTTACCGTCGGTAAAAGTTTGTACCGTCTACTGTGGAACAAATTATGTTTGTGGATTGCAGGCTCTCCGGAATGCGCAGAAAAAGTAGCAACGCTAGCAGCGGTACATTTCAGATCGATGCATGAAATCGAACGTTTGTAAACGGACAAATAAGCAAAAGTTTAAATTAGTAAATGTTTAGAATGAGCGCCAGGAGCGGTAGTGGCAGGCATTGCCGCAATGACGCACATCGGCTAGAGTATCGACCCTGGCCGCATTGATTCTTGTTACACGGAGGCCGGCAGTACTGTATATATACACATACACACACTGAGTGGGCGGGCGAGGGGCAAGCGATTAGTCTACTATACACAGCCAGGTTCGCCAACTTTAGTAATTGTGATTAGTTAGGCAATGGCAGCGCCAGTAGCGATAAAGAGGTTCAACGTCATGACCACAGGGCAGATCGATACCAAGTACAGCAGCTGGACCCTCTCATACCACACCAATAACCAGAAGGTGTCCTCAGAATTCACCAGATGCGCCAACAGCAAAAAAGATGCAAGGCTTCCCCGGGCTTTAATTGAATAAACTGCTTTTAAAACGCTACACGAGGTAAAGAGTTTATGAGTTTTAAACGTCTTAAAATAGATCAAAGTTTGTTGCATAAGTGAAACAATAACTGTGGGCTACCAAACATCTTCTTTTCCCCAGACATGTCCTATTTTTAAGCTCAGTTCTTGTTTTTAAAGAAAGATTAGATTATTCATGACGTCGATACCGATCGATTATAATTTGATTTTAATTACGTTTTTAACCAGACTCTCTCAAAAAAAAGTTTTAATAACAAATGAGTAGCAGTAATTGTATAAATGTGAACGATACGTGAATGTGTAGATGCGAATAACGAAGTATAAAATAATATTCTCTAATCTGTAGAACTTATTACTATATCAGATAATGTATTACACTGTTTCGATATAAAAAGTGTTTCATGCTACATCTGTGTGTCTTTTTTCAAGTTGAGATATAGCAGTAATGATAGAAATTAAAAGTGTAGAAAAGAAACAAGCATTAAATGATCTTTATAGACTTTATGGTTTACATTATATACTGGAAAATTTTTTCTGATCAAAACTTTTCCACAGAACCGTGACACGGTCTTCTTTATTCCAAGTTCAGATCTAGCAGCTCAATTAAATGTAAAATCAACAACAAAGTTATAATTTACTCCAGAAAATATCAATACAGAAATATATGCTTATATAGCATCACAGAAATAATCTTCCTAATCCACTGTACATCTTAGTTACGAACAAAAACTATACTTAAAAATTACTTTTGGCTCACATGTAATGCTTATTTGCTTCTTTGCTTTAATTGACCAAAAATGCAATAAAGAACAGCTACTTACCATTGAATATATTCAAAGAAGCAAATCAAGAACTTAAAGGGTAGGACGTTCAAATGAAAAACTCATTTATATGAACAGAATGTACTTTAATAATTACAAGCACCCACTACTTAGCTATTGAGGTTAAAATTAGCGCTCTTACTGTTCAGTCAGCTGTCCCACAGTTAGAAAGTTTCCCTGTACCCTCCCTTAAGAAGTTATCTGCTCACTGTATTAATCACTTTTCCACTTTGGAAATGAAATGACTTCCTTACTGTATTAATCACTTTTCCACTTTGGAAATGAAATGACTTCCTTTCAAAGCCTTCATAAGAATTCTTGAGACATTTTTATGAGGGCCATGCCGAACGCCTTTGTTTCTAAACTCTTACAAGGGAATATCATGAATTGGGAAGTCGAAATACGTTAAAGAAAAAAAAAAAAAAACAAAACAAAAAAAAAACAACCACACGCGCGCACACATACACACACAACACACAAACACACAGGTTATTTGTTATGGACCGCGGGCTCCTTACTGGAAAAACGAGATAAAGAATTATGTGAGTAAATTTAATATTTTTATTTAAAGTTTATATTTTTACTGAAGCATAATGATACATTATTTAAATTTAATCATGATAATTATAAGCACTAACTTATGTTATAAGAGATGTTGAAAACGATGCCTTTTAGCCGACATTTGCGTACGAAATTCCTGTATTTAATCAAAATTTTCATCCATAAGAACATGGCTTTTCGGCACACGTCATTTCTTGTCATTCTGTCTCTAGTAATTTTTTAACAAATTTAGCGAACAGTTTCTCCCCCTAGGACCCGTTTGACTGGACATTTTCTTACCAATTATCTATAAAGAATCCTTTTAATGTAATGTATTGTATTTAAAATCCTTTCCTTCAAGACTATATTTAATAGTGTCAAAACCAACAAAGAACAATTAGAACACAATTTATATACACAGAAATCACCAAGTAACACATGAACGCACAACTACTTGCTGACAAAGCCTCCCTCAAACTATAAGCTACTACTTTCACGAACATTAAATAACTCGCTCTGTAAAACATTAAGCACTGATAATGATGCAAGAGTGCAAAGTTTTATATGCCGATCTCACAGGACATTTGTGTAATGAAACGACACAACAGTCCTAGCAGAAAGAGGGTTTGCAGTGTTAACAGCAAGACTGTATAGGCGTTTGTTATTTATCAAGTATTTTGTAAAAAACATACGTGCGCATGATATTAAAATGCCAAATGAGAATGTGATTGAAACTTGATACAGATTGTATATTAATAGTCCGGAGGGAGAACTAATGTCATATCCTTAATTGTTGTACATATAACAGTCGAACCATGCCAGTGCTCTTTGCTGCTGATGGCGATGACAGTGAAGAATATCTGCAACTACGTTCTTTCTTCAAATCAATCCCATAAATCCCCATAATACTCAGACTCGATTTTCTATTCCATGAGATTTCCTTGCAAGTCCAGTGAGACCGCTTTCATAGATGAGAGCAAGAGCACACAACAGTTCCTTGACCTAGAAGCGTGCGCGTAGCGTTTTTCCTCCACTGGTGTTTACGGCTAAGTACAAAAACTGAGGCTTAGTGTTGAGCCAAACGCAAAGACCTTTCGCGCCGCAACATTCTTCATTAGTCGGTATGTGCTTTTGTTGAAACTGTCCCTTCTAGAGCAACAGTCGAAAATTGTTTCCGTGCATTTTCAAAACATCAACAGTCTCTTGAACATGAACCTCTTCATAGTTGCGCTGCAAACGAGTAGTCCAAGAAAAGGTTGATACTGGGAACGAAAATGATGGTAGAAGCTCTTCACCTGAAATTCTGCAATGTAGAGAGTGTAACAGAGGCCTCACCGAGAGACATTCCCGTTGGGTGTCATATTGCATGACGAAGGTGCCATTTTACACAGCGCACTAGGCTGTCGTAACATTAGAAAAGGAAAAAGTTGTAGTATTACCTCGCCCACCTTGCTCCATACGACTTCTTGTTCCAAAACCGAGGGAACATTCTTGAATAGCGGTTTTCGTCTGATGAAGAGGTCAGCGCAGCGTACAACAGTGAATTAAGTGATATCCTCAAAAACGTTTGAACTACGGCATTTTCAGAGGGTTTTCACTGGGTAGTGTAAAAACATAAGTATCATAGTAAGAACTTTACTAGCCCTTCCCCCAAACTGACTATTACTAAAATGTTCGATACACATTATAAAAAGGAACTATGTTATCAATTAAACAGTCCTCCAAATAAATATTTAGCCAGCGATTCATGTCTTCTGGGATATCTTTCAAAATGTTCCGTGCCAGTCCGGGCCAGCTTTGAGATAGAATTTATGTTTACATAACTCAAATGGAAGCCATGCACTGGGACGCGAGTCAATAAATGTTGCATTTGTTATGTGCAGACAGAAGGTCCACGCTATAAACCTCTTCCCACGTGCTCGATCTATGCAGGTATTTCCTGGTCCTAAAGTTGTTGCTAGATCCGCTTGTTTTTACTGGCATTTTTATAGGTAGTCCCGCACAATTTCGGGATTTCTCTTCAAATCTATCTGGAAAGAAAGTTCATTTTCTTGATGGTGCACGCAGCCACTGTGGAAGATTTACAGTAATTTACTGCTGACTGGAATTTTGGTATAGACCTTTCTAAACATCATATGCATGTCTCGCCACTGTACCAGCTGATTTTACTGTGTCAACTGGTTCAAGGATCATCTGAGGTGCCTCCTCAATGCTAACACTGTCGTCACTGCATGTATCTCTGCAGATAAAAAAAGTGGTGCGCTTTCAGAATAGGCGAAGTATACAGTAAATTTCTTACCATAATATGTTTTAATTATAATACGAAAAATGCCACAAAATCCACCCTCTACGTCTACGACTAGCTGGGTCAGGTGTTGAAGACGAAAAAGTAAACTCTTACAAAGCTGGAAATAGCGCCCACAAAAAGAGAATTAAAATAACTAAAGCGACAGGCCGCGGTAAACGAACCTTGCACTGCGGGACTGTCGATATTGCTACGAAAAAAGTATTCAAATAGGCACTCAAAAATAATACATTCATTTCTAGGATTAGATTGATAAGGAAAGAAGGAGGGCATACCTTGAGCCTTGCTCAAGGGCTGGGCGTTTGTGATTACGTCCATGGCGTGGAAGGAGACACTGGAAGGCTAGGAGCCAGGAACATAAATGCACAGATATTGACAAGGTCCCCCTACAAGAACCAGGCGTACTGGCACATAGCGCCAGCCCATTTCCTGCCACTTAGTACCCTACAACGGAACCAAAAGTATTTCAATACGTAATCTTTGGCTTTTTTCGTGGTTTATCCTGGTCACTTAAGCGAATGCTGGGACGGTATTTCCTTTCCATAGTTTCAGTTATAGATTATAAGGTACAACATGTAAAGAAAGGTGAACTGGTGCAATGCGGCGTTGCGGTAGATTTTTCTTGGAGAGACTCTTGAACGATACCATAATGATTCCTGCTCGGCTGCCCACATTTGAGGGCCACCATTTAAGGAAACGTTGGGTATTACTTTTACATCTATTTATCGCTGCTCTCATACCTCGCCAGTGCCAGTGATGAAACCCCGCAGATGACAAAGGTGCCGCCAGAGTGTATTTAAAAGGCTCTAGTATAGGCTTGAATATTTACTAGTACATTAATGATCTATTATAAGTTATTTTAATAACAATATTCATAAATAAACTCCAAAGTAGCTCGTCTGGACTGTAGCAAATCGTAAAAATGAACACTGAACCGTCCCTCGAGCTAGTAAAAGAGATCAAATATATAAGATACTCTTTCAATATATTTTATTCCTAAGTAAAGATGTAAAACATGCATGGATGACTTGCATAAATCCGCAAGAGAACATTGAGATCAGGATGCTAAGAGAAAACATTATCACAACAGAGGTTTTGGTCTAATTCGCGCTAATTATTATAATGGTACTTTGTCACAAATGTAAAGATATACTCTAATTTTAATTGCACAAAACCTTGTCAAGTTTGCGCGCACGCAACACAGCGCCGGTGGCCGCCTGTATTTCGTTGTTAGAGAAACAAAAGACAAAGACTGTCAAATGTTCAACGGGTCTGCTGGAAAGCGGGGAAACAAATACTTTGTTCTAATTCCTGATGGGTGAAAGAGGATTTAATTAAAAACACCTGACAAAGAGAAAAAGGCGATGCCAAAATAGGAGCTCTGTTGGACTGCGATATCCACGTCGGAGTATCACTATTCTACGCCCGCTATTGGTTTCCCTGACATGCCGAAGTTTAATAATGGAGCGCAAACATTAGCTTCAGTATGTGTATATTAATTTTTTCAAAGTGGATTAAAATGACTGCTGAACAGGCGAATTAGAGGCATGCAAACGGGAGGTGAAATGTAGATTCTTGTACTAGATGCGTTTTTATTCCGAAACAAATCTGGATTATCGGTATTTAGATGTACTCCTCTCACCGTTGTATCACAGGGGTTTAAAAGCATATCCTCTAGCAATGCTTGCGGGTAGTGATACCGTGATTCCGTTTCAACACTTCCACGAGCACTAACGAGAAACCTATAGTAGTGATATTAGTACTGGACTCTTTTCATTACACTTTTATCCTTTTTAAATCTTATAAAAGTTACATACAAAGATTGTGTCATGCTAAATGAACAGATGGCATTTTTATTTTGTCTATGACGTTTCTATACCATATTTCTTTTCTTTAAGAAAGGTGGAAAGTGCTACTTTCTATTTAGATATTAGAAATAAATTTAATTAGCATCATTCTTTAACTTCAGTAGCTCCATCTCAATGCAGCAACATAATTCTGTAATTATTGTATTTTCAAACAAAAGAGCTCTTATGTTCGAGTGTTGTATTCTCGCAGCACCTATATCAAGTGTGATTATCATTGTTGTAAAGAAGTTGGCAACTAACTTTTGTGAAACGAACATCTTTAAGAGCTGGAAAACAAACCCACTGTTTGGTCATCAAGTAAAAGCAGTAAGGAGGTAACACTTTGTAAGGACGGCTATTACTATGAAACAATAGCTAAAATGTTAGGTGGTGACGCTACAAAACCAGGCATTAGGAAAATCTGTAAGTGGTACAAAGTAACTGGAGACAAGAACGTCTCCAAGAATGTGGTAGAAAATCAAAACTAATTGCTCAAGAGTGCCACAGAATCTGCCGCACAAGATCACCGACGTACAGCAAAAGATATAAATGCTATCTTGAGAACTTCTGGGTTACATGCTTCTAACCGAACAATCAGACAAAAACTCTGCGGAAATGGTCTGCGAGCGAAGACCTCAAGAAATAAACCTTATCTCAACCAAAAGCATGTGAAATCGGTTTTATCGCCCAAGTATTGGATTCAAGAAGACTGGGGTAAAGTTATTTGGAGCGACGAAACAAAGATCAACATGAGAGGACATGTTATTTGAGTAAACCACCGTCAGCATGAAGCCTCCTGTCAGTCATGGATGGAGAAGCATGACAAAGCACGGTAGCCGGTGCCTAGCAGGGTCAGAGGTCAACATGAATGCCAAAATATACCAAAACGGAGGCGAGAGTCAGCGGTACATCTTCCAGCAGGGTGGCGCAAAGTGTCATATCGGTCGAATCAATCAGAAATGGTTCAGGGACCACCATGTTACTGTCCTCCCTGGGAAGAGAACGGTCTTCGCCTCAACCGAATTGAAAACTTATGGTCAAGGCTGAAAGTTTTGATGACATGTCGGAATCCCAGTAAAGAGAGGATGCTACTAGAGGCCATCATCCAATCGTAATTTAGAGTGATAACACCAGAAGATCTCCAACGTTTGGTGCACTCAATGCCATGAAGAATCGAGCGCAGAAATCAAATCAAAAGGATATTCAACAAAATATTAACACAAAGCACTTACAATAATCCATAAGAACGTGTCCAAAATGTACCATTTACAGCTGTTGTTTTGATAAGTAGTACTTGTAATTTAGTTTGCTCGTTTTTTAAACACTGAACATTGCGACATGTTTTTTCTAGTTTTCCTGAAATTTTGACTTCAATAAAAACATAAATTTCAATTTAAATCACAAGCTTAATGTAATATTTAACACAATCCCTTAAAGTGTCCGAAAGTATGCCGAGGCAGAATATACTGAAAAGTTTTATCTCTAACACGAACCAGATCACTAAAGTTTGTGTACAACGCAATATTTCATAGTGTCTGCTTTGATTATGCATGTTCGAGTAGAATATGCTCTACAAAATAATAAAAAAAAGTTTTTTTTAAGTAATTTAATAATAAAGACAATAAATATGGAAGAGAATTCGTGAATGTTGTTTTTTATGTGCCAAAATTTGAAACATTTGGTCTCCATAAAAACTGCTGAGAATGCAACCACACTGGTTACTGGACGGAAGAGAAGATATTTCAATACCTAAGAACACATATTTTAGTACTACTGTTTTCTTTCCTTGATAACGTTAACTACGTTAATATAACCAGAATTTTCCTATAAATGAGTACTTTATAGCTTTATAAACTATTTTCTGAAATAAAATATGACAAATATTTCATGTATTATTACCATACTCTGTAAAATACATAAAATGAATGTATCATTTTGAACAATACGATGTATAACAAAACTTGGCATGTACTATTTTCAAAGTACATGAATCTTGTGGTACGTCTAGTTCTGGTTTTCTTTTAAGATGGCATCCAACTTTGTAATAGGAGTTATTTCTGCTGGCATTCTCTGAATCTGCTGGTGTCGCTTCAACTTTCTTTGCTTTGTGCTACAATAAGTTATTCTTGTATTTTTTCTCTCCTCAATTATTGTAAGTATAGGTACCCAAATAGCTGAAACAGTTTGTTTTTAGCCCGCGTCAAACACTGAATCCCAGCCACGCGAGCCAAGGTGCGCCTGTTACCGCTCCGTCAATTGGCAATTTCCCCTTGCATTTCTACTCGAACAACTTTGATCCACATTTCCTTACAATTCATACTCAAGTATGAATACTCAAGTGTGTTATGACGACAGGGCTGTACTGATGTTAATCTACAGTGCATTCATTTCTGACATTTTTAATAAAATTTGCACTTACTATTTCCGCTGTTAATTTCTTAAGAGTTAAAACTATGCAGTCCGTTTGTTCTGTTGATATTATTTCAATAAAATGCAATACAATGACATTTACTTCACATATAATTCTATCGTGAAATCAATGTTTTTGCGATATGAGAAACTGTACGACTGGTTGATGAACTGTTGAAACATGTGGGAATTGACTAATGAACGATATTACACTTAAAACAGCGAAAGAATACTGTTGAATTACTGTTGTAGCATTAAATGCATTGTAGGCTAGATAACACACCCGTTTTGTTTCTATTTATTTATTTTACTTTTTCACCGAAACTATGAAAGCTGACTTAGGCCCTAACTTTGCTTTTTGTTAAAGTTTATTGATATATGATTGGAAAGCAAGGTTATGTCATTTTAAAATGACCCCTTCCCAAAGTAAAAATATATGAACTCCGTTTACCAGAAATTATGCCACATGGAAGAAAAGAAAACATTGTTTGATTATAATTCTCCGTTAATCACGTACATATCTCCTAATTTAGTATGTGCTGTTAAAACAGCTACCTAAATGAACTCATTACATTAGCCGCAATGTCAATTCATTTATGTTCCAGTTGAAATTAGCAACAGCTGAAATGATTAATTTTATAGTAAATGACCATATTCTGAATTTCTGTTTGCTTTATGCAAGTTTCATTGTGTGCACGCTTCAATTTATCCAGCATTTCTCTTTATTCTATTAACTGCCGGCCTCAATGTCGTGTTTAGGTGCCGTTTTACAAACAGCTACAAAACTTGCATTTGGTATAGCCCGTTATGTCTCTTTTAGCTAGCAAAAAGAACACAATAAGAAACAAGTTGATGCACATGTGAATAATTTTGAGATAGGTGCCGGTAAACTGTAGAAGGGAAGTTAAATGATCATTGCTTTTACTTACATCTGATAAACCAGAATTTTACAATATGATATCCCATAGTGTACATAAAGAAACGAAGTGTAAGTTATATAATTATTTTAGTAAACTAAATAATGTAAAGTGGTAAGTTTGGAACAAAATCTGATCCTCTCTACCATATATGAATGAGTAAATTAACAAGAGTGTCTCTTATCGTACATCTATGTGGTTGTGGATGCAACATGATGGAGCACCAGCACACGTCACTGTGCAAGCCTTTGAATGTCGCATCCGAACAGGAGAAATGAGTGAATGAACAGCCCGTTCCTTTGTTTTCATATCTTGATAAACCTGTGGATGACTCAGAAGCGCTTGTGGTTTGTGAAACACTCGGAATATACGAAACAGGAATTACTTCGGAGATCAATTTATATTTAAACCTTTTCATATTTCGACCTACTTTTATGGTCCTTAAGTGCATGTTATATTTTTTTAGAGAACATACAGATATAATTATATTTTGGTACTAGCTGGTTACTACAGCGCAATACGAATCTTTTTTGAGCCTACGATCACTGCCGCGGTCGTTATAACAGCGAAACAGGTAAACTAATCTAACTCCCACCCAATTGAGAACTAAAGCTATATTAATTTTCTGCTTCGACCAGATTCCAATTTTCTGTTTATGTGCACTGTATGTAATGCTTTTGGAAAACCGCTGCATTTCCTAGACCAGGCTCCCGTGCAGAAAACCCGCTTGATTAAATCCCTCATATAAGCTTCATCTTCATTTATGTCTGTTTTCTTGCCTGGCAAAACCCACGTGAAGTGCCTGCAAAAACTCCGGCTCTTTCCTCTGGATTACTAATCCTAGCTTAGAGGCGCAGGAAGACAATATGGTGCTTCAGGCTTACCAAGTTAATGGAGCGAGGGACGTTGTCGCAGGCTGGGAGAGCAAGTTGAAAATTCTCGCGAAATAATATTTCCTGCAGTTACAATAACAACGCTAACCTGGATTTCTATCGACCGTTTAAAGCTCAGGTTACCGAACGCTCGATCGAAGGTCTTGGTGTATGAAATGAAATTACTGCTACAACGGCCTGTTTGCAGCTTATGCATTATTCGAATCCATTTGCACTTAAAATTAAAAAGCAATTGCGGCCTTTAAACGTGAAAAAACTACAATAACATTAACACAAAAAATTAATTACTTCATCACAAGGCCTAAATTCGTAATGCTGTGTGATTTGAAAGAACAAATGCTCTTCTTTATCAACTTAATGCGGCTATATACAAAGTTGCTTCCGGCCTTCGCCGGCAGTAGAGAGAAATGCGCGCTGGGACGAGGTCATGCAGTAGAATGGAAGAGTTTCCGCTCTGTAGGTTGCTCGAAAGCAAGCATGATTGTGTTTGTGTTATTATAATTCATCTGCGACTGAAAGAACGGCGTTAATTAGGTATTTGTGCTGTTATAGGCAATTAGTGCACAGTGTTATTAATTACAATGAGAAAAGAAAGTAAATTTTACTCTAATGTGTTATTTCCACTAGAAAGTTCATACGAATAATTGCGCAAACAGAGCTGTTGAGGGCGAGTCAGAAATGTGTGTCTAATGTGCAACTAATACCAGCTCTAACCCCTTTATTACAAGCTATAAACCTGTTTACTAAAATCTAAAATGTTCCGTCAACTAAACAACTACATCCTTACGGTGGAGCGGAACGGCGGAGAAGGGAAAGAGATAAGGTACTATGGCTGGACATGGAGTAAGTACGACATGTACATTGAAGCAAACTACTCTCTATTAGCCCATGAGGGTCATATCAATTCAGCAATTTCATTTACAAAAATATTTACAGAAAAAAATTTACCCTTAATAATTTATTTACAAATAACCTGAATATCAGGCTGAAATGACTAGATATTTTCTGAAACTATTTACAGAAGAAAAGCACGACGTTTGTGCTATGGTTAATAAACATGCGCATGTCGTTAAACGGGAATAATATTATAGCACATGGGGATTAACAATATGTGGGGAAATGCATTGTAGCGTTGAGTCAGTTAAGAACTGGAAATGACGGTTGGGAGATTTTGTGTAAGCACAATCAGGGTCTGAACATGCGCAACATGAAGTAGAAAGGAGAGCGGGAGCTTGAGGAGACAGGTTGTGCCGCCGTGGTAGCATTTTGATTAACGACCATCGTGTATGTAAGGATAATTATTGCCAAACAGCTTTTCCATGGTTAACTAATGTGTTGTGTTTTCAGTGCCTGTCTAGTTCTGATATTTTCTTAATTTGATCCCATTTATAGTCATAATTGTTAATATTTTGTTAGATTTGTGTTATGAGTTACATCCTCACTTTGTTACATAAGGTATGGAATGATATTGCAGGAGAACAGAAACGGGAATCGTAACAATATCATTACATGTTGTGCGCAATCTATTACTGATCAAAGTTGTGCAAGTACAAATGAAAGGAGAGCTTTTCCGTCAATGGCGATTTGGACTACCTTGGTTCCCCGAGACATGCCTTCACCTATAGGCATGGTTAAAAATAATTAGCTTTTCCTGGATATTTTAGAGCGAAAGTTTCTAGGTTGTTGTATTTTAGCTCATTTTAAACATCAAAATTAAATTATTGGGACACAAGCATACACCTTAAGTCTTTAACAGTGTGATATGGAATTAAATCATACGTGTCAGGCCTCTGGTTTCTTCTAATAGCTTTTAAAATAACGAAATTCTCTACTCGCTAGTTTTGTTTGTTGCCCAACTGCGTGTTCGACTGCTGTTGTTACAGAAATGTGCATTTGCGTTAGAGCAATGAAGTACGAGGGTAAGTCTATAAGTTTTCGGCCTCGCCGATAAGCATTATCGCCTTCACAAAAGCCTTATCTGGCGTCATACCTTTTAAGTAATTGCAGCTGTAACTTCCGCTCCGCTATGTTCAGTTGTTCAGATATAGTTGCATAAAGAAGACTGTGATATGTTCAAAAGATAGTGTCGAGCTGTTATTAGACTCTTCACAACAGAAAGGACTTCCTCGAAATGAAATTAAACAGCGATTGGACGATGTATATGGGGAAGTATCCCCCTCATATTCTACCGTAAAAGAATGGGCCAAACTTTTTCGAATGGGTCGAGAAATCGTTGAAGACGAAGAGCGTGCAGGTTGGCCCTTGGAGGTGCTCACTCCTGAAAACATCGCTCTTGTGGAAGAAGAAATTATCGAAGACCGGCGGCTCAAAGTTGCAGAAATAGCAGCAGGTTGGACCTTTCTAAAACAACAGTCCTCCGAATTATTCATGAACATTTAAACATGAATAAGATTAGTGCAAGATGTTGTCAGGCATTTTTGGAGCTCTGCCGTGGCGATGAGAGAGAAGCTGTGCAAACCATTGTCACAGAAGATGAAACTATGGACCTCTACTATGATCACTTGTCCAAATCAATTGGAGTGGCGAAGCCCGCCTCGAAAGGCCAAAGTCACTCTGTCTACCAAGAAGATCACGGCCACAATCTTTTGGGACTTTGAAGGAATACTCTCCATTGACTTCAAGGAGAGGAACACCACAGTAAATGGGGAGTGCTGTGCTGGCCTACTGCACAGACTACGTGCTTTCATCAAAGAGAAAAGGCGAGGAAAGCTGAGTGGTGATATGCGCTTTCTTCACGACAGCGCGCCTGTGCACACATCTTTTGTTGCAAAGGAAGCTGTGCTCTCAGTGATTATTTCCTCTTCTCCAAACTCAAGAAGGACCTTCCAGGAAGGAAATTTAAGTATGATGAAGAAGAGATGCATGCTGTTCGTGCTCATTTTGCAGACAAGACTTCTTACTTTTTCTGGGGGGGGGGGGGGTTTGAAATGTTAATTCAAAGATGTGAGAAGTTTATTGCAAATGGTAACTATATTGAAATATAGTTTTTGGTTTTATACCTAGAAAATGGTTAGGCCGGACACTTATGGACCTACCCTAGCACATGGGCCGGTATATGCTGTCAGCACGTAATGAAAAACTGCTTCGATAACACAAAGTCTTGGATTGTTCAATTTGTAGTCTTGATCCGAACCCAGTCAAAAATCCTCCGTTCAGCGTCTGGTGAAAATACTGAAAATCACGGAAACAATGCTGGATGTCCATGAAGGGCAAATGAAACTGCCAGAAGCTACCGTGCAGGTGGTGGAAAACAGATTGCAGGGCACGATGAGATGCTTCTCACAAACATGTTAATTAGCTGCAAGAAAAGCAAAGCTGCAGACATATCGTGTTTCTGCTGTGCGATAACTGAAACCCTCCAACGAACAGATTCAATTACTATAATTGCTTCCAGCACTTTGTCAATGCACATCCGGAAATACTGCACGTGAGTTTCCGATGAGCTATAGTCTCATATAGTAACTGGAAACGTCAAATTACAGTGAGAATCGTTATACCGTGCTGTCGGTTTTCTTTTAAAAAAAGTAACATGAAACTTTTCCATGAATTTACAAAATCGGTAGAATGTCAAGGAACTCTGTACAATTTTTAACAGAACGGTACTATCTACCACACCTCCAATGTCAGCCTTAGTGATGTTATTTCCTTTTAAACAACTTCGGCCGCCTAGGTTGCCTGGCTTTATTTCACCAATTTTTTACTATGGCGCATGCTGAAAGGAAATGTGTGTCGCAACAAGCTATACGGGGGCCTCAAGAAAACAATTGACATGTGACTGAGGGTGTTACTCCCCTGTATTGGTGAACATCAGTTGTAACATGCAACTTTTCATGATATTTTAAAACACTGTACAATTATATCTCAAATAATCGGATATACATTTGGAGTGGTAAGCAAATGCAACAGACCAGAATTACAATAAATGTAATCTAAAGAGTAACGCCAAACATGAAGTCAGAACCAGTACACATTTCAAGAAGAAATGAAAGCGAAAGAGCATCATGCCAATAAACAATAGATGTTTTTCTTCTGACTCACTTCATCACAAAAGAAACAGATTATCTGTAGACTTCGAAGTAATAAAAGTAATATGCTTAGAGCCCAGCTCTGCCAGCTGACTCGATCATTAAACCTTTCCAGTATTGTCAAATGACCTGAAGAGAGGAGTCACTCCAACACCCCAAAACTTTTGAGGTACAACGTTATATTTTTGGACAATGTCCACCATTGTGTTTCATTTTATTCTTAACCATTACAGCAGGCCTGCAGAAAAACTCCACTGTTACCCAGTCAAGAGCGCTCGAGGCAGCATTTAATATTACATTCACATATGTTAGTTTAAACAAAAGTATGGTTACTATAGTAAGAACAAAGAGGGAATCGCCGTTACTGAATACCATCGCCTAAGATAAAGTACAAAATAAAAGTGTATATTTACGTTATGAACAGAATCCGGATATTTTAAATCCCTTTACTTATTCATATTTCACTGAATATATTTATAAAAATCTTATTCGGCAACGCCATTCGTATTATATAAATACTGCTAGTATTCTCCGCTTTGGAACTAAAATGTAATAATATGCACGCACTAAGGAAACCGTAAGAATTGAACCAACAGGATTTATTTATAGTTAGAAAAGGGATTTTAATACTATCGATACCTTGATGCCCAAAAAGTATCGATATTGAACGATATTCCTGTAAGTAAGATCCATCCTTTTCTTTATTATTACTATCGTTACACTTAGCAGATATTAAATATGGATATCTCGATGCCCCAGAAGAACCGATATCCCTGTACGTAAGATCGATCATTTTTTAATTATTATTAATATCGTTACACGTGACATATTTTAAATATGGGTCTCGTTCATATTAGTAATTAATATGATTAGAAATTGGGTATCCTTATAATAGAAGCCCTAGCCCCCTACCTTATATATTTGCAGACGCTATTCTTTTAAAAATCACACACTAGCTCTGGCCAATTAAAAAAAGAACAAATGGTCAACTTATCAGGTGATCTGCAAAACGTCGGCCCTGGCGGTCTAGCGATTGCCATACTTGCCTGGTGGCCAAAAGATCGCGGGTTCAATTTCGACCATGGTCAATGGATTTTTTCGTGCGTAAAATTACCAAGTATGGCTTCTTCCGGAAGGGAAGAAATGCCGCGGGTACCATGTCGTAGATTTACGGCACGTAAAACAACTTAAGCCTGAATGAAGGGCAAAATTTATTGGCCGTTTCACGCCCTGAACTGAATGGCGGTCTGATCATGTGAGAGCGTTCGTAAATAAATTAAGTCAACAGCATAATAATTTATTGTAACCAACAAGGTTGCCGGTTGTAGTGCGTTTGTAAGCAGAGAGGTAAAAATACCGCGTGAGCAAATCCATGTATTTGCTGAAGCGAGGTTTCCATTAAAAGCTCTTTACTCCGCCGTATTCTCCTTTTCAGTTGTTAAGAAATAACTAATTATTATGTTTCTCATGAGAAAGAGCACTTTCTAGTGACATTTCCATAATTGATCACTTAACTACACCGCATTAAATATTGCTAGTTCAGTAAAAGTACGTAACTTTCAACAAAGTGATGCAAATTCGGTTGTTTTGGAGGAAAATATATACTGCATATGTAAGCAGCAGCACTAATATATTCGTGTAAATGCTTCAATTTATTACATCTAAGCACGGTAATAACTTCCAAAATTTCTCTTGCTTTGATACTTCAGTGCTTCAATTATCCTCACTATTGCTGATCATAATCTTCTTTCGGCTGAATATTCTGCTTTCTTATAAGAACATTGCAGCATTGAGTAACTATTATTGATTTGTCGAATGCCCGATCATGCCTCAGTTTGCTGTTTTTACTCAGTCAACTTGGACGCATCACTCTCCACATGCACCGAACAGCAAAAGGGTGCGACTCCCCCTTCCCGGAACTAAAAACCTACGGCTGAGTAGACACTCATAGAAGCAAACAGTGCGATGCTTTACAGAAAGCCTACTGCCGACAGGTGTTTTATAGTTGCATGGCATCACGTACTGCTGTCTCCACTGTGCAAACGCTTCGGAAATTGAGCTTTGGCATATTAGAACGCCCTGCATAATCCAAGTCTCGCTCCCATTGTCATCTATTTTGTCAACTTAATGATAGTTTAAGAGGTCATCGATTTGTTGTATAACACATGAATACAGAGGAAACTAATAACTGTGCAATACTGGGGCAATTTTATTGAAAAGCAATGGGACAATGCTGTTCGAACAATTACAAACACCCTTGAACAAATGTTTAAATATGGTTTTGTTCTCTCGCCAATGAATGGCACAAGAGAACTATTATGTCTGGCCGAGAGAGATGACGACGTTTCTCAGTCCAGAGTGAACAGTATCAATTTACAGCAAAACAGATTTAAACAATCACTCTCAGTGAAGAAAATTTGCTAAACCTGCATTGTAGACATTTGAGGCTATTAGCAACAGCTGATCGTTTTCAAACTCGCCAGGGATTGATTTAACAGTAGAATGCCGGAATAACGTTACGGGTTACACATTTTCAGCACTGTGTTCTGTGTATGACCCAGATTAAGAGACATACAGAAAAAACCATCCTCTGGCAATCGCCACTGGCTCACCCAACGGTGAAGATCCATAATATTGTCTGCTTGTATGTCAATCATGGCAGCTCCAGTTCAAGCGAAACGTTTCATTTGCCATCGCATGAAACGGTGGATTGTGTGTCGTTATTGAACACTTCAGTGTCATCTGTGGATACACAATTTCAAGAAATGTTTGCAGTATTGTGCACTGACATTTTACACATCTCATTCCATATTGAAAATGGGCCTAACAAGGAAACATTCCGAATGTGTTCTCCGAAAGATAAGTGGAGATCGGTGGACCTAAATCTGCAGTACACTCATGGAAATCAAAGCTGTAAGTAAATCTTATAAGACAAAATAGGACATTATCTTTATAACAAAAAGATTAACATCGCCGTTATTGCTGTATATCACTCGCCAATAAGCAATTTTGAAGTTTTCTAGAAGAACTTGAAGGAACCTTAAAATCCTTATTTAAGCCGAAGCATGAAACAATATGTGCTGACTTAAAACATTGACTACCTAATGCCAAGTGTCAAGAAGAATCGATTAAACTCATATATTATACATACACCTAACTTTCCCACTAGGATTGTTGAACACACATGTAGAGCAATAAATAATCTTCATGTAAATTTAGATACTCTTTGTCTTTATATTCTGTGCCTACGTAATAACGGTCTATCAGACTATGATGCACAAGTAATAGTTAAAAATGATTTTAAATAAACCTTAACATTAAAGTTATAAAATTTAGATATATTAATTAAGGGAAAAAACTAAATAAAATAAAAATCGTATTTATGTAAACAGTAAATACTACCGTTTTCTAAATGCTTTATTTCAGTTTTACCCCACTAAAAATAATAAAAAGGAAACATATTAATATGACCAAGGAATTAAAACATCTTGTAACATAAAATCTATATAATGAACAAATGCAGTGAAGTGCCTAGGTTAAAAATATTTTTTTAAAAACTGCTGTAAGATACTCTAGTCATAAAAACAGCAAAAATCATGCATAATTACTTGCTTATAGTCATAACAAAATAATTACTAAATGCAATATAATAAAGCTAGAAAGAGCTAAAATTTTGCAGATATTGCAATAATTTTGAACAGCAATAACCGAGGAATCCTTGGGATATGGCAAATTTAATGACTATTTCCTCAATGTAACAAACTAAGCTTGTATTCTGGTGATACATAAGATGCGGTAAGAATGTCGCAACCATAATTTATCACCCAACACAGCTAATTCAAACCGAGCGACACTATCTCAATAAAAATCATTAGTATCATCAGAAAAAAAAAATCTTATAATTAAGGTCAGATTAACAGCAAAATCAGAGAGTCTAGTAATAATATCATACTATACCCTTTAGTTATTTTTGTATCGAATCTTTGAAAGCAGATGTGTTTCCCGACAGGCTAAAAGTATTCGGTAGTGTAGTCAAAAAGGAAGAACAGGAAAAAGTTGCCTCATCGTTGTATCCATGTTACAAACATTTTCGAAGGCTTTTTCGTCATCTTGAAGAAATATTCTCGTTAAAGATCAACTTAGAATTTAGTTTAAGGAATGGAACTTAAAAAGAAAATGCAAAATTTAAACTCACCAATGCAATTTTAACTGCTTTCAATGAAAGCCTCATGTATGAGGAATATTCAGTATATATAATATATATTTTATTTAAACTCCTTTGATATCACAATTTTAATAAAAATAAGAATAATGTTAGCAATAATCTTCTTAACAACTAATCATCCTTTAGCTATAGGATAATTCTCTTTCTACATTAGAAATGCATCCACATTCATTCTTTTTGTACGGCAAGGAGATTTTCCACTTGCTTATACTGCACTAGAAGTAATACACAATTCGTTTATTAATATTACTTCTTCCCCTAGCTACGTTAGCGGTTATTCACATTATAGGGCAGAGAGTCAAAAACTACCGCAGTAGTTGTTTCTTGCATGCTAGGGCAAATTTATTCTTTATACAGTGTACAACAGAGTTGCCTGGTACATAACTAATGCCAGCCTTTTCGTGACCTAATTTGGGAGTATATTAATGTCTTGTGTTAAAATTATTTCACGTGTAAAATGCTGCAAGCTATCAACATCACAAGGCTTTGGGGAAATTCAAAGAATTTACTGATTTACTACTTTACTTTGATGAATGAAAATGTGTATCCTTTACTTTCTATCACGTGCATGCAGCACCTGTTATTATAAATTCAATTCGCTTAGTGAGAAAGTGTGGAGGGACAAAAAAAAAAAAAAAAAAAAAAAAAAAAAAAAACAGACGAATAAAATACATGCCCAATTAACATTTTGTTACTATTTACACTTTACATGAAGCAAGTATGGATTTAAAATAGATTTGTAATACTTACTAGTAGTTTCACGCTGCTTCATTTAATTCAAATTCCCTATGTATAGCTCTAGTTTGGTTAGATTCGACTGAGTCAGGGAGGCACGCAAAGATTAGAAGAATCACCACGTCGAAGTAACAGCTTCAAAACCAACATTTTCTTATTTGGGCATGTTTGCGCAAAAATTAGTTGTAACAGCAAAGAACGGAAGTGTCGTTGTTTATATCCAGTGTTACCGAGCACAGAACTGGGTTGACGCCAATCCAGCGATAAGTAAGGAGGAAGGGAGGGTTCCGTCTGCTTAATCCTAACCGTAGCTGGAGATAAAATTATTTTGTTTACACTCATTAACAATGCATTCTCTTTAATTTGATTTATTATAGCTTTGACTGAACTAGTCTTCTCGTGACGTATGTAGAATGAACGTGAATACTATAAGTGTAAGCTCGTAGTTATGCATAGCACGAAATGAGCGCGGAGTCCTTGGCGCCTTAAACTATCTGGCTTTCGCCTTCTCAGGGCGAGGAAACACTCCGAAAAAACCTTACCCAGACAGCTCTGAATTCCAACCCAGGACCTCCGGGTCTCAAACGCTACTACTAGACCACGGAGGCGATCGGTGATTTTTTTTATTTGTTTATTTAAGGACGCTCTTTAACATCTCAGGTCATCAGCGTCCCATTCTATTCAGGGCGTGAAACGACCAACAAATTTTGATCAGAGGCCTCTTCTTTCAGGCTTGAGGTTCTTTTTCATGCCGTAAATGTACGACACGGGACCCATGGCTTTACTTCCCTTCCGAAGGAAGCCATACTTACGATTTTTACGTCCGAAAAAATCCATCGATCCTGGCCGGGTTTGAACCCGCGACCTTGTGTTTAGAAGGCAAGTATGGTTACCACTAAACCACCAGAACCGACATGGGCGATCGGCAAAAGTAAACAGTAATGCATCTTTTTATAGTAAATAAGTTTGTACTCAAAGATTGCTTCACGCTGATGCGAATTATGTGGATTATAACAAAGAAACAATGAACTAAGCAGAGGTGTATGCTAAATTAGCATACCTACGTTTAACAGTGAATTGGCAACAGAATAAAAACATAATGCCCCCCGCCAAACTCACTTTAAAATATGGTTTTCGAATAAGTTTTAACTGCATGTATGAAGATTTGGTCAAATTTAGATTACGATACTTTCTTTAGTTAATGCTACTGTATATACACGCTAGTAAGATAAGAGTGATGAGTCAAATGTCATGGCAACTATTATTATTTTATCGCGAACAAGGGACAACACGAAAAATCTAAGATATACGATTGAAAGTATACGGAATGTACTTTCGAATTAAGCCACCAGATGGTGTATGTGAGCCGAACCGCGCCTCTCAGTACGCCCCGAAGTTCAATTGGTGAGCGACAGTGGTCACTGTCACACACAGTGAACGAAAGTGAGCGAAAGTTTTGGCCAATTGGTGCGTACGACACAGCGCAACTGTGACACCAAAGAGACCTGCAATGGTGCGCATTTGAAGTGGTCCCCACACTCATAGGATGACACACGAGCACACCTTGACTGCCATACACCAGAATGACCATGCCTTTTGTTGGTGAAGGAGGAGATACGACAGCTACCATTATCCATTACTATTTCAGGAAAGATACCAAATGGTTCGATGTGTCTTTGGTTAATCGTGCATGTGATCTTGTTTTAACCGAATACTAGGGGACATGCATTTGCGTTTTTTTTTTTTTTTTTCCTGCAGGATTTTGCAACAGCACGTGCATGTTTATTCAATGAAAAACTTTTTCAAGCGTTTGATGAGAGCTATCCATAATAGCACTTGTACTTACATATAGTCCCTTAGAACTCTGAGGAACGTTAAAAGACAAAAACAATATTCACATACTGCTTCTAAACAAACGGAGGGGAGAAAACGCCTGCTTTCTTAAAGAGAATGCATTGAAATTCGGCCTAATTTTTCCTTACGCAAATGCCAAAAATGTTTGGAAAAAGAAGGCATACATTTTCGAAATTTCCATTTTTCATAGTGATAAATATTCGGTGTTTTAACAACTAACGTTTAATATTTTATTTTAATGGTATGTAGCTGTTGTATGTTCTATCGTTTCTACCTCTGGAATGTACTTCGAAATGCCGGTATTTCTCAACTATCTCAACGTCAAATTTTGCAGAATGCAAACTGAGAAATGTGGTTCATTCCTCTCACTGTGAAAGACTGGATAGACAATGGACACATTATCTACCAAAACCTTATAGATTTAAAAAAAAAAAATACACAAAAAGCAGTAACATAAAAAGAAGTGCAGTGTTCTCTCAAACCCCAAAGGAAGGATTTCAGGGACCTGTATTTTGTGATATGCTATTTGCTCTATGATAAAAATAACTTTACAATCTGAATTGAAGGTAGCTGTCTGTATTTTTAATACATAAAAGATCGCAGTGAACGAAGTTACAGGGAAGGTTTCGACACGATGTGATCAATGATTCCCTTGTCAGAGGGGAATAGCCTAACAAGCCCAATTTAATTTAACGTCACAGAACAAGCACTAACAAGCTAATACAGTAATTACGGCAATAAAACATTTCCAAGCTCCTACTTTATCACGAGCCAAAGTAGAGAGGAAAGGCTCGGAAAATATAACGTTTCGGAGTTTTGTGCGGTTGTCATATGGTCTAAACAACTCAATCGATGGTCTCTCAACTATTTTATGAAATGAATATCTCGCTGTGAGTGCATCCGCTGAAATACTTTGACCTTCAGACCTTTAACGCAAGAGAATAAAATGCATCATTTCGCGTTATATGCGATCATCAAGCCTTATCGTCTGTTTTAATCCTACCAACTTGAGCATTCTTTCTACTTCTTGTTGATGTTTCTGAAATAATCTTTCGAAAGACTTCAGTTCATGTATTTATTTCTACTTCAAATTATTAACAAGTCTCTTCATATATGTCTAGGGTCTGTTGAATTCTCACATAAATTCTTCCGCTTCTTAGTTACGTTCAAGCCACTACATGATAATACAAATGCCCAGCACATTTACGACAAAGAAGTTGCCGAATAATCAGGTGTTTATTTAAACACACGCTCATTCGAAATATTGTATTACAGCCTACATTATAGAAAAAAAAATTATTTTGTACAGTTTGCAAAAATGTTATCGCATAGCTGTCGTTGTTTTCCTGCAACTCCATACATTTCGTAATTAAACAAGGTCATTCAAGTTGAAGCAGATGCAGACAAGGTAAGTCACACACATACGAGGGCTGCTCAATAAAGAATAATTTTTTAAACATAGTTTTACTCATTAGCATAATTTGGTTGATCTTCCTCAAAGTAATCCCTGTCTCAGACTGTATGTCTCAGTCTTCAAAGACATGCTGGAAAGTTTCAGCGCTTCCGTAGGCTTCATCACTGCTTCTGATGGTGAAAAATGCCTTCCAAGATGTTTCTTCAATTTAGGGCAAAGGTAAAAGTACACGGAACTAAATCTTGACTACAGAGAGAAACTCGCTTCCCGTTGATTTTTGCGAGATATTCAGCAAAAACATTTGCAATGTGCTGTAGCATCCAGCATTTCTGCCGAAAATGTGACGTTTAGCGTGTGTAATGGCCTGGCAAATTTTAAGAAAATCTCTGTAAGAATGCCCAGGTACAGCTGTTTGCATGTAAACCTCTTCTTGAATATTGAAAATGAGATAACCACAACTTTTCCATCAGAAACAAACACGTGTGAGAGATAATGATGATGGTGGTGGAGCTTTGCACACAAAGTTTTGCTATTTGCTCTCAGAATCGAAATGATGTGGCCAAGTTTCGTCTTTGAAAGTAACTCTGCATCTTCCTTAACATCATCTCCAGTTGCATGCAAACCTGCACGCTAACGTCCTTTTGTTCGGGGAACCCGTCTGATGTGGAATTTCAGTTAACAGAGTGCGCGTTGTACCCAATCAAATTTGCAGAATTTCTTAAAGCGTTCTTGATGTTATTCGTCGATCCATTCTCACAATGACAGCAGCTGTATGAGTTGATGTTTTCTTTCTAGCTAGACCTTTCTTTGGAATTGATCGTCTACTGTCTTAAACATGCTGTGTTATAGCGAAGAACAAAGTGTCCATAGATTTTTGTAATAATGCATAGAAATCTGATAAAGACTTGTTGGGACGAAAGCAGAATTTCAGAGCTGCATGTTGTTCTTCGCGCACAACCGGAAGTGACAACAAAGGAATTGGTACCACGTGTACATTACGCATTAAAGTTAACAAAATGTTGTAAAGTTAATAAATTTTAACGCGCGAAAGCATGCTAAGATCATTGTTTCTTGAACGCTCATCATATTACAGCTAATCTGGTTGTTGGATCCGTCGCAGGAGTGTTTGGGCAACCAGGACAACTTAACTGAACAAAAGTTACAGTTATTATCAGGCAGCTAGTGTTGTTCAATTCAGTGTAACTAATGATAAATACGTGCCAATCCAATATTTCACTCTTATACATCCCTGTCTAGATCTGCTAAAAAGCTGTAACAGCTGAAGAAATAAGCAACAAACCGAAAGGCTGACATGAGGTCAAATTACAGCTTTTTTCCATCGTTGCCAACAATGGTGAACTTTGCACTACTTATTTTTACCTGTGTCTTGACTATTGCGATCACTGCTATTGTTGTTTGTGTGATATTTTAATATTCCTTTGTCTAGACGACTACTGTCAAACTCGCGGCAACTAGCGTCATTGTTTTAGAAGTCGTTTGAAAGGCACTGTTGCAAATTTATTGATGTAAGAGAATCTTATGATTTAAATCAGTGGTGCAATGGTTGGAATGGAAGAGGAGGAGGAAATCAAGGACGATAAAGAGTGAAAATGACAATTATGATCCCAAATCAGTCGTGGAACGCATTTCTGAGTCAGAAAAAGAATGCTCTGTTAATGAAGATGTACAGATACTGTTTAACTATTTCTACCGTGGGAAAGATGGAAGTAAAAGGAGTCAATTAAAAGAAACAACAGACGCACCCAGGCCGACAACCTCACGGGTGCTATTGCTCCAGGGCTACGAAATGCTGCTATTTATGATATGAAATCGATAGTTTTGTTTCACACATATTTATATAAATAAGCATTCGTTATTTTAAACAAGCACTAAAATAACATATATTCTTGAATATAGGATTCACACTTTGTGTCCATTATAACAATCGCAAAATGCTGTACAATGTTTATTTTTTGTTCATTCTGCAAATGGTTACGTTTACTATCTTAGGCAGTATTTTTATATAATTTACTCATTGAAAGATGTTATATCTGCTCTTGTGGGGGGGGGGGGTGGAATTTACTTTGTAATCTATGTTTTGATATAACAATTACATTGATTTATATATATTTTTAATTGTTTAAACAGTAATCATATTCTATTATATTTTTAAAACCATCAGAGAGCATGCTACATAATGTTACAACTAATGTTAAATGTGTGCTCACTTAATTCATATAAAAATGTAATGTTTTCTGCCTTTAATTTAATAAAAACATCATAAATTGCCTTATTCGTTGTTATATTAGGTTTATTATTGGCTTAAATGTCATTTATGTTCTATAGTCAATAAATACTCCAATACTATAAAATAGCTAAGGATAATTATTGAATTATGTTTTTATGAATGTTTTCAAATATATATCTTTATTCTAGACAATTTAACGTTCCTTACACATATCTATCCAAGAACAGGAACAATTTTCACCTTATTGCAATGAGAGAAATATCCTAAAATCACGTTGTTACCACTGCACCTAAATTAACCAACTCGAATGTTTTTAATAAAAGCCACAGACGTTCACGAGGATCGCTACTGCGGTTTTACTTGAAGTTATTTTCATCCTATCTACAAAGCACACGCAGGAAGGGAGGAGAAATAGAAGATTATGGCAGCCCTTGTGAGGTGAACTACTACAAATTTCACGATCATTAAGGTCTGCCCGTTTGAAGACGTACAAAGGCAAGGAAAATTCGCCGAGCCCATGTCGACATGGCAACAGCGCCAGCGTCGCGTCGGGACGCCATGAGATGTGGGGAGAGGGCGCCGCGGTGGATGAGCTAGGGTCGGGAGAGGGACGAACACTCACTCACACACACACACGCTCCAGTTCCGAGTTCCGACCAAACCAACCGTCGAGTTTATTGACGTTTGCTGGGGGGCGGCGACTCCATTTCTACAGAACACGTTATCCGTTCATAAAACGATCTGATAATGTTTTCTTGTAAACAAGCACTATAGGTGTTCATGAGATGTGAACTTTTCTTCATATAAGCCGTTTCCCTGTTTCAGATATTTGAACAGTTTACTAAAATATTAATGACATTTATAGATAATATTGCATGTTTAATAAGTGAATGACATTGTTGTTCTTGAGCAAAAATTAAAGTCCTTACACATACAAAAAATTAGAAACAGGCAGGCGGATGCCATGTCCAATTCAGAGAGCTGGGTTCACAATAAGCAGGAAATCGTTTTCTCGGACCGTGTACTTTGACGATGATAGGACAAATTTAATAACTACATTATGTTCGTATCTTCGTTATGTTTAGTTTGTAATTTGGTACATTATGTAAGAATTTTTTTTAATATACGGCAATAACCTATATAGTATTGAAGTATATACATTTGAAGTTTAAGGCATTTATATATAAACATGGGTTCTAATTTTAAAACTTCTTCGATGACGCCATAGCTCTTGCAAATATGAATACGGAAAGTTTTCGCATTTATAAAAAAGTCGTTTAAAGAAATAAGATTTTTTTTTTTTTTTTTTTTGCATTTTTTTATAAAATCTTCCATCTCTTTGCATAACAAATTATGAGTCTTACTTATATCCAGTTTCTCATTAGCACTGAAAATTCTTGTTAATATAATTTCAATCAATAACGATTTTGATACCTATCCAGAAGCAGTTTTCTACATGTGTTTTAATAAAATAAGTACTTCATTTAAAAATAATGAAAACTTATGTTAATATATTAATGTATTTATTCAAGAAGCTTACATTTTTTTCTCATTAAGGTCGGGTCCATTTGCTTTGATTAGAGCGCGGCGAGGCTTCCAGCGTTTCACTCCAGTCATTCTGTAAACACTTCTACAAGTAATTAGCTCTCTTCCTCCCTCCCTCCGAACTTTTCTTACCAGCCGACGTAGCTGTTCCCAGGAGGATCTCATTGTGAAGCTCCAAGGGTTATTATACCTGTGATCGCTGTAGAGACTTAAAATACCTTACACTAAAAATATATTCACATGTGACTACAGGGGTGAGTTTAAAAAAGCAAAGTAATTGTAAGCTCAAATCCCTACTTGTGAAAGCGTCTTACACCAGTGTCTGACTCTACTGAAAAATAACTTTTAAGGCAATTTACAGGAAAAATATTACAGTTAATAGAAACATTCATATTTTTCTTTTGGAAAACAAATCGTTCACTTTCAGATTCCATTAGTTTTCGAAATTCTAAATACACACTTAATTTTTTATTATCCCTGGGAAATTTAAATCTTATTTGTGGGTCAGAGCAAGATATCATTTCATATTTAAGATACACACCGAAATTAATGTTTAAACGTTATAATCAACATCATGGCAGTTTTGAAAAATGTTTTCCACCAATAAAGTAGAGTACAATGTGCTGTAAGTACAAGATAGGAATAGGAAGTAAGATCCCTGAGTTTCCGGTCTAATTTACTTTTACAGCTAATAAAACAAGACAATCACAGTTTTCTTTATTTGAGCACAATTCACATTTATAATTAGCAAAGTTTGAGCTTTTGCCTGCTGTTCTAAAATAACTTCCTTCACCAATTCGTTTAACCAACAGCTTTTCACAGTCTGGGCAATGTGCACTGGTAAATGTTATTAACAGTAAGCGAATACAACGACTTAACATACTAAATCTCTATCTTTTAATTAATGCTCATAGTAGAAGGCTAGCACTAATACTAGTCCGCATTGACGCTGGACTGCAATCGCAGAAAACTGTGGTCATTATCTTTCTTCTGGATTGGTCCTTGGTGTCGCATCATCAAGTTTACGTCACTCAATTGGCTCATTTTCGGAAAAGGTTCATCATTTAATCTCCAATCACAATTGATTCCTGGACCTTCTTCCTGTTTGTTCGACGTAATGTCAAATACCTTCCATTAGATGTTGCTCTTGAACGTCAGAAGACGTGGCGAGCAATGGCATCTATCTTGCGTTGTACTTTATCACATGGAGATGTTCATACAGAATCAAAAATTCTTATGCTTTTAAGATGCCTAATCTCGTAGCAATATATTTCAGTTTTAGTCTCCTGTCACTCGCATTTCCTCTTCAACAAGCGTGATGCATTCCGGTATTAGTACCGTCTTCAGTGTTTCATCGTCGTAATCGGAACTCTCTGCCTTCCGGGGCCCACTTCTAAGGACATCAAACATAACGGGAAGTCGAACTTAATTAGTACACTCCCCGTTCTCTTGCCGATTAATAAGAAGGGAAGCTTCAACACACATTTCATCCAAGCGTTGTGTGATTGTTGACCAGTTCGAGTGACCGAGCATTGATATTTGCTCATAGGATCGAAATGATCTTTCTTAACACACATGCGGATCCTGCGGTAGTCACGCCTTTTTTCACGAACGGCAGCGGAGAAAACAGAGCCCAATTCCAGATAGAGTGACTTCAAACAAATGTACGTGGATACTTATGTCGGCCTGATAGCTCAGTTGGATAGAGCGTTGTGCTACTGACGGGAAGGTAGTGTGTTCATTACCCCCGGAGCGTAACCATTTTTAATCTAGATAATTTGTCTACGTTGATTCAATATAATAAGCGTTGCTTTTATATGTTAAAACTTAGTATTAAAGAAGATTAGCTTCGCTTGAGTTTTAAAAAATAAGTAAAATTTAACAGTATTAAAAGCGTATGCCTTTTTCCCTTTGATTATTGTTATTTGTTTCACTGTTACATTACTACATTACAGTTTCTCAAAGTTAATTTTGCGTACGATTGCATGTTTCTGTGTGTTAGGACCGTTGTTGCAGTCATAACACCACTTCGCATGAATGCACTATTCCTTGGAATTGGGCTCGGTTTTCTCCGCTGTCGTTTGTGAAAGGAGATATGACTACTTCACCAGGTTCCATTTGTCTGTGCCAAGTTTAATCAGCAATGAAAGAAATTGCGCATCTTCCTGTAATAACCTCACAGGAAACATTTTTAGCTCGCCTTAGAAACTACCCTACAAACACGTCTCATGTGTAACTTTTCAGTTACGAATGATTGGCTGCTACCCAGTGAAGTTTTCAGAATTCTGAAAGTGTTCTTAATGTTATTCGATGATACTCTCTCACAATGACTGCAGCGGTGTTTTTGTATTCTTCCGTTAGAGCACAAACTGGAGCTTCTTCGTTTGAAATTTACTGGCTTCCCTCTTATAAAGATTTTAAACCATTTTTCTTTACTGAACAGCACTTTATACATTTGCAATCGTATTTTTCGGTTTTATCATTCAAATATTTGTTACTTTTAGACCATATTTAAATATTTTAAATGCCTGAAAGTCCTCTGTCTAGTAATAACAGTCGAAACAGTAGCCTAAACCCACAAATGGAGAACTCTCATTAGAAACAAGCCGACAGTCTGCTATAACAAATGTAATTACACTATTTTAACCTTAGCATTCAGCAACGAAATCAGGGAAGTTTATACAACCAACATTTCTGTGCGAGAATGCAAGGAAATTGAAGTTATTTTAGCGCCAGAATTCCGGCTAGTACTACTACTATATTATTCTACCTGCGGATCCTTTCCGGTGCATGGAATATGCGGTTAAAATCTCGCCACTATATATGTACTTGACGACCAGCGCACTACTAGGTAAATAACAATGAGGCTTGTACAGTAAAATGCATGCAAACAGAAGCACTTTGCAAAGCAAAGGTCACGAGCACAACATTCATTAAAAAAAAGTAGATATCCTAAAAGTAGCGATAAAAAGAATGAGGCTGGAACAAAAGGAGTTAGGAAGACGTAGAAAAGCACTCACAAGAGAAGCAAGGGGCACGATCATTGAGGTTAAAATCTAAGAACGAGCAGCGGGCTGGGGAAACCATTAAGCTCAGTGGCGTGCCTTTGGACCAACTACAAGCTGCAAACTTACTTTTAAATGATCTCAAAACGTATATTTTAATAACGAGCCCTTTATAAAGAGCTATTTGTGAAAATACCTACTGAATTGAACTTATAAATTTTGTATGGCAAAAATGTGGACATATCGCCGACTGCTATTTGCACCAATACAGGGTGATTCACTTATCAGAGGTCCCAAAATATCGTCTAGAAAATGTTATTTAGATAATGACTAGCGAATTCATACACTCATATATTTAACCATGTAAAAACAAGATCTGGTCATAATCAACGCTGAAAATAGTCTTCATCGTCTAAGCGATACGCCAACCACACTCCGATTTTATGTGAATTCGATGGCTCCATATACACAGCTTAAAATTTATGTTATCGTATTCATTCAGATGAAATCATTTTTATCTATGCATAAGTCAAATGATGTCTAAAATTCTAAGAATTATGAATAAGAAAATTACTAAACATAATTTATATATTAAAAAAACCTTGAACGTGTTTTTACTGTCACAAATATTCAGAACTGAAGATATAAATACAGCTATAAGTAACAAAGCTTATTGAAGACGCTGGGAGATAACCACGATAACTGGTGTTGCAAATGGCACTAAAATAGAAATAGTCCATCAAAAGAAGCGTGGGGAGGGGGGAGAAAAGAAAATATAAAGAAAAATACGTTCCTAGAATTTTAAAAACTCATTCTTGAAATTGCCACTTTAATTATGCAATTCCTTTACAATAATAAACATTATATGCCACTCTCTTTTCTCCTCAACAAAACAACAATATATATTCCTTGTATGAATTGGATGTACTCAAATCTAACCATTGCATTCTCCTGTCTCTTACGCCTCGTTGCTTTCTCAAGAACCTGTCCGGAAGGTATTGAAAACAAGTATACGCGATTTTCCGAACATATAATGACAGCGTTAAACGGTTGGCTGTGGTATTTTAATATAACATGCAGCTATTTTACAACTATAATTATAGTTGAAAGTACATGAAAATGTATTTTACATTGATGTTTTAGGAAACGATAGTTCAAAATTAACAAAATCCCCTGCAGTGGACCTTCACATAGCCAAAGCGTGAAAGTGAATTAAACTGTGAAATTTGGAAACCGTTAAAAGCGTAAATTAAGGCATAAAGGGAAGCTGATTACCTGTTTTTCCCCACAGGCCGGCCGATCGCTATATTTCTCACATTAAGGTTAACGCTTGTTTTCGGATCAATGCCCTTTCAGTGACTGGACAGACTGCGTGACGTATAAAAGCCGCGATAACTTATTATTTTAATGAACAGCGGTGATACATTTGTTAGAGCGTAAGCTGGCAACATCACACAAATTGAAAATTGATTGTCCGGCCCGAGGTTCGCTATAATTAACAAAATAGTTCCAACAAAACGGTTGCAATAACGGGTCCCATACTTCATTTTTTCGGAGCATTTGCATCAAAATGTGTCAAGCGCATCTATGAACTGCATCTGCCGACCTCCATCTGCAGTCCTCTGAAATGGCTTTGATAAAGCACAGTTCCCCGGTTTAAATTTCTATTTTGACTACAATTATTTTAAGGGTAGGATGAATCCTACACTTCGGAGAGTCCACTTTGAGAGTCAGGGGGTCCAAAAATGAAACTATAGAGTTAGCAATCCGATGGCGAACTTCCATCTTTTAGTTCTTGAAATTCGGATAAACGTTTCGCTTTGAAATGATTTAGCAATGAAGTAGTATGCAACTATTTTCCCCAGGGTATTTTTGCTGAGCACAGACATCACTTCGCACCTTTTTTATTATCTGACATAGTAGAAAATGCTCGAAATGGTGCCATTTCATGAGCATTTTTTAAAAGTAGTATTTAACGCCCGTTTTTACTACTGAGGCACCAGTAGTAAAAACGGACACTGATGATACATGAGGTGAAATGATACATTGGGAAAGGATTCTTTTTAAAGGAAGGAAACGTTCCAGGCCTAAGTTTAGGGTACCTCCCCGGCATTTGCCATTTATGAGGACTGAAGAAAACCTGGAAGATACCTCAGTCAGGAAGGACGGTCCTGGCGGGATTCGAACCCCTATTCCCCGCTCAAGAGTCCGCGACTCAACGCCTCGGTATTTCATGAGCTGACATCAGTTACACATGATAGGAGACGGGATGGTTGTGCGAAAGGCACAAGATAAATGTGTGCAAATGCTCTGGTTAGAGACAGTAATGACGTAGCAAAAAAAAAAGCGCAAGAAATGCAGAGAAAGGGGAAGCGGGGGTACTATATGCAGGGCCGGGTTTTATTATTAACAATAAATGCGAAATGTAATTGAGAATTGTAACAACAAATTTATGCCGGTTTAATGATAAATGTGAGTCATTAATAACAGTAAATTTCTCGCGAATTTTCGCGAAAATTGCCTATTTCTGCGACAAAAACAAGAAATTTATATTTTAAATTTTATTTTAAGTATGTTGTACAAATAATGTATTTAACAATAATTTTGAATAAGTTGCTTCCAAAGAAATGAAAGGTAGGGTGCCCTAGAATTTTAGACGATTATACATTCTTTTTTTTGGCCTTAAGGACTCCCGATTTCACTTGTTCAAGATGTTTTGAAGTTCATAAGTACAAGAAATTAAATTTTGCGATGAGAAATAGGACAAAATATCTTAAAGGACCTTAATCGTGTTAATTTAATTCTAAAAAATCCTTTTTGTAAATGCAAGGACAACGAAATCAAATTACAAAAGATTCATTATAAAAATTATCCTTGTATAGCGTCAAAATTGTTTCCTATCCTGCATATTATAAAATGATCAAAATGTTTTCATGTTCCCCCCCCCCAAATGATCTAATTGGTTTCATTCAGTGGAGTAGTCTATTTGAGTACTTTGAAGCTATTTTGTGTGTGTGTGTGTGTGTGTGTGTGTGTGCGTGCGCGCGCGCGGCGCGCAAAATGATCAAATTGCTTTCATTCCGCGTAGTTATCTACTTGAGTACTTTGAAGATTTTTTTTTTTAAACCAACCACTATGGACTTAGGTTGAGGAATATTTTTTACAAAGCTCATATTAGAACACTAAACACGTGACAAATCTTCAGCCTTCTAGTAATACGAGCTAAATCCTGAAAGGCAAATGCGAGCTTACACAGTGTGTTATCGGACGTTAAAAATCAATTGAAGAAATTGTTCAATAAAAATGTGTTGACATACGTTTAATAAACTGAAGTTCTGAATGTTGAAAGATGAAAGATGAATGTAATATTAATACATTGAAGTCTTAGATTATGTTTTTGTTCAAACGAAATTGCTTTCGAATGAAGATGAATAATTTTGATACACTCGAAGCAATGTCCAGTAAACAGTCAAGGGTTTATGAACGTTAGCGAACAATGCGCGCTTTTTATGTAGTCGTGAGCTTTAGTGACGAGTGTATTGAATGATGATAAAAAGTGTGAACTCAACGTAATTAATAAACGCAAAAGGCGATTTATAGAATTTGTTGGTAAATGTAAAGCTATTGAGGTCACCAGGTTCGAATTCAGATAGTGAGCTGTTTTTGCACAATACAATCTTGTAGTTTCCGATAGAAGTGCAATGTTGAATGCTTGTATTAGCCTGAAATGAGTAACTTTAATTGAGACTTGAATATTTTACACAAATTTTCTTTTTGAATACCTCTTTTTTTAAAAAACTGAGTTTGTAACTTTCACTTAGCAAAAATTTCATTATTATTATTAAGTTTTATTTACAATGAATATTACAAATTAGACCTCTCTATAAGATTAGTATTGCCAATTAACACGCACATGGAGCGTACTGTATTACAGGGTGAAAAATACATCCTCACGAAATGAATACGTTTATAACCATAGGTATATTTTATCAACTTTTCACGAACATAAAAAAAAAAAAAAAGCTTTCATCACATCACTGCATATGCAAGTGAGACATGGTGAAGCGTTGAATAAAATAAAAACGCTGAGCTCTGTATAATGGGTAGACAACTTGAGTTATGTGAGCGAGCGACGCAACACGTATACCTTGTAAGTGAGCGCAGCGCAAGGTAGAAACTTTCGCAAGATTGCGCAAGAAGGCGCAATGAAAACGGTGGCACCAACGGGTACCAACGAAGTTACATAAATCGTCGTCTATTCGTTGTATTAATGAACGATTCTATTGGCAAACTATTTCCAAACCCTCAACAATTTTTAGGTCTACATTCGATTAAGGAAGAAAGCGCTAATGGTAGGTTTTTAGATATATGAAATCCTATTCAGGTTTTTCTATATCCGAGGATTACCAGTTCAATCTAAGTTTTTTTTATCAACGGTATTCCTTAAATTCAGGAAATTCGATCTAAAAACTCATCCTCTTGTATGAGAAAAATAAAATATGAGGACGGAATCAAAATGCATACATCATTAATCATAGCTATTATTTTAAGCTAGGGAAAACATGTGATTTAAAAACACAACGCCAAACCAGGGATATTTAATCGTACTTCGATAATTTACATAATGATATATTTCAGCAGTTTGTACCATGAGCCATTTAATTCACCAAATACTCACGTAAGAAACAATGAAGCCAACCAATATCACCAATTGTCCGACCAGCATCTGTTCGGTATGAACGGATTAAAAATGCGACCAAATTTTCTCTCCTATCCATCCGGACTGGGGGGTCTTGCGCCAGCGTCGACATGTTGCTGTATTTCTCCTCGATGACAACGACCGTTCTCTCTCGGTTGGGCTTACACTCACCTCTCTTACACCCTCTGGTTGGAAAGTTAGTCTCGATTTGTCCCCACAGCAAATTTCATCTCATTCCGGGACTAAAGAATTGAAGCGGCGTAGTTTATTTTTTGCTGACATAAAATGCCTAAGGTCTTCGAAAACTGTCGTATAATTTTCTAGTCGTCACAGGAAGTAGTGACTGAAGAATATGGCCATCAAAGAGTTCGTCACCACAAGAAGATTGATGTCACAAAATTAAAATTTAAAATAAATCCAAGTATACACAATATACACGTCAAACAGCTCTAGTTAAAACATGTAAATATTTCAATTCAATAAAAAACCGACCTCATCCAGGTGCTACGTAAACAAAGAGAATTCGTCACCAAGTTTGATAACTATAAAAATGAATATAAAATTCAAAATAGTCCTTATTAATTAATTATGCCATTACTGCGTGGTATTAGGGGAGCAAAATTAAAATTCTTGCAATCTATAGGTATTACGAAAGAGTAACCACATTTTTAGAAGTGTTTTTTCAACATTTTTAAATGTAACCATGTTTATAAATTGAGCCCTTGATATCTATCACTTTTACATTCACTAAAATAGAGAAAAATAACAAAAGTTTCGAGTTACGGTGCGTATTTAAGAAGGTAATGTACTAAACAAATATACACAATTAACAACAGACAATCGAAAGTTTCATTGATTTTCAGTGGCTCTGAAGTTTAATTTAAATTTTATTGTAATGCAAAGTTTTCTGAAGATTATTACAAGAATACCATTACGTACAAATATAATTCTCACAAACATATTAGATTAATATTTCACATCTACCATTTTCATGACGTTTTTGTTAAATATCAAACTTATGCACCGTTATAAATACAGTTTATATGTTACATTAATTTGTCCTTTTATTTTGAAAATATTTAGAGAAAATTTAACGCTACAGCACTTTTTAAATTTCGGTTTTCCGGTATACCCTAGTACTAATACTGCGATTTCCCTAATTTTCAGAAATTAGTTTTCTTATTATATTTAAATGATATATATGGAGTTTCTTGCGAAATAAATTAAATAAATATTAATACCGCTAAAACTGTTTTAAACTGGAGTTTTTGGTAGATCCCCCCCACTAATATGATTTCACTGGTTTTAAGAAACTGTTTTTCTTATTTTATTTCAGTGGCATATATCGAAAAAAATTAAAACTGAGACCGATAGAGTGAATTTTCAATTTCCCCTTAACACCTAAAATTTCGATTTTCAGGTATACCTCCACTCCTAACGGCCCGATTTCCCTGATTTTCAGTAACTATTTTTATTATTTTATTTTAATGGCATATGCAGAGTTTCATTGAGGGAAAAAACACACTACGGCCGCTAGAGTGATTTTAAATTTTCGCTTTAGGTTAACCCCCACCCATTGCTCAATTTTGCTGGTTAACGAACTCTAGGAATCGTTTGTTAATTGACTGTATGCCGCGTTTCGTTGAGAAAAAAACAAAAAATTACTGCTAACCGCTAGACCAACACACGCACATACACCCCCCCCCCCCCCCCCGTTTTCATTTGCGATGCCTAGTCGATAGGATCGGTGGAGATTTTATGACATTTTTCAAAAATATTCCTTCGCAGTTCGCTAAAAATTAACATATGCAAGTCAGCAGGCTAATTTTATGCAAACTCTGCCTTACAGCCTTAATGGACGAATAGCCGGTGGTACAGTCTACCGAGTTTGCAAATTTAATGTGTGTTTTAAATTAACGCATTTTTAGCAATTGACCACTTTATTTCTTATAAAACTTACAAATTAATTTGCATCTTTGAATCGCAATTATAGCGTAATCTAGAAAAAGTAATCTACTGTTTGTTTGGTCACTGCTTTCACGTGTCGCCGAGATAGCTTACGGCTATGATCATTGCGTAAAGTTTGGAGAAAACCTCATTTTTAGTTTAGCTTTGTGAATGGTGCCCGGAAAAGTTCATACTTCCAAAAGCTAAACTTTGTTACTGCTCGCACGTATTACTCGGAGTTAAAAAAGTATTATATCAAACAAGGCACAGTTTTAGCAGTATTTTAATACATTTTCCATTATTATACAAGGAATACACAAATTCGGGAGGACCCGACGCTGGGCCAATTCAAGCCTCCAGTAAATTCAAAACCTTTAACAATTTTTTTTTTTTTCCTGTCCAAATTCACGCGCGTTGCAAACAACACAGCCAAGAAAATACGACACAAAGAAAAAAAAGGTCGCAGCACTAACGTGACACGTTAACACTCTGTAAAAAAAAAAGAAAGAAAGAAAAAAGAAAGAAAAGAAAAAAAAGAAAAAAAGCAGATAAAACTGGAGCGGTAATGGAAATGCTTTCATTACGCTTAACGAGCCCCGCTTTGCAAGTAATACAATGACAGATGACAGAATGACAGAAGAGACTTTTGGCTTCATTGCGCCTTCAGAGATTTGTATGAGATTTAATGTGACTACGGTGTTATTTCTATTGTTTTGTATTTATATATATATATTAAAATAGCTAAAAAGTGTTTGTGGTTTATAAAAAAAAATATTTGACTATCTTGTCTTCTATTAACACGTCTACATTATATTGACTTTTTATTAGCAATAAAGTACACCTTTGGCACACATACAAAAAAGCCATCTCTTAAACGCAAAATTCCAAGTACTACTCTATACAACAAGGGGTTCACTTTGTAGCCACTGCAGCAGTTGTTTATACAACACGCACTACACTGACCGCCACGGGTGGCCGAGGTCGTTAAATCGCGAACTCGTGAGCGGGAGGTCCGGAGTTCGAATCCCGCCAGGGCCGTCCTCCCTGACTGGCGTTTTTTCCAGGTTTTCCTCAGTCCTCATAAATGGCAAACGCCGTGGAGGTACCCTAAAATTAGGCCTAGAACGTTTCCCTTAAAAATAAATCCTTTCCCAAATGTCCATCGCCTGTCGTGCCTCTGTAGCAAAAACGCGCGTTAAACACCATTCATTCATTCGCACTACACTGTAGTGTGTGTTCCGTTAGCTCTGTGGCAGAGTGTGCGATGATGATATCGTGGATAAGAAAGCAGGTAAGCCTCCCGGCATAAACTCCTACTCCCCCTTTTATTATTACCTTTGTAACATATTATGACAAATTAGTTTTGTTATGTAGTTTTCCATACACAGCAAGCTTTAATAAACATGTTATATATAATGATGATAATATTTCCTCCATTACTTGTTCTATCAAAATGCAATATGCTGTACATGCAAGAAAGACATAAATTGAAGAAATCTGGGATATTGTAGCCTCTCGTTCACGCTAGAACTATGGTAGAAATCTGACATCATCTATGTCCCGAAGATTGACGTCAGTTATACAAGCTGAGGGTTCATACACGATATCAATTTGTATTTCTATATGTTTTCACATATATGTGACATAAATGTTTCTGTTCGTGTATGTATTTATTTGTAAAGTATACGTTAGTTTGTGATTGCGTTTTTGTAATCTAGTAAACAGACGCTTAGGAGTACCTTCGTAGTGACGCTATTAGAAAGCTGTTGAAAGGTACTCTCGTATTCCTAACAGTGTTATACAATTTAATTACAAAATGGTTGCCTATTCTTCAAACTAAGAAGAACTCATTGTCATTACCTGCGAAATATTAGAAAAGAATACATATTACTTGTTACTCATACGCATTATTATTTTTAATGCACTAAAAATAACATACTTTAATTCTATATAATCTAAAAACGTAATTTGTAGTACTGGATCCAAAACACCTAAATAGAGAAAATGAAATTTGTGCATCTAATAGCTGTTTAAACTCAATGCAATATATTATGTTTATATATACAGTGAACTGCCAAAATAATGCGTACAATGCTACAAAGGATAGCTAGCTGTTTTTGAAACTGTATTAGGAAGGCTCTCAATACGTTGCGGCAGTTAAATAAAGGACACATTCAGCAGGAATATTAATCCAAACAGCAAAGCAGATATATAAAAACAATTTGTACTGACAGTTCGAAACAAATACTCGAATTGGAAACAGCCAGTTTTCTGGAACTGTTTTAAAGTATTAATAATGTATACTGTTTATATCACACATTTTAATTTTCCTTAAAAGGAATATGTCTAATGTAAATCCCCAAAAAAAATAATCTACTGCGAGAGTAGTTTGGAACCGAAATGAACAAGTTACACATTGTCAGACATGCTAGAAACAGGTAAGATTCATTTATTGAATGTGCAAGTTTTTTTCATAAATAGTATTTTCGGAGGATAATTATATTTATAATTTTTCCTTACATATACCTACCTACCAGCCGAAAAACATTACATGCAGCAGCATAAGAAGTTGTAATCATTTGGCAAAGAAAGAAGGATTAGATCTTCACTAAAGCAGTTTCCCAAGTTTCCAAAGACACCTTCATTTGCGTCTATGTGAAGATCTTACTGTCACCAATACATCTGTTGCAGCTCTACAGAAAATATTTGTAGAAGAATTCAAATTCCTGATACACTGCTATCATCGTTGTGGGCAATCTCACATATGAGAAACCGAGTATTCCTCATGTCATTCTGTGCACCCCCCCCCCCCCAAATCGCTATACTGTGGCAATTATATGCAGTTTACATGCTAAAAGCGAGCGAGTGTTTGAAAAATTTCTACCCTGGAATAATCCAAGTCACCCGTCTATTCATGGGCTTCACAGGGTAGTTGAAGAAATGCGGGAACAGCATCACAGTCAACGAAATAAGTTCTGAAAACACAAAGTCGAGTCAGTTAGCTTCAGAGCAGTTTCCATCAATACCTCTCTTCCACAACCTGTAGTGGGGAGACCTGGTTGTAGCCGCAATATAATAAACATCACGGAGGTCATCGAACGCGAAGCTGTCTCAATTGTAAATGCAAACAAAGGGCTTCTGTATAGAAGTTGGCCTACATAAAGGCTCATTTCCCCCCCCCCCTTGCGTTTTCAACCAAAAATTGGAAGAACCAACTCTGCCAATGACGGAAACGCTTCAAGTCATCCAAGAAGTGAACGGCAAAATGGCTCCTGGATATTGCTGGGGCATCACTGTCAAGAAGTTAGAAGCTATTTTGGTACGCAATTCAGATACAAGAGGATGGAAGAAATGGGTTCTGAGCTTTGTGGTCAGAAGGTGCAAATCCTAAGAAAATAGCCTTATTTACTTCCCAAGTGGAGCGCAGTTTAACGGAACACTGAAGATGGTTTACTCCTGAAAACCTGCCTTAAGTATTTTATTGTTCAGCGTCATGTTAAAAGCATTAATAAATAGTTCAGAGTTAGTACAATAAAGGCACAGGAGCATCAGTGATAACTTTATGTTTGCGTGTTTCAATTCTTTGGTGTGAAAGTCTACATTCTTGAATTAAAATGTTTAAAACCTATGAAAACCTTATTTTAGTTTGTAAGAACCTAAAAATCTGCTGCTTGCTCATAAACATTAATCTTTCATTGAGAAAACCTGAGTATCCGGTAGGATATGAGAATTTACTACATTAAGGAATTACTACTACATTCAGGAGAATATCAGGTAGAAGATATGCCTTCCTCTTAATTTCTTCTCCACTAATTTTGTTTACTTTATTATTCCTAGCGAGAACTGGTCCCTGAATGGAACTCTGTTGTATAGCCATAGATAATGGGATAACTAGTGCCCGGGGAGCGATTATCTGTAAACGTTCCGGCTTTTATCGTTAACCTATTGCCCCCAGGAACCATGGACAAATTAGCAAAGCCGACATTCGCAGACACTCCTCTACCGTTAAGGATAAGCGATGAGCAAAAGCATAGTTTCATCAATGTTACGGCTTTAGTGTTTTGGCCTGCCCATTTTCATTCAAATACAAGGCCACAGGCATCATTTCAAATTGTGGAATTCGAGCCAGGGGACTAATGGCTTATAGCATTGCAGGACTCTTTTCCTGTTTCACAAATTCCAAACTGCTGGCCTATTTAGAATTTATCTACTGAGGTAAATTTAATAATATATGAAAAAAAAAAAAAAAAACTATGAACTGATCAACGAGAATTAGATTGTGGATATAAAATTAGACAATAAAGTTCCAAAAAACTACCCTAACAACTACCTACTGATGTATTTGTTGTATAACGCTTGAGAATGTTGTTTTGTTTTCTCTTTTATACTATCATTGCATGTGCATAATCCCTTTATCTAAGCGAAAACTTATACTGAAATTTGGAAATCTTTCAGAATATTACAAGTTTGCAAACACGTATAATGGATATTTATTTTATTACATAGTAATTAAGTAATATATTGAGTTGTAACCTAAAATAATTTCCTGCCCTATGTAACAAGCGGCACATAATTTATATTATTTTTATATTTAAAACATAAATAGTTTGATTGTTCAACACAAATTTTTTATTTTAACTAGCATGAGTGTCTTATTTATTTAACTCTCTTCATTACAATGGTGTTATTCAAACGTAATGTCAGCCATTAGAGGGAAGAAAGAGTCAGATTCAAAGTTCCATAAAATTGCTTACTTATAGCCCTAAACAATGTGGACTGTTTCATTCTGTATTAAAATCATACGTTCGTTCATGCATTTTTCGCCATGCTATTTCCATTTGTTCCAGATACATTAACTAATGTCTTAAATTGTTGTAAAATAACTGGGAACAGAGAAGCTGATCTGTGGGTTAAAAATTCAACCATTTATATAATTTGCATTTTTTACATCGTCGTATTTTATTTTATATTGCAGCATAATACTGTTATTTTAAATATGCTTTGTATACGAGAAATGTTAATTTTGAAGCTGTTGACATGTTTATACATTCGTACTTTCCGTAACTTTGGATGAAAACTACACCGAGTTCCTCTCGTTCCTGGTTAAATATTAGCAGAACGAGAGAAATTGTTACAGGAAGTGGAGGGAACTATTGGTTAATTTAAATATCGTTTTTAAGTGTCAAATGTTAGTATTTAAAATCATGGATTGTATTTATTAACACACCAATAATTACCATAAACTAAGTTTTCCTTCTAAAAATTATTTCAATCAGCGTACTTTATCTTTAAAGACATAGGGAAGGGGAGAAAGATTGTCGCGTTTGAAATAATCTGATATATTGAAACGCTTATAGGTCGGTCCTGGTGGTGTAGTGGTAACCATACTTGCCTTCTAAACCCAAGATCGCGGGTTCGAATACGGCCAGGATCGGTGGATTTTTTCGGGCATAAAAATCCTAAGTATGGCTTCCTTCGGAAGGGAAGTAAAGCCGTGGGTTCCGTGTTGTACATTTACGGTACGATAAAGAACCTCAAGCCTGAAAGAGAGGCCTCTGAGCAAAATTTGTCGGTCGTTTCACGCTCTGGTTTGAATGGGACGCTGATGACCTGAGATGTTTAAGAGCGTCTATAAATAAATAAAACGCTTATTTTGAAGCTTTTTATTACTCATATCTAACAAATACGAAAACAATACTCACTATTAAAACATACCCGTATTTTAAAAATGTACTTAGTGTTTTGTGAATTTATGTCCAAAAAAAAAACTCTTAATGCATATCAGGAATAAAGATGAATATTCAGTTCTGAAATTTAGATCAAAGTCTTGTTAATTAAATCAAACTTTAACATCAGGAAAACATATATATATATATATATATATATATATATATATATATATATATAGCATATGATATATGTACAATAACAGAACAAGATGCTATGTGCGTGTTTTGTGTGTTCTTTCACAAAAAAGTGTACCCCCAATTAAAATTCTGCAAATAAGTGTGACAAGGTTGTTCCCATATGGACAGTTGATGAAGTTTCTGCATTAAATTCTTTGGGAAGATAAATGTTTCGTATTTTGTTCATAGAACAGTAAGATTGACAGCGTGCATTCGTCGGTATTCAGCATGTGACTGAATTCTGTGCTCTGCTCTTGCATCAGTTGCCACCTTGCCAAATTCTTGTATATATCTTGAATAATTTGTAAACTAAGTAAATAAATTCTCTATGTTTGTATAATTGACACACCATTGAAATTATGAACAATTTCGTAATAATATTCTAATTTTTTTTTTCTATTTAAAAGCCACTATGGAACATAAAACAGTTTCATAAAAGAGAAAACCTGCTTAATATTAAATCTTATGTACCTTAGGATACAATTATTTCCATCAAATTGCAGGACTCTTAACAGTTTTCCAAATTTTTTTTAACTATAAATATCACTGGGCTCAAGAGTGTTATACTGAAAGAAACTTCATGAGCTATTTGTCAAATGGTGCCACTCATTGCCTTGTGACATTTAATTGCAGAATTTTAATTTGCAGTACAATATTTTGTGAGAGAACACAGAAAATATGCGCATAGCATCTTGTTCTGCTATTTTGCATATAATATCATAATGTATATATGTTTTCCTGACGTTCAAGTTTGATTTAATTAACAAGACTTAGATCTAAAATTCAGAAATGAATATTCATCTTTATTCCTGCTATGCATAGCTCGTATAAGCTATGGTAACAAATTCATCAAGTTATATTAATGGCAGGGTGGTTCGTCAATAAGGGCTAGATCACCCCCCCCCCCAAAGCATCATCATTGGACCTTTTGCTCTTCTCCTGGTCAGCTTTTGAAAGAAAAAATGCAAGAAAACAGCGATGTATAACGATTAGTCCTTAATTGTATCTTAAGCAATAAGCTCATTCCTTCTCTACTGTAACAGCGGTAGCATGTGGGTCCTCCGTTAGCGAGGGAGACTCATGGGCCAGTCCGGAATATTTTACTCTTTCAACTTTATAGGCCAGCAAAGATTTACAAAAACTTATGTCTTCCTCCAAGATGGGTTAGCATTCTCCTGATTATTTTTGCGATCTCTTGGGCCAGCAGGAAGACGGCCATGGCCAGCGCTCGGTATTCTATCTGTGTGTGTGTGTGTGTGTGTGTGTGTGTGCGTGTGCGTGCGTGCGTGTCTTTCTTCTCGCCATAGAAGAACTAAAGCCGTTCGAAATATTACGATTACTAATATGTGACTTTTTCTTAGACTTTTATCCTATTCTGATTTTCTAATTATGGTTATTTTAGTTACATAGTTAATAGTTTTACATTGTTTTTTATTTATATTGTTTGCATCTCTGGTGGTGCTTTTAATTTGGCTTATTAATTTAATTTTGCTTTTGCGTGTTTTGCTTTGGATTACTTAACTATTTATATATTATTCTTTAATTTATTTCTTACTTTCTCTGTGTTTTCTAATGCACTTTACTGTTATTATTAAGCTTTTGTTATTTAATGCTTCTTACATTATGACATCTAATCCGAGGTAATGTTACATTGTTAATAGTGTTACATTATTTTTCATATATATAGTGAACTCGGAAGGAATGTAAGTTATTGCTGTTGTACCCATGGAAAGAGTTTTTACTAATCCATCCTAATCGGCATCAATCGAAACTACTAGGCAGCTAAAAAAACTAAAATATTATGCTTATTTATATAAGCCTATTTTTCGAAATATTTTACTATTTCTCTATATATGTGTGTGCCAGTTTTCTCTCTAGCGGTCGCAATTTTTTTCTCTCTCTCAACGAAACTCGCACTTAGTCCCCAATTAATAAATGATTCGTCGAGTTCGTTAACCAGAAAAACTGGATCATTGGGGTGGGGGCTAACCTAAAGCGATTTTTTTTAAAAAAAATTAAAAATCCGCCAAGTTGTTGACATTTACATAAAATTCAGAATGAGGCATTCCTTTCAATTACATCACAGCTCTTTACTAGACCCGATCCATTTTCTCAACGAGTTCTCATCATTTCCACAGTAATGCAACACATGAAATTTAACCCTCTCGTGCAACGTTTATGCATTTCTGACATTTTGTGCCATTAAGTAAAACTCTTAGATCGACTAGAAATGGGTTAAAGCTGGATACAGAGATCAATACTGGTTATTAATTACACACACCGACGGCCTTATAGATGAAGTAAGAGTGGAGCAGCCCACCCTAAAACACGAACGAAAATTATTCATTCTTTTCATTTCTTATATGATAATTCAAAGTTTCTCTTTAAAATTGCTTTAAAATTATTTCGATATCTTTGATCATGGGGCCTCTGTAAATGTTTGTAAGCTTTGAATTCACCATATGATGTAGAAGGTTTCTGAAGATTCAAATTTGAAGTCCATTTTCCGCAAGTTTGATTTTATAAATACTTAAGGAACATATTCACGGCTTATATTTGTTCTAAGAAGCTGATCATTTCAAGACTCGTTTATTGAAATGTTTTAAAAAGCTGAAACGACAGTTTCGTAAATTGTGAACGTTAAATCACTTCATAAATTAATCTTTACTGTGAAATACAACAAAAATTGTATTTGAAAGCAATGTTCTAGTTAATTAAAAATATTATTTCAGCTTATATATAAGTACTGTGGTCATCAGGTGCAAAAATGTTCGATTCAATGTTTTAATTTCCTTCTTTCTTTTCTTTCTTCCGAGGTAGAAAATAGCCACATCTGAATTCGCAGTGCTAAATGTGTACAAATTTCTTTAAACACGTTTGGTGGGCTGGCAAAGACTCGGTAGGAGTTGCAGTGGGATGCAGCCAGTTCTCGTAAAGCAGAATTAGCCCATGAACATGAAGCCCTTGTGCCCGACATGAGATCTAGTGTTTTTCCAATGCACTGTATTTCCTGCGGCCATTTGGCAGCGCTTTGGGTATCTAATTCCTCCTCCTTCTTCTTCTTGTTCTTCTTCTTCTTCATTTCTCTACCTAATTTTCTCTCTTATATCCAGAAATATAATAATCATCACTGAATAGCTGGAATCTTTTATTCCAAGACTCTATGAGACATTAATAGCAATTTATGTTTATATATTACATAAATAACAATGCTTATAATAATGTTGAAAGGACTACTCATAGAAAAATCGATCAAAGCAGGTACACATACAGCGATGCTCATCTTACCACAAGATGAATCGCTACCGAGTGCACATTCGACTGTACGGTGGTGAGGAAGAACAGTCCACTAAAGTTTAGTGATCTTTTCTCTAGTGCGCAGAATGTGACTCCGCGTTATCGTGAAGAACTTCACTCATATCTATGAAAGGACTGAGCATCGAAAGTTCCGATGAATTTACGTTTACTTTCCGGTTAACTTTTTCACCATGAAACAACACGCTATGAAAATAAGGTTTTAGAGTCAGAAGAATGTGTTACTGTTTCAATATAGTCCCCCCCCCCTCCGAAATGTCCTTCCGACTTCCAGATTTTAGGAAAGTTCAAAAGTGACCTGGAAGGGCGCCGGTTTGGAGCAGACGGTGACGTGATTGGTGGTGTGCCACCTGCCTTCTAAAAGCAAGATACAAAAAATCTGGTATGGGTGCAAAAACACTAATAGAGCTTATTTTGAGAAATAAATTTCCTCTGAGGAGAACAAAATTATTTCTGTTTAATTTGCTTAACCCTTGTACAAATCGGGTGTGCGGAATCTATACGTTGGTGAACTGGCTCCGACGAGCGGGAGGAATTTGACTTTCTGACATACATCTAATACTGTTTGATGGTTGATTCTGAGCTGACGTTTTCTTCCGTTTCCCCACGCTTCCTTTAGGAATGGACACTATCAACTACCAATCAGGATACTCCCTCTGTAAAAATATTAACTACTTCTGCAGCTGTTAACAGTCATTTCGAAATAATGCTATGGTAATGACAATCTATGCATTGCATATGCTACGATATTAGCAGATATATGTCATATAGAAAACGAGATTTGAACGAACAAGAATGATATGGTCAGCGCAGCCTCGGAACGGGTCTTGGGCCCACTACTTGATTCGGTAGAAGTAGTAGTAGTTTCAGATGATGACAAAGAGCCTTTACACTCAACGACTGACAGTACGCCTGTGAATGTTGGTTATTGTCTATTTTCCAAAATAAATTCACTTAAAAGACCCAATTTTGCAAGCTAACTGCATCACTGCCATCTAGCGAAAGCTAACAATATTATATATATAGTGTATATATAAGTATTGTTATTTATTAAACGCCCGTTAGAAACTAACTACCCTCTACAGAGGTATGTTCAGTAAAGTTTGCTATTGGGGCATTATCTTCTGGGTATATGTGTCACATTAATAAAGAATAATTGAACAAAACTTCACTTATTAAAAAAATCATTACAATGAATTTGAGCTCAGAATGAACATAGCGCTAATACTTGCTATTTACAGTTTCTTCTGGTAATAAATGAATGTTTCAAACCTAATAATTAATTCTACAAATTCATAATGAAACAAGTCTGCAGAAGTAAACCCCCAATTAAAAAAAAATCCTCGTTTTGTGCATTTACTCCTTTTTTCCTTTTCTTTTTCTTTCCGTAATTAGCAGATATTCTAAAACGGCAACAACATATGTCACGGACATTAGTTACTATTAAGGTTCGTGCAGTAGATGCTGTTTTATTATAGCTTTATTTCCAAGTAGACTGAGAAAAAAAGCGCGTAATAGAAGGAATAAATTATTTTGGTGCAAATGAGTTTAGTAATTTGATGCGCCCACTCAAACCACATGTCCCGTATTAGAACTACTACCACAACTTACGCGAATGGGACCTTGGTTCATTAGCGAATATATTTCCGTACTATATAAGGGAAAGAAACGAAATCCGCAAAGCCTAATGTAGCGTTCTTAAACGTTAAAACTAAGGAGTGAATATATGTTTACATTTTAGCATATGTTGAAATTTTCTAACTGTATCCAACTTCTATTTTCACTGAAATCAAACTGAACTGCAAGACACATTACAATGAATCCTAATTGACGGAATGTTTCACTGCTTCAGATTAATATGTTAATCTTTAATTATTCCATTAAAAAACCTTCAAATTGATGTCACTCCTGTAATTTTAATGTTTTTCTATCAGCATATTTAAATAGATTAAAAAGATTATATAATTTATCAGTAATGATACTACAAAAGATGTTTAAAATACACGTCACTTGCCATTTTATACCACATTCCAGTTAATGGTGACTGCAATAAAAAGTGGAAATGGTTCCAAAGGTCTGTCATGCTAGATTTATAATTAGTATTTCTTACGACCTATATAAGCGATCTATAATTTAATTACTTCTCTCTTGGTAAAGGAGACGAGATATTTACTAGACCAGTGGTTCTCAAACTGTGATTGGGAGGCCTTTAGTGGGGATCCTTGAAGCATTACTACACTGATAACAGCATTTATAAATACAAACAATGAATTACGAGATAAGGAAAGATGGTACACAGTTATATGTTTGTAGTAATGTAAGGTGAATTAAAATAAAACTTAAGCAACTTCAATACCGAACACCATTAACACATTACAATATTTTAAACTTAAATTTAAATAAAACTAATTGTAATGATTTATAAACATGTCAGAATAAAATAAATCCTACTATAAAATTATTATAAAAACACAACAGCTGGGAAAAATTCAAAACACAAATTTTCTTGACCTCATTATAGATTATCATCTAACTTAGGAAAATCACATACAAAAAATGTTTTCAAATTAATTTTCAAAATGTCAAAATTATTGGGTACAGAAAAATTAAAGGTAATACACTATATTGTTCCCCAGTATAATAATGTATATCAGGCGGAAGGGACTGTTGTCTAAAGTAGGGATACACACAATTATAACACAATAATAAATCGAAACTATTACATTAATAACCAATAATCTTGTAATATTAAACTCAAAATCTACAGCAACTCGGCAAGTAAAACTATCAAAGACATTTAAAAAATCAAAAGAAAAAAAAAACATTTAAATCACAGATAAATATGTTTTTATATAATCAATAATATAATTTCGTTGAGAAATTTCTGACTGATGCTTTATTAATTACCACATACTAAAATCAGATGGCTTCTCTTGTAGTTTTGCAGTTACCCTACTTTTAGTATTTATCACGTTGTCTTCAAGCTTATTTCTAACTTGGTTTATTTTAATACTGTCTATGCATTTCCTATAAAGTATGATCGTCATGTTGTAAACTTTTATAGTGTTTTTAAATATTAATCCTGAATGCAAATTTTGTTGTTTATAGCTTATTGTAACCAAATTGTTTGTGCCTATAAATATGTATATATCTGATTTATCCTCTCGTCTAATGATGACAAGGGGACGAATAATAAATGAAATGAAAAACCTGGATCAAGCAGAACGCTCTGATGTTCCTTGGCAACAGCACGCATCTTTCAGCTGCGAATCGCATAGGATGCTGAGAAAGGCGAGCTCCCGATTTTACCGGACTATCAAAGAAGGCCATTGAGTATTGATGCTCTTCGTGATCGCTTGTGTGAAAAAACATTCTCTGCAGCTCATTGGTTTAAAGAACGTGTATAGAAGTTTGAAAAATGGAGAATCATAACTAAGAACAATAATTTCTCCTATTCAGCGATATATCTTGGTTTGTAAGTGAAATGTAGCACCATCCCTCATTTGAGGTTTGTATTTAATTATGTTGTGTCGTTATATACTGCTAAAAGTTTATGCTTTTTAAATAATTCATTGATGTAATATCATTATTTCAAACTGGCACATAAACATTCAATACTTCAGATAACCTTTTTCTTCAAGTATATTTAGTTATCTAAAATATCTGGGATTTTTAATATGTCTTAGTTTCGCTATAATTTAACGTTTTTCTATCCTTTTGGGTTTGTGTTGCTTAATGAATAATTATAAAGCAACAATTTTGCAAGGCTTAAATGCAGAGTAATTCTAGATAACCTATAATTTTGCTTTTTTCTCCTAATTACTAACGATATACAACGTTGGGACCTCACCAGTTATCAATCTGAAAGCAAGCCGCTCAGGCAACATAAATATGATGAAATCAACGGTGAAAGGTTTCTTCTACAATTACGGACAGATAAACATTAACAATGACAAATTTTCTACCTAAGGCTGTCCAGCTGTAGCTAGAAAGTGAAAAATCACTGAGAAACCTTGGCCCTCACCCAGGTACGTTCGGTTATCCACTAGGTTGCAAAGAAGGTTAACCACCTCTTATTATAAATGCATGACGAGATGGCTAGATGCGATTCGCAAGGGCATGAATGAACACCCGAATGAGGTAACACCTACGGTCTATTTTAGGCTCGACCCCCGGTTGCTTCCCAATGGAATGGGGACTTTTTGTGTTCGTTCCGCTTAACCAACTGAAACTATGGCGATTTCTCGTGTTGCGGTACTCAATCAATCAACATCTAAATACATTGTAGGCTTTTGTGGTCGGAGTCTTGGATTTTAACAAACTTTTCCGGGTGTTTTGGCGATGGTTGAATGGCCAATTCATATTTATGGTGACCTAGATTAATATAAATTGAGCATTAGAAAAAAGTTTATTAAGATCGAATCAACTTTTACTTACAGTGTCTTCACCACCAAAATACTCTGAATTTGTACAGAAATTAAAATATACGCTGTTACATTCTTTATTTCTGAAAACAATTATAATCTGAATTTTCTTTGTTGCAGGAGGCTTAAAGTATGCCGAAGTGGTGCTAATCTACATTTCCAGAATTGAGGCTATATGAATAAAATATCATAAATCCCAAAGCAGTTTCTCTGCAGTCATTAGTGATCGACGAATGTAGTTCGGAAGTGTTTTTGCACAAAGTCGAGAATGTTATGTCATAATCCAGCATTTCTCTTATAAAATAATCTTAGCACTACATTTCAAGTATTTCTACGGACTGCTGTCATGCAATTATCAATACCTATTTGTTATACCTCAACATAAACTGTGAACTATGTGAAGGAAAGTTTTATTACATAACTATCATTCATTTATAAAATAAACCGAGGGATTTATTTTTTTCAAATGTATTCTATTCTATTAGGAACTTCAGCAAGTTTAAAAGTATAGTAACCTAAAATTAGGATTAGTAAGCATAGAGAGGTTCCATAGGGTGTGAGAGATTAAATGCCGGAATTTGTGACGGTAACGTGTGAATCAAGAGAAACGGGCAATTTTAATTTCACTTTCCACTCGGCTAAAATGCGTAATTGGCCTGCGCTGCATCGCGTTTTTTAGTATAAATCTGTTATTCAATGCAGAAAGGAATTAGATGTAGTTTTCAAATGACCGTCTCTTGTTTTTAATGTCTGCAGGATAGTTTACCACATGAATGCATCGAACCGCTTAAAAATATTTCTGGTGTCTAATTAAGCTGACTCCAAAAAGAGAATTTCAGTACAACTGGTGTGTGGTGTCAGTTTTGGCATCGTGAAACCGCACTTTTTGTAAGAAAAATTACCTCGGTGTGAGAGTAACAGAACACCATCAAGAGATGTTTATATTACTGATATTTTCTGATTATTATATTTATTTAAGGAGGCTCTTTAACATTTTTTAGTCATCAGCGTCCCATTGTATTCTGGGCGTGAAACGACCGACAATTTTTGCTCAAGAGGCCCCTTATTTCAGGATGGAGGTTCTTTTATGAGCAGTAAATCAAGACTCGGAACCAACGGCTTTGTTTCCTTTCCTAAGGAAGCTGTACATAGGATTTTTAAGCCCTGAAAATTCTTGGGCTTATGCGGAAAGTACGGTTACCGCAAGTCCATCATGACAGGCCAATGCTGAAAGTTTGAGCAAAGTTTTGAAATGATGACAGCATCACAATGTTCAATGAAAATTGAATCGTTTTATAGGACATAATTATTACTAAGTTTGAAGCCGTTCAATGGTCAATGACGTCCCTGGAACCAACAGTTGGTACCTTTTTCCTTTAGCGTCAAGACCTTATGGAATGCATCATTGCCGGGAGAGAGAAGTAATTTCTGGATTGTGGAATGAATGAATGAATGCTTTATCATTATAATGACCAAATAAAAGAATTCTTTTGTTGCTAAATTAAAATTCTATGTAAACTAAGAATATTGATAAGCTTCATAGCCAACGGGAACTCCCTGTATTTCATGGAGAGCAATATAACCTTGCATGTAACGGCAGTTTAAATAAGTACACAGCTGTCTACATATTTAAGTCAAACAAATAATTCATAACTTACACGATGCAAGTCCGCAGGTGTGAAACAGGAACCCGGACTTACCTGAAATGAGAAAAAATAATAATTATTTCTTTTGGAAAAAAAAGGAAATTTATAAATAAAAATAAGTACAAACTAATGACATAAACTCAGCACACAATTGTTACCTATTGACGCCTTAACGCCTGTTGATTAATAAAGACCCCAGGAAAAAACTGACTTCATTTTTTTAAATAGGATGTGCATTACCATTCAGTGTCTTTGTTTAGATAACTGTTGATAATACGTAAAGAATTAAAGTGTTGCTAAACCAAATAAAGCGAAATTACAACTACAAGTAAGTTAGAGCAATGGGCCATGATAAGAAAAAAACTCGATCATTTGTACCTATCATTTTTGCCTAAATAGGAAGATTTGCAAATTATCAATATTAATTTGTGGTCCTAAGTTTCAAAATATGTTCTTCGGAAATCTATTTCACAGGAAATAAATGTACTAACCTTTTATAATTAACAAAACCAAAATCTAAAAGAATTAGCATTTTCACTAAACGTCTACACAAAATAGCTGTAATTACGGTTTATATATAATTATATAAACAGAGTTAACAGAAACTAAATTCTAGAATATATATATATATATATATATATATATATATATATATTCATTCATTTCTATCTTATTTTCCATTTGAAATCCTATTTTCATTTGTGTTTTGACACTACTGGCATATCATATTTAATGAGTTTCAAATCATTTGGTTTTGAAGTTAAAAATCCCAATATCTCAAGCCAATTTCTTGTGGTCTTCATGTAAGTAAGTTTTATTTTTAAATTAACAGTTTATTTGCTTAGCAAACCTTCACTGTTACAACTTATATTTTGGTTATTTGTGCATGTATTTGTGTTATGCATAGCAAAGACACGAAAACTGCTGAGTTACGTTCAAGAGTTTTCATATTAAAAATACTACAGCTCTCAATGGGTTACCTTTTTATGCAAACATGGTTTAGAGTAAGAGAACTGGCATATCATTGTATGAAAAATTTTCCAAGCACTATATCTACCTAGTTTTGCCATAAATACTGTTGCGAACTATTGAAACAAACTACAGCCAAACATTATTAACCTCATTGTTGAGTTCAGATGCAGCAGAAAGAATACGGAATGAGGGATTGTGTAAAACATGTGTTGACAGAGTTAGAAAATCAGCAAGTTAAATTTTTCAGATCCTGATAAAATGCTGGAAATCAGTTGAATGTTTGTGTACCGCATTAACATTAAATTTTCACTGGGATCGGTAATCTGTTGATGCCCGAATTCTATGAGAGGGTTAGCAGTGGGGGTCATGTTACGACTGATACAGCGTAACGTTAACAACGGCCAGTCAACGAAATATTTTTACGTGAGAGTATTCAATACTGAAGAAAACTAAAACTAAAAATGACAGTATACGCCTGGACTTCACGAGAAGTTAGCTTCTGAGAGAGTCCTTAAGGTTCAGAAAAGTCACCATACTGTCCGAGTAAGGTTTGGTGGTAGGTGTAGCTATGTTGGTGTCACCAGTTACAATTCAATCAAAAGCCAACTGCCAAAATATACGAAAGCACACTGGTGAACAAACTCTGATTAAGAATAAGAACTGGAGTTTACATCCCATAAGTCAAGGTCCACCGAAACTTAGTTTGAGAGGAATGTTTAGTGCTCAAGATTGGCCTTCTAGCAGTACCGACCTGAAACTCCTAAGCTCTGAGAGTGTGATTTGCATAAAAAGGCTGCTAATATTGAGAGTTAGCTGTTGCAGATTTTCGATGGAGATGTGTGCTGCTATAAACATGGTGAACGAGACTTTGGTCATGTGTAAGGTCATTATAAGAACTGTTAAGTGAATAGAACACGCAACAGAACATCAAAAGCTGATAATTTCAGTTACTTACTGAAACTTTACAACAGTATTAATGGCGAGACGAGGTATAAAGTGATACCTATAAGGATTTTGGCGATAATACCGTATTCCTTTGTGTAATTAAGCATATTTTTATCCTCTAACGTTCTGTAATCTGCTTATATGCAGACCAGAGAGAATGCTTTAAGTTGTTGATGCAATGATTCAATTATTCAAGTTCTTGTGAGAGCAGAAATAGAGATAGGATCATAATTTCATAAACTTCTTTAGTCGTTTCCCTTAGCTAATCATGATCATCGTTATCAATATGTTGATTTTTCTATGAAACCATCAATTACTGGATTCATCGCAAATGTAATTTAACTATAAGCGTGTAGGTGAATGGAAGGGTAAAGGCATGCTTATATATTGTTGACAATGTCGAACTATATCTGACGTTTCGTGCATGAAATTTAACATAAAGTTCTTCATAAGTAACGGCCATACACGTCAGTCGTTCAACAATATATTTTAATAAGACATTATGGCATTCATCAACACTGTCTGAATGCCATAATGGATGGAATCAAGCTGTGTTTTCTATTAAGGGATTTCATATAACCAAAATTATGTAGATTTCATATTTTACAGTAATAATTTTTTTTTATACACACAGATGATGCGTCTATCTGGCCTGCCTCTATATGCTTATCAAAATCTGGAAGAGCGGTCACTATTGATTTGTTTGTGAAAGATTCCTGGCCGAAGTTTCAATAGAGAAAAATCTTGATCAACACATCAAAAACAGTTAATATTAGAATGCTGTAACCCTAAATATTTACCACCGTTCCTATACTGCATATATAGTTGAATTTAAGCATGAGAAATATAAAATTGCCATCACTTTTTACTGAACAGCCCTAATTCAATACAGCAACTTAGCGCGCCATGTCCAGTTTAAGAGCATGTTTAGAGAATTGCTGGTAGGTTATTCTCCAGTAAAACTCCCTATCACGCGATATGATTTTAATAAGCTTTTGCAACCTACTTGAAACAACAGGCCTTCGAACACAAGAGTGCGTCAGTCCAAATAAAACAAACTGCTAACACAAACTCTTTACACATATTTATTAGCCAACAATAGGGCCCCGGTTTCGGTAACTGCATTAAACAAGGGGGGTGCCATGTTGTAAATAAATGTGGTTCATATTATCTTGAGACAAACGAAACCACTTCTACAGTCATTTCTTTGTAATTATACAAGTTCATTATAAATACACTAATTTTGAAAAATCTTCCAGCTGAAAATCGCCAGTCTTTCACAACGTCGGACTATCTTAGTATAAGTCACTCTTACTATATACTTTTGTATATAACAAAACCAAAAATAATGTGTTAGGTTACTTTAAAATATACACTCCCAATACTAACCCACACAATCATAAACGGACGATTTTTGCTACAAGTGAAGAAAATATTTTGAAAACTAAAATAATACATTTGCATGTGTTTATTTACATTTTTGATAAACAAATGGCATCGTTTTATGAACTATGTACATTCACATTTTGATAAGTATTTTACGCAACCAAAGAAAATGCTAACGATGTTCACGGTAACTGTCGCATCTATCAAAACAAAGAGAAAATTTCCTACATTTTACATCAGTGAGTTGTCAACAAAGTTCGTTTATCTAGATATTTTCTCTCTCACTTTTTAATGTACTGTTACATTGGGAAATATTTGGTGTTGTTTGCCACTGCCATGCTTGCGTGACCTGTCGCACGAACCGGAAAAAATAAAATCGTGTGTAATCCAGTCTTGTTTGTTTTCAATTTATGCACTGTTTACGCACAAAATGGCGTGAGCAAGAAACGTGCAAAACCGAATAAATTCCGTTTTCACCCACTCCATTCCAGTGTTCATATGATATATACATAATTTGATGCAAATAAACGACCCTAATGAGCCTTCAACGTTATAAAATACAGCTCTAATGTTAAGTACACACCTGTAACTTTCACATAACCGTGTACTGTAACAAATGGAGCGATTTTTTTGATCCAATAAACTCGAAAATTTTAACTATGCCTTCTGTTTTGTGGGAAGTACCTGCAGCTTCAATGAATTAGAATTAACAGTTGGCATTTCCCTCTAGGTCAGGTACTCTAAATTAACATAGCAACAAAGAAATTATTTTAAAGCTCACTTATAAAAATTCTGTTATTGCAATCGCAATCAAGCTATTTCACTGTCGGGATTAAAGTATAGCTCGCCAACTCTGGCTTTTTAGTAACTTAGTATACCCCATTCTCGGTACAAAGTAGCACCACCTTCTTAACTCCCAAACATAAGGTCTCTCGTTTCTTCCTGAAAAAGTCGCGTAGGTTAGATATGGACTGTACGTTCATGTAGAAGCCATAGTGAAGAACGGTCTACCAGTGACTTAGAGGAAGACAAAGAAATCTCTCATTCATTAACTGAAGTGTCAGAAATCCCACACAAAAGTCTTCGTGTGAGGAAGTTTTGTTGTTGTTGGGTATCCTACAACTACAGCACTCTGAATGAGTTAAAATTACTCAAACTATTACGAAGGGATTCAATAGTGAGATATAAGGCGAATCCAAAAAACTTTAAATTCCAAAAATTACATTTTAAGGCAGCGAGCTGGCTTTAGCAATCAAATGTACTACTTTTTATTTTAAAAATTTTAAAATATGAGAACATGCATCTAAAATAACATTCAATCCCCGTAATTATATTTTAATATCAAAACCATCCATGTTAATTGCTTTATCGTTGGAGTTATTTATTAATACGTTTTCCTCAATGGTTCTTTAACTTTTAGAAACAAAACAAAACAAAAAAAAAAAAAAAACGCTGGAATTCTCGTATCTTAATACTGGTTTATCAGTTCAAGATGATACATTATAAAATAAACTTACATATTTAAAAATCATACCGCTATTCCTTTTGCAGTTATATATAATTAAAAAAATACACATCTATTGTTTTTAACAGGAGTAACTTTCGGCTTGTAGGAATAGGAGATTAAGAGCGGCCAGTTTACGATTAGCAGAATTTGCAGACACTTAAACGGCTCCTTGAGGGTTTCACTAAAGAATTTAAACATTAATAGACCAAGCAAAAAGCGCTTGCCTTTAATAAAGACTACGAACATTACAAATACTTTTAAAAACTGGAATACTAAGAGAAAATACTTAACTTTCAAATTTTAAAAACGTTCTAAAATTTAAAATAGGTATTTTCTGTTGCATTTCAGTCGATCTTTTGCCTGGTCAAAAGAAAATTTTAATTACTAAAGTTTCATACATGTGTGAATGAGAGGAGGGGATCTACCCGTGAAATTCTTTTGTCACATATTTCAAATATTTACATAAAATTACTCGTGTTGATTTTAATATCCGTAATGTTTCCGTCGTTGGAAAGCGAGATAATCAAAATGTGACCGCGGAGAGCGAAGCAGATAATGGAAAATTAAAGTGCTTGCGAAGTTATTACGAAAGTAAATACGGTAATTTCCTTAGACACTCTATTATAAAATGAGCGGAAAATTAGAAGAGGTAGGCAGTCATTTAACGAAAGCAAATAGAAGATTTGCTTTCATGTATTTCGTACATAGACGAAAGCTATAAAGAAAACTGACTGCTGGATCTATTCCTCTACAAAATACATTTAATAATTATGCTGAATAGTTTTCATTCCAGAGTTCAAATCTTGCTGCAATACGACTACTTGACTGTTCCTTTTCCCCAACAAATTACCATGAAAATATAAATTTAAAATTTCGTCGACTTCACCGGCTGGCTGACCTTGCTTATTCAGACAGGATGACAACTCGGGCATAGTTGACCTACAATGTAAACAAATGTTCTTACAGTAGCCGTCTATTTATTAAGAACTACTGAATGTATTCAATAGAGAAAGTATGTGTGGTTTCATATTTAAACAACTTGAATTTTTATTTAAAATTTCCATTAAAAATTCGCACTGCTCGGCAACAAGAATTTTAAACAAATTACCAACCTGATATGTTAAAAATCTTTATTTTGATTTTGCTTACAGGTTCGAAAAATATTGCCGCTTTCCACAGACACTTCTAAAGCTCTCATCTTGACATTGGTTATATTTCATCCTTTTACGCTCATTCATGGCAGTTTTTTTTTAAGATTTTTTATCCTTTTCTTATATTTTATTCTACACCTTACTCTTGAAAATATAGCAGGGTTGTAAAAATAGATCTTTCATTTAAACTTAAAACGAAAAATTGAAGAAGCATATGCTGTTTGAACCATATCGATGCAACTGTCATAGTGGCTTTATTTTGCCTTTTACGCTCGTTCATAGCAGTTCCTTCTTTTGATTACTCTGTTTCTAAGGAAACGCCTGCTTTATTACTGGTTATGGTGACTGATTGCCGGTTTCGGAGTAAACAGGCTTATCATATTCCCATTTATGAGAGCTCCCTGATATGTCAGTTGTGTCATTTAACTAAGACTGGGCTTTAATGGAAGCTAAATAGGATGAATATACGTTGTCTTCTTAAGCCGATTTTTATTTGTTTGATTTATTTAAATACGACGCTCTTTAACATCTCAGATCATCAGCGTTCCATTCAATTCAGGACGTGAAACGGATGATAAATTTTGCTCATAGGTCTCTTCTTTCTGCCTTGAGTTTCTTTTACGTATGTAAATCTACGACAAGCGACCTACGGCTTTACTTCCCTTGCGAAGGAAGACCGTACTTAAGATTTTTACGCCCGGTAAAAAATTCATGGATTCTAGGCGGAATGAACCTGAGATCTTGGGTCTACGAGGCTAGCTACTACTAGACTACGAGAACCGATTCTTAAAAACTGGTGTTTTTGGAAAATTTTCAAAACGAAAAAATGACAGCATAGAAAATTTACTATTTAATAAAGAATTATGTTTATGCTATAAGCACGAGTTAAAGATATTCGATGTGACCTCTCGATTTTTGGTGTATTGGGGAAGGTTTAAAAACCTGGTCATCTATGACAGCACGCCCAAAGTTATAGGAATTCCGGCCTTTACCATATTAACACAATCTGCTAATGTTTTTGAGAACGGTACACATTTAATTCGGCGAGACTACCGATTTATGCAGAAATCAAGCATGCATTAGTTTCTTTTCTACGTAATTTCATGACAATAAAGAAGTTTTGAACTTCTCAAGTCATTTGTTGCATACAAAACCGCCACTGTCTCTCTGGAATGTCTTTAGTTCAGGAACACATAGAGCCAAACGCCAATTCAAACATTTTTGTCACAATAAATGGCCTGTTCTGAAGTCGTTCCTATTTTAAACTTTGATAAATTAAGTTTTAAATTGAAATATTTAATCATAAAGTGTATCAGAAAGCAATACACTTTAAACTATTGGATTAATCCGAAACAGAAAGTTTTCTTGGTTCTGTCACAGAAGCGCTGCGCATACATCACGAAATCTGAGCCTTTATTTTCAAAGATTTCTCGAACATCATGACGGATCTGTCAGCGCAACTGTCATGTGTGCCTGAACCCACATTGGCAGTTTACGAGGAGAGATGTTCTTGGCAGTCATTAAAACGTTTATGAACCGTAACCTGCACAAGTAGGATATTAATGCAACTAAGTTTCGCTTACTCTCCTCAGTCAGTTTATTACTGCTGTCTTGCTGGGCCGCCGACACGTTTACATAAACGCATTTCACATACAGTGCGTTCGTCACAACGCGGAAACACAACTTCCTGCAACGCTACATTGTCGTGCTGTTCGTTTGGCAGAATGTTCCATTACTGTTTTGTTTTACAATCCTATATAATACGTTTCATCTGTATGCTTAGAATATGTTATTGGTTCTTGCTTGATTTATGCGCATGCGCGAGTACTCGGAATTTTAGCAGGGAGCTGGCACACTGTATTAATCGTCAACATATTCCTTTTTCTAGATACAGTGATTTCACTAACGCTTACGAGCTTCATCTGCCTTACTTCAGTTCAGTTAAAAACCTGTATTTGAGTTAGTGAATTGGTATGTGGGTGGTCTGCTGCAATTTTTAGCACTCCTAGGTGGGTTCCGCAGTCTACATGCATTTGTGAATCAAATGGATAACTAAAACTCAGTGCAGGATTGTATCATCTGCCACCCATCCATGGCTGAATGTTTTCTTTCCATTGTAAAGGACTGGATTTAACCTTAATCCAACAAACTTCTTCTTATGGGTCATGCTGAAGGGAGTGTATTATAAAAATCTGTAAAACTACATGCCGTGCCTTACTTCCTACACCGGGACATATATTCCAGTATTTGTATCTTTACGTTTTACATGTTTTTTACATTATTATTATTATTATTATTATTATTATTATTATTATTATTAGACAGATTTATTCAAATCAAAAGCTAAATATACAATAAAACAAATACATTATAAATTCCTAACTGGTAACCAGCTGTTAAACAAATATAGATTATAAAACAACAAAATTGTTCCAGCGGTTCCGGACAAACTGTGTACTGGAATCCAGCATTATTAATTTTCCTTAAATTTCTTTGATTTTTATCACCATTAGTTACCTTAAATTAATCCAGTTCTTGTTAATTATATTTATAACAATTTTATCTATATACTACACAATTTATACTCTAAGCCTAACTTATCCTGTAATTTACATTATATATTAATATTATTATTATTATTATTATTATTATTATTATTATTATTATTTCCTATAACCATTCCAGCCTAAATTTTTCCTTTTAATATATATGTATTCTTTACACCTGCCCTCTACACTTATTTGAAACACAACACTTCGCTTTAATACTTATTGCCACAGACGCTGGTAGGAAAACAAATGACGGTAGCTTCAGAGTATTACTCCGATTGTGGGACCACTTTCTACAGGATGTTGTCTTTCGTATATCAAAGTTCCGAATGTCGCTGAATTGTGTTCGTTGGTTTGAAAAGTCCAAAGGACCGAGAGGAATGAAACGCCCCGTATTTTCATTATTATGTCTAAGTAAATATTATCTAGCTCACGTGGAATGTAACGTTCAATTCTGTCTTTTAGGTCAGTTACAAGAATATTTGTAAACATATTACAGCGCGTAGATGAAAATCGTTGAGTCTTCTACTTGCCTTGGCTTAAAGTTGTTGCAATCACTACATGTTTAGAAATATGAATGGCATTTAAATTGTTTCTAAACTTTTCAACATTGGCATTCAAATATGAGGCGTCCGCAGAAACATACAATAACACACAGTTAACTGTTTCACCACATGAATGATTAGCACTGAGTGTACAAACAATTACACTGCTAAAACATGTTTGCAGCATGCACACCCAATTAGCGCGCCCATGTTTCATTCTTGCTGCTTATACATTTTATTGTCAGAGTGCAGGCATAATTATTTGGCGATTAAAAATGCTAGTGGGTTTCTACTGTAAATTGGCGACGCGTATTTTATAGCCGCATTGCCAACTATGCATTGGACAATTAAACAAGTCTGATATCTATGTAAAAATATAATTGTTTTAATTATAGATTCAAAATGAAGCTATTTCCCGTTCCTTAAAAGGTACAATTTGCATCAACACATGAATTGGCCGGACACCAATCACGGTGGGGAATATTTCTCATTTGTGCCTTCAAATTTATAATTTTACAGTCCGTACTGTCCATAATTTTCAAAAATTTGATGACAGGTGTGTAAATTCCGACATAGGCTGGTTATGTTTACTTGTGAGCTACACTACTACAAATTAGGTAACAGGTAAGTCAAAAAGTAAGTTTCCTTGTTTCATTATTCCAAAAAGAAAGTTCGCAGCAACCTGTATATCCACTAATGTGTGGTCCCACGGCGGCGTGCAGCAACAATATGTGATCAAGTAAGGACGTGCACGCAGCTTTTCCATTTCTGTAGGCAGAAAATTCTGAATCTGTAAACATCCACCGATGTTGTATCCATTCAACAGTGCGAAAATTATGCCACGAAACTGCATTTGGTGGAATGATTACAAATATCGTCACCCACCACTGACTTTCACAAGTTTGGGAAACTGAATAAAACATCTGCGAGGTTAGAGATTTCGAGTCTTATAAAAATAAATTGTTGAAATGGCTTAACGAGGCGGGCCGCCGGTTTCTTTCTTAAGGGTATGGATAAGTATAATACTAATATTGAAATAAAACCGTATTTTTTGACCTTGATTTATTTTTACGCGTTTACCTGGGAAAAAAAAAGTACAACACATTTTGACTTACTATAAAATCCTATTTTGTTTACATGAAATGTGCTGCTGAGAAGAAGAAAAGCAAGGAAAGGAAAAGGGAGAAGGTGAGACTAATGGTGAGCAGATGGAGAGAAAATAAAAAGAAATAAGATGCATAAAAAGAATAAACAAAAGAAACTATGGACATGAGAATAAATGAAATAAGATATAAGAGAAACGGCAGTACCGCAAAAAATCCAGGATATGAGATTAAGAAAGGCAGAAAATGAAAACTGTTACAAAAACACAAAAAAGCTTGGTGCGGGAATGGTTCCATATTGCACATCAAAAGCTTAGTGAAGAAAACGGCGAGCGCACGAAATGGAAATGTGTGGGACGATACAATCGGAAATGAAAAGTGTGCTTCTATGTTCCGACAGACAGACAGGCAGAGCGAGAAGTTGCAAAATGCGCTCCTGATAGTGCCGTCTCCTCTTTCCACTTTTTACTTACACCTGCAGCGTAAGAAAATGCAGCAGGCGACATCGCAGCGAACAGATTCAGAGAAAGCATGAGCCACATCTTTTTTGGCAGAGGAACTAAAAGCTATCAGTCCCGAGAGCGGACATTTCTCTCTGATAAATTTAAAAAGCAGCTTCGCAAGAGAACTGATCCGTAAACTTTCCATACGGCAAAGCGAGCGTCGGCCCTCCATATTCACGACATTCGGAATAAAAGCTACAGAGTCTAATGCAGCACATTTTGCGGTAAATGTGAACGTTTCTAATGACAGTTTTATTGAGAGATTTTTTCCTAGAAATGTGTATGATACTTTGGTTGTTTCAAGCAGCGAGGGACAGTGAATAAGTAATGCAATACAATTGTCTTTCAAATATACTGCATTGTTACATAATTCTCTGGTTATACAGTGCTAACAACTTGAAAAAGTATGTTGAAGGGCCGCAGTATTTTGACCGTGCGAAGGTAGCGTAATCATTAGTCTTTTAATTGAAGGCTTGTATGAACGGTTGGACGAGACAATTTCTGTTTTATTTAAATTTAAACTCTTTGCAAATCAATTGGCTTTGGTCCACCAATCTTCGTACGGTCACTTCCTTATCATTATCAAAAGTATATATTTTTAATCTTTTACAGCACCGAAGAGATGAAAATCAGAATGTGAGGACAACTGACAGAGGTCAAGTGATGTTTACTTGTGTTTAAGAGCAAAGACTCAGGTACAACTTTGAGAGAAAGGATGCGTCGAAGCCGCTTCTATTAACTTCCGAAAACTTCTTGTGTATCTTGGAGTCGTTTCACCATAAGGCATAAAATTTCTTCAGAGTTCCAGCAGAATACAGTCATGAATTTTGCTGAAGACGCTGTCTTCAACTTTCGTTATTTTTCCAAGAAAATTATTGATTGACTAACTGTATTTTGGTTTGAGACTCCAACTGGTGAATATAGATTTCATCCTCCGCTCTCTTGTAACTTAAAATGGTTCTTTGTTCACGATCTGCAGTCCTGAATAACGGCCTGAGACTGCCTCGATCTTCTTCTGAACATAAAAGTCTCTTCGCTCGATTGACAAGCTTTTATCCATACGTTTCTCAAGCGCATCTGAATGTTGGTCTTATTTTCCACCAAATGAAATTCAATTACTGCTCCTTGTTCACAACGTACATCATTCTGAATGCTAGGTGCATCAGTGCCAACTTGAAAATGCAGATGAAACCACACGACATAGTGTGCGAAGTTTTAAAAATATTAGTACTGTTTATTTTGTCAATAAAAATTACTGTATTATTTACTGAATGCTCCATCAACAAGTGATACTTCTAAGTGCATAACTGGAACAGATTCAGAAATTCTTAATTAATCACTAAGCTATTATTTGTCTCGTCGTTTTAACATTTTTCGTCTTTCCTTCTTTTATTTGCTCATTTTCTGATATTCTGCCTACAGCCGTGGTTTTGATTATTGATGGTTGTTAGTATTTATCGGATCTACTCGTGATGCTATCCTTCTTTGCATGAATAACGCGCTAGTGTTTGGACAACGAGAGTTGGTCGTTGGACGGGGAAGAGATAAGTTGGCTTAGGCATGGGATTGTAACATTTGTTAAGGTAGCGCTAAATCCCACTTTCTTTCACCCAGTGACTTCGGATATACAGATTTTGTCAAATTATTTTGGGTAAAATATGTTCAATATGTGCATGTGCTAATTATATGTTAAATTATTGAAATATTTTGAGATTCAAAGTACTGCTTCTTTGTTTAATTGTTTGAAAGCGTTTACTAATTAAATATTTTCATTGTGCCGGAATCTATGGAAAAAAATTATTGGCTTAATCGTTACATTTTTGCCTTTTATGTTACAATCCTGGTAAAATTTATTTGACATATCTTAAGAGGTTGTCAAAATGTAACATTTTTGTTCTAGGTATTCTGCATTGATTTTCTGGAATTAAGTAAGAAATTATTTCTTGTCGGTATTTGGGTAAAAACTTTCGGAAAATTCCTTTGGTGTACCTTCTAATTTAAATAACTGTAACAATTCCCATTATTATTATATTTTTAATTTGACATTTGTCACATTTAGGGGTAAATTCATTTGCAATTATTTTCTCTTGTTCTTTTGAAAAGCTGATGCTAAGTGTTTTGTATTTTGTTTTACTGTGTAAAATTTAAATTGTCTAACGGGAAACCAATGCTCTTGCACATTGTAATATTTTTAATATTATCCGCTCTTTTTGTACTGTTAATTTACTGACGAAGTTAAATGAATTTAACATAAATTATCTTATATATTGGTTCATCTCCCGTTATATTTGGTAAAATTTGCGGACTTTTTATTTCAGTGCGTTGTCTCGAGTTGAAGACATCAATGCTGCGTCCATAAATAATGCAATATATTGCAGCAACAAAATAAAACAATCCAGCTGGGTGCCTTAGGACGCAATTCGGGAGGTCCCGAGTTTAAATACCTGTGGCCAGTCATCCCAAATCTTAGAACTTTTCGTGGTTTCCACTGGTCGAACAGACGCATGCTGGGATGGATTTTTATTTTCCACGAATTTTCGCTCGTTCATTTCACCTCATTTCAATCTGTTAGTTATATCCCATTGCCGAAAGTGCCAGACGAGGCGGGTTGGTGCGGCGTGACGGTGGTTTGCACTTAGGGAAGTTTTCTGCTACAGTATCTGGTATGGAAACGGTCCTTCTGTGGGGTTCAAACTCCTTGGAATGAATGGTGTTTAACGCCCGTTTTTTGCTACAGACACCACAGGCGATAGACTCTGATAATACACGATATGCAATGATATATATTGGGAAAGGATTTATTTTTAAGAAAGGAAACGTTCCAGGGCTAAATTTAGGGTACCACCCCGGCATTTGCCATTTATGAAGACTGAGGAAAACATGGAAAAAACCTCAGTCAGGGAGGACGATGCTGACGGTAGACCAGACCATCCGCTCACGAGTCCGCCTCTTAACGACTTCGGGCCACCCGTGGCAGCGCACTCCTTGAAGGAAGGCGCGAAAGGTTCCGGGACAATGGTACAGAACTCGTCCATGGCTCACCGACCGTTAATCCCTCACTCTATCTCTTCCTCCCGGAAGTGCCTTATTGGATGATAGGCACAAACGGAAAGCCCTTGAGTAGTGATGAAGCACAGAAACATCATCTTCCACTTCCAATTCAAGTCAATAAAGGAAATTTTCATCATTTCTCAACAGTTTCTTAATACTTTCTCCAGAAATTCTTATAGCCCCACCTTAAAAAAAAATTAATAAAATATCACTGTTTCAATAACGTCATGCTTTCGTATTTCTCTGACAGTTGGTGTTACTTTTCCTTTCTGTATTGTTTTGCTTTTATTTCTTTTTTTTCCCTTCTTCTTTTCTTTTTCCTTCTTTTTTCTTTTCTTTTTTTTTTTTTTTAAACACTAGGGCTTCCGGGTAAGATATTTCCAACTTCCGAATGACAACAAAATAACCCACCAAGATCTATTGCACAATACGAATATCAGGTTTTACAGACAAACCGCGGAAACCTGCCGAAGAAAACCCCTCACACATTACAATCCCGCTGAAATGTGAGATGTGGTAGGTACATGTAATGCATGGGTTAACGACAAGCCCCCGCTATACGCCTTTCAACAGCCAGCTATCCGAAGTACCAATAAACAAAAAGACGGCGCGGGGGTTCGCGAACGCTTATTAATCTAATTTAAGAGCTTGTGAATAAAAGTGTTGTTAAAAATGTTTTAGCCCACTGTTTATAGTCTTAAAGTTAACACTAAGAAAGCGGGCGATGACTTTACTGTTTACTGAATCATTCTCAACAAACGCGAACTTTTATGTTAAAAGCAGGTAACCATTACGTGGACATTCTCCGAGCATCGACGTCATCTCTCTCACCTGTAGTGTAAATTTGTCATTCGGGACGTCAGATGATGTTGGAATTTTGCCGCGGAACGCTGCTACAAATAGCCTTCATAATCCTGCAGCGCTAGTCGTGGATTTATTTACAGGTTAAACGGGGTGAAAGCATTTCCGTAGGGTGCCATTCAGAGCGCGAAACATCTTATTTTAAGCTTCATTTCTACTTTTCTTCACGCTTAAAGATCCCTCGTGTTCTACCTTGTGGCCTGTTAATGATTACAATGAGGGGAGGGTATAATTTATTTTATTTCTGTAATCACAGGTTCAGTAAGTGACTGTTCAACATTCAGGAGTAAATTCCTTGGCATTTATCCACAGAGCAACCCTAAATTTGTGTTTTAATTGTGTACACAGGTGTGTGAATATTTGTTAGTAACGTTACTATTTATTAATATGCAAGCGTTTATTAATCACCACTTATCTGTACATTCGAAACATTTGTACATTTTGTCGGTCATGGTGATGTAGCGGTAACCATACTTGCCTTCTAAACCCAAGATCGCGGGTTCAAACCCGGCCTGGATCGATGGATTTTTTCCGGCGTAAAAATCCTAAGTATGGCTTCCTTCGGAAGGGAAGTAAAGTCTTGGGTCCCATGTCGTACATTTACGGCACGATAAAGAACCTCAAGCCTGAAAGAAGAGGCCTATGAACAAAATTTGTCGGCCGTTTCACGCCCTAAACAGAATGGGACGCTGATGACCCGAGATGTTAAAGAGCGTCCGTAAATAAAACAAATCGACAACATTCGAAACAATTATTCCGAATACGAGGCAGTTCTGTTGTTGGATAATTTTAAGGAATGTTCAATAGTTATTTTTTTAATTAGTGTTTAACGCCCGTTTTTACTAATGAGGCACCACAGCCGATGACACTGATGATTAATGAGATGAAATGATAAATTGGGAAAGGATTTTTTTTTTAAGGAAGCGTTCCAGGTCTCAGTTTAGGGTACCTCCCCGGCATTTGCCATTTATGAGGACTGAGGAAAACCTGAAAAAACACCTCAGTCAGGGAGGACGGTCCTGGCGGGATTCGAACACCAGCCACGACACCCAGCTCACGAGTCCGTGCCTTAACGACCTCGGCCACCCGTGGCGGTTGTGTGTTCAATAGTATTAATTACTAGTTTATTATAACGGATTTTAAAATATTATTTTAACCTCATTTAATTTAGAACATTTCCAGTTATTATCGAAAGCTGTTTAATTTTCAATCCAATAACATCTCTTTTTATCTTCCACCATTCTCTTATTTTCTATATCAGTTTTTGAGCCATCTATTCCCTGTTCTTTAGGCTTTCCAATTCTTTTTCCTTCAGTATTCCAAACTAACATTATTAGTATTTTGCTGCTGTTCACTTTTCCATTAATTTTCTTTCTTGAATCGTTTCAACAATATTATTTCAAACTTTTTAAATTCCCTTGGCAACTTTCCAAAAGCTCTTCTCCAAAAAAACCAGTCATTTTCTATTTAAGGTTGCTGTTTACTCTTGGTATAGTTGACACTCTCTGAACCATAAATAAATTCCTTAATTTTGTTTGAAATATCTGTTCCGCAACGCTGGAAATTATCACGCTTTCACGTATTTTTCCTTCTTATTTCACATGTAAGCATTTCGTTTTGCTTTAAAACAGCACCCAAATGAAGTTCCTGATATTTTCCCCTTGTTCATGCCTTCGTAAAGAGATGAAAGTTTTCAGTTAATAGCAAGACAGCTTTTTTTTTTTAAATGGTGTTTAATGGAGGGTGTTTAACGCCCGTTTATACTACTGAGGCACCACAGACCGTGGACACTGATGATACAGATACGAAACTATGTATTGGGAAAGGCTTTTTTTTTTAAGGGAAAAAACGTTCCAGTTGGGGTACCTCACCGGCATTTGCCATTTATGATGAGGAAAACCTGGAAAAAACCTGTCCGAGAGGACGGTCCTGGCGGAATTCGAACTCCAGAGTTCCCACTCACGAGTAAGTGCCTTAACCCTCGGCTACCCGTGGCGGTCACATCCAATTTTGACGGTGTAACTTTTAACGCTAAGCTGCTTAATATCAAAGGTTGAACTTTTATCCATATGAATTGAAATGCCATCAGCTCGTTACTAAGAAAAGGATTTTAAGGTGCACAGCACCTTTATAAAAATATAAATGTTTTCATTAAAAGCGTTTGAGATTTGTATTTTCGTGAGATTAGCATCTTCATTTTCTTTTCACTCCGTAAAATATGTTTCAACATCAAACCTTGTTTTGAACCTTCTCTTTCATTTTTGCTTTAAAAAATGAGCGGAAAATTTCCACTCTTGAATAGAAAAATGAACTATTTTTGCTGCTCTTGAATACCTACATAAAATCCTATGGTCTCATTTTGTAGTCAGAATCACAATATTTTGTGAAGTTCGTGCACATTTTATATAAATAAGGCTGAAATCTTTAGTTGCACTACTTGTCTATGTGTTATATTCCGAATACTCTATTAAAAGTTTAGAAAATTCAAGAGACAATTAATTGAAATTAATGGTCTAATTCTTCGACGTACCGTTTAGGATTTTTAAGAAAGTTCAAAGAGTCAGAATAAAGCAGCTCATTCAGTACGGCAAGTATGCAAAGAATGCTGAACTCAGTCGCAACCTAAGCAATCTAACTTGATAAGTGTCTTCACTTCAGAATCTGAAAAGCAGCATTTCTCTACACCTCTTACCATGCAGTTCAGTCAGAAATTTCATTTTAAAGGTCAACAATTCTGCATTCAAAACATTCCTCCAGAAGTACGCGCAAAGCTCAGAGCGCACCGAGAAAACTTTGCGTTAATGAATTACTGTTTTCGAGGAAATTAAGAATGCTCGGCAAACATGAAGTGGGGTCACCTAAGATGACAAATAGCGTTGCAAAAATATATATTAAAGGTGTTGTGTTTCCATTAATTGGGGAAAGGGTGATGTACCAACTCGAGGAGACAAATGCTCGCCATTCCCATGGCTCATGCATGAAGCTGTGGCCGAAAAGAGCCAAGCTCGTTGTAAACGATCGAGCATGCTTTCGGCTTTCTAACAACTACTCCCACCTCAACCATAGCACGTGGACTACGCCGCTTTGTGAAAGAGCAGAAGAAATACAATAGCATAAATAATTTAACTGCTGCTCTGAAGATTCTTATAAGGCTCCAAATTCTCAACTTTTGCATCGAGAAGTTACAGGGCTTCACCTACCACAATTCCCTGTTATAACCTGGTGAGGTACTTGGATAGGATGCACAGCTTCCTTGAGCGAAAACTTCAAAAAATTCAAAGGCTTGATATGTGCTCTACATTAAACGGACGCAACAGCATGCTTAACAACAAAAATCTAGATTTGGAGGTTTTCGTAATACTTGGCCATAGGTTTAGAGTTTAGAGGAAAATATGAAGAAGGAGAAAGTTGACAACTGTGAAGCACAATCTGGAAGGATTTGCTAAAGCCAAACTTGCATTCTTATTAAGAAACAAACCGGATATGGAAGTTTTGGCAGCTTCCACTGCACTCTATTGGTTCAGTAGATGTTGAGTAGAGTTTCTGCTCCTGAGTTCCAAAGTACCAGCGACTTTCATTCGACAACATAGAAATGTTACTGTCTTGGTTAACACTGGTGCAATATAATTGTCCAAAAATTTTAATATTTTTCGAATAATAAAACCCTAGATGAATAATAATAATAATAATAATAATAATAATAATAATAATAATAATAATAATAATAATAATAATAATAATAATGGTCGTAGCACGTGCTTGGAATTTGTTTAATTACGTTAACATCATATACAATTTCCAGAAATTTTAAAACAAAACACACAAATTTCCATTTATTCGCTCCGCACACAGTGGCTTGTTAGTTTCTACTATAGTTCATTTATATTGATAAGGGAGAAGCAAGGAGCAAGGAAAAACGAGAAAAAGCAGGAGTGGAAGAAGGCTTAGAAACGGCCAAGATGCCTAATATGCAGTTCTGATTAGTTCCTACGAGTCAGCATACCCAACAACCTGACTAGGCGAAATGCCCGTTTACTTTGTAACATCAGCGCAATAAACGGTTGCTGAATTCAGAAAGACTGGCCACTTCAAAAGTACTTGGCTGCTGGTTCCAAGAACTTCTATTCGAATTCTTCCACCTGCCTTTCACAAGATATTGTACCATCTCTCTGCGTTAATTAAACTGTTTACGAATGCTTTAAACAAATATGGCGCCTGTTTTCAGCAGGTTTGTAGCTCTTTCAGAAGCAAAATTGAAGGAAGACTTTTTTTAATGATCTCGATATCACGAAAGTCATGTTTGGCATTATATTTTCATCTATAACGGACACAAAAAGAATACAACTTGCAAAGCCTTACAGAAAGCATAATAAAATGTCTTGGAAACACGAAATCTCCAGATGATAAAGGTGTTGCAATATGTTAGTTGCAACTTGGCCACAAATGATTCGAAGAGTCATATGTTACACTTACAGACTACTTTCCTGAAAACATCGGTTTTCTACGTGAAGAACATAGTGAAAGGTTCCATAAATATTTAAGACAGGTACGATCAATATGCATGCTGGCTATTGTTGGATACTCAAGCGAGAAAATCCAGAGATAAGCGAGAAACCTTGTAAAAAGAAAGGCAGCAGAAAAAAAAATCATAATGAAAAATAGGAATAATGAACTTGCAGTAAATATAGTTATTGATGGTACATCATAAAAAATTTAATGACATTGAAAGGATTAAATTATTTAAATTGTGAGACAAAGTTACCATAATATAAGAATTTAATATAATAAAAAATTTAAATGATAATTATAAATGATAAAAAAAATTTTAAAATTTTTGAACTCTAAGACATTATATAGGCACTTTTTTTTAAAAAAAATCTGATTTAATCTTTATTGTATTTGTAGACTTGTATTCAGAAACGGTATGCTCAAATTTTGCTTTTCGAATAAAATCTCATGAAATTTGATTATACTGCTATGTCGTTCGTATGCAATGTACTAAATTGATTTACGGATTTAGTACCCTAAATTCATATTAATTCATTTTATTGTCAGACAATAATCACAAATTTGAAATTCGCAGAAGAATGAAACGAAATTGTACAAAAAATGAATCTTTCTTTGGGGACGGTAAGCCACTAGGGGTGCACACTGGGTACAAGACAGTTTTGACCGCTATAGAAGAGCTCCCAGTCTGCCTTAAGAGTTCTCATAAGGAATGCCAGGATTTTGTGAATCGCGAGAAACCTGGAGACATAATTTACATTTCACTTGAATTTGAGCACAGATTAGGAAATGAAGCAGGCTGTCTAGGCAAATTCAGCTTTCCAAGAATTAGTTTTACAAGATAAGTGCACAAATGAAACAGTAAGAGCTATTAAAAAAACAACAGAGGTTTCCGTTATTTAATTATAAGTGCCAGTTTGGTTTTAACGTCCTGGTATAAAGTTCTGCAACATGTATATTAATTATATAAAGACTATTAATAATAATAAATGTCTGATTTGAACAGCTAAATCAAAGTAACCAGAATTTTAAAAAAAATCAACGGAGCCCTATGCTCCGAAACTTCATGCAATTCGCAAATGGTAATCCCAGAAACCGTTGGCATGCTTCTTCTTTGGGCTGAGTAATAATGAAATACAATTAGCTAATGTATTTACTCAGCTTGAACCAAACAAGAAAGCAGTCTTCGCTTTCCAAACCTTTTGGCAAGCAGTGCATGTGGACAGAGTTATTAGTATTAATGTGTTGCCAAGTCCATTTCTCGACCTACTCACAACCATTTGCTTTAGGATGCTTTTAAAGCTCAGCATGTATAGAGCAAATCCTCACAGGCTCCGCGATCTGAAAACAACATGCTTCATCCAAATGGACACGATTTCTCACAAAGAACAAGGAGTAATGGAAACATTCAGCATTGCCTCAGTGTTTGAAACACAAAGGCATATATTTCCGTACTCCTTTGGCAAATGAAAATGTTAACTAATTGCAATTACTTAGTAAAAAATAAGACAGTTATGTTTACTCTTCTCAGTTCTGTGCAGTTTTGTATGAAAGTTAGTTCAAGAGAAGATCTATGCTTCAATCAGAATCGAACACACGAAGCATTGGCATCGTATGTCAACACAGCATCTTGCGTCATAGCCACTGTGTACCTACTTCTGAATAAGAAAAGATTTTAAGATGCCCAAACTGGGTGGGTATGCTAATCTTAAATTAAAACTTTTCTGGAGAACCGGGAGACTTATGTTAGTTCAGCCATTCGTACCTGGAAGCTGAAGGCGTGTAAATCGTGACAGGTCAGCTAAAGTCGTGAAGATCTGGCCAATGGAATTACATCCGGTGGAGAGTTACATAGAATGACCCGCTAAATATATTTTTAATTTGTATCACGCCAGTTGTTAGTTCTCTAGTTCACGACATTTAAACAGAAGTCTTAGGCATCTAATGAGTAAACTGGATGGATGTACACTGATAAAATACTATGGAAACCAGAATATTCCAGTCAACAATTCCAACCCTCCCATGGCGATTTAATGAGGACTAAAACACCATCTATACAATAAACGAGAGATGAATAGTTAAACAATTCAAAGAAAAAGCATTCTAATAGTACCAGAATGCACTAAAATTATCACAGAATAAGTTTAATGACAAAGTAAATAATAAAAATCTTAACATTCCCAGAATTTCATAAGCTTCTCATTTCTGCTTGAATTTAAATATGTTTCAAGGGTTCACGACTAGTTTGACAAAATCACTTTCATAATTGTATGAATCACATTTTGATATCACATCAGTACGCTTGTGAATGTGTCACAATGCCCTTCTTCATTCTTATATAAAGCGTATTTCCTTCTAATTCTCTCCAAAGCAGTTTATCCCCCTCATGGTTGGAACATGTAGCACCACTCACTAACGAATTATTGCAACACACGTCATCCTTTATAAGCAATTCTTTTTATCAACAAATGGCGTAAATTGTAGACTTCCTTATGTTAATTTTCTTTTTAATCCGGGTATCTTTTAAGAAATAAATAAGGAAGACTTTCATTATACGTGAAATCATAATATTTTTTCTGGAATACTTTTCTTTTTTTTTTTTTTTTTTTTTTTTTTGTATTGTTTTCTACTGCTTTTAAAATTTTTAAGAAGTAAGTAAATACGGAATTCTTTTCATGTGGGTAAAACCATCGATATTTTCTTGAACATATTTTCTGGCAGAGTATTATTATCATTATTATTATTATTATTATTATTATTATTATTATTATTATTATTTCTCGGCCATTATCAATAAATGTACTGTGCAGTTATGCAGTTGTGTGGCTAAATTTCATGTATTATTCTGTTTAGTTTTATTCTTGTAAAAATACATATTCAAATCTAATTTAAATATGTTAAATTTAAAATATAAAAAGATAAATATTTCATTGCTCTTGGTTAATGTAATCATAATTTCAATGTGCACTTCCTCCTTATTCTTGAACATGAAAATCAATTCTTGAAAAGCACACATTAAATTGTTAATTTTGTTAAATAAATTTAACAGCAATGTAGTAAAAAATACTTCCGTGCTATTTCCACGACCAAATCCTGGGGGCTTACTATATCAATGCCTTGCTTAAAAGTTGAAGGCTTTGGTGCCGTGTGGCACTAGCGGTAGAATGCCCAAAATACGAAAATGTTGCAGCAATCGTTAAATAGTAAGTTTTTAGGTTAGGCTACTTTTCAGAGATCCAAAGCAGGCTATGTTTGAATAAGCGGTATTGTGAGCTAAAACGTGCTAAAATTATTAGAACCTTTGTCCCCAGATAACTAAACCCTACACGGAAGTCAATGCGTTGCAGAAAGTAGACACAGAGCGAGAAACTAGGACATTAGCAAAACGAACAAGGAGCTTTGGGCATGTTAGGTAAGATCTTACGCTTGTAACTGTGGGTAGAGCTGTCCCGGTGTAGCCTAGTGTGACGTAGGCGAAGTCTGTCTGTCTATCCATCTCTTAACAAAACTACTCCTTCGTCCAGACCGTGAGTATAGCTCTTGATAAACGAGCCAGCTCCTTTGGGAGGTATCGATTTTCCAGTATAACCACACGGTACCTTCCCTACCCAGCGCAATGCCAAACTACCCAGCCGAGGTTTGGCGAGAATGCACAACCAGCCAATCCATTCCTGTGCTGCTTCGTAACAGGCTTTGTTTTACACGTAAACCTAACTATTGGGAATGAATTTAATTCAGCAATCTATGTGCTTATGTATTCTTTTAAATACATAACTGAGACGAGGTCAGCATGAAAAGGTAAAGAGAAAACTCATGCTCAGTTAGTAAGAGAAAGAAAATAAATCGCTAGCGTATCTTTAACAGCTTCGAGAATCAGTTTGTGTGCTTGCAGCTCACCCAGCTGTTACAAGCTCATTTCCGGTAGACAAAGCTTCTTCAGTGAGCGATCCGCAATGAAACGGCGTTGGGACAAATCTCCGGCAACTAAATGAGGCAACCAAAGGACATATAAAAGCTCGAATCAGGAATAGGACATTCTTCAGCTTGCAAGAATATTTCGGAAAACGTCATATATGCATATTTTAATGGGCAAGATGATCTGTACTCATTTGTTCAGCGCGGTTATGGTACCATGATTTATTACAAAATCGCAATTTTGAGAGTACAAGGATAGCTCCACAAGTTACCGGTCTCGCGATAAGGACTTTTACCTTCACAAAACCCTTATCTGGTGCCATATATTATCAGTTAAGTAAATTGCAGCTGTAACTTCCGCTGCTCTGTTGTGCAGATATAGTTGCATAAAGAAGGCTAAGTGTACAAGATTGTGACATGTTCACAATGGAGTTTCGAGTTATTGTAAAAGAAGAACTTGCTACAAATGAAATTAAACAGCGATTGGACGGTGTATATGGGGAAGCGTCCCACTCATATTCTACCGTAAAACAGTGGGCCAAACTTTTTCGAATGGGTCGAGAAAGCATTGAAGACGAAGAGCGTGCAGGTCGGCCCTTAAAGCATCGCTCTTGTGGAAAGAGAAATTATGGAAGACCAGCGGCTCAAAAATAGCAGCAAGGTTGGGGCCTTTCTAAAACAACAGTCCTTCGAATTATTCATCAACATTTAAACACGAATCAGGTTAGTGCAAGATGGTGCCTAAACTTCTTTCCCCTCTCCAAAAGCAGCAACGAGTCATCTGTTGTCAGACATTTTGGGAGCTCTGCCGTGGCAACGAGAGAGAAGTTCTACAAACCATTGATACAGCAGATGAAGCTATGGTACTGTAATATGATCCCTTGTCCAAAAGAAAATCAATGGAGTGGCGTAAATCTGACGAAGCACCACCCCTAAAGGCCAACGTCACTCAGTCAACCAAGAAGATCACGGCTACAATCTTTTGGGACTGCGAAGGAATACTCTTCATTGACTTCAAGGAGAGGAACACCACTATGCTGGCTCACTGCACAGACTACGTGCTTCCATCAAAGAGAAAATGCGAGGAAATCTCTGTGGTGATGTGCGCCTTCTTCACGACAACGCGCCTGTGCACACAGCTCTTGATGAAAGGAAGTTGTGAAAAAATGTGGCTTCAACGAGATCGACCATCCACCCTACAGCCCAGATGTAGCTCCCAGTAACTATTTCCTTTTATTAAAACTGAAGAAGGGCCTTCGAGGAAGGAAATTTAAGTGTAACGAAGAAGTGGTGGATGCTGTTCATGCCCATTTTGCAAACAAACTTCTGACTGGGGGGGGGGGGGGGGTTGAAATGTTAAAAGTGAAATATAGTTCTTGTCTTTATTATGAAAATGGTTAGGCCGGAAACTCATGGATCTACCCTCATATCTACGCGTGTACATACAATTCTAGTTTAATAATATTGAAATAATTATGAGTTACTGTACTGCATCAAATTGCTAAACTGAAAATTTTGAAGCGGGTGCAGAATTAGAGACGTGATAAATTTTGAACGCTTTATATTTTACATAGAGTAAATTCGACTAGGTTCGTGATGGAATTGTTTGGGGGAAAAGTTCAGTTGTACGCTTCAAACACATAGTTCAGAACAATTGTGTTAAGCACTGAGTAGTGAGTGACAGCTATCAAAAGGAACCTACATAGACGGCCGAGGTCGTTATGGCACAAACAGGTGAAAGGGAGGTCTGAGGTTCATTCTCCACAATTGAAGTTTTTTCTAGGCTTTCATTAGTTGGGATGGTACCCTAATTGTTGCTTGGAACGTTTCTTTTAAAAAAAATCCTTTCTTAATACGTAATTTTATCTCGTATATCATCAGTGTCCACTGCATGTGATGTCACAGTAGTAAAAGCGGGCGTTATACCCAATTTAAAACATTAACAGTTACCAATACAAAGAACAGAATAATAGGGTTGCTGTATACTTTCGTGATAGCTGCTAAAATAAACAGAATTTAGACAATTTGTAGTCATTTTGTTTTCGTCATTTAGATTCATAATTAGGCCGACCACCTATCCTGAAATCTGTTGGTGCTAAACCTCAAATAATTCAAACGGTTCAAGCAGGGCCTGGAACGGTTAGGCTTCAGGCTTGCAAGTTGATGATTCATAGTTGCAACCTAAACAATTTAAAGATTCTCTGACGCTTTTCATGAAGCAAACGATTACAGCTGACGCACTGGATACATCTTCACAAATTTCAAGGTTATGGCCCACGGTTTTTCTTCAGATCCTGTTTGCTTGACCCTGAGGGTGATTTTATTCCGATGTGTCCCACATTTAGTTCTGATGATGGCTTATCTTTAATTTATTTTTCACTAGTCCCTTACTTTTTTTTTTTTTTTTTTTATTGATTTATTTATGGACGCTCTTTAACAGCTCAGGTCATCAGTGTTCCATTCAACTCAGGGCGTGAAACGGCCAACAAATTTTGCTCAGAAGCCTCTCTTTCAGGCTTAAGTTTCTTTTTCGTGCCGTAAATGTACGACACGGGACCCAAGGCTTTACTTCCCTTCCGAAGGAAGCCATACTTACGATTTTTACGCCCGAAAAAATCCATCGGTCCTGGCCAGGTTCGAACCCGCGATCTTGGGTGTAGGAAGCAAGTATGGTAACCACTACACCACCAGGACCGACTGGTCCCTTACACACTGTAAATACATCCGGAGGTAATTAAAATATCATTTTTTTCTTCCATCCCACTCACCACCTCTTTCGTCAGAGAGCGCTGTTATAACGCGAAAAGGCGAGGAAAAATGGCTACATGGAAGTCAAAGACGCGCAAGAGTTCTTGCTCCTTATTCTAAGCTTTCATGTTATTCTTATGTTATGTTATTCTAATGTTATTCTTATGCCAATTACAGGGCAATGACTTACCATTAACAATTGTTTGAATCAAAGAACTCGTCTTTTTGACAAGACGAGTGAACTAACGGCTTGAAAAGCCACTTCAGATGACCGATAAATCGTAACACAGATATTATGTCTGTCACAGGCTGTCATTTTAATACCTAAGACAAAATATCGCTCTTGATTTTCGAATTCATTCACTCATCACAGCTAAAATATAAATTTGTATAACTTATCAGTTATATTTATTTTCTTTATTAAAAAAGTCTCAACTAATTTAGCTCGCTGTACCTCCTCACTTACTCCTAAAATCACTACACAATATTAAACAACGAACTATAGTATACTTTAGGATTCATTTTACCCCTCAAATTACATATAGCAATTATTTTAAACTTCTTAATTGTTTAATTTTAATATTCATTACTAATCAATACAACATGGCCAATTCCGAACATCGGTTGAAAACATTTAAAAATATCGAAGCTCATTTCAAAATGCAACACAATTGAAAGCTCTCAAAAAAAAAAAAAAAAACAGTTAAAACGGTTAACTCAGTGCAACAAAGACGTTCATTGTATTGGACATAAATGACCATCTATCTGGGTACTTCAAAACTAAAAATTCCGCTGTTATAATTTGATTATAGTCTGAAGAAAATGTCACGAATTAGCCCAGTTTTCTCCACGTTAATTTTGTAAAAATATCATTTGAAAGAAAGGACCCTAGTTTTAGCTTAACAAAAGTGAGAGAAAGAAGATTTTCAAACGCTACAATTTCGATAACGGCCAACATGCTCCGGCAACTTTTCCGGAACAAGGCACTCATTTAATAACTGCAAAAAATGTAAAACAGCATCTTAAGAGGTTTATTTCTTGCACAATATTAAAAAAAATACAATTTAAGAGTTCATTCATAAGGACCTTTGCACCCGTTTTGAAACACTGATTGGAACTCAAGCTTTTACTAGATTAAAAGGAAATAACCTCGATAATTCCCACAATGAGCCTATGGGTACTGACTTCCATTTGAGATTATTTCGTCCTATGCTTCTCCCCTCGAGACAGTAATGAAGCATTTCTTAGGCAGTGAGTGATTTAGCCATTCTTTTCTGTGTTCTATTCTATGGTTTATGACAACTGTTTCTAGTTCTTGACCAACATGTGTTCTTGAAGGAGAGTCTAGCTTATGATCTCAAAAACAATCTTATAAGTCTACATAGTATCGACCAATGTTTAAATTATTTTAATATTGTTTCAAATACGTTGAGAACACTGCTAGAGACAATGTTTTAAGTGCTAATCTCGAACTTTTCATCACTGAAGATGACAATGCCACTTGTCTTAGAGACGTGGTTGTCACGAAATGTTTTTACTATTTGGGTATTTAAAAGCAAATTCACCTGAAATGAGCCCCCCAATAATAATTTATAGCCAGTAATGTGCTGGAAATAAATATTGCTCAAATATACATTTCAGGAAATTGATCATGCTTGATTTCATGAGAATGAACTGGTATATGTGCATGGTTCTACTCAGTCAGTAAGCTCTGGAGCTGAGAGAATGGTAGATGTATTGCCGTGCATAAGGTATACAGGAAAAGTGATTTGGAGCTTCGTTCCGTGATTAAAGCCATAAGTAATCCAAGAAAGGACGATGCGTTAGTGATATACTTTAAACATCTTCATAAAAAATGTGTCATAACATGTAATCAATGATTCTGCAAGATGGTCATGTCAAGAATGGTGAACTAGGCATTTTGTGACGATTTCACAATTGTTCACACTTACGTAATAATGTCAAAGGTCAGTTCCCGATAGGTACTGACACAAGAGCAGGAAGCATATCGCCAGGAATTTATTCAGGATATTTTGGAACATCTCCAAGAAAATCCTAACGACTTTTTCTCAAAGACTGTTACTGTCGATGAAATATGAATTCATCACTATGACTAGAAACCAAAAGAGAGTATATGCACGGAAGCAATAGGCTCCCCCCCCCCCCAAGTAATTCTGTGTTCATCAGTCAGCCAGAGAGTTCCTGGAAATCAGATACAGACAACATTGTAATCTTGAAATTACTGCCTAATAAATCTATCATCGCAAAGAAACGTACACATCTACAGGTATATACTTATATGAGATCATCAAGAAGAAATGGAGTGGACAGTAGAGCGTTGCTGCTTCACGATAATCCAGCTTGCCACAAATCCCAAAAAGCAAGAGCTGTTTCAAGCGTTATAGGTAGACAGAGCTTAACTATCTACCTTACAGCCCAGGTCGGGCCCAAAGTGATTATTTTACTTACGAAACCTGAACAAAATTCCTGTGGACGTAGTTGTCACGGAGGAGAAGATAATGAGATACATGTCCTTAAATTCCGAAACAAAGTGAACTCAATGTGTGGAAGTGTAAAGTGAAAAATAAGGAGAGTTTTGACGGCAGGTTTAATTTTCATATTCAGGTAGATCATTTACTGAAAGTCCTTCGTAAACATCGGTGAGATATTATTTTAACTGTAGTAACAGTGAAATCAAACATTAATTCGTTAAAATACCTTGCCCTTTAGCAGATGTGACAAAATAGTTAATTGTACCCTGTATTTATAATGTAAACGTCAAATAATGTGTATGTAAAGACCTCTTTCTAACGTCTGCATTTGTTTGTCAGTCTGATATCACCCTAATGTTCAAATAGTTCACAGAAAACCTAACAGCAGCCATGCTTGTGGACATTTGCACAGTGGAATATGAAATTAAGTGCAAGAGAGCGGGTGGTGTCCGCCCCTAGGGATTTGGGTGTGTGTTAAAACTTTACGAGTGCGCATGTCTCCATTTCGAAATATGATGTTGCAGAGAACTAACCAACACGAATGTTTAATTACATTACAAGAGAGCGCCCGGGGCTTGCGATGCACAGCTGCACACGAGGTTCAAGCTCCCAGATCTCCATTTCATCTCTACACTCAACTCCCGCAGGTATCATGCTCAACTACTCCATCTGGTTCCTTCTTTCTTACTTGTTTCTTTACAAATAAAGCCACTACAAGTTACAAGTGCCCCACTGTTGAAAAACAGTGAGCTGGTTCGCTTTGTTGTTTTTCCCTGCAGAATCGTGCCGCAACTTTACAGTAATATTAACGAAAACATAAGAACTAACAATTGGCTGAAGATGCTACGTATAGAAAAATAAACGGAACATTTTCCTAAATAAGCATGTGTCTTACATGATGACATAAATCATTAATAATGTAAACATAATTAGAATACTTGATTTTTTTCCTTAATATGTTTAATTATCAGTTTAGTAGGATGTAAATTACGTTATTCCGTTATGTCATATCCATTTGCTACATGAAATGAAACCTAATATTGACACTATTACCCCAATCCAAAATGACACACCTGAGTTGGAAAAATGTCAATAATTCACCATATTGCATAGTATGAAGTGAAAGCATTGCCGTTGCTAGTTTTGGTAGTGGATAGGCAAAACTATTAAATGCATCCATTGCATTATTGTGATGTTGTGGTATTGAAAAACTAAGTGGCAATGATGAATTCACATATTAGACGGTGGCTTATTGGGTGTCAGTCTTTCGGCAGTGCTGCCTTAACACTGCAGCACACTACGTGGAGTTGAATCACTACCTGCTAGACTGATCCTATCGACAATGTTGCGCTTGTTGAAATACTTGTATGGGTATTGCTAAATGACATCATCTTACAAATGTTCAAAAATGGCAGCATTACAGCTTTATAGGCGAGTATGGTAACCACTACATCACCAGGACCGAGAGTATCTATTGGTCATTTACCACTATAGCCATAAGCCTGATTGGAAAAAAAGATGGAATACGGAGACAGAAGAAAGAAGTGAGCTGAAGAACATCGTGCGACTTCCTCAAGACTGAGAAGCTGTTCAATAACAATAAAAGGAATCCTGCATTCAACATATTTTGAAATTCTATGAAAATCAAGCATTGCCAGCTAAAATAAAATCTGTGACACTACAAGAAACATCTAAATCCCGCAAAAATATGTTCAACAGTTAATAGCCTATGTCTCAGAACTATAAATTATTAATGAATTAGAATGCATACAGTGAACCAAGAAAATGGTACAAACTCCGTTCGTGATTCCCCAGAAACACGAAGAGAGGGGGGGGGGTGAAGCTCGTGATTAATTTATTAAAAAATAATATATCATTTGAAAATGGGTGGCATGACCATTAATGCTCTGCCAAAGTCTTGATTAAAAATTCATTCCAATATTACAATTTACTGCCCTGTGGTTCAAAGCAGTCTCTGAAATAAGGTTGCATGCGCGACATGTGTTGCGACAAGCGATTAGCTCCATTCAGTTTACCCTGTCAAGGCAGAGAAGCAGCGTAGAAACGCAGAATTACAGTTACAGAAATGAACATTAATAACAGTGTAACAACCAAACAACTATAATTGAAAACTACTGGAGACAAGCCAAAATAAATGTTACCTAATACCCTGTTCTCATTTCATTAAACAATCGAAATTTGCATACAGTAGTGGAAACCGGTTGACCTTCGGTAGACGCGCAATTTCCGTTAAGACTGGAGTTTAAAAGGTTCAACTGACATAGGCAATTGAACTTGCTCAGTCGTGTTAACCACAACTTTTGCAGCTGCATTTCTGTCGAAAGTGCGTGATACACTTTATACAATGTACTGAGGAGTGTGCCGTGAGTGAGATATACGCTAGAACAAAGAATATGTATTTATAATTTTTTTGTGCAAAAGAAATTGTACAAGTATAGTAGGGTGGTAAATTTCTACCTCCATCGGGAAATGTCATTTTCACTGTAAAGAATGAAGTTCTAACTCAAGGTGTTTTCAGCGACAAGAAGTCGAGACAAAAAAAAAAAAGTTTCAACAGAGAATAAGCTTGAAATAGACTATCGATTAGAAACTTCTCTCCCCAAGTCTTTAACACAATTATCCCAGCAAATTGGTTTATCTTTCAGCAGTGCGTATAAAGCCACTCAGCTGCTGCATCATCATTCATATAAAAATAATGCTGTACCTTAATAAAAACCCGTGAAGACGCTAATACAAAATATACCGGATTTTATTTGATTTGGTTTATTTATGGACGCTCTTTAACATCTCAAGTTATCAGCGTTCCATTCAAGTCAGGGAGTGATAAATTTTGCTCAGAAGCCTTTTCTTTCAGGCTGTTTACCTGAAGCTTGCGGAATCTACGACGCGGAACCCAAGGCCTTACTTCCTTTCCAAAGATTTTTATGCCCAGAAAAAAAAAAAAAAAACATTGACCCTAGCCGGAATTGAACCCGCGATTTTGGGTCGACGAGGTGTGGTTACCATTATAACTCCAGAACCGACAATTCAGGCATGTCTTACCACAGAGGACAGGCACTTCGAGCATCTACTATGATGGCCAATGTCTTACCACAGAGGACAGGCACTTCGAGCATCTACTATGATGGCCAGTACATTATTAATTACTATTTACTACAAATAAATAACGAAAGAAAAAAGAGCGCTATGAATTTCGGTCAAGCGATATAATTTCTCTCGGCAGATGGGCCAAGCCGTCGGCAAAATCAATTTCCGATTGTGTAGCGAAATTGGGAGTCAGTAGAATGCAGAAGACAAAAATCTGTAAAGGCCAGTCAGTAAAATAAATTTTATACATAACCACGATCATTAAAAATTAAACATTTAAAATCATTAATGCAATTATTGATGAAACTATCAAAGTAATAATAAAGAAGTAGCTGGTATGTATTTAAAAAGCATAACTACAGTAAAATTACCTCAAAAATCAAGCTTCAGTACTTTCCTGGCGGTTACAAACATCAAAAACAAATAAGTCGAAATGGATCCTTTCCGTTTTATATACAACACCATCTGCGAGCTACATCATTATCAATTTAGATGTGGGCATGCGCTGATTGAACATAGCAAATATTGGAACCTTATCCAGTAATATTTTTGCATAGTTTAAGGAAATACTCTGGTTCTATGCACAAGCGCACAATGGTTACAAACGTGGCATTGCTTTTGGTAATGTTGTTTTTGGTAATCTGCGGTCACAAATTTGGCTGGCGCATTTTCAAGAACGGGCTGCGGAAGTTGGAGACTGCTTTGCCCACGTGAGATAAAAATGAGGACGCCGAGAGACTCACATGTGATAGGGATTAAAATAAACTCTGACGCGTCGAGCATATTTCAAGACGAGTGCGGTCCCCTGGCAAGATTCACCATGTTCATCAAAACCTGTTACAAGGTTACATCCCAAAGTTACACGGTACCTACACTGCTAAAACATTACACTTGCAATTAGAGAAATCTCTGACAAGAAATTCTTTTCTAGAGAGCTGTTATGAAACTGTTACGTTCTCTTTTACCTCACTACGAAAAAGTTCTACACATAAATGCACACTGTGAAATAAAGCAAATGCTTTTTCTCGAGAAATTAATCTTGAGTATCGTTCTGCCCTGCAATATTTTAAAATCGCTTTTATTTCTTGTTTTTTGGGTTAAATTTGTTCTTTCTATGCATCAATTTGGTCATCATTTGTTACTTATCTTTGCATCTGGAGTAATCTGATTATGTTATTTATTTTTACTTCTCAAATAATGTCCAAAAGACGGCAGAATTCAATGTGCATCCTTCTGTTCTTTCAAGACAACGCGAGACTACTATACGTGTGCTTATATCGTTTGTTTGGACCAACCAAAAAACTGGAGACATAATCATCGACGAACACGTAGAAGATTTCGTGCAATTGATCGCTCACTCGTTCAAAATAAAATGTATGAAGGAGCACTAAAACAACCGCTAGTACAATTAAAACAAATGTGTAGAGAGTAATAAAACCTATGTAAAAATAGATAGGTAATACTTGTTTTCACGTATGAATGGCTCGTCGCATTTTATTAGCAAAATGATAATTTGGCAACATCTGTTGCTTTTTTACTGTACACGCAGATAGTTAATATTGTGAAAAATGAAGGTTATTTCAGAAACAGGGAATGAAGGGGTCTGTCGACATTTTGCAGTTGAAGAAGGGGTTCATTGTCGTCTTCTACCATCCATTTTACGAGAATCCTTTCCTATGTGATAATACGTTTCCTGTATTTTTAGCAAATATGAGAGGGTTTATTTACTTTCAGAATGTAGTCCTCTGAAGTAAAATGCATAATAGAACTTAAAACAAAAAAGCAAAACCCAAGTGGCATCATACGATGTCTGCAGTGAACAAACAAACCAACCAAATGCTACAAATCACATGAAATTGGAGATGATAGCAACTTTAAGCGACAATACTTTCAGTTAGACGATTTTGAGACAGTTCAACGCTTCTCGACAACTTGCAGCGAAGTTTGAGTATCAGCTTCTATAGATATAACTACAAGTAGCAACAAACAGATTGCTCGTAGTATTCCTCATGGCCCATCTGACCAGTCGATGCGTACATATGAAAACAATACCCATTATATAATCTCAAGTTTGCTTTAAAGCATAAAGAAACTTTACACATTTAATTTGTTGGTTTAATATTGCTTAACAATAATTTCTTTCTAGAGCCTCTACCCATATCTCCAATAACCAGCAGACCATCAAGTAATAACAGCAGAGAAAGACCGCTGGTAGAGACATTATAGACGAGTGACTGGAGATAAAGGACTGGTCAAGAAAGTTCTGTATAGCTTTAATTTGTTACAAAAACATAAACGATACTCTGTCAAGATTGTAAGAGTTAATGATTATAGCTGTATCATCATTTTGTGGTTAATGAGGTAAAAATATTCTAAAGCTATTGAAGAAGTTCGATTAATTTAACAAAATGTACCCATAAACGCAGAGAAAGTACATTCACAACATAAAGGCGAAAGAGAATTCTAATATATATGCAAATAACCTGTGCAGCGCTCGTTTGTGTACGATATCACAGTAATGAATAGTTAAATGAAAGTTTTTATGCATAACAAGACTTTTCTGAAATAACGCTTCACCACCTGCTGAAGATAACACAAATGGCATTCTTCACACTTCTGAAGCATTTGAGATAAGAGTTGCTAAGTCCTATATTTCAATCCCCGTTCACGCCCTTACAATTTAATTTGCGCTGAGCGAAACATTTGCCTCTAGCCAATAAATTTTGACCTGCACACCTTGCTAAGCCCTAGATCTCTCTTGTTCACCTCTCCAACACTAGGTATATGGGTCTCTAAACCTCTTAATCAACTGCGGTAGTCAGAGATACAGGCTAGTTCTAACAGTCCACTTGAAGACTCACAGCTCCCCGATTAGTGAGGGTGTTCATAACCGACTTACCAGAAATGACGCTTTTTGACAGATGCCATAATACTTTTATGATTGTTACAAGCTGTGTATTATATTGTTATGCATGATAGCCTCCGTGTTCTAGTGGTAGCATTTGCGACTTCTAAAACGGAGGTCTTGGGGTTCGATTCTCGGCCAGGCCAAGGTGTCTAGGTAAGGTTTTTTGGTGGTTTTTCCCTATCTGAGAAGATAAATGCCCAGTTATCTTGATGGCACCAAGGACTGAGTTCATTTGCGTCATTATTAAATACATTTCAATCCATTTATTTATGGATTTAAGGACCACCCTAGTGCTCATAACTATCTTCTCCACTGAAACAACGTAATGGCATCCCAGCCTCAGTAGTCCGCTACAATACGGGGATGCTATTCAGGAGAACAAGGGGCTGGCACTAAATGCTAATTCATTTTAAAACTAAACAGGCCGTGAAATGGTAAGTCAATTGCAAAACGAAATGAGGTTAGTTTCATAAGTTTCCATCCTGACCAAGATATAGAGCAATAATCGGAAGACCTTTAGTGCGGGAAATAGACTTCTCTTTGCTTATTAATGGTCAACAATTACGCAACACACCATATTTGTCAGTGTCTTGGGAAAGCCGTATGAATAACTAAACCTGTCTATTAATAGCTTATATGCTTTGTCAACAAACGTGCTCTTCCGCGCTAATATTGAAGTGCAACGCCGGGGAAAATGAAAAAATAAGTCACTATGATTGGACATGGACAGAGGTGGAGGTACATTGAAGATAACGCCTCTCTGTTAGTCCCACAATGGTCCCAGGTCTTGTTTTCAATTCAACCTTTTCTACACACTAAAAATATTGCTTGGAAACCCTTTTACACCTATTTATAGATCATTTTAATTATTTATATCCAATCAGTGGGCGAGTAGTTTGTGACCTATTTACAAAGGAGTAGAGGTACGACGTCTCTGCCATAGTCAACAAGCACTTGCGTTTTTTGACATCCCATCTCAGCTTTCTGTAGAGTTTCGTAATTTTAAAATGTAGGAACATCCTGTAATAACATATCTTACAAAGGAAAGACTTACTTCCAATTAAAAACTGCTTAAAAGGAATGTTTGATAATGCTCCCCCTCCCTTCATATTTAAAGAATAAAGAATGGGCTAAACAGTTTCGATTAAGTGCAGAAAACACAAAAGCTGAAACAAGTAGAGATGCTGACACCGGAATCCATCACGCCTGTTGAAGAGTTGAGTGACAGGAGATTAAAACTGCAAGATATTGCTTCGAGATTGGGTCTACGATTCTGTACGAAATCCATGCAAAGTGCTGCCACTTCTGTCCGCAGGTCAAAAACAAATTCGAATGAAAGGCTTCGGCTTGTGTCAAGTAAAGGAAAGGACATTCTGGAATTACTGTGACGAGATAAAACTACGGTCCTTTGCCATGACCAACTTTCCAAAATGGAACAAGGAATTGCGCAAAACCTGATGTGGCCGCCAAGGAATGCCAGAGATATCCCATTCATGACCACAATTGTCTGAAACTGCAAGGGGATTTTGTTTGTTGGCTTCAAAGAAAGAAAACACTAGCGTCAATGCAGACTACTAATGCAGCCTTCTACATAAACTGCGAGTAGCAAAATACTATATGCTGAGCTGTGTTGATCGCCTTCTGCAAGACAATACACCAGGGTCCATATTCCGCGAATATGACCATCACTTACAGCCCAAATGTAGCTCCCAGCGATTATCTTTTATTAAACGTACTAGATGACATTTTCATGATAACAGTGAGGAAAAGGAAGCCGTTTTAGAATATTTCAGGCCAAAGTTCAGACTACTTTCTTCAAGACATATAAGATGATATTTTCAAGATGTGAAAAGTGGATTGAAATAAATGGAGACCACATTGAAAAGCAACGACTGTTTTCTTTCTATTACCTCGAGAAGCTAGGCCGGAAATGTGTAGAACATATCGTGTATGTGAATTTTTACAACGAAACAAAATAGTTCTATTTCACTTATATACCTTTTACAGAAACTTTAATATTTTAATTTAAAAAAAAAAAAAAAAAAAAAAAAAAGCACAGAAACGCAATTCTGTTTCTGATTTATATTCTGTAACAAAAGGAACAAAGATGAAAATATATAGGAATTTATGTATGTGATATTCCATTATATTACAACTGTTATTATTTAAACACTACACAAATAAGTCTGGAGTGGACGACGTTTCAGTTCCCTGCCATTCGTTTTACCAGGACTGAGGAAAACTCTTACAAGTTCCTACCCATATACATTTATACAAGCTGAATTCAAACCTCGTCTTCCGCTCTTGCAAATGGAGCATGCCCTCATCAAGTAAGCCTTGCCCTAAACTTTAATAATTAATTTATGTAAGTGTTGCCTAAAACATTTCTGCAAACAAAAATAAAAAAGAAACGCCATTAAATTAAATTATACATTTATTACTAAAACAGCTTGAATTGTTTATATTCCAACTTAATTTTGAATATGTATGTTTTGCGGATTAAATTACTTGCTTTTAGCGGTATTATTTGAACAGCATGTACTAATATAATTTAAAAAATATGAAATGCAACCCTCAATTTACAACAAACATGCGTTTACAGAGTACTAAAAGTCGTAACCTTTAGCGAAAACACACCACTAACTAACGACTTAACTTACGTTCCTTGCTCATTCTCTAGTGCTCTTTGCTGTCGAGTATGGACACTTGGTCCTTTTTACATTACATACAAAATGGGCATAAAGTTTCTGTTTTTATGAAATAATGGTTTGTCGGAAATGAAATGTATATGGACTCTAGATACGGTATGCACACATGCATATTTTTTACCTGAGTCATTTAAAAGCATTGTGTACAACGTTAGAATGCAACCCAAAATACCTTTGAAAAGCATGTCGCCTGAAACGCCATACATGTTTCTCGAACGCAACTCTTCAGGTCCTGGAAATGTGTATTCTGGGTCTGTACACTCGTCGCCTGATAAGACTCATGAGTAAAAAGGTATAAGGGTGTCAAATTAGGTGAACGTGATGGTCATATTCGAGGTGAACATTTGCCCATTTAGTTCTTGGGAATAGTCGCTTGAGGTATTCCCTCACCTCCAACGGTGTCCAAAATGTCATTCGAAAATGCCGGCTACTGTTGCACCTCTGCATATGTCAAGCCAAGCAATCTTACACTGACAATGCCCAAACAGATAAATGTAGGAATAATCTAAATAAATAATTAAAAACTACAATGTTTTCAACACTTTATGAACATGGCTACAATTTTTTTCATAGTGTTTAACGCCCGTTTTTACTACTGTGGCACAACAGGCGGTGGACACTGATGATACATGAAATGAAATATTGGGAAAGGATTTTTTTTTTTTTTTTTGAGGAAGGAAACGTTCCAGGCCTAAATTTATGGTACCGCCCCGACATTTGCCAGTTATGCGGACTGGGGAAAACCTGGAAAAAACCTTAGTCAGGGAGGACGATCCTGGCGGGATTCGAACCCCATACCTCCCGCTCATGAGTCCGCGTCTTAACGATCTCGGCCACTCATCAATGAGAGGTTGATATAAGAAATCATAATTCTTGCAAGGAAACGCTAGAGTCGCGTAGCAAATCCTAAACCCAAATTACATACATGTCTCAGCTGCGACCGTCTCATTTTAGCCTCAATATTCGCCCTACACCCTAACACTTCTACGGGTACCATCACTGGTGCTGAATTTCTGAGAGAGAGAAAAAAAAATCGACTGCTTGTACTCAAACCGTGCGAGGTCTTCCATTTCTTAATTTACTAATTTTATTGTTACATCATCAATGGTACGGATCTTTACTATTACTTGATGTACGCCAATAAAGATCACAGGACTAATGGATATTTCTTCACGATGGAAATGAACACTTTATCATTAATAGTCCATTTTATACCACAATAAAATTTATTATAAGAGTATGACAAATTTTATTTGCTGCAACTGATTTGTAAACAGCATTTCTTGTATAGCATGTGTAGTCTTAAGAACTTTAAGTCAATTTATTAAATACATAGTCCTGAGGCAGACAAGTTTCTTCCGTTTCAAATAGTAAAACAACACTATTACTTTCTCGGAAATGTCGATGCCTAGGCATTACTGCAATCCTGTCGATTGCGAACAGTCTTCGCCTAGACCAGATCGTACTCTATAAGAGCAGAACGATTATGAAATGCGAACACAAATGTTTCGTATTGAAGTCCGTCTCTTGAGAACTAGTTCAGCCGCACGCCTTCCGTCAAAACATAACGTCCGGATGCGACTCGCGAAGGCAATCAAGTTAACGTCTTTCTTTCTTCTTTCTCTCGGTCAACAGCGCCGCGGCAGTCAGTAACCGCCAACTGGAAGACCTTGGGGTGCACCGTTGATTGGTCAACAGCACTGCCCACGCCGTGAGCTCGACTACCGAACGAGCATCCTTTTATAGCATGTAGTGTGTACCTGAAGCGATTCCCTTACTTGCACAGAGTCTACTAACATGCAATAAACTGCATACTGCTTGCCTTCAATATTTCAATTATTTTTCTACAACTAGACAAGTATTAAAGGTATCGCCACGGTCTCTTGAGCGGGGTTATGGGGCTCGATTCCCGCCAGTACCGTCCTCCATGACTTAGTGTTCCTATATTTTCCTAAATGGCAGCTGCGGGGAGGTATCTTAAACTTAGGCCTAGAACGTTAATGGCTCTGTAGCGCGACAGCATTCATTTCTGAATGAACAACTGTAGCTAGTTATAATTTCATCTGTAGATGTTAAAATATTTTGAAAATGAAGTCGATACTTTCAGCACATAATTGTTTAGTTGTAATGAGCACATTGTCCCTAAGAGAATGAGCAGCCTTGGTCGTATTCTTGAGACCCCGTCGAGAGCACGAGTCTTTTTAGCGTTGACGTACCAATGATAACGGTCTGTATTTAATGATAAGGTTCCAAACATCATCAAAAGTTTTCATTCCATGGCCATGGAATTACAAGATTTAAAGAGCAAAATTTCAAAAGCTGAGTTACTACATAGATAAATTACCTCATTAAATAATGCTGAGTAATTAGGCAGTTATCACTGTCACTTACCAGTCATATGTTGGTATATTTAAGTTATGTGCGATATCATAATATTAAATATTACTAAATGGAAAGTGCTACAACTGACACCTACAAATAGCTGGAAACGCTAGCGGATGTAAGAAAGAGGGAGAGCAGTAGCAGAGGAAGAACATTATGACGCAAAATGTTTAACGTTCAAATACAACAATAATGAAAGGAAATTGCATATTATAAAATGTTCACTAAAGAAAAATGATTCTTCATTCTGAAGTCACCTGGACGTTTCCTAACAAAATGTCCACAGAAAATAGAGAAAATGAAGCTATTTTTAGAAATATAAAAGTTTTTATGAGAAACGAAGGGAGAATGATAGGAAAAATTATACTCTGGTGCTAAATATTATTACAAACAAACAAAACATTAATCATTTTAGTAGACGTAAGAATGACATATCCAGAGGCTTTAAAATTTTATAAACTCAGTTACATTCTGAAAATGTTCGGAAGCGCAAATAATAATGGGCTATTCAGGTAAATTCAAGTCAATCAATCAATTAAGTAAATCAATTAGATTAGATCCTTAACTTAACTGTTAAAACTACAAAATGGTTTTATTCTCTAAAATAACAAGAATACATTTTTTCCAACTCTACCAAAAGTACAATATAAGAGGTTTATAACCCTGAAAAGTAGTGACAATGAATTCAAAAAAGCGTTACACTTACAAGAATAATCAAGTTTCGGACATTCTAGAAGAAAGTCAGTGTAAATAAATTCACAAATCTAGAGAGGAAAAGAAATTTAAAAGAGACGGTAAAGCACATGCGTGGACAATATAAACATACTATTTTGACCTACTGCATGTTGAATTACTCATAAAACATTCTCGGTATTACGATGGTTAAAAACATAATATTTATGAAATAAATCTAGAATTTTTTCTATGTTGTGACATCAGAAAATAAATAAAATAATTTATTAACATATTACAAATATTTTTTGTATCGCTGTTTAAGGTTTCAGTTAGAACTTTTTAATGCAATGCCAATGGTTGACAACTGCAAGTTCTTTTAAATTATTGTATTTTAGCTATACTGTCTGGCCTTAAAGGCATTAACATATTGCTAATACAGTACCAGTGCCAATATGTACAGAAAACATATTTACAGTATTTTCCAATTATTTGACATAATATTCATTAATTGAAATTGATTCAAAAATACCTTGTCATTACAAGATCTCCAATTGTGGAATTTTCATTTTGCTAGTTAACAAAATACTGATTTTGGCACCATATACTTTGAACATCCTCAATGATGGTAAGCATAATCTTAATTATTAATTAATAACTTGGTAAAGGGGAGGAAAAATACGCATGTTAAACAGTTCCAATGGCGCCGCATAAACTTCTTAGGCAAGTGGCAAGGCCCAACGGCAAATTACCACTGATTGAGCAACAAAATTAAGATCTAACACTTATTTACTCTGAGAAGTATTATTCGCCAGTATGAATTCATAGCAAGGTGTTTTGTGTGTTCATCGCTAGATTAATATAGCACGCCATGTTCAGGAACTGAAATAGCAGTGGTCAACAAAAAGGGAACGATTTTGATAACACAATTGCCTGAATGGCAATCGAATCCCGCCTGCACGGTAAGATAACTACACTAATGTGCGCATCTGGTGTGTGCAAACAGCGAGCAGCGGCAAAAAGTCAATATGCACGCCCGCATATGGATCGGCGCGAGCCGTTTAGTGCCAGCATAAAAGTTGAAAGCGCGGCAACAATCACATAAACACCTCACAGATTCCGTTCCAAGTGCGCCGCTACGGGTACGCATAAAAAAACACCACTCTCTCGCCCACCGCGCTCATGCACACGAGTAAAAAAGAAAGGGGAAAAAAACGGTGCGGGGACATCAACAAACCACACGCAAGCATCAGCTGGACAGAGTGCACTGGATACTTCCATCTGCAGCAATGACAGTATAAACTCGCGCAATAGGTAAACGTCAAGCCAACAAAAATACTGATAACAGCCCTTCTCTCGTTTCTTGTGATTTAACATTACTTAATGCTTTATTCATGAAATTTAACCTTGCAGTCATGTTCCACAATCCAAACTTTCTCTGAAATTCTTTAAAATGCTTGTATTATTATTATTATTATTATTATTATTATTATTATTATTATTATTATTATTATTATTATTATTATTATTATACTGTTGTTTTTTCACGTAATAAAACCATAGTTTATATTTTACGAATTATAAATATTTCATCCAGGTGCCTTATTCAACCATAGTTCGGTTGTCATACCAAAGGGCAGCCAGTGTCTTCTTGCTTATTCTTGATCTTTCTCCTGTATTTGAACACTTCATCTTTTCTTTCGACTGCCAGATTCTTCATCTACATTTTTTTTCTTCTTCTTCTTAGTAGCCAATACCTAACTGCCGCCTTTAATACGGTTCTTCCTGCGTTTTATGTACTTGCTGCCGTTTCTGTATCACCGTTCAGGAATTAGATCATGCGTTTCCTTAGCTTTACCCTGCTATTTTATTCACACCCATCCACCGTTATTTTTGTGTCTGACAATAACCGCTCATTATCAACACTGCAATCTCTGCTTGGGAAATATCTACCAGTTTTTAATTAACTACACCACAATAATTTCAGAGATTGTACGGAGAGGGGTAGATAAGGAAATTTATGACCCACTAAGTCATATGCGATATAGTTGTAATTATATGCTGATAAATGAGTGTTAAAGCGGAATGGAGTAAACGTTTTTCTTAAAGTGATTTCAAATATGACTCAAGAGAAAAAAACCTCCATTACGTATGGCTTGTCATCTTTCTTTTCAGGATTTACAGCTATAAAATATGAAATCTAGTACTAATCATATTGCAATAGGAATGAACAGCACCTGATGTGTATCTAGTATAGAACAGCGAATTTTCAAAGCATTGCTTGACCGCGCACCCTTTTAAAATCTTTCGCTGTCATGGACTCCTAAGATATAACTCAAAATTTAAAATTCTAAATTGTGTGGTACATATTTTCTAAAGTTGTTCATCGGTTGTTTACAAAATTTAAAGCAATACACAGCCGGTCAAAAGTATGTGGACACCTGCTATTTTTTTTTACTATATTTGTTGACACACTGTGCATGTGGCAAGAGGGAGAAACAGCATGGTATCAAGTGTAGCCTGTTCACGCATTAATTTGTGTACATAAACAATAAGCTGGGATTCCACGATGTGTTTATGTAATCAATCATATTTCTGATAAGGTAAGCATGATGGTGAAATGACTCAGTTGATTGCTGGTTACTCACATTACTTTTGCATAGCAGTTCCATGAGATCAGTAGAAAGTCGTATAGTGTGCGTGCTGTCAATTCTTGAATACCCATTTATGAATGATGAGTATTAGATGACTAATTTTAAAAATTTTATGTTTTTATCAATTCTTTGTTCGTTTGTTTTAATTGTTTAATAAATTTGCACCTTTCATAGGGAAATGACTTCAAGATCAACTCAAGAGTCCAGAGCAACGTACAGTTATCAATAGGCTGCGTGCAGAAGACTAGAGCATTCCTGAAAGTTCAAAACTGACTGCACTGTCTTCTGTTGGTTACACCTTCCAGATATTCCTGAAATCTGGAACGAATCTCAATAAGAAACGAAGTGGAAGACCACTAAGCAACTTTACAGCAGAATACCAGTCAATAATACTAACTAGTGAAAGAAACTGGAAGTTTGCTTCCCTTGAAATCCAGGCTGAATTAAACACCAGCCAGCCATAGCCACATTTCTGTTCAGCGACGCTTTAGAGCAGCAGATCTGAGGTAGAGAATACGCCATTGTTCAGACAGTCAAGCATGAGACTAAAATGGGCAAAATACCACAAAAATTGGCCCATTGAAGACGAGAAACGCGTGCTATAGATCTATGAGTCCAAAGTTCTTGGATCTGGTCAGTAACGCATTTCTTATGAACTCATACGAAAAACCCACCCTTTAATTACAATTTCTCATACGGTGATATACTGGTAGAGTTCACACAATTCAGGAAATATTGAACGAAACCTGCTACCGTTCCATTTTGAGTAACCGTGCTATTCCATCAGGGCTGTATTTATTGATCATGGATTTGTGTTCCAACAGAACGATCATCCCCTGGCACAGCTTTAAGTTATGTAAGCAGTTCCTTGGCAACGAAGAGGAGGAAGGTGAACTGACAATAATGGATTGACCACCTCGATCGCCTGACTTAAAATCGGAGGAGTGACTATGAGAGGTCTGTTCATAAAGAATGTCCAACATCAGAAGAAAGGCTCTGGAAAATTCTTCACTCTTCCTGGAACGACATTGAGAACTGTGTATGTGAAAATTTTGTTTTTAGAATGCCAAGGGTAGTGTCTGCAAAGGGTGGATTTTTTTAATGAAAAGAAAATTTAAGGCATGCCAGGAAGAAATTTAAGTTGTATATAAAACATGCTAGGATCAATCCAGTTACATGTATTTGCATTGTATGCATATTTAGTGGGGCTATTTCATACCTGTGTATAAAACGTAATGTGTAAATATTTCAATTTTTGTTCAATTTTCAAAATAATGGTGGGTGTTCAAATACTTCTGGTCGTGGCAGTGAAAATTAACTAAATACATGTAATAATATTGCTCTATTTTAATATCTGAATGAAAAAATGAGGTTATGTTTCACTTACAAGCCTTGACATATCAGGCTTAATACGAGAAATTTGTATTTATGAGTTTCGATTAAGTTTCTATGCTTGTTTTTGTTTTAGATGAGTGAGTGAAGAGAAATACTTTTTACTCCAATAAGTTGTTGCGAACGCCATCAACACTTTCATGACCTTCGTTGATAGCTGGAAAAAAAATCTAGTGTTTACCTTTCGCGTTCCAGAGCAACGGGACCTTTGCAGTTCTCGACCGAAAGGTGCGTGCCGGTGCCAGGAAAAACATGGCGGTACACGAATTACTTACTGTTTATCTTCTTGAATTATAACTCCTGAACAAATAATCGCCTTAAATTGTATTTATATATAGTGAAGTGTCAAGATTAATAAAGATTAAAGGAATAATTACACTCGCTTGCACATCCGATCTCTGTTAGCACTACACAAGTACTGTAAAAGATTGCCGAGACATGACTTGTTTTACTGAGCGAAAAATGATGCAAAGTTTATCAAGCGGATCATACCAACGTAACATAAATAAGCAGCTGGAGATCTGAAATCTTAGTTCCAGAAAAAAATACTAATAAGTCTTGTCCCGTACTAGAGATTATAAGTACGGGGCAAACCTTAATAAGCTCGCTCCATCCCACCCAATTCCAAGAGTCTAGTGTTATCGCTTTCTTCTAAATAGCAAACAAAATTTCTCAGTGTTGCCACTGTTGCCTTCGCAATCAAAGATTGAGAAAATATTTCCTGTTTCTCATATTATTAAGAAAATCTGAGGGTGTCTTAACTAATAAATTATATACTCACGCTTCCACACTCAATCTCTGTTAGCACTAAACATGTACTGAAAGAGAGTGCAGAGACGTGACAACCTTGATTTCCTGAGTGAACTCTGGTGCCCCGTATTCCTCACGTGTATATCAGTGTAATATAAATATGCTCCAAGACAACAGTCTTGAAGGCTTGTCCCATACTATACACTTATTTCTACTCTTTCTCGGGATTTATCGGTTTATATGTGATAAGTTATCTTTATTACAGATTTTGCTATTATTGTTGCCGTTATTCTTTTTTATTCTTAATGCATTAATAATTTCATTATTGTTTAGTAATACTTTTATTTATTCCCTCAATGTTTCCCATAGGTTAATAAGCACAAATAATTGCCCGTGTTACTGTTTATTATACCGCCAAGTGTGGCCGAGGTCATTACGACGCGGGAAGTCTGGGGTTCGATTCCCACTAGGACCAGCCTCCGTGACAGGTTCTTCTCAGTCCTCATAAATGTCAAATGCCGCGGGGGTACCCTAAAACTTAGGCCTGGAACGTTTCCTTCCTTTAGAATAAAATCCCTTTCATCTCATGCATCACCAGTGTCCATCGCCTGTGGTGCCTCAGTAGTAACAACGGGCGTTAAACACTAATTAAAAACGATTTATTATAACTGCATTTTCTCTGAATTTAATGTAATGATTAGGAGATTGGTGTAGAGTGAGAGGGGTAATAGCCTTAGCAGTGCCACAACAAATATATAAATACGTTTGTAAAATTAAAAAAAAAAAATCTGTGGCCTGTTACCCAGGATTGTTCTTAACATCAGTACCTACTGATATAATAACCATATTTGCCTCGTGGGTTTTTTTCGGGCGTAAGGAATGGAAAGTAAAATCGTAGGTCCCGTGTCGTAGATTTAAGGTGCGTAAGAGCCTCAAGCCTGAAAGAAGAAGACTTTGAGAAAACTTTATCGGTCGTTTCACGCCCGAAATTGAATGGGACACTGATGACCTGATATGATATTTCCAGTCATTCTAATAGCACTAAATATAAATAAAAAATAATTTATATGCTCCAAAGTAGTTGTAAACGAGCGGCTAACGTTCTCTTTTTAATTTTATTTCCTTTCGCCCTCTCTTTTCTACGCAAACTATCATTTCTTGTGTTTCCTTCTATTTCTTTTTCCCAAACAACCTCTCCATTTACCGTTTATCATTCTAAATCACTCCATACAAGTGGCACATGCTCTGAGACAGTTTCTAATTTAATTAAATTCTGCTACAAATTCACCATTCATTAACGTGGGAGCTGCACACATCTCGAACATCTGAAAGATACAAACGGGCGCATTGCCAATACCATGTGATACACTCCCACGCAAACAGGCGCAGTTCATGCCAGTTTTACACAGAGCCCTTTTTTTCCGCTCCAAACTCTTCTAATGGATCTGCTGTGTATCTGCCTGTTCTTAAATTGACGCAAAGCTCAACGATCTACAATCTGAGAGAACAGAACGGTGACCACGCTCTGTGGAACTTGCCTGTCCGTCTAGGGGCGTCGCCTTCAAGTAGACATATGAAGGACTACTAAGCGAGGCCTAGGCGTGGAGCAATAACATCTGTATACCCATGTACGATTGTATGATAATGTTTTCATTGAGGCTATTACACCGGAAGGTTAAAAATTCCTATTTTAACTCCTCCCAAGAACTTGTACTTTTAACTGTGATTTCCACTCTTTATGAAGACATTTTTGTTGTTAGTTTGGTATTTTCCTAACTATGCAATAAGTGTATGTTCGTTTTTATTGTTTATATTGCGGAGGAAAGACAAGCAAAACTCGCTTGAGACTGTGACATAATGGACTTCCTTGGAGCTAAAACATTTGCTGTGACTTTGATGAGGAAGATTAGTAAAAGATCCAAACATCCAAGATTATGCGAACTATGTCTGTTCATAAAAACAGTCGCAAACTTAATATAACAATAGTTTTTTACGATCTTCATTTTCACACAAAAGAAAGAAAAAGGAAGGAAAGAAAAAAAGAAAGAAAGAAAGGGGGAAAAAACAGCTTAGACATATGCACATGCAAGTTTTTATTTCGCAAGATAATCTGTTAAAACTTAATCCTCTTAAATGACTTAAAGTCATTTATCTTATCTAAAGAATGTTTTTTTTTTAACTGTGCAAAATATCTTCATTTGACACTGAGTTCTTTCTACCTAGTCATTTTTTCATGTTGGCAAACAAGATTTTTTTTTGGAAGGTGTTTAACGCCCGTTTTTACTACTGAGGCACCACAGACGGTGGAGGCCAGGACCGCCGGATTTTTTCGGGCGTAAAAATCCAAAGTATGGCTTCCTTCGGAAGTGAAGTAAAGCCGTGGGTCCCGTGTCGTGCATTTACGGCACGAAAAAGAACCTCAAGCTTGAGAGGCCTCTGAGCAAAATTTGTTGGCCGTTTCACGCCCTGAGTTAAATGGAACGCTGATGACCTGAGCTGTTAAAGAGAGTTTTCTTAAATAAATCAACAAAAGAAAAAAAAAGACGATGGACATTGATGATACATGAGATGAAATGCTACTACATTGGGAGAGGATTTTTTTAAAGAAGGAAACGTTCCAGGCCTAAGTTTATATTACCCCCTCCCGGCATTTGCCGAAAACCCTGAGTCAGGGAGGGCGGTCCTGGCGGGATTCGAACCCCAGACCTCCCGCTCACGAGTCAGCGCCTTAACGACCTCTGCCACCCGTGGCAGTGGGAGGCGGTTCGAGGGACCAAATCCATTGAGTAGAGGGATGATGAAGACGATCATACTTTTGAAGTGTAGATTTGTGCGCTGACGCTTTATCTTCCCCAAATAGGCCGATTCTTCTTGATCACTCCAGTAGCATAGCGCAATATTCATCTCTTCAATTAAAATTACGCCGTGGCAATCCCAAAACGCAGTGCCACCACCTTTTCTGCTGAGCGGATTGTTTTTTGTCTTCTTTGGAACGCTTTCTCCGGTTGCAACCTATTGTTTCGATGCACCTCCATTTTAAAAGTGTAGTGGTGAGTCCACGTTTCTCGATTGCCACATACTGTATCCGGAGCAAATGATTGTGCGAAATATTAAGCATGTGATCTGCGGAAATGACCACAGCTCAGTAATCTTCCACATCTTGCAGCGGTTTTAAAAAATAAGGCAGCGTTTTAATTAAATATATGTATAATAATATACCGATAATAGGTTTTTCATCCTATAACTGTGCGAAGAGTGGCATTTGATCCGAAATAAGCTTTGGTAATGCAAATCTGCGTTCTTTATTTGGTTAACCTCATCTCGCACAGTTTGTAGCAAAGTAGTAGTTTCAGCACATTTGCGGATTGGGCATTGTCGTTTTGGTCACCGTTACATTTTTAAAAGTGAATCAACTCCGTGTCCAAATTGTGAAAACCCACAGTGCGTCACATTTCCTCTTGAGAAAGTTCTTGTGGATGTTGTCGCTGTCGAGCGAGTGCTGCGTTTCATGCGCGTGTGTTTTCTGAAGCAATATGTGAGTCGCTAGAGAGTGAGCAATGCTTGACGCAACCGTGGGATCGGCCGGCAGCGCTGAGAGTATATTTCCCCTCCGCTGCGAGAGGCTTCAGTGAGAGTTTAAATTTTGCCCAAGTAGCACACCGCCGCACGCCGCGAAACCCTTCGAGTTTGTTCAACCTGTATTTTATATTTGACAGTGTCATTTTAGCGTATTTTAAGACCATTTTGTTTCCAGCTATTGCTGGTGTATTTTATGATCTGTACTTTGTATATTGTTGAATTTCTTTTGCCTTTGTTATTTGTTAATGGTTTTTTTTACTAGCCAACTACCTTATATGGTTTATTTTGTGTGCAGTATTTCAGCGTAAATAATGTATTTAATCTTTTTTATTACTGGCACCATTGTAGTGTGTATGGGCACTTGGCCTTAGCAATTTTTCGCCCTAAACACTCATCATTATTTTCCTACAACTGACATTTTTATTTTGTCGAAATCCAAACAGCAATTCAGGCTGCAGACAGCGGCATAAAACAATAACAATTGCATCCTTTTTAAAATTTGAACATCCAATATCTAAATGGATGCGTTTTATTTTAATTAAATTTATCGATAACTGGGAAGTTTTGAAATGAAAGCCCTGTACATAGCAAAAGAATTTAGAATGCAAAATGTCCTTTATATTCCCGGAGCCTCCGTTGCTAGGAAATGAAACGGTTTTCGCACACCGCTACTACACATTTCCGGCGAAAGATGGAAATATGAAAACATGAAAATAGAATCGCATTTGGCACCTTATTAATCCGAAATTTCCACATGCTCAGAAAAAATGAACAACAAGAGACAATGCATTAAATCCTTTCGTACTGGCATTATTGTGACCATGATGAACGACTTAAGCCTGCCGAGCTTGATCCAAAACTCTATTTTAAAAGAAAAGAAAGCGGAGAATGCCTAGCTGTGCTAACTGGATATTCAGTGACCATTTTCATATTAACACCTCTGTAATCTGCATTATAAAACAAGTATTTCTACAAAATTAAACTTACTTGCATATTTTTTTAAAAAAATCGCGCCTTTTTCCTTATTATGCTGAAATTTAATTGCGTTAACCTACTATAATCAGAAACGTGAGTTTTTATTGCTTTGTGTAATTTATAGTTTCAATAGTAGGGAGATATATCTCATTTGCTTTCGAACCTTGCGAACACTCTTAACACTTCAGGTCTGTATTACTTGCTATTGCGGTCAAGGTTTGTTTGAAGTTTTAATGCTAATTTTCGCTGCACAGTATTAAACAAAGGGAAGTGAAAGTAAAAACCTTTGAAACATTACAAGCTGCCAAAAAGTCAGAATAAAAAGAAAAAAGACTAGAGAAAATATTTGAAGGTGTCAGTGCATTAAACAGGTTTTAACCGCATAAAAGTGCTGCTTCTTATGCAATTTTGCTCTTTTCTTTTGCGAAAGAGACATGGGAACTGTGAGCGCGCATACATTATTTCTAACCTCTTAACGTTTTACGATTATGTCATGGAACGATATGCGTTCCGGTACTAACTTCCGTAAAATAATATTTGTTTCACCTTCTCAGAGTATGAAAAAACTCTGGGGAAAAAAACCTCTTCCATCTAACACGGACTCATTAACTGGTAACTATATAGCTCCTGAGCTACATGTGACTTAAATTTAATTTACCAATGAATTATTAAATTAAATTAAATGAATGAATTATTATTAAATTAAAATTCACCGATCATGGTTCTACAGGCAGTAATAGGAAATGCTTTAGCTTAATTTACTTAATACGGTAAATCAATTCATAAAAATAAAGCAAGAAATACAATTCTTAATAATACTGACAAAAAAAAAACCTTCACAAATGAATTACAAAGTTCATATTGAAAGCTAAGAGGCATTCAGTCGGGGAGAAAAAAAAAACCGTCAGCATGGCCTAGACAAGAATCAAACCTCCAGATTAATAGCAGCAAATGCTACCATTAGACCATAGAGGCAGTCTACCGCCACGGGTGGCCGAGGCCGTTAAGGCGCGGACTCGTGAGCGGGAGGTCTGGGGTATGAATCTCGCCAGGACCGTCCTCCCTAACTGAGTTTTTTTCCAGGTTTTTCTCAGTACTCATAAATGGCAAATGCCGGGGAGGTACTCTAAACTTAGTCCTGGAACGTTTCTTTCCTTAAAAAATCCTTTCCCAATTTATCATTTCATCTCATGTATCATCAGTGTCCACCGCCTGTGGTGCCTCAGTAGTAAAAACGGGCGTTAAGCACTATTTAAAAAAAAAAAAGCAGTCATAAAGGAACAGTGATTTATGTAAAGTTTAAAGGAGAATCGATCGTTCATCTTCACTGCAGAATACATAATTACGGTTAAATTAATTAGTAGAATTTGATAATACCAGCCTGTTCTGAAATATATGCCAACACTAACGATTCTAAAATACTCTAAAAAATGTTAACTATAATCCAATTAATGACTAAGATAAGTGGTATAAGATTTCCTCGGCAATAGAGACATTCAGCCTTTTGAACTCTGCTACAATTTCTTGCAGTAAATCAATTCTCGCTTTCAATAGACCGTAATCTCCATGGATACAATGACTTCGTAAATATACTACTAGAAGTTAATGTGACCTTCGAATAATTCATTAGACAATCGACATTAACATTAATTGTATTAATATCTTATAGTTCTGATACACAAAAAAACATTTATATTTAATAATATACAATTATTGCATTGGTAAAATTTATAAAGGTCACTTCGCTCGTTGAGCTCTTATACGCAATTCGTAATCTATTTTTTAAACTTTCCCTACCCACCACTGACTTCCATCTTTCCTACAAACCCCATAAATATAATTTCCTAATTTCTTTATCTGCTTTGCTGTACGTTTTAACAGAATTAGTTAGGTAATTTGTTGTTTTTTCAAGCTATTTTTTATTTGTATTCTGCACCGTGGAATTAAATAAGTTTGTGATATTAATCATCCACTGCAACCAGCCCCCTCCCAACCACTACCGAAGGTTATTCTTTGTTTCTAGAACTGCGTGGGTTTAAGGAGAGATAACCCCGGTTTAGGAGATAAAGCATTTTAAGTTGGAAATTTACATGTTTTCATCTACATGCATAGAATAGTGCAAGCTGGCTTTACGTACCATTAGGGACCTTCTTTGCATAATAACGGCATTAACATGTAGTTCAAAGTGCTTATATTCTGACTACATCTTTTGGGTTTGTTTACCTGTCACAAGTTTTCTTGCACCACATTAGAAATTTATTATAGAAAATTTAAAATATAGGTAAACTTTCATCGTCTTACCTCTCTATATGTAGTTCGCATCATGGTCCCTTGCCATATATAGTCTGAGGCGAAAGGAAAACTCATGAATGAGAAAAATAAGGAAACAGCAAAAATTGTTAAAACACCATAATTGGGATGATTAGCTAACTGGAATCAAAGTCAGGTTTGTAAAACCATTAAGAATTTTAAATACATTAAGTTGAACAATCTTTTTTATTTTATTTTCTACAACGAAACCTGCATACTCTATAAAACGGCCTAAAGGTTATACAGAATCTAGATTACAGATTATGTATCTAAACCATGCCGCAATATTTCTAAGCGTTAAATAATCTCAGCTTTTACATTCTCTAAGAGGTAGGTTTACCCTGCAAAAGTTAAGCAATGTACATTATGTATACAGGATGTTAATTTAAATGTGCGAAACCTTTGGAGAATAGACACTGGACGTAAAACAACAATAGTTCATATAAACAAATGGGAATTTTTTTCTAAATTTTGTCCTTTGCAAACATAACTGTCATCTGCCATGTACCACGTTGCCATTGAGTGCACAGCCTTCACGAAATTAATGTTGGGCTGTCGTCAAAATTGCCCATGCAATTTGGAGACATTAACTGTGTACGCACTTGAATAATTGGTGACATCAATCGGATCTTATATTTTATGAGGACTTATGACCGATTAATAAAATGCTTTGTAATTAAACTGAATACGCCATATGTGATTCATGCAAGATGTAGCACCGCTTCATTTTTCTCGTGCTGCTAGTACGATTCATCATCAGCGAGAGGTCTTGAAGGTTCTGCTCGATCGCCTTATCTCATTCCATTGACTTTCTGCATATCGCCAGCGCACTGAGCTAAGATGTTAACAGATAGACACACATTTGAAACATGGGAGAGAGTTAAGACAGTTTACTGTGCTACTCTTTGAACCCTGTTTCTCTTTGGAGTACTTCTTTGTAGAATTATGAATATGTACTATTTAAAGACTAAGTAATAAAAACTAAATGAAAATTATTGTATGTTAATTTAAAACATTTTTCTTAACTCTTATCATTTCCCCAGAAATTAACGTTTCTTAACCTGCTTAACAGTTAAAAGCACAAATTTCGAAATTCATTAACATGTTTTGTATTATACTTTTATAAAACATTATTTCATAAAAGTAATCATTTTCGAAATTACAGCTCGTACTTTTATAGAAAAAACATCCTCTAGCAATTAGTTTAGCAAGTATAGAGCTGAAATTTGGTGCTTTGACACGATTATAAGTTTCAGTGTATTTTATAACAATGGCTTTTAGTAATGCATTCTCTTGTTTTGCTCTTATGTTTATTATACTTTGTTCCAGTGCTGGTACTTTGGCTCTAGAACTGACAAAAGTCAAGACTACACTGAACTGCGAGTCAGTAGCAATGTCAAGGTTGACTATGCGTTGCTCTGGGCGGTGGCACGTGATGAACCTCGTCACGCATGAGTCCGGTGAAAGTTGGCCTTCACAACAGACACCTACTGCTATTTCCGTTATGGCAGCAGACATCACTGCGATGCACCTGGACGTATTCCCATATTGACTATCTAGGCTCCGGGGTTACACCAGAGGCCATGCTCCATAAAAACCGAATGGGAGGAATACGATGGTGTCTTCGGGGACAACCCGATGGCCTACAAGCGTTGACAGCTCTAACCTCCACCAAACCCCTACGATTCGCTACTGGCCTGTCAATGGGCAGTTTTTTTTTTTTAACTCAAAATCGTAATGCGTTTATTTTGTTGCTTTTCTTTAGAGAAAAGCTTAGAATGCAATTTAACTATTTCAGTTAATAAATAACTAATATATTTTAACTGTTTGCAGTTTTACATACGCCTTCCTCTACCTTGTTGTAATGTCCTTCAACGTCGCTTTCAGCCTATTTTCCTACCGCCCTCAAGGCACAGACAGTTGATTGTTTTGTATGTTAATTTAAATGCGAAACAGCTCTTCATGTGTGCCCGGAATTTATATCAACTACTTCTTCCACAACTGATGTTCATGATATTGTGCATTGATTTCAAAACAAAAGAACACAAGTTTTAACAAAGAAAAAATACACGAAATTGGTGGAAATGAAGCGTTCACCACAAACGTAGAAGAGGAAATTAGTACATGAAGTGAAAGTGCCGAAATATAAAGGAAATATCAGGAGATTGATATTTCAAATAAACTAATTGTTAAGTTACATCACTTAAGATTCTTGGCTATGAAGTAGCCCAAAATTTTGATAAAGCTTTAAAATATATATAATTAAATAAACCAATGCTTTAATAGAAATTAAAAAAGGTATGTTAGGAAAGACCAAAAACAAAATTATGCAAAAATCTTGCGCTTCCCACGTGTTTAGGTGGGCTGGAAGTTAGAATCTTAAAATAGTAAATAAATCCAAACAGCAGAACTTAAATTTGTGAGAAATGCGGAAGAAATACGAAGAACTGAGGGTACCGTGTCGTAGATTTACGGTATGTGAATGCATCACAAGCCTGAAAAATGAAAAAAGAGGTCCGTGAGCAAAATTTATCGGCTGTTTCCTGCCTTGAATTGAATGGGGCGCTAATGACTTGAGATATTAAAGAGCGTCAGTAAATGTATCAAATAAATAAATGATAATTATATTACTCCATTAATTTTTCTTCAAATTCTACCAGATATGAGACTTTGGGGGGGGGGGGACCGACCTGAGAAAGAAAAATGCTACCTTTCTTGATCAATTGTTAATTTTTTTTTTAACCTGCATGTAATAAAAATAAGCCATAAAATTTTGGATAAATCCATTAAATATTTCCAGAGAAAAAATTATTTTGTGATTTTTAGTCCTCTAATTAAATACTCATTCCAACATAGTTCACAGAATTTTACAGATTTGGTTTTAAACGCTAAAATAAAATGAGGTGTTTATACATATTTTTAAAACGGTCTTTTTCCTAAATGAAAAAAACAATATAAGCTGATTAAGCCCGGTTTCTGAAACGCAGATATATGATCGATAAGCTATCGGATATGTTAAAGTTTCCGAAACGTCATATATTTATTCCTTATCTTTATCTGCTTGATAAGTGTTTCTGAATCGTTAGAGAATATCAAACATATCTTTTTGAGAACTTATCTGATCAAAAATCGATAGATATATCTGCCATCTTTCACATGTGCTCGCAAATGCTTATCGAAAAACACTAAAATAAATCTACTTCCAGAGCATTGCTATTTGACTTTATATCTGCGTGTACTAAACTATCTGAGGGAGAACCGGAAAAGAATTGAATTTCCAGTTTTGAATCTTTAGGTTAGTACTTAAATAATAGCGGGATTTTTATTTTCGATTATGTTTCTCTTTGGCCGCTTCAATTAATAGATTTTTTTTTCAAATTCATCAAAAATTATATCACATTTATCGTGCCATCCAATTAAATTTTGAATACTGATGCACCACAAGTGGTGGACATTCGTGGTCCATTGGGTTATTTAGATGAAATAATAAATTGGGGAAGGGTTTTTTTTTTTAAAGGAAGTACCAGTTCCAGAAATAATTTTAGGATATTCATAGACATTTGCCAATTATGACTGAGGAAAACCTGAAGGAAAAAAAAAAAACCTGTCAGGGAATACCGTCATGACTGGAATCGAACTCCAGATCTCCTATTTAGGAGTATTTATATGGCTATCCGTATAGGTAATGCAATCAATATGATATATGACTGATATTAGCCTTTTGTTTCAAATGCATATTTCAGTATATATATTGTAGTTGTTGTTGTTGTTGTTCTCGGTAAATTCTACGAATATAATTTTTCCCCTGGCTTTGTTTTCTAATTAAATGTTCTCTTTTGACACTCTTTTTACAATTTTTGCTTCTGTTGAAATTTTTATTTCTAAAAAAATACAAATAAATTATGTAAATAAAAATTAGATTATCTATTTAAATTAGTTCAGAAGCAATCCGGAAATGCGATTCTTCTGCCATCTCTTGGTTGAAAGTGATCCTATGACATCGCCGTATGCATAAAGGTTATCTCAAAGTGGAAGATTATGTTTGAATATTGACAGATATGTACACAATTATACAATTAAATTGTAATTATTTCTGAGAAATATATAGCAGGAATAATAATAGTTCGTGCCTAACGTTTATTACTGAGTGGACATAACCTAATCCAAGGTGGTAAACAGCTGTTTCTTCATCTGACTCTTATACAATGTTACTAATACATTAAAATCTTTCATGGAACAAATGTTACAACTTCATTCTTTGCAATTGTATTGATATTCTTATAAACTGCAGAACACACACTAATGAACTACTTTTGAGCAGAAGGTCCCCCATTTTCAACTCTGATGTTCTATTGTTTCTCAGCATACCCAATATAGTACAACGCTAATGGCGACAACTACAGCAACTACATGATAAAAACGCTATCCCCCATCTGTTGGGCAACTGTGAACTCCACTTAGAAACAGATAGGTATCGAAGGATTACACTCTCACTAGAAAAAAAGAGTAAGTTATCTGTTTCATAGCATTTATGGAACAGACAGTTACGGTGTAGATAATTAGAACTTTATGCAATCGGGTCTAAAGTGCTTCCTCGTCCTACAATTGACTGGCCTAATTTTTATACTCTCCAGTTTAATTAAATTTATTATAAATAGGTACATAGTTAGTCAGACTGACACATTTTTATATGTACTGATATAGCATAGCTACTGTTCGAACATTACAATTCAAATACATTTAACGAGGTTACATGCGCTACCATTGAGATAAATTTAGTTGGGTCTGCATGATAATGGTTTGGGATAATTAGTTAATTGTTAATGTGCGTTTTAATATCTATCGCCATTTTTATACAATTCACAAATCACATGTGAGGAAATATTCATTTCTGCCACCACTGAGGGACGAATGGTTGGATTCAACGCAAGAGTGTTGCAATTTTCAGCCAAAATATGCAAGATACTTAATTAGCCAGGAACCGTTATTAACATACAAAACAGATTACATTATGTCATCTAGAAGCCTAGAATTAATCTTCAATATGGGATGAATACATCTTGAAGCAGCCATGATGGAAAAATTTAGCAGAAAACTTTCAAACATGATAATTAAATTCATTTCCCCCTCATACTGGCAATCAGAAATCATGGAGAATAAGTAGAAGTTTTTCTCACCTATGAACAAAAATTCATAATAGTGTTGCTTTCAGCTGTCTATAAACATTACGAATACTTCTGGCGACAACGAAAGCTACATGTCAAGAGCCACACGTCTGCAAACGCGACAATGGAGAGAAATAAGTTGTCTGGGCCGGCACAGGAAATGGGACTGCCTGGCCAATGCACCAAGATTCCTATCACAAATATAACTACCCCAGTCACGCAAACGGCTCAAAGCGAGATATCATGCAAAGAATGCCTTTTCCCGTTATACAAAATCCATTTCCTTCATGACAGCAACATAGTGAAAACCATTCATGTTACCTGCATCTCGTCTAGTGCCTGCACCGAGCATTAAAATCACTGGAGATGCGAAAGGCGAACATAGAATGATCAAAGAATGGCAAAATTCATCCCCAATACTTTCCTGTTGTTTTATATACCCGTCATGTTTTTATTGCAACAAAATGAAACGCCAGAGAGTTTTTATTCCGCAGATAATAGCGTAAAAGAAGTAAACAATTTGAAAAGCTTTGTGGTGTAAAATCAAATATTAATTTTAAACTATATTTTACGGAAGAAACATACGCTGTTGAGCATTAAAATCGCAACACATAGATAATAGTCATGCGATAATGATCCCTTGTCTTCTCGTTCAGTTGTTTGATGCGTCTGTTGGGATACTTTACGATTGTGTGCTCGTCCTACCTCGAAATACTCGTTTCCCTGTGCACAAATTTTTTGGAATGCCACAATGCATTTTCGGTATGGCACAATTCAAATTCATACACTTGCTGGTATTGCTGTAGTATATTCGACCAATCATACTCGTTCCTTCTGATAAAATGTGGGTTCCCTTTAATGTGCTTCATAAAGATGTTGCAATTTTAATGAATAGCACTGTAATATAAAGCATGTATTCAAATTTACAATTGTACGATAAAAGCATGTGAAATACATTTCTAAACCTCCTACTATGTTTAAATCAGACAAATACGTGACTGATGATAATTTCTACCGAATACCAATAAAATTACCTGATTAGATTTGTTATATTTCCAGAAATTTTCCCATTTGTATCCGTTATTCTTTCGATATTGCCCTTACAATGATTTTGTTCCTCCAAAGCACTGTTTCAAATTGATGGTGTCTTTGGAAGAAAAAGCAATAGATATTGTGAGTGAAATATAGGAGCCCCTAATCATATAGAGACACTTTTAGTAATATGTAATTTCAATTCAATATAATACCGTAATAGCCCACAAAGAAATGGGGCATGAATAATTCTGCTGATTATGGTTTATGCAACTTTCTATTATGCGCTCACTCAGTGTTATAATGTCAATGTCTATTGACACTAAACTTTCGATGTTGGTAAAAAGAGGGCATGACTTTACTTGCATAATATGCTCTGAATACTACGACACAATCTCAGCACGACATTGATACACCATTAGGACATGGTTCTTGAAAATATGATTAGCGGACCAACTTGGAAACAAATCATGGAGGTATTTAATCCCCCCCTCTACTAATTCTGTTTTACGGCAATTTTAAAACATTATGTCATTTCGCTACACCTCATGTCAATAATAAATGAACTGCAATACTAATAACTAACGAATATTTGTTCCCTTTACCCCAGCATGACACTTTGCTGATACAGTTAATCGGAGAAGTGGGGGCAAGGGAAACGTAATGTTAACACTTTAAAAAATAAATTCTAAATAAATATAATATTTTCTAATATTTACAAGACAATTTAGCAACATCCATTTTTGCACCGTTTTTATGGATGAGAGAGATGCTTGGCAACCAGTAGCAAAATGCAAGCCATGCTGGCCCGCTTATAGCCGGCAAGTCATCGCACTATCCAAATAAATTCCAAACATTTTTATAACTCAAGAATGCCGCAAGATAAACCAAAGCATTAACAAATGTATGGCTGGGAAATATTTTTCCAAGTAAAAATCGTGGCGAATATGAGCATTTTCACCATTTATAAACAAAATTCAATTCACACTTCCCAATTTTGCATCCATTTTTTTTAAATATTTCTTTTTGTTTTGCATAATGTTCACATGACTCCCCGATTAACGCTAATTTATTGGTACAGTTTTTTGCAATCCCTCCTCCCAATTCTGAGTCATAATTTTGCAAATTATTTGTCTTCTTTATTTTTAGGCTGGTTACTTATACTTTCTTATTATTATTGGTTTTCATTAAACCAGTTCTTAACAGAATTCAAGCTATTTGCCTGTGTTCCATCACGCAAGTGTTGAAGAGAGAATTTATAACATGCTTTATGTTGGAAGAGAAACTTACATCCAGCGATTTAATGGGAAACTCCTTCAATACCAGAGTGTGACATTATAGACCACTGCGCAATCCACATTCAAATAAGATATTTCAGCAAATGCAATAAAAGACACAATTTCATCAGCACTGTCACTGGAAACAGCCATGCAGCTGTTCAGAGGCAAAATAGCATCCATCTTTAGCTTATGGTATATGGGAAAAGCGACAATTTGAACACAATAGAGTAGATCAGGGCTCGATTTTCAAGTCCTTGAGAATTTCCAAGTACTCACTCTAGAGACTAGCTTATAAACTGGCAATAAAACATTCCTCATCGAGGAGAAAAAACCTGCAATTTTGCCTACCGTAACTCAAATAGGTGATAAAAGAGTTCGTAAATGAAAAGAAGTTGGAGAAACTTCTATACCTAAACGCCATGATTGGTAAAACATAAACCAGACCGAACCAGTTTGTGCAAGACAACAGTGTAATATATTCCAAACAGCAACTATGTGCAACAAAATGCTGCAATAGGACAGAGTCAATCAACGACTACATCAATTTATGCATATTTCTTGCATTCACATCCAGTGATTTTGTGCACTTCAAATTTGCTAGATCGCATCTGCAGGCAGTGAAAGGGATTTTCTATGTGCAAGAACGAACAGGCCGACAATCGAAGATCTTTTCCTTCGAGGACTTACGTCACTATCGCAATGTGGAATGAAGAGTGGAGCATGTACACACTAAAATATTTTTCAGCAGTGCTCCCGGCCGACAATGCATTCACTTATCTAAAAGAGAAACCATGTTAGGTAATTTTGCCTATAAGAAGAATGGGAAAATAAGAAAATTATGCTAAATATATTTATTATGTATTTCTTAAATATTATGAAATCATACCATTTTTTGATTTTAAAACAAAATTATGGTACACCTAAATTATGCATACAACACAAATAGGTTACTACTTTTTCACTGAGTAGGTTCAAATGTTTGGGTCAATTATAAAGTTTTTAAATTATTTTATAGGATTTTTGCGATCATATTATAGCTCATTTTAAAAACATTTTCAAGTCATTAACATCTGGGCCCTGCTAATTACTCTATAGCATCTACTAGCTCCAGCTCCAATTTGAAAGGTTCCGCCCTGACGCGAGCAACCATCAATTGCCGGGTCAACAAGTTCATTTCTATAATAAACAATTCTAATAGGAGTAAAACATATTCAATTTAACATTCTCCTCCCCCAAATATATTAATGCACGGAATGCGAGGCCCAAATAAATGAATGGTGCGATATAAAGCATAATCTAGTATTATGTTTTCGTATTTTCACATTTACATAGACAGATTTGATTTACTGCAGCGCCAGTACACCCCGTACCCACAATCTCGGGGTTAAGGACTCTCCTAAAGCCTGTAACGTATGTTGAGAACTGTGTAGTATTTTCCAAGCAGCCGCTTCGCTTGCGCCCATATATCATAACTGGGTCCAATCCTTGGGAATGTTTCCTCTTTTCACAAACAGCGTTATATATTGCTCACACATAAGTGCTAGTATGCTTACATTAATTTCCGGGCCCGGGCAGTAATGGCCACATGGTCCCTAACTGCACACCTTTAATTTAGAGTGCATTATATTTTCCACTACCTCGAGAGGTCTAGTGGGCAAGATACGTGCCTAGAAATATTGGCTAGTTCTTGCATTCAATATCATTGGCATTTATGCGCCAAAAACGAGCATGAATTATTTTTCGCCCAGTTAAAGTAATTAAGATTGCATCCTTTACTTCGGTAAGAAGAAAATAAAACCCGTTGATAGTGATTGTACTCAATAAATCTGAAAGATGATGATGCCCGATTTGTACAAGCCTTTCGTGCATAAACAATGGACTTGTGTTAAAATTACACAAGTATTTCAGATGTCGTGCGACATTCTAAACATTCAATGCGATATCCTATATGAAAATTACTTGAAAAACTTTGACGTTACGTTTAAAAGAAATAATTTGGTGGAAAATGTCATGTAAATGTTTTCTGAAATAATAAATGTTCATTGGGATGGGATTTTAAGTACTCTTGACATATTTGAACTTTTATCTTGAGTTTTTATTCCCGAATTTTTCTCAGTAGGTCAGAAACTTATCATTCCCCCCCCCCCCCCTCGAGAAGAAATGACAAATCTTCCAGATGTTTAGTGTTTTCAAATCATAGCCGAATGTACGCTAATTAGATTTGCTATAAAATGTATTTATGGTCATTACAACAGTTAAGAACAATACGAATAAGATGTCTTAAAGAAAAACAACAAAATAGAGCACTGTCTCTGGTCTTTCTATTCCTAAAAAGAAATCCACTTAAAGTGAAATCCACTCTTTTCTATTTTGTAAACAAAAAAAAATCTTAAATTACACTTTTGGACTGTGATCTCTTCAGTTTTTTTTCCGTAATTTTCTATTTCTATAATTTAAATCACAATGCCAAATATTTCACTTGGGCTGCCACCCATAAAAGAAATCCAACTAGTAATCGCTCCGTTGCTGTGTGAATCAGTCCTCTGCTATTATTCTGTGCAGGCTACTTATACATGCTGTTTAATAATGTAATATTTTACTCTCCCAATTTTTCGACTGTTGTCCAAAACGGAATCCTGTGAGTAAACTATGATCAATGTTGTAGAACGTAGGCCTTCCGGCCGGTGTCAATTATGTAGAGAGCACTACTGGTGATGTCCACCGCAGTGGTAGACGAAACGTCTGGGAAGATGGAGAAGAATCTCATTGGAGCACGGCCTTACAGCCCAGGAGATTTCAGTTTACATAATAAACTATGATGAAGTTTACAAGGATTCCGTGCGAAAGGACAGGTCATTAATAATAGACGTTTATACCTAGGCACTCCTCAATTCCTTCGACAAGTTACATTTAAAGGGAAAAGTTGAAGTGTATTTTTGACACGTCTTGTTGCTGACAGGCACAGCAGAGAGTCTGTGTGACGTCGCATTTTCATGAACGTATAGATCAGAGATACTGCATTAAGAAGTTTTTGCCCGGAATGGCATTGCAATCGTTCGCCAGCCTACTTTCTCCCCTGGTAGCTTCTGGTTGTTCCCGAAGCTAATATACAGAACCGACAACCAGCTTTCCAAAGTGCTTCGGCAACGGAAGGCTTGAGCTATGAGTTGGAAGCTTTGAAAAGGATTAGAAAGACCACACAAATTTAGCATTTGTTTTTTCGTAAGATTGGACACTTTTTAGATAGACCTCATATGGTGAATAGAAAGCAATCCATTACTCTGCAACGCACTCTTTGTGTTTTGTTGCTTACAAATACAACTCTTTTGAAAAAGAATAATTTGTTCTGGAATCCTTTTTCAAGTAACATATCGTGTCATTTATTTCATTGGCCCTCGCTTTCCCAGGCAGAGTGGTGTCCACAGTCGACAGCTCTGTGCTTGCCATCTGGCCTACTCAAGGTGGGTTATAATCGGGCCGGAGTAAGCAGATAATGTGCAATGCTGCTTGAGTTATGATTCTACACGGTCTTTAAACAACATTAAAAATATTATTCTATATTTAATTACGATGAATTTTCATATGCACCAGTGAGAATTTCAGGAAACATTTCCTGCAATGTTGCATCTAGTTAGAAGCAGTTCGTAAAGCAAACAACAGATTCATACTACAGAATCAATGTGGATAAGGAAACATGTAGATACACATTAAAACGCTGGATCATTAAAAAAATCTTTGTAAGTCGGTTACACATATGTACAAAATTTTGCTAATACAATATTACAGAAATACAAGTCAAAATAATGAAATAATATTGCCTCGCACCAAGCAGGGAACATATTAATATCTTTGAAAAGCTTGAACACTTAATGATTTGATTCGTCTTGCATGTTTTGATGTATCAGAATGTCTGGAGGTAACGTGCCGTTCTTGCACACGTTTCCTTTGTTCTCAATTTCTTCCTTCCCCCACCCTATCCTCTCATCTTTGTCCACGTCAGAAACGTTCGATCACTAGCTTTGGTTCCCATTGGCCGAAACACAGAATATTCTAGAAGCGTTTAACGTAACATTTCTGGCTCCCTAATCGAATAGATCGCTTTGGAACTTGAGGTTGAACAGAGATGTCCCTGCCTGTAATTCTAAATTGGTAACACCGAAGTCTTCCAGTTTACGCGACCGTGACCCAGGTATTGTGAGATTATTAATGCGCGTTTTATGTTGGTTTTATGTTCCTTTTGTATTTTGCGGTAACTTTAAAGGTGATTCTATGTTCTTGAGAGTACTATAATTTCAGAGCGGCATTAAAATTCTTTACTTATGGCCCAAAAGTAAATGTATAAAGTTTTTGAGCCTTGTGAATTATTTTTCGAAATTATATAAAATTACTGAATATTAAATGTGGCATTGTTACAAGGTTTGCGCGTTCAAATGTTATATTGTTGCTTTCTGTCTTTATACAAATACCATGTTCTAAGGCGAATGCGACCTTTGTATGAGAATTATATCTCCCCTTATTGTTGAATAAATTAGATTATATTTCGAAGTTACTCCTCTCCTGCACTGGAAAGTTGCCTTTATCCTTTATATATATACCTTCAAGCATCTTCCCAGTTTTAATTTCGCCCTAACATCAACGGAAGGGTATCAAATTAATGGAAATTAAAATTACTATGGTAGCAGAGACATGACTAGTTAAGAATATTCTGCATTGCCGATCGTTGGTAGTTCCCGTGACTAATCGGCCCTTGAGCGGCTCGTATGGGCTGTTCGCCTGCCGGGATCATGCTACCACATGAAATGAGACCCAAACAAACGGTTGGCATGGTATTTATGAATCAATTATCAGCTGATACAAACAAAAAACGTTTTATGATTAGGTCTTTCACTTCAGTAAAATGTAATTTTTTTTTAATTTATTTATTATTACTTTTTCCCTAAGAAGAAATCAAAATTTAATATTTCGAGAAAAAAATTAAAGAAAATAAAGAATATGAACATTCTTTAGTCACTTAAAATAACCTTTCTATGAAGATTGGAGATTGAAGTGAGAAGTAAACGCAAAAGTTTTACAAGTAGAACAAGAAAAAGGTAGGAATAATGGGAAGATCCCATTGGATCAATTTGCCACAGCTTTCCAAGCTATAAATCTACAGTTTGGTACAAGCCTTGCAATGATAACGATTCTATCTGTGAAGTAGACACATGCACCTTTCATTTCGTATCCCTTTACATTTCCCGACAGGAAGTTAGGTGAGAGCGTACATCATATTTACATATCTTGTCCCAAAAGTTGCTTCATGTACAACTTTTTATCCCAGTCGACTACACATTCCGCTTGAGTCGTGATTCTAATGCTTTATCATATTTTATGAATGGCAGAGCAGGCAACATTTTATTTGCCGAACGTCCCCGTCAATAAAGACGACCTGCAGACGCTTATAAAATATGCAGTGCCTTCTCTGAACGGCAACCCCCCCCCCCCCGCGCTTTATAATGCGGTAGATGTTTTCCGAGACTAAAAAGAGATCTATCGATTGAAATGCTGACAAAGTGAGGCAGCTTGGGCAGAAGTTTTCCAATTACTGCGGGCTAGTTTCACTTCGCTTTTAACTTATTGTTAGCCACAGCTACCCTGCATAAGCCTGAATGGCTATGTTGGAAAGAAAAGGCATACAAATACGTCTCCTATGGACATTCTTAGGACGCTATCAGCAGTTTGGAGTTGGGGCATTGAAAACTGCCCTTTTTGGATGGCCGGGTTCCTTTAATCATGAACTCCACTGTGTTTGCCGTAATGAAGTTCTGAAGTTTTATTCTGTACATGACAGAACTTGATGGAAAGGTCTTCCACAAGTCTCCAGTACATCGGTTACAACAACTTTTCAGAGTAGCAGATAAAGTAATTAAGCTTCTTTTAAACAGGCGCTTGCTCTCCTATACTTTTGTGCCGTTATATACAAAAAGTAACAGAAAAATCGCGAACTTAATATTTTCAAAGCCTCCGTGTTTAGAAGTTGTCGTTTAATTACCTGCATTCATTAACCAACAGCAGATAACCTCCGTAGGTTTATATCGCTCTTGACGTTTGGTGCGTGTCAACGCTTACGGATTATACATCTAGCCGGTTGTAAAACTAATTTCATCGCTTGCTTTCAAACAAATATTTTATGATATGAGACTTACAAGTAAATACTCGCATTGTAAGAGTTGGCAATATTAACTTTCTAAGTCTTAGGTAATAGTAATAATGTTTATTTGCACAACGATGGAGATTCTCTGTCTAACCGCTCCAATAATGTTTTAGCTTCAGCAAATAACAATCTGGGATTTATGAACAGACAAACCCCACTAGAGACGATGTCAAATGCCAGCTTACTAACAGCTGAGGAAGCTCATTGGTTTATTATTGAGGCTTTCTTTGATCCGCCGGTGGTTGCGAGGATACTGGGGAAATAATACTAAATTAATGCACTTAATATTATGGAATTCGGACAAAAATTCTAATGATATTCTCTGGAGCGTTTCGCGGTGAATGCTGCTACAGTCTAAACCTCCTAATCAGTCAGATGTAACAAAGAATCCTACCATAACAAACATATGACTGGCTGCGCTTAGTTGCTACAACAATTTTCAAGAAATCATGATTCATTGTTTAAGCAAGATATTTCAAAACCAATTTTGTTGTCACGCTTTCAAAAGAATCAATGAAGTGGCGGAAGAATGAACCATCACCTAGAAGTGACCACAATTTTTTGGGACTGCAGAGGAATTCTGATGACAGATGATGATGATGATGATGATAATAATAATAATAATAATAATAATAATAATAATAAAAACACAACGTGACTTTTAAAGTATTAAGCTGAGATAATGCATCAGGTGCGCAGTACCATCAAGGAAAAGAGGCACGAATGCTGAGTCAGGAGTTTATATGCTACACAAAAATTCATCAGCTCATACAGCTGGTGTACCAAGACTACTGTGAACGCAGCGGTTCCCAAGAGCCGAATCATCCACCGTACAGCCCAGACTATGCCCCATGCAATTACCTGTTTTCAAAACTGAAATATTACCTTAATGGGCAGAGACTCTCGAACGATTATGTTACAAGAAGCTATTTCCCAGCATCATGCAAGGTTCCGAATTATTTTTATAAGGGAACAATGTGACAACTCATAGGAAGATTGTGTTGAAAAATTATCCTCAAATGTTAATTCAATCACATATCTTGTTCAGGCCGGAAACTTATAGATCACATTTCGTATATTATCAGTGGAAGAACTATTTTTCAATCAATTCTACTATCTTCACAGACGCATTTGCGCTCATTCGAATTTTTGGAGAGGAAACTTGTTTTGAGAAAGTTTGTTCTAGTCTAAGGAGTAGGTCAAAAAGTAGCAGCAATTAGATAATTTGAAGAGAAAGTTTTAAGAGTTGAAAGCTTACAGCAGTTTCAACATCTCGTCAACAGTTCAAAAGCTTCAATCTTGGTCAGCAGAAGGTTCTGAAAAGGAGAGCTGGAGTACCTCTACATAGAGTGCGAAGCATCCAACAATACACAATCCCACACATCTGTGTTCTTGCCGATTTAAAATATAATCTAGAAATTTTTCAGTGGCTGCCGTCGACGAGAATATTACGAACTTATTTACTTACGATATAGGTATTGTTACAGCAATGGTGATTTTGGTGAATTGCTACTGTAAAACAAACATCGCCATTGAATTCAGAGCTAAGTAAATAAATGGCCTATTAACTGAATTTTGGTGCGATTCTATTTGTTTGAATCCGATCGAACAGTGACTTAACGGAGTCCTCTAGTGGGTAATATTGGCGTTTTACTTAAAAGCGAATATCACCATTGAATTCAGAGGTAGTTTCGGGGCAGATTTATTTGTTCCAACCCGAGAGTTTTCTTTGTCAGAAAGAAGAATAAGCAAACCTTTTAAACGCGTGTCCCTTTACTTTATCCCCAATCACTTCCTATTTTCGACAACACACAGCAACATTTTCTGTGAACAAACATGTTATCTCGCCGAATTGGATAGAAAATGAACTGTTTCACTCTGCACATAGTAAACAGCAACCCGCAACGGGACTTCATTAACACGTATATTGCCTACATCCCTTGGGGTTTTATCAGTGGTCAATAGAATTGCGAACTCACCTTCACGGCCGGAAACCTATGTAGCGAGTGAAGGTTTACACACGGAAGAATTCACTGTTTCCTGAGCCCGCTCAAACACTGGCCTACGCATTCTCTGGCAGTACAATTTCCTGCTAACTCAGAGTGAATATACAGACCTTCATTCACATATATTAAAATTCAAAGAATACGGTTAAATCAAACGTAAATGAAACATCTGATAGCTAATTCTGCATTCAAAAGCATTGATACCAGCTGTGCAAAATGGAAGAATTGGGATAGAAAGGAAGTCCAGTAATTCGTTCCCCCCCCTTCTTTTTCTTTTTCCTTCTAAAGCTGCACTTTTGTCTACTTACTTCTAGTTATGAGAACAGCAAGGAACTGTCAGCTGTAAAAGACGGGCATGCATTGCTCTGGTCCACATTACCTTGAGAACGATCCTAATCAATTCAAAGCAAGCAAAGGAGAACTAATCATGATGTTTCTGAAAGCAAGACTTAAAACTTCTTCAGCTTCTTTGTGGAAATTTCAATATCGAAGTTTGCCTGAAGATAATCTGAAAAGATGGGTTATCGAATTGTTTAATTGGTGAGGCTGATCAACAGATAAGAGATGCACATGAACATATGTTTAGATACCTCACTAAGAATACCATGATATTCAGTATCGTCATACATGGAAACTTCTTCAGTCTTTAAAATGTAAAATGACAAGCAGTACACGGTTTCTTCAAAATTCTACCGAGTACTTTCTTTCCAGTCTCGGAAACTCGCCATCCATTCACTAAGGTAAAATCTTCTGTCTCTCCGAAAACTAGCTTTAGTATCTGGGTGGAGGACGATGGAAAAGAGTATCAGTTATCTCTCGCTTTAGCATCATCCAAATGTCCTCTAATCCGCACTGTTCTGATCCGGTATCGAAATGCAAACAGACTATGGCCTGTCTATCATGAAGTTTATAGCGGATATCAACAAAATCAATGGTAGAACTGTGTTAATTGGCTGACCAAATTGGCTTGCAAAACAGTGCCACATATCAAACGAAAATGTCGATTGTTTGTACGATTTATTTATTCTGATACAGAAAACATGTTAGTTTAAATTTCTGCCAAGAATGAGAATGTTTTTATGAAAGAGACGTAACACACAACGATGAAATTTAGACAGTTATAGTGGAGTTTACAAACGTTCTGTGAAGCAGTAAATTCGACAGTCAATAGCAATAAAGTGGTGGGGACGGATTATAACAGTGGAATCTCCATCCCTGACATTCAACTTTGGAAGTATTTGGGAAAATGCAACATGTTTGAAAATTATAAATTACTTACACTTAAATTTTCTGCAGAACTATCTTCTGTTATAAGAAATAGTAATTTATGATTGAAAGATATATTCGAAATCAACAGTCTCGACGAAATTATTCTTGTCCTGGCGAGAAAAACATTAGTTTTCGTGACAACTGGAAATATAACAGATGTTTAGCTGAAAATCGGGTTGGAATCCTTAACTCTTGCCAGCATATGCCCAAATCTCTTCTTCCTTTGACGAATGCAATTACTTTTTATAATCTTGATCCTCAATGGTGTCATCTGAAAGGAAAGGCCAACCAAAATATCTGTATCTGATCACAGCTTAGTGTTAAAAAGTTACCGTGCCAAGACATAGATGGCCGAGGTCAATCTCCAAGTTAAAGGAAACTTGAGTAACTCTGCCAGACAGAGACAGATGTCGCAGACCTTGGAGACAACCTCAAGCCTTGCTCTCTGTGAAGGACTTCCTTGTGGCTTCTAAATGACCTCCTGCTGTCTTCTGTGAAGGTCTGCGAGGACCTCGTGAGATTGGAATTTCGGATGAACAGTGCAGTTTTTCATAAATAATCGAAGCAAAATGTTTCAGCAGTTGTGTACTCGGTTTTAGTGATTTTTTTTATTGGTTTGTTTTTTAATTCATAGTAATATATGTTCTGGTGCGTTTATATAAACACATATTCGTATTCGCATGTTCTGGATTCGTTTATTCACATGAAATCTAGGGCAGTTTAACTCTACTTATTCACAGTCATGCATACAGCGTCGAGACGAGATCCAAAAATGGCAGGTTGCCCTCTTCTCGAAGTTCTCTCTCTCTGTCTCCTTTTTTTTTTTTTTCCTCCAGTTTTCTTCTAATTTTAAGGGGGATATTGAGTAAGATTTCAATTTTCTATAATTTTGAACCTGGGAGTTTAACTGTTTGTGCTTATACCCTGCACAGCAACATGCCAAAGTTTAATTACCATAGCATCACTGACATATGCATAAAAGCATCTAAAACTTAGATTTTTAATTATTTCTCAGAAGAGAAGAAAAATGTATCTGGCTATTAGTTTCATGGATCACATTATGCAGAACATGTACTAAAATTTCATACTCGTTATCATACAATTTGTAGTTTGAATATTCTGAAACGCGTTTGAGGGGATTTTGAAGGCCTTATCTTATCAATATAAAAGAAGCTGGGGGTATGTTTACTATTGTGACAGAATCATTACAGTTACAATGAAATATGCACAGCTTATTTTAAATGCTTTTTATTAGTGTCCCGAACCAAAATTAACAGAGTTTAAACCATGGATCAAGAATCATACTTTTTAAAAAAAATTGTTATGTACATTTTGTCAAAAAAATTAAACAAAGTCTCATAATTACTAGGTTATGGAAATTTTCTTAGCAAATTTGTTTCAGTAGCTTCAGTGTTATGTCTAGAAACGTCATGGAAAAGTGCAAAGCAATTGATATAGTATTTTTTTATTTTGGGGAAAAAGTAGTCTTGAAAAAAAAATTGTGACCAAAGTAAAATGTATTAAAAATTTATTCATAGCTCCAAACAGGAGCTATTCAACGCAGATGATCTGAGATGTTAAAGAGCGTAGGTAAACAATACAAGGAGCTATTATTACCCATGAGAAAAGTTTCCTATAGGAAAGGGTTTAAAAAAAACAAAAAAAAAACCTTCTAGCTCATCAATTGGTTCGAAAACTACATAATTTTGAAACGAATGGTGTCGAACTCAGAAGTTATTTAATCTGTGCAGATGTATTTACAAATATTTATAAAAAACGCACTCTTAGGTTACATATCACAATAAAATTAAATATAATTTTAAAAAATCGGAAACTTATTGTAATTCATTTGTTGAACAATGTCAAAAAAAGTCAAATTTTTGCCATCTAACCTTCCTTTAAAATAATTACTAGGGGGAAATCTGGATGCTGTTTAAATACAGAGTAACACATAAAGCAGGGTTGACATATATACATCTAGGTTTTTTGAAAGGGGGAAAAAAGTAGATTTTACTCACGAGTATTTTTGCGAAATTGTTCAGTGTTTGCTTTTATTCAGAATATGATGCACAATGTGATACAAAAAAGGAAATCGTATATAAAATTAATTTACTCTGCAAAGATAAAATAATGAATCCGTTTTTTCACAATGTTTATGTTGAGAGGTAGCAAAAGGACATGGGGTGCACAAGGTCTCACAGGAATCTAATCTCATTTTTACGGTTTGCGTTTTCTAGGAACCTAATTCTCGCAACAACGTTTTTTGTTTTTTCAACGCAAAATTAAAATTAAGGGAGTTTCATTTTATTTATCTAACGCTCAGACACGTCACCCCTAACATGTTTAAAAATATAACACAGTACATTTTTACATGATGGAAAGGGGAATGAAAACTGTCCCAATGCTATAAGTACATCGATAATTAACAAGGTAAGGGTGTTCATTTCTGTACCATTTTAAATATATTTTTGCCGCATCTTGACACACAGACAGACTCTGGCATTAACTTTTGCAATGCCAGTCACTACAGGATGGAACTTGTGTTAATTCCTGCATATAAAACTTGAACTCAGCGCGATGAAAACCGCAGAAGTAAGCGCATCATATAACATTAAGTTTCAGTCAGTTCTGTGAAAAAGTGTATAAATAGCAACTCTACAGTAGCACGGTTTCGTCTTCACAGTGTCAGTAATTGCTACAAAGAACCAATCTTTTATGTTATGCCTTAAGGCATTTCGCCTTTTTGAAGCGGGCGTTTTAAACAAATTCAGAAATATCTGGAATCATAGAGGCAACGATATCAAGGGTAAAATCACAGTGTATGTTTCTAATATTGAAAGAGTTTAATTTAAACAACAGGAACCAGCGAAAACAGTGCAGTTATTAACATTTAAACAACTAATATTATCCATAACGAGTGCCGGATTTTCAGTTGACGCGAAAAACTACAGCTAGAATAAATCCGCGTTAAAAATGAAACTATATATCAAAAGAATAAACTCTTGAGTAACTATGGAATTTAGAGAATTTTTATATTGCAGTGTCTTTAGTATAAAAATAAAAGAAACAAATGGGTTGCATTATTCAACTAGTTAAAAAAATTATGTATTTTAAAATTTAAGATGCTTTCGGTTTGCACTAATAAACTTTATTTTGTTTGCTTATATATTTAACTTATCCCATAAAGTCAAAATTCTAACCATGGCTTCCTTCGGATGGGAATTTTTTTTTTTTATTATTGATTTATTTAAGACGTTCTTTAACATCTCAGGTAATCAGCGTCCCATTCAACTCAGGGTGTGAAACGACCGACAAATTTTGCTCAGAGGCCTCTCTTTCAGACTTGAGGTTCTTTATCGTGCCGTAAATGTACAACACGGGACCTACCCGAAGGAAACCATCCTTTGGATTTTTCACCCGAAAAAATCCATCGCCCCTGGCCGGGTTTGAACCCGCGTTCTTGGGTTTAGAAAGCATGTATGGTAACCACTACACCACCAGGACCGACAAAAAAGGGAAGTAAAGCCCTGGGTCCCGTGTCATACATTTACGGCACGAAAAAGACCTCAAGCCTGAAAGAAGAGACTTCTGAGCAAAATTTGTCGGCCGTTTCACGCCCTGAATTGAATGGGACGCTGATGACCTGAGCTGTTACAGGACGTCCATAAGTAAATCAAATTAACAACTTATTCCATTACTGATCCGGTCAATTCTACTAAGAGATCTTAAAATTCTACGTATTTTATTAAATGCTGCGTGAGATCTTTAAAAAAATGTTATTTTGTTGTACGCAATGCCTTGGCCTTGTATGCTAGGCCAAGGTCACGCATCGGCCGTTTGTCACAGTAACAGACAATTTCGGAATCGCCATGTTATTAAATTGCAATTAATGAAGTGACCTTTACTGTAGTGTATTGTGCTGAAATGTTCAATTAACGGTCAAACTAGAAAATCGGGTATTCTGCACAATATTTGATAAATGTGAACATATTCCAGACAGGCAGGTGACTGTGGAAAAATTTTAGTTCACCAATTTTTGCGAGAATTGTTAACAATTGCCAATCGCCCCTGGTGAAGGTTGGAAATATAATGTGCCGGTTGTTTACATTTGAGCAGCGCTGTTGCTCAGGAGAACAGCTGGTTAAATTTCAATTTTTGTGCTTTTGGTTAAATGAGGATTACGAAATTACATGTAAAACAATTCTTCGTCAATGATAACTTGATCTAGGAATTTGCTGACTAATTTATCAATGCATTTGTAAAACTTATTTGAATGACAATATAAACATGATTTATAATTATAGCGGTAAAACTTCGTTGGACATTTTCAGCTAAACTTTTATGATGTTTTAGTACTTGTTTCTAGGTGTTTTCAAAAAACATTAAACTCCCAATCCCATAACCCAAAGTCCACTTGATTTGAACAAAATTAAATTGGAATTTCGTATAAATGTATGGTATCATACTGCCATAACCTAAAAAGTGTACGCCATTGTAGATGTTAATTAAGTGTGAATGATCAGGTACTAATACATCAGCACCAAAACACCTTTACACAAACAATGCAATGATCAACATTGGAGGGAAAATTGATTCAAGTAGGATGATCAAATTTTACCAAACTGTCCTTGGTATGTGTGCACACTTTCCAGTAAATGTAAGCAATTTATGGCAAGAGTGGGGAAAATATATACTTTCTTTCTGTTCCCTACATTTTATACGGTTACCATATCATTGCCACTAGAAGAGGAAAAAATCTAAAAAAAAAAATAACCTCTATATTGTGGAGGAACTTTAAAAAAAAAAAATATTAGGATGGAATAGAAAGAATTAGGGAAGGAGAGCTGTTGCGAATGAAGGAAAATTCCATTAAAAGACATCAAGAAGTGTAATTGAGGACAAACACCACTTCGAACAATTTTTATAACTTTTATATGCGTATGTAGCTATCACATTTGTATGTGATGTATGTATGTATATAAATGTTTTCTGTATTTCATATAGATGGTTAACCATGCTCGCTTGAAACTTTCGCTACCTTCCTGTTTAGTATCTGTGCATATTGGTGAAGAAATTGTTGTTTTTGTTTCTGGCTACAGCATATTATAGTGCTCCTTGAATCTGTGAAAGTCAGTCAGTACAGTTTTTTCCCCCACTATGTTTTCTGTTTTACATATTTAAACTGTACCAGTGAGTGTATATTTCACTTTGAAAACTTTGTCTTAAACGTGTAATGAATTTGTTCTTTTATAGGTCTAGAAATGAGGAAATTTACGACTTGGCTAATGCGGATAACCTTAAGCGAATCCTAAAACATTTTGGGGAAATTTTTTCAGAAGACATTTACCGATTTTGTAGATTCTGAAGCCGAACCTTAGAGTGTCGTTATCAGCGATCACAATACTGACGTTAATGATATAAATTAGGAAGAGGAACAAGATGGTGATGGTATGATGATTCAAGTGGAACTTTCGGGGGAGGAGTTAAAAACAAACAAACAAATGGCAGAAAGTGATGACAAAGTCAAATGTTCGTACTAGAAACCACAATAATGTACCAGACTTGTCAGTGCTAGTAGGGGCTACTAAAGAAACAAAATAAATTATCTAATATTGAGACAATTATATAATTGAAACTTACTGCTGTACATATAAAACTTTCATTACTAAGATTACTCCTAAATACCAAGACTATAAACTGGTAATACTTTAATGAATAATTTTTGGGCTTATTGAACATGTGTCCTTCATAAAAACTGAAATCAGAAACAAGAAACGAGGACGTGCTGCATATTGCAGAGAAAGAAAGACCTGCTACGATTATGCCAGTACAAAACGTACGTACTGTGTATGTTTGGAACATTCATTATTTTTGTATAATGACCGCAAACATCGTGTTGAATGATGTAAATAGCAAGGCATCTTTGATACAATATTGAAACGTTTTATGTTCCAAGATAGAGTTTAGAGCTAAACAATTTACATTTCTGGAATGACAAAAGAGAAAATAAAATGAAACTATTTAAATATTATAAAAAAACACATGTTCTAAGACCCAATTCAAATTGCGACCCGTGCACTGGAGGGTTAACACGCTGAACACTTTCGAAGTTTTGAAATCTCTATTGCGCTTGTCAACGATTTCCTGGCGTTATCTTTTGCAATCTAGGGTTTTTCCTCATAAGCATTCAAATATAAACTTTATAGTCAGAATATTTAACTACAAACAGCCTTCAACAATTCCTTTGCAGGGAAGGATGCGGCAACGAGAAATAGGATCTACAATGCTACAGCGAGAACGCTCTGAAAGAGGTCATTATAGTGCACATTTACTTCAACATACTTGTGGAACCACAACAATTGATGTATGTAGGTACAAAGGCAAACGTTAACAGATTATCATTCCGATGTCCGCTTTCTCACACAAACAGACGATGCCAACTATTTTGTTAGCGTTTCAACCCTTCTGACTTAACTTTCTGTGGTTATCAGTTTCCCAGCATCGCTGCTGCGAAGATGCGGACCATTATCGCGGTCTGCACTTGTGCAAGAGCGGATTTCTCTATGTACTTTATAATAGGAGGGCTGCATTTACAATACATTTTCTCCCCTTCCGCTTTTCCTATCTGACCTGCTCTTTTACTAGCTTCTCCTCTCCATTTTCCCCATCTTTAAATTTCCTCATAAATCTCTTCTGCCTTTCCTGCAATTGCTTTTTAACTCCTCCACTCATCCCTTTCCTTCTCTTCTCATGGATCATTTGCCTTTTCTCCTTCCCCTTTCCTTTCTAGTTCTTTCTCAGTTCTCTTTACTCCATAATTTTTCCCTCCTATTTCCTCACCCATGTCTCTCTCTTTCCCACTCTTTTTTTTTCTCGCATTTTCTTTTAATCCTTTCTGTTCTTTTATCCTTTTTTAATAGTGTTTAACGCCCGTTTTTACTACTGGGGAGCCACAGGCGGTGAACACTGATGATACATGAGATGAAATGATAAATTGGGAAAGGATATTTTTTAAGGAAGGAACCGCTTCAGGCCTGAGTTTAGGGTATTTCCCAGGCATTCATTTGTGGGGACTGAGGAAAACCTGGAAAAATCCCAGTCAGAGAGAATGGTCCTGGTAGGAATCGAATCCTAGACCTCCTGCTTACCAGCTCGCGTCCTAACGTCCTCGACCACCCGTGGCGGTTTATCCCTTCTGAAATTGTTCTTCTGCTTCTCCATTTGCCTATGGTCTCTTTTAACCACCTTTATTTTTTTTCGGTGGGATTTCTTCCCCCCCCATTTTTTTCATTTTCGTCCATCCTTCTACTACTTACTCCATTGCCCATCTTTGTAGTCCTTCTATCCATCCCTTTCTCTGTTTCCCTTTTCCACATTTTCTCTTCTATCTAATTTTCTTCCATCTCAATTCTTTTTTCTTTTACTATTCTTCTTCCTTGCTCTTATCCTCCCAATTTCTCTTCTGCGTCTCCTGATTTTTTTTTTTTTTTTTTTTTTTTTTTTTGCGTCTTCAATTTTTCTTGGTTCCCTCGATTTTTTATCTTGTCCTACTCTTTTTACTCGTCTTCCTCCTTATTTTGCTTTTCCTTTCCCTCTTACTTTTCTGCTTCTTCTACCATGTTCGTCCTTCTGCCTTTCTCCCCATATGCTCTCTTTTCTTACCTTATTTTCCAGTACTGTTTTATTCCATTGCCTCTTCTTCCCTCTCCTTAATCTCCTACTTTTTCGCCTTTTCCTTTCTCTTCATGCTATCTATTCCATTTCCCCTTTCCTTCTAATTCTCTATAGATTCATTTCCAAATGTTTATCCTACGTTTTCCTCCTCCCCAGTTCATTTCTTCAACCGCCTTTTTCCGCCTTTAGTTATCCGCAATTTTTATTCCTTCCATTTCCTGGGCGAGGTATTCAAAAGGCGTAACGATGAGTGGTAAACGGTGAAGATCATTCTGCTAAAACTAAATTTTAAGACAAGTTTCCATCTTTCGTAGTTTTAAAAGTCCTTCATTTGTATTCCATACAGGTGTTAAATTCACGCTCGGAACACTGCAAGAAGGCCAGGGTATTGAAAAGTTTTGTCTGTGAGGACCACACAGCACTTCAAACGTAACCACTCTAACCATGTAATTTGCATGTGAGCAAGCGGCCCCCCCCCCCCCAAAGAAACTTTCAAAACTGTCTCTGACACTAGCCAACAGATCATAAGGAAACTCTCCAAAATGCAGAAGCTGTAGAAATAAAGAGATTGCGGGATATTTTATGAAACATTCTAAAATATAAAATTTCATTCAAATTACTCGTTGCAACATCATAATGACCTCAAGCGTGAATAAATAAAATATTCGTTTTTCTGTCCTTGAAAACATTTAATTGGCAGGCCACGAGCGTTTTCTGAATCCCATGTAAAGTGGGCTTCCATTATGCAGAAAAGACGAAAATGACTAAGTCATCAAAAGGTCGACGCCTCTGTGTCTGCAAGTAAAGGGAACATCTGCAGCAAAACGTCACATTAGTGATAATGCGATTCATTTGAAACGTAATGGCAATCCCGGTTTCAAGATGCGACGTAATGTTTTGTGAAATTTGCATAATAAGATCTCTCCACGGCTTCCCTCACCACCACATCCAAATATCATCTAGTTCTCTCTGCAAACATTGTGTGATGATCTCGACGCGCGACGCTTTTCAATTTAGCAACCCCCCGTTATGATTATTATTCGCCAACATTCTTTCATCATTGTCAACTTCATAAACACACACTGTATTATGAAATAACAAATGACTGGAGCATGGTAAGCGGTCATGTGTTTACTTCTTTAAGGCACTGCTCATGAAGATCGAAGACAAAAGACGATCACAGGTTTAGTTCTCTGTGAAATGAAGTTCCTCACAGTACTCTTGGTCTCCATCAAAGGTAGTCGTTTAACTGACAAGGTACGTCTGTTTTAAGCATCCATAGTTTCAAATAGTTTTATTTAATAATCTTTCTTAAACAGACATGTTATGGTTATTCCATAAATTGGATACATTTCAGTATTGTGCTGTGCCAAAATATCTTTATAAAAGATGGTTTAACACCCAAGGAAATTCATACCAAATTTATATAACTTAAAATGCAATTATATACGGCCTGAACCAAGAAAGCACAAAGTTTAAGGGATTTTTTTTTCAACATAGTCACACTGTAAATCAATACATTTAGTTCAACAACTTCCCAACTTGAACAGCATCCTTCAGTTGATCCAGTAGTGAAACGTAATAATGCCCGGTTATGGTTCTGCCTTCTGGAGGTAGTCTACGAGCACCAGATCATGAGAATCCCAGAAAATCGTAGCAGATGAAACAGTTTTTACTTTTTTGATACACTTCCACCTGTTGCCACCCATTGTTTGGACTTCTTTTTCGTCTCTGGTGTGTAGTGATGAATCCATGTTTCATCTTCTGTTTGAAACGTCGGAGAAACTCAATGGATTGCATTTAAACAAGTTTAAACACTTCTGAGCAATGTTCATTCGAATGTGCTTTTGATCCATTGTTCACAAACGCGGCACCCATCGAGCGAAAGCTTTCTCGTACGTAAAACTTCGTATAAAATGCAGTGCACACGGGTTATCGAGGTCTTCACAATGTCAGTCAACTCGAACACTTTCAATCGGTGACCACTGTGTACAGCATTGTGAATTTTTGTCACAATCTCATCAGTTGTAGCAATTTTGGGACGCCATGAGAGCTCTTCATCTTGAATTGATGTACGACCCCAGTAAATTCAGCAGCTCACTTTTTCCAACGAAAGGAAAGAATCCTTTAATGTGGAATTGCACTCACAATATATATATAATATTAATGAAACATAAAAATAAAGAAACACTATTAACAATGTAACAAATTAACACTAATAATAAAAGTAGATAAAGATAAAACACAGAGAAAGAGTCACACTTGAAATATAGCAATTTCAAGTGTGACTCTTTCTCTGTGTTTTATCTTTATCTACTTTTATTATTAGTGTTAATTTATATATATATATATATATATATATATATATTCTTTTGGGATAAAACCCTTCCAAAAGAAGTATTTCAGTTTTAACAATTTATTAGAAAATGTTAACACTAGTTAGTTTACATCGCCATAAACAAGTGACATTGACGCATTCGAAACTTTACAGCGCGCCATTTAAATAACGAAACTTAACAACTATCACAGTAATTTGCCCATCTTCACGACATCTGAGTCAGGCCAAGAGCTTTTAGAACATCCCTTATACAACAGAATTAATTTAAAGAACACATGATTACTTCATGCTTAACACACACACACACACACACACACACACACAAATAACAATCAAATTATAAGTAGGTTAAATATTTTCTTTCGTTAAAAACATGACCTCCAAACTTCGGGTTTACTGATTGAAAATATTTAGCCTAACATGGAATAATGTGATTAGAAACAGCATGTCATTTTGATCTACCGTTAAAATGTAGACATCGTTATAATCTTATCTTTGAGCTTTGGGGATTTTTCTGTATTCATAGTTGGTTATTCCCCCCGCCCCCCCTCTTTCTTATGATTAATGTTGCACCTTAATTTTTCCTCATACAACTGCTAGTTGTGTAAGGACAATTAAGAAGAAATATTCGTAACTGATATTTTAACCGATAACGAGTTCTAAGAAACTCGACCTTAAGACGGGTGGTCGAGGTCATTAACACAGATTCGTATACGAGCGGTCTAGGATTCTATTTCTGTCAGAACCATTCCACTTGACTTCTTTTTTCCAGGTTTTCTTCAGTTCTCGCCAACAGCAAATGGCGGGCGATATAACCTAAATTAGGCACGGAACGCTCCCTTCCCGAAATTTAAATTTGATCTCATATATCATCAGCGTCCACAGCCTGTATCTTGGTAGTGAAAACGGGGTTAAGCTGTGTTGATATATGTTTAAAAAAAAATATATGCCCTCCGCATATGGTACTTGGTTATTAGTGGTCGAAAGATTCTAACCATTTCAATCTGGAGTAGGGGAAACATTTCCGTGAGTGTATTAGTATTACGTTATATTGCATTGGCATTGTAGACTGCAGTTTTGTAAAAATATGACACTAGCCAATCAAATTAATCATTAATCCTATTATCTAAGGATAGTAGATAATTTTATCGAATTATTTGTATTATATTATACGAGTTCTAAATCCAGATTATCGCATTTATTAATATTTTGTTTCACGTTTTCTTAAATATAAAGATAAGAGGTTCCAGTGTTTCAGGTTTTTCCTGAACTAGTATATGTTCTATTTAACAAACAAACAAAAAAAATCTTGGTTTTCTTCGTGCTGCCATCTCGAACTGTATCGTGATACCCCTGCCCTTTGCATTCCGCGCAACTCCATGTGAACTCTGAAATTTCCTGTGCTCAATGTAGAAACGCAATGATTATTCATGAGGCCTTATGCGTATACAATCCTATTATTCGCATGTTTATGACCCGATAAAGCAGGAAGCAAATTATGCGATCCTCGTAGATTCGCGGGAAAATTCCCCGTTACTCATTTGGATAGGATGACGATGAATGCGGACCAGTTTGAGGCGACTGGGAGGATCGCTAAGGAATGAACTCCAGACCTTCTACTCTGTAGTCAATAGTCATGTACCTTACCAACTGAGCTACTTTCGCAAATAATTAAACAAATTTGAACCAACAAAAACGTTACACTCACACATATTATGTGAGATATGCACAGTAATTATCTAGGGCTCTGGTAATGTTTCATCAAAATAAATTACGGAAAAAAAAAATTCATGCTGAAGCGATATGAGATGAAATTCGTAAGTTTCCGGACTGAGCATGTTAGGTAAGTAAATATATAGGCATCGTTCTTCAATGTAATCCCCCTTTACTTCGATGTATTCCGCTCATCTCTGGACCAACATTTCAATTTTCCTTTTATATATAGCACGAAGCTTTGTCTACAAAATGCTGTTAAACAGCGAACTTCAACTTACTATCATTCATGAATCTCCGCCCTCAAGGTTTCGAAAACATAATAATCGCCGGTGGCAAAGTCTGTGCTGTACAGTGGATATGTCCATAGCAGCAAATGAATTCCTTATCTCAGCATTCCACTCCTTTCCTTGAGACAGTATCTCAGCACAATACTTCCTCAGTAACTGTATTTCTGTCTTTGTAGTGTCTTATAATAAATTCCTCTGCAGTCCCAAAAAAGTGTTGCGATGATTTTCGTGGACAGTGTGACCTCAGTCTTTCAGAGACGCTTCATCCTTCCGCAAATCTAACCTATTTTGAAAGAGGGTCATTTGAGGTGAATAGTTTCGATCCTACAGCGATGGTTTCCAATACGGGCCTCTCGTTATAATGGCATATTTTCAAAATCTTTTGCCATTTCATGGGCACTTGAATTTGAACTGTTTAAAGAATTCGGGGCATCCGTGTTATACATATGCAAATGTTGATGAAGGTTGAGAAACAATTGTTTTAGAAAGCTCCAACCTTGCAGTTATTTATTTCGTCAACACACCCTCTGGCCTACCGTCATGTGAGTCGCCCTTAAAGCTCTCTCTGCCCAAAAAACCATTTTCATGTCAGGCACGAAACTTATGGACATTTTAATAACAACTGGAGGCCGAATTATTCGTCGGACAAAAAATTTCCAGAACAAAATATCTATATGTGCAACAATTTTAGTCGCTTAAAAATGACCATAAAAATTATTTGTATATCTTTGTTCACCTAATTGTAGTCTCTGCCGGATAGTTGATACGAAAAAAATTAATAAAATAAAAACATTTCATTTGACTTGCTTTTAAATCTTTGCCTTAAATTACAAACATTCTTACGTAAAAGGATTTGAACTCCGGTTCTTCAAGAAGCCAATACCACGGGAACATGTGACTCAGTTTCTGGTGGGTTGGCAGTGCTGCGCTTCTTGGAAGGAAGGATGTTGGTGGAGACCTTGTACTAGGGAGAGTCGACAGCCTGCCGGTGTTCCAGCAAGGTCACGGGTGGACTGAACCAGAGGGACTTCGTCTTTGTTCGCCAGGTTGGTTTCATGTACACGGCTCGCCAGCCACATGGCGACCGGCCCAAGCCCCCCTCCCTTTCCACTCCTCTCCATCGCTTTACGACTCGACCAGACGTCTGGGATCACCGCGAGCAGCTTCGTTTTTGTTACACTCGACTCCTATTACTCCATTACTCCCCTGACCGAATGATCAACTAACCTTCCAGCAGAAGCATTGATGCGAGCGTTTTTAGCAGCGCGTGTATACCTCTCATGGTCCTACCCATTGAAACAGCTGACGGTCTACCGACGCCATGTTCCAGTCTTGAAACGAAAATGACTGTAGCAAATGCTTCCAGCACCTTACAGGCATAATAAACAACTACCTCCCTTCTATTCTGTTCCATTACTTTAAACTTTTATTTCATTCAATTTCCTTGTTTGATTAATTCAACAGTCTCTCTCGTTATACATTGCTAAACCTAAAATCAACAAACAAATTTAAATTAATTTATTTTACTTTTAATTAAATATCTCATTAAATATGGTTTATATTTTGGAGTAATTCAGTAAACTTTGCTTACAAACGAAAAAAATATTCTATAGGAATTAACTCATTTAAAAATCTATTTCTAAAATTGTATTAAAGACGTCGTTTCTACCTGGCAAGTACATATTTCCCTTTCGCTTTTTAATTAAATAAATAAGATAAAAAATTGAAAATATAAATTGCAGATAAAAACATGCACAAACTTTCTTCAGAGTTGTCTTACAATCTAGAAGTTCTTTAGTACAACAGCCTTCAATGTTATCCAGCAAAGAGCGAAGCTTTCAAATCCGTTCCAAAGCATAAATGTATACAAAGCTTCTTATCAAATATGAGTGTTTCCCTATGGCGGGCAAAACTTAACTCCTATGCTAGTTTCCTCATAACTATTATCTTTTTCCACGCATTTTCGATATCTTAGCACCAGTTTTTCGTCATGTTGTCTGACATGTTTGAGTGACCATCATTTTCAACGTTGACTCCCGAAGTGTTTCTTGATTTCGGTGTAAGATCGAAATCACTCTCGGCAAGGTCAGGAAAACACGTTGGATGGCAAAAATTTCCCCCGTTTGAAATTCCTAATTCACGTGAGTGGGCGAACAAACTTCGCGAGTTTAAATCGCAGCTCTAAGTTGCCTCAGGACTTCACAGTACCTTTCAGCATTCATTGTGGTTCTGTGAAGCAAGAAATGACGGTCCAAAACACCGTTACTGTAACCTGCCTTCCGCTGCGTTGTTCGTCATGCGGGTTTTCACATCCTTCCATGAGCCATGCACGAATCATCTGAAAGTTCATACACCTTCTCCCATAAAGTGGTTAACTTACAAAAGATATTCGCAGTAGTTTCGTTACTTTCTGATAAAAGAATAACTGCTCGCAATTCACTATCGGACAAGCTTTATACTAGCACCTGGCTATGAGAGCCATTTGATGAAGCAGCTTCAGGGCTGTCAACTTACCGTGATGAAATTTCTTATCCAAAATATTAAATTGTTGCGGTTTTTTTTTTTCCCCCACAGATAAAAGAATGAGTAGCATAAACATCACCTTACAGTATAATATAACATATTACTTTTCCAGTTTTGATAAATGTTTCAAAAATGTTTTTAAGCTTTCAGTTGTTTCAGGCTAACATCGCCTTTGTTATTTCTATTATCAAATTTATTTTCTTTCCCACCTATTGGCTACCTTAAAGTTCTTTTAAACATTTTAAAATTCGTCAAAAGGAATTTAAAAAAAAATGTAATTAAGAAAACAATATGCCGGCTCACTATTTGCATATGCAATCCACTATCAAATACTTCGTAACCGAGATTCCATCGCGCGGGCTCGTGTGTGTGTAAATTAACAATAATTATAAAAGCAGATAAGGATAAAACACTATAAGAGAAAGTCACATTTGCAATCGCTATATTTCGAACTACTAGAGTTCTTCTATGGCAAGAAGACAAGTGACAACCCTGGAGAATAACCAGGAATGTGTATTTCTGTTTAGACGGAAGCGATAACTAGACCCAGACCGTTGATACCTTTTCAGTTGGCAATACTATAAATTAACAAATGAGGAGTGCTATACGTTGTACCTTTTGAACTAATTACAAAGTAATAGTTTTATCAGTCAGTCGTGACCTAGCGGCTGTTTGTTATGTTGCCGGTTTATCATATTGTGTATGCAGCTGATTTCTATGTGATTATTGAACTGGTTCATTTTAAGAGTTAAAACGGGTCCCGAAGAGGTCATTTGAGAGTGATTCACGGGGTAATACCTAATCCTTTACGTCGAGGTTTTACATGGACGTCTTTTACCTATATACGTTTATTAGATGTAATTGAAAAAACATAACCAGCCGTTAAGCAGTGGTGGCTGTTGCAACGTCGCAACAGCAGCAAAGCCAACTTAACATGAACTGACGCTGTCAAGTGTAAAGTTTCTGTGGCCCGTGTAAAACATTGGGATGGGACGAGGTTATGAAAGTTTTTCCGCACTTGACATGCATTGCGACTTGATGTGAAACACTATATTGGTATTTTCTGTACTTTCGTAAGTAGACAGCGCCTGAAGATTGATTGGGTTTAATATAAACAATATCACACAACATTCAATCACTTCCCATTCTCTCACCCACTATTTGTTTCTCACTACAAATTTAACTCAATACAAAATATGAATTTTATTTTCCGCTTATTTTAGATATATATCTAAAAGACTGATATTGCATATTAAACGCACAGTGTAGTAGTAGATACCGAGCCAAATAAATTTTGGCTACTTTCCCAATTTTTCCGTTCCTAAAACATATTATTCTTCCACTCCTCTTCTACCTTCCCCATTCCCTACTCCCTATCCTTTCTGAGTTTAATGGAACTGCCCAGTTTCTTCTTGTGTAGGATTTTTGCAAAACAAATGTCACACGCTTGAAAATGTACCGCTTAGCAACAACTCTGCAAATTAATTGTCGCCACCAATATTCTGGAAAATGGCGTTAGGTTCCCGTCAAGAACGAGGAAGATAAACATTCGACCGAAACGTAGCCAGTCATTATATATAATATAACACGTGTAAGCCTCAAGTTTTCAAAGACTCGTTTATACCCTAACTTATAATTTTACCTCCATGCCAACTTTTTAATTTCAGACGAATGTTGTAGGATTCACCATTCTTCCTACTGTTAATTCAGTCGAAAATGGCTTGCCACATCCCTTGCCAATTATGGCTCTAGGGTTACGTGCTCGGAGAGTCTAGTTGCAAGCCATGCAACGGAGTTCAAATTTACATTGAGCTAGACGATAATGAATTTATACTTCCGTGTGCAATGTAACAGGAGTTTTTAAAAGTAATATTTTAGATGTTAAAAAGCAGGTATTACCGAATCTACATTTTACACTTTGGCTGTAACTTATAACAAAATGGCAGCTGCCCTAAAGCAACGACTCGTTAACAGTCTTAGAATGTGGTACATTCCGCACAATGGTCATACTTAAGCATGGAGAATTAACTATTTCATGGCTGAAATACAGAAATCGTCATTGTGCTAAAACAAGGTATTGTAATTAAAACAAAATAAAATATACTAACGACTCATACAAAAAATTAAAGAGTTATATACACCATTATACTTGAGCTCTTAAATGTTCCAATAAAACAATGTTTATACTTTTCAAAAAGGTTAGTTTTTATCCAGTGACTTGCAATTCTGTACTTATTGTGTAATGTAATGGACAGTTGTTTACATAGCAGTAACGCATTTATTTCCCCAGGTGGGGCTAAAGTAGTTTTAGCTCTTCTATTTAATGTATTGTTATCTTTATCGAAAAACACAAAAAAGTGACTTATTGCTGTCAGATGACATCTCACCGAAAGAACTACCCTCTTACAGACTGGCTACAGTTTCTAGGTGATCAAACACTGAATTCATAATTAAGAGCGGAATCCAAAAACCGACTACGCGATTTTAGTTTTAGTTCTAGTTTTTTATTCCATTACTGACCACTTAGGAACCACAACTTGTTTGCCTATGTGACAGTTTCACAAATGGGAGAATACTGAAAATTTGCTTACTTTGCAGTTGTTTGAATGGGTATTAAGTATATGCATTAAGTAATTTAATTCACCGCTTCAATTGGGATGAGACTTAACAGTTACAAAAATTAAAAAAATAAATAAAGGGGGGAGCACTTGCACAGTTGCTTAATATCTGCTAATCTAGCACTCAAATCTTATTTCAATAATGACAAAAAAAATGTGAGCGATGTTAGGATTTACGAGGTGTCATTAAAACAAAATATCGGGTCATCCAATTATCGAATGACCGAAGTGGTGGCAGGGACTGCGTCGGCCGATATGCCATCGCTCATGGCCAGCTTGGTTATACCTTAGTCGGCACGGGCGTTGCAATACAAAACAAAAGCGAGAGTTTCATAAAATCGAATGTCTTATGTTTGTCACGCAAAGAGTTGCTGGAATTGCTTGCCTTCATTTTCCACACTTCTCGCGTCTGCTTACGAAATACCTGTTAACCTTTACAATTCTCTTTGAAAATTAAATGTCTTTACTCATTTATGAAAGCATTAAGATTTAGAATTCGATTACGTGGTAATTTCTCTTCAAACAGCACAAGCAAACTCCGTACCGACATAATTACATAAATGCGCACTGCAGAATAATATTATTAAGCACATTGTTTGCATTTAGTATTCCAGTCAGGTTGTATTAATATAAATATATTGTTTCTTTCACTGTTCAAGCGACACTTATTAGTGTGAAACAAGGTCAACGTAGCAGTTCAGTAAATTCCACCCGGACTCATGGAGCCCGGCTGGCCTTGAGCCATGGATTATTGTCCGATGGCAGTCTCACACTACGGCGTCAGTCATCAATTAATTGCACGACCCAATACATTCTGCGAGGAATGTTATATAAAAACTTGACTTGCAATATTATGGGGAAAAAATTAAATAAAGGAAAGAGGACCCGTTGTGCATAAAATAAACTCTGTTAAAAGAACTTTTCATAGCTTTTGGGGGAGTATATTTTATTACCGTAAAAAAAAAATCCACTTATTTATTTTGTGTTTTTACAAACTTCAAGATTTACATGTAAAGTGGTTGACAGCAACTGACTGAGGCTACAGAGCGAAAATTTAGATTTTAGAAGATGGGGGGTTCGTTTTTAATAAACTACTTTTACAGAATAATGGTAGTTTTTTGCCAAATGGTGCAAAAGTTAGCTTTTTTCTAAATAAATTTGTTTAATGCTATATTTGAAACACTAGATTAATATTACAATTAAGAAAATATGTAAAGACTATTAAATAGTTCTGGAAAAAGGGACGACAAATTAAGTGCGTCTATAAATGCAATATTAAACATAGTTAAAGAGTATATGCGCAATTATTCCATAATTCTGATAAAAATTTTAAATTAGCCACTAGACATATATTTTTCAATTATAGCTTCCACGTTTTGATTACAATACAATTTCGTAGAATTTACTAGATTACAAAATTAAAAAACAATATAATTGAAATAACCCACAGAAATGTCAAGATTATTCCAAGAATTTCCCTATATAAGTAGAAAAAATGTAAACAAACATATAATTAAAAAGATCAGAATCCCATTATGAAATTACCAAATTAGACCTACAAAAATGTGTTCTGTTTTCATAAACGATATACATTCTTCTCTCTCTGGAAGCATTTAAGCATCACTAGTTTAGAATAGTTTTAGAATTACTACGATAGAGAAAAATCATATGATATGGTATTCCTGCATTAAAACAGTCATGAATGGTTTCCGCATTATTACTCAAATCTGTTCCATGCTCTACGTATATGTTCATAAATACGGCGTTTATTTCGCTCGCCCACGTACAACTTACCTGACAGAGACTAAAAGATTATGCGCACTGCAATTTAATTCTCGGCTTCTGGTGCATATAAGGCGCATTTTATAGGATTTGCAACGTAAACAGCAATTACATTCACCCAACGCGGAAGGAATATGACTCAGAGCTTTGCGTAACTCTTTATATTCTTTTTCGTACTGTAAACGTTGCGGACGAAAAGTTACTCCCTGATAGTGACCTCCGCTGCGTTGGAAATGAAGGTTCACTTGCCTGAGGAGAGGACAACTCGCTTCTTGTGTGGGAAACGCCGTTTGTTGATTGCTTGGGTGGTGACCGATATGTTTCCACTGCTCTAATTCCGGCATGGTTTAAAAACGGTAGCCCGCAGGCCGCCTTTCCCTTTCTCAGTGGCGTTGTTCAGCTTTCCTGTTAAAACACCCACTGCTTGCAGGAAAGAGAACAAAGCAGAACAAGGATGATCGCTAAACTGCCGATTCACAGTGAGCATCGAAATGAAAGTGAAGCTAGGAAAAAAATAAACATCTGCTTGGACAGTTCTGATTGATATCTTCATTAAAAATAAGGAATAAAGTTACCTAACAAATTGCAATAGAATCTTCGAGCATAGCTGTATGAACGCAAGAAGCGCAAAACGCTATACATTCCACATATACCGGGATCAAAGATGTACACATATCGGCAAAAGTTATTCCGTATTATCTTGTTAGGTTTCGTCGATTTGTTTTGGCAGAAAGACTAACTTTATCAATGATGTATTCACGCAGTATCAGTGCTAAGTCAATAGTCATGCAAATGAAAAACGAGTCATGCGCTTATTTTCAAGAAGTTAAATCTATCACACCTCTATTAAAAATATTCCGCTATTCGTCCGAGAGAATTTTTTGGCGCAACAGCTGCTATTTCAGCTCCCAAAAATGGTGAAAATCATTGGGAAACAAATCTGTACGTATGCTGGATGCTTGAATATATATCCCTACTGAATTTGATAAATAATCCTCGAATATATCTGTTGTTTGAAAGGTGACTACTGCAGTAAGTACTACAGATATTTTTGGACTTGGTGATGTGGATCTCTGCATATCGAATGGAGTTTGCTGTTTCTAGAAGCCAGAAATTCAATCAACAACTTCTTTTAAATGACATTTATACCTTTCCCTCCTAAGGCCAGGATGGGAAGAGAATTTGCTTGCGGGATAGCAAATGAGTGTTCAGACAGGAGTTAAATCACGCATTTCTTTTGCAGCTTTTTCATTAAAAAATCAGATTTTCCTGGTGAAGGATATGAAGTATTAGGCCTCACAGTTATTTTAGCACTAAGCATTTCACCAAATGAAAGGGGAACGTTACAAGCGCCTCTTATACCTGATACAATTTGCAACTTTATATTAATATTTATTTGAGGTACCCAATAGTACCTTCTGAAAGTGGCCAAACATTACACTCTTAGTTTCACCCGTACCAAAATAATTTACAACCTAAAATTGACTGTCAAGTAATAGTTCATCAAGTAACACCCAAAATGAACTACAGTCTCTGTTCTAGACTATGAATGTATTTTGATTCAACAACTGCTGCAGCTCTGAAACCAATAAATAAAGACTTAAGGCTTGTGCTCCTGTTTAGGAATTTGGTCATAAAAGAAGAAGTCATCTTCATAACAATATAACTCAGAAGACAGCTATTGGCTCCTGTTTGCATACAGGTAGTTTAATAACAATGATTTTTTATGGAGAAACAAGTTGCTTTGTTCGATTAGATGTGTATTTCCATGTATCTGGGTTTACGGATAGAGCGGGTCGGATTCGCGGCGGTAAATAATAAGACATTTTTTTCAGATTTTCCTCGGCATTCTTCCATTTCATTTTACACACATTCTTCACTTTCTCCCCTTCCTCTTCATTCCACCGATACTAGAATTCCATTCACTTTCTGCTTGGCACTCACAGGTGCCTACTAGTCTCCTACCAGCCTTTATTCCCTCGTCTTAAGCCACTATCGCCGAAACCTCGGGCCAGAAGAGGATTTTTTTTTTTAATGGTTTATTTATGGACGCTCTTTAACAGCTCAAGTCATCAGCGTCCCATTCAACTCAGGGCGTGAAACGGCCGACAAATTTTGCTCAGAGGCCTCTCTTTCAGGCTTGAGGTTCTTTATCGTGCCGTAAATGTACGACACGGGACCCACGGCTTTACTTCCCTTCCGAAGGAAGTCATACTTAGGATTTTTACGCCCCGAAAAACCAGGAGAGGATGGACCTACTGGATAGCAAGGTAAGACCGAAATGGGCATTACTACCTCGCGAGGGTGGAACTATGATTTTGAATGTTAAGTAACGTAAACCGAGGGAAAGATGCCAAGATAGCATCACATAGGATTCCATTTTATTCCACGCTGAAGTCGGTACCTACAAAATATCTCCGATGTACACATGTTTTCCCTTCTTGATTCAGCTATTGAACAGAATAGGAAAATGGTAGTATTCTTCTCATGCCCTAAGAACGTACAAATTTTCTTTAGAATATGTGCCCCCCCCTTACTTAATATTATAAATATATGGGAAGATTTTCATAAGTCTGTTCAAACCTTGAAGCATTATACATTTATGATTCATTATTAATATTTCAATAATTCTTCTACAAGAATTTTAATTCACAAGCTTTGGGTATGGCATTAAATGTTAGAATCAATATCTTAAGAACATAATTTTCATGCAAGATGGAGTACCTCCCTATATCTACGATGCTGCAAAATAATTCATTATAAGGATCTTTGGCGATCGTGCTATCAATAGGTACTTCGCAATAATATGGCCTATACGATCTCAATATCACAATCCGGTCATAAAAAATTAAGCACGCCTAAAAACATGCAATAACTGAAAGATGCTATTTCGCATATAACTTGATATTCCAGAAAAAAATGACATATGCAGAACAAGAGTATATTCCTAAAATTTTATAAAAACCATGCATTAATTATATTAAATTTTATTTTTCACAAAAGCTGTGTGTTAGATTAAGGTTTGGAATCCAGATAAATAAAATTCGAGGCCGCACTCGAACCATGTATCTTCTTAATTGATTCTGGTTCCACGTGGCTTGTGTGGTTCTTGGGGATAAAATCTATGCGAAATAACCTTGAACATTTCCAGGGCATATACACTCAGTAGCTGACATGTAACAGCATCCAGTTACTTCTGAAAGTCTAGAAGTGGGCAAACAGAAACAGTCGAAGAACAGGGAGAGCAGAAAAAGGTATTTGTCCATGCCAGCGGCGGGAGTGCCAACCCCCGATCCTAAATTCCCCGGCGTTGATTGTGGCGCACTGTCCTGTCTGCCGCAGCGGTCACGGTTTCTGACTGACACACTATGCTCTAATGAATGACCCAAAAGGCTGACATATTAAAAGGCTCCGGGCCCTCCTCCCAAGACGGAGCAATTTGAGATGCTTCCCATGTTCCACTCAAATTTCCATGAAAATGTTCCCCCTTCCAGCCTCCACTCCCGGCGCGAAAAGCATAGCGTCGATAAGTGCATTTCCGCTGTCTTCAGACGTCTGGTACTCCGCAAGAGAAAAGTTTCTACACTCCATTTTGTTCTGTATTGGATCCCACACCGCTTATACTTCTTATCAGCACTCCAACGATAAGACGTAAAATGTCAATATAGAGAGAAACAGCCTTCCAGATGTTCTATCACACTATGAACATCCCCATAATGTGCTGCTACCAGTATTATATTGGATACATAAAGGTACGACAGATAGTCTAGAAACAAAGAATATTTATCAAGCCATCCGTTGCCTCTTTTACTTCAAAACAAAAGGTAAGGTTGGTGATGAATACTAACTACTTTGTAAAGAGAGTTTATACGCACTCAATGATGCGATATTGTCAGTTTCTTCGTCCTGAGGTAAAGGTATACGACATATTCCAACGATTTCGCTGCATTGGATTTGGTCTTCACGTTTGAGAGAATGCATGCGAGGTAGAAATTTTGGCAGACTTGCCTGAGAACCTCATGATGGCCAAACCACTGCTGCCTTCCAAAAAGATGCACTGTCATCTTCGATGATCAAAGATTTTCTTGCTTTCGAGGGAAGGGCTTAAGCACCAAGATCATTGTGAAACGAGATACAGAAATACCGCTGTATCACGATATTCTGACAGCGACGCGGTGAGTTGAGCGCATGTTTCACTCTCCCAAAGATCGAGGTTGAGGATTAAGGCAAGCTTCTCAGATGCTCAAGACAGGTGAAGGTGGAAGAACATCAACTGATGATAAATGAGTTGAAATGATAAACCGGGAAGCGATTTTTATGTTGGAACTGTTCCAGTCCTTAATTTAGGCACCCCCAAACATTTGCCAGCTGAAGACTGGGAGAGGGGGGAGGAATCAACAGAGGACAGTCCTGGCGGGATTAGAAACACAGACCTCCTGTTGACCTCTCCGCATATTAGCGAAATCGTAAAATCGTGTAGATTGCAACTTAATTGTACATAAATGCGGGAGGGAATGTTAATAGAATGAAACTACAGAAATTGTTTGTTTATCACAACTACCACTCCGCTGTAAGTTTTGCGATGACAATGTAACAAAAATAATTGCTCTGATTGAACTGGTAGGGACGGAAGAGAGTTTGGTATATCAGGCTTGCTCAAGGGCTGGCCTTTGCGTCTATTCTCCCAATGTGATCTCCTCCAGGAGGAAGAGATAAAGTGAGGTAGATATCCGGCGATCAGGATCCAGGGCGGTGAGATACGGAAACAGATTGATCTCTAACATTGTTTCCAAAATACATGACGCCGGCGGAGGGCTCTCTAAAAGAAGTTTCGAGTCCCTCAGAAGGGCTGCTTCCATACCAGGAGCAGAAACCTTTCCAAAGCGCAAATCACCGTCACACCATAAACAGCACCAGCCCGCCTCACCTACTCTTTCGACCCTGTATATTTGTGGTAAGGAAATATGCATTCCGGCATTGGCTTAGGCGACTGGGGCAAATGAAAAAATGTCAAGACTGGCTAGTCCCTTAAGATTTGAAGCCAAGACCTCCAGAATGCCAGACCCAAGCGTTACAGCCTGAGCTACACTACTGAGTAGGTCGTAATGACTGCAACACATTTTAATACAGCCATGCAAGTATGCTTTACAAAACATTTATAACCACACACAACCAATTCACTTCGTATTGTAAGAGACAGGATATTTATTAGAAAATCATAAATCAGGACCCCTTACAAGTAATTTTAAAATAATAATAAAAAGGATCCACCATAAAAGGTATTGCTGGATGTAATCGTGATGTCTGGTTGTATAGAAAGTGCACCCCACTTATCTCCTAAACGTTTTCGTAATACCTCATACAGCTTTCTGAAAATAAGCATAAAAGCAACTTCAGCTTGATAGTATCGTGTACAACGAATGCCTCAGCATTTGCCATCTCATCAAACTAAGGAAGAAACAATTATAGCAGACCCTGATTTTGAGCACACAGTAAGCTAAACTCATCCCAAACTTAGATTACTGAACATACTACAATCATTACTCCATGATTCCAAAATACGTCATGTTGACGCTAACTAAATAACACAGATAAATGTTATATTATTCATATAAAAAATGGTGATAGCTATGGTCATTACAATAAAAAATTAGTAAGTATCAATAGAAGACTATGAATGCATTCTGAATGCGTCCCCAAACGCCAACCAGCTGCCCACAGAGTCTACAAACTGTTCTGACACGAGGACTCTGCAATAAAGAATGATCATTTTTACAGGCATTTTATCTCTCGCTAAATTGCTTTACAATATTTTGTTAGCCTAATGGGCAATATACACGTGATACTTAGTTTTATAATTATCTCTACCGACTCTCGCCTGCTAGAGGTGTACAGGTTGAGACATGTTAAGTTCCGCATACAGCAAAATGTAGGTGGCAAGTTACGACGATATGCTACTGTGAAATTCTGCTTTAGTCTCAATAAACCTTCAGCTGAGGCCTATGAAGCTTGAAGATGGTTTAAAAGTTTTAAGAGGAGATGCAATTAATTTCAATGGAAGGTGCACCCGGGCAATCAGTTTTTGCTCTAACGTAACAAAACACTGAAAACGCTACAGTCACTGTGAGAGTGTATTGTAGAATAACATTAACAACACTTTCAGAAATTTGGAAAATTTCACTGGGTACCAGCCACACCTTGGTATCTGAAAAGATGCACATGAGAGGTGTTTGTATGCGGTGGGTTCCAAGATTGCTGATTGCCGAACAAACTGTCGTTTACGTGCAGTAGAAGAAAATATCACAGGAAGACGCGAGGTTTCTTTCACAGGTACACTGTTTATGAAATTTAACTACATAATATCGATTCTGAAAGCAAGCTCTGTGCAGAAATGTACACGCGTGAGTACGCACACGCACAACAAAGCAAAATTGGTTACATTTGCTGGAAAAGTTACGGTTATCTCATTTATTCGATATTCACAACATGTACCTGCACTTACAACTATAACTTGGCAGTACTGCAGAGATATCCTGAAAACTCTGAAGGTCGTATCCCGTGCAAAAGCTGCATACTGCACCACGATAGTGCATGACTGCACATTGCAAATGTTGTTGCCGAATATTTCATTAAAAATCAACGTGTCACCTTTCCTCTAGTCCGAATTTAGCTCCTTGTGACTTATTTACTTTCCCCAAATTGAAGAAACACTTTCGTGGGAGGCATTAGAAGCACTAATGAAGGCAACGGAAGCGATTCTGCAGCACCTGCCAAAAATGGTTTCCAACATGTCTTTGAAAACTAACAAAACGCTGGGTTAGGTACAGGGCATCAAACAGGAACTACTTTATTTAATAGTGTTTAATGCCCGTTTTTGGCGGTGGACACTGATGATACATGAAATGATATATTGGGAATCGGGTTTTTAAGGAAGGAAACGTTCCAGGCTTTTAGAATATCTATCCTACCATTTATAAGGATTGAGGAAAACCTGGAAAAATTATGTCAGGAAGGACGGTCCTAGAAGGAATCGAATCCCAGACCTCCCGCACATGAGTCCGCGGCTTAACGACTTCAACCACCCAATGCCGTGCGGATTTCTTTAAGAAAGAACATCAAGTTAATGAGAATGGTAACGATATGGCGAAAAAAAAATATAATCATTCTTTATTGAACAGGCCTCGTAGATTTATAACTTATGAGGAATAAATGAGTCCGTCGAGTGACATCGCAACATTTATTTGAGTGGAAAAGTTGAAGACAATACCTCAGCCGAGAGTCTGAGACATTTTAGGGACTTTGGATCTATATATTCTCGGAATAGGAACAAAAATAATTCTGTATTGCTTACAGAATTGTTCTTTGTAATTAATTACACAATGCAGAATTTCAACAACAACAACAAAAAAATAATAATTCCACAGAATTAGACGTTGCCAACTTTTCTAGAAAGATGTTATCTTTTTTGTATTCTTGTCTAGCATTTTCAGACTTTCACAAAGAATACAATGTCTTCTGAACCAATTAATTCAGAACGCTGCTAACGCCAAGGATAATGATCCGAAATTAGCATCATTTTGGGTTAACCTGGGAGAGCACTTCCCCGTGTGCACTCTGTGACCCATAACCTTAATGATTCAGGTACAGCAACAGTTTTCAATTACACAATAATTAATGGGATACTCGGTTACGTGCTATCGTGTGCATTAACACATTTGTAAATATGTATGGAAGTAATGGCATACAAATCAATATACGAGGGGGTCACTAGAGAGCAGGAAATGGTAAATATCTCTATATATACGATAGCAAGTTCCTCCGTGTGCGCCAATTAAAACGCCTTTCATACGGAAACGCATATATTGCCTGGTTTACAATGCTAAATGTTCGCTTGTAGGTCTACGGACAGGACTCAACTTCAAGCAACCCGGAGTTTTTAAGCTCTGGACAGCTCCGTAGGCTACTGCCATACTCTTCGCGGATGCACCGGCTACTAAGACAGGACGCTCGCGGTTCCATTATTCATAATATAAACTTCCGAACTCATGCAACTTAACGGATACTTTGTTGAAACACTTCTTTCAATCACTTTTGATATGGTAAACCTACTTAAGTCCTATAGGTACACATTTTCAACTTCTCTTGTGTGTTTACTCACACGAAAGCATAAAAGTGTCAACGATAGAAAAACTAAAGGGAAACTAAGAAGGGCATTTAGCTTTCAATTGCAAGATTTTGCAAAAAAGCTCTTTATGTGCTTCTCGTTAGCTTTAGAGCAAAACCAGATGTAACGTTTACTTAATTTCAACTCCCAACAAACAATTCGTCGAGTTCGTTAACCAGCAAAAATGGGCCACTGGAGTTGGTGATTAACCTAAAGCAAAAATATTACAAAAAATTATAATAAAAATCGCTCTAGAGGCTGCAATTTTAATTTTTTCTCAACGAAACTCGGTATATTTTTTTAAAATAAATTGATGAAAGTAGTTTCCGAAAATCAGAGCTATCGGGCCATTAGTGGTGGAGGTATACCTGAACAACTAGTGGGAGTTAAAGCGAAATTTAAGAGAGATTAAAGAGACTTTTAGTGGTTGTAATTTTAACGTTTTTAAAGGAAACTCGGTATATGCTATGGAAATAAAAAAAAAATAGTTTCTGAAATTCAGGGAAATCGAACAGTCAATAGGGCTATACATGAAACACAATATTTAAAAATCGCTTTAGTGGCACCAAGATTTGCTTTCTCAACGAAACTCGGTATATACAATTTAAATAAAATAACAAAAATAGTGTCTGAAAATCAGCAAAATTAGGCCATTAGGAGTGGGGGTTTACCTGAAACCCAAAAATTTAAAAATTACTTTAGCGGCACCAATATTTGCTTCTTTACAACAAAGTTCGGTATATACCATATAAATAAAATTAGAAAAATAGTAGGGAAATTGGAACTTAGGAGTAGGGGTATACCTGAAATCCAAAATTAAAAGGCGTTCTTGCGTTTAATTTTCTCTACATTGTTTTAAAATAAAAAACAAATTAATTCAACACATAAATTGTATTTATTACGCGACATATAATTATATTTAACAAAAGCACCGTAGTGAAGATAGCAAGTGCGAAATTTTAATCTAATATGTATGAAAATTATATTTATATGTAAGAGCGCTCTGTCATAACCTTCAGAAAACGTTTGCCTTACATGTTTTTACTACAATAAAATTTAAATTAAATGAAATTGTTTATTGTTGATTGTGTATATATGCTTAGTACATTGCCATTGTTTTAAACAGTAACAGTTTGTTTTATTGAAACATGAACTTCTTAAATACCAATTTAATTCGATACTTCATGTTATTTTTCTCTATTTTAGTGAATGTAAAGATGATATCATTTAAAAATACCCACACAGTATAGCTTTGTCTATCTGTGGTTATATATCTCATTAATTAATAGTATACCAATAATTTTTGTAGTTTAATCTCAATATTAATTCAAAGAATGTGGTTTCTCTTTTGTAATACTTAGGGATTGCAAAAATTCTAATTTTGTTCCTCTAATACCACACAGTAATGTAATAATTTATTTCATTTCATTAATTAATAAGGCCCTAATTTGGATTTTAGATTTCTTTTTCGCTTAGTTTACGCATCTCCTATCTTTAAAGACATTTCCTAATATCTGGATGGCAGCATCTGAAATTCAAGTCATTAAGCATTTACTTTATCAAAACGTGGCATCCAAATTTCGTAGTAATATTATTACTAGAGCTAAAGCTGATCTGAAATGCAGATCAGTTTCGCTGTCTCCCTAGATAAGACAAAGATGGTTTCGAACAGTTTGTAGCTGTTGTAACGACCTTAGCAACAGCTGACACTGGCTTCCCTGGAGTGCCTGTATTCATCTTTGCGATTGGGTAGAGGTAAATTTTAAATGAGAGACGAGATAAACAGGCGCCACATGTCTAGTTAAGCACATCTATTTAGAGGCGTACCGGACATGCGAGAGCATTGTTTTGGGTATTAAATGCTTAATAAGGCGATCTGGGCAGAACCCGTTCCTCCTCCACGTGCGCTAACTTGACGTCATCTAGTGCCCCGTCTGCAAGAACTGAAAAGTAGCAAAGTATGGCTTTCATACCGAAGGCTGCTTTGGAGACAATGAAGTGGTTGAACATTTTTATTTCTTCCTCCTTCTTCTCTCTTTCTCTCTCCTTTACCTCCTTATCTAGTACTCCATCGTTTTACAAATGTTGAATTCATTTTTGTTATTCCACTGTTTCTGTATCTTCCATTTTTTTAAAGCTTTTTCTTCCTCTTTTTCCAAACAGTCCTGTGAAAAGTTTTTTTTAATTTCCTTCTGTCTCTGCTTCCACTTACCTTCCTTACTACCCTCGTATTAGATCGTCTTTTTTGTTCCTCTGCTTTTCTCTCTAATCGCTGTTAAATATTTCGTCTTTGTTGTCATTCGTTACCTCATATAATCTTCGCCTTGAACTTGAATGTTCCATAGTTACGAAAAGAGCCCCCCCCCCCCATTTGGAGAGGGAAAGCAGGGGAGACGTTCCATATTTCTTATGCTTCCAAGTTCTTCATGCAACATTTCTCTTCCTGGAATTAGTTTCTAAAACTCCATAAAAACAATACGAGTTTCAATAGTTTTCAAAATACAGCCTTCTGTTAGTTTTATTTGTGGGTATGGGTATTTACATAATAAGACCTAGAATAGTCGCATCCTGTCCAAAGGGAAGCCTTGCTTTCTTCATTAAGAACTTTCCAGACATGTAGAACTGTACATTCTCTCCAAATATACATGACGAAATTGCATCGAAACTTTGGTAGCCTAATTACGGTACTAAATGGTAACAATATGAATAGCGCATAGTTATATTTGACTAATTATAAAAATCTCTTTCCACTAGTAATTTAAATACAGATTATGATCATCACAAATACCTGTAAGTAAAGTGAACGTAATAAAATAGTTTCTTTCGTGTTAAATTATTGACAATATAGTTGTTTTTGGACTAGAACTGCAAAAAAGTTATCCACCAACGGAACCGGCGACTGATACCACGCTGATCCCGCGCGAATTTCTTTTTAACTGCGGACGCAGGTCAAAAATAACTATGCATTACTTAACCCGCTGTAATTGCCATGTTAACAAATTCTGAGAAAACGGTATCTAAATTGCAAATATTGCAGTTAGAATACCGGCTTTAGTGCCCATTACTACCTTTAAAATGAATTTTAAAAGGTTACATTAAACAAAATTAGGGAATAACAAGAAACAAAATAGTTTTATCGTATAAGTTCCTGTACCAAGTTACAGAGCTGATCAGTACTTACACTAATCTCTTAGTTAAGATAATTAATTCTACATAGTGTCAACAAAACTTATGTTGATATTTTTATCTTTCAACCAATTATCACATTAAAAAAGACTACAAGGTATTTGCCTTTTCAGAAAGAAGCAAGTCCTGAAGAAAGAACCTCGCCCATGTAACTCGAACCAAATATGTAACGAAACGCCAGCCATTCATATTACATTACGCGCTAGGCAAACAGAGCAATGTCCAACTCAACCAACACGTAACCTGTTCTTATTAGAAAAATAGGCTAAAACTGCAGGCTGAATGGCTTGTCACCTGAGAACTAGACAGACAGTTGCGCTGCTGTATCCCCTCCCCTCCACATCCTCCTGCATCACCCTCGACATTAATGCGGAAAACCGGTAAACTTTGTTCGCACGCTCTGCAAGCTATTTGGTTTCCGTAAAATGTGCTGAATGCAATTTCTTGCTTGGGCTTCAAGCAGAAACGCTACCGATCGTCCGGTGATTCTGTGCCTTTCAGAGATATATCGCATTAAGGGAAAAGTTTGACATGCTTGGAATTCGTGCGCCATACTCACACCAAAAGGCTCTTTGCATGGCATCCAGAAATTTCTAAACCGATAAATGCACTTCGCTGTTAAAAGTCAGCAATCCGACATACTATGTGCGTGTTTATAAACAGAGCTGTAGGATATGCCTGTCACAGAGCACAAAGTGACCAGGGCTCTATTCCACAAAAGTATAGTCTTATACAAAGTGTATTAGAAAAAATATTTGAGAAGCATTGTGATGCAACCTGTTCAACGAAAGAAGTGCACCACTTGTACAGTATTAGCAAAAAGTTACAAGTGACGTCATATAAGAGCAAGATAGAGGAACAGCTGTTTGCCATACGTTCTCATTCCTTGAATTCACTGCTTAGGGATTTTTAATGTACAGGGGGGATTATCGACATTCCTGCTAAATGGATCATGTATTTTTTTCAGATATAATGATAATTTAAATACCTTATTAAGCATTTATCGACATTCAAGCGTAATAATCCGCATTGAGACGACATTGGGACATGCTGCTACATTTAGCAATATCAATTTCGGTCGTCGAGAAATAGCAGAAGAATCGAGCTTCCCGATTGCTCTCGGTCATTTATTTTATTAGTCCATTTGATCATTTATATTTACGTGTTTATATGCTTGACAATCACGTTCTCATTATAAACAATAAACTGGAAAATTTGTCATAAGAGATTGGTTTTAAAAGATATGAAAAATGAAAAGAAATTATTTTCATGTCGTATAGCAAGAACCTTAAACATAGATTAACTAAGATGCTGGTCTGAAATGTGTATTAGGAACAGGAAACGCTAATATCAGTCATAAGTCTTACTTTAATTGCACTTAACCTAGCTTTATGATTATTTATTCATTCTTTATACATATTCCCACTCATCATTATCACTTTCGCTAATATCGTAAGCACATTTGGGTTAAATGACTCCAAAATCACTAAAAAGCTAATAAATTGTGTGTTAGTATTTGAAGTTGCCAATATTCCTACACTGTAGAGAAAGTTACACAAATTACCAGTGCCTAATTAATACTAATACTTCTGTGTAATAGAACAACGAAAAAACTTGTACACTGTTAAATATGGAGTTGTAAAGTACAAGTATAGCAGAAACCGTTGTGGAATAGAATTTTACTAGTATCTACATGTATTAGGCCGTACTTTGGTGGAACAGAGCCCACAACGGAGGAAGGGAAGATTTAATATTAGTAAACTGTTCAACGAGCGAGGTGGCTTATGAGGTAACATTCGGGAGATTCGGGGTTCAATTCTAACATTGGAGAATGCTGAGATGGATATTTACATTCCACGAGTTTTCCGAATTTTTCTTATTTCCTTTGATTTCATTCCGTTAATTTTGTCCGTTACAGGCGTTTGGCAGCTTCCGCTTTGAAAAAGTTTCTGCCTTGGAGTTCAGAAATGGAAGCTGACCTTCCGAGGGGCTCGAACTTGGGGGGTAGAGGTCCTCCACCGGCGTCAGGGTGTACATGGACCTCAAGTGCGTTCGCTCAGTCATCGCTCATTGATCCTGGCCGCCCGGCGTCTCCCTCACTCCAATCAGTTGGATATCTGAACAGGTGATTAATAAAAATTACTCTTAAAAGAAATGTATTATTCCTGCTATACGTACACAACAACTGGAGATGCAGGAAGAAATACTCTAGAACATTCGGAAATACAACGTGATGCTTTAAGAAATATTGTTTAGCGTTTGCTATACGAGTAAGTTTGTCGAGTCAAGGAATTGTGTCCTCACTTCCTCAGCACGCACGTACAAAACACGTTATATGTATCATGTTGGAATACTCTTAAGATACATTGCTGATTTCACCATATAAGTTGCAACATCCGTAAAAAAGTAACGCGTCAATATACTTTACATAATGTGATCAAATTCTATTCATAGTCATATTAGAAAGCTGGTATAATGAAGAATAATTAAATGTCCAATGATACGCATGTTAAAAGACAGGATCTACTTAGTTACAACCAAATTGATAATGTGACGTCCCAAGTAACTTGTGGTTTCGTCGATTTAAATCAAGTGTTCTCATTTTCTATCAGCTCAGTTACACGTGTATTATATATGCGTTGTATGGTCTTCTGCAATTTTGAACATTTTAGGATATAACTTTGAGCGAAATCTTCTAACATTCCTTAAATTGCCAAAAGTGGAATATCAATTGCAATAAAAGCTAAGAATTATCTTCACCGCACTATCTAACCCTTTTATATTACAACACCGTTTATGTTTATTATTGCATTTGTTTCCTAATATTACATGTCACGTTCCTCGTATTTTCCACTCGACAAAATTTACTGAAAGATCACTGTCACACGCTGACAAACTCGCTTCTGTTACATCAGTTTTACTTGATATCTGCTTTGGCATTCTGAAGGAAACAGCACGAACGCAATTTGCCTCTCTTGTGCTGCTGTAATTTCTGAATGAACATTATTTCCTCAGTTACTCTGTACTGTGTGACAGGAAACACTGGACAATACACCGCATTACTGACTAATAGTAATACTTTATCCGAAGTCTACATACAAATTTTAATCAAAGACATGCTGGGATTTGTCTCTTTCCTGGTGCGCAGATGAAAACAATCAAATAACGAGGCACTTATAGGAGTGAAGGTCAATAAGATAAGGCTCATAATTGTCAGAGCGGTCTTACGAACGTCCTTTACCCCTGGAGAGTTTTGTTAGTGCAGTAAATATCGCAGTGCTTACCATTCCATAAAGCAAATACAGAGTAGATATTTTAAAACGCTGGAAGTAATTGATCACAGAGACCCAGGATGATTGGATAGCGGACAGTAATATATTGTACACACAAGGGAACTGCAGGCATGTGATAAAAGAACCAATCTTAATTCTAATGATTAAATGAATTTTCAAACCTCTCTTTATTAGAATGTCTCCAATAATAAAATTCAGTAAACAGAAGCTTTCCAAAGAGGAGACCCGCCTGTTTTGTGCAGAATGCCTAAATACCAATTTCTATCAGCGTTGTGAAATTGTGCTAGGTTGCGATTAAAATGACAACATTTTAAAGTCATTGTGCACTGTCACGAATTTACACACACCATATCGTCACTTTTGTTTTTAATTTATTTCTAGTAGTTCTCAAAGTTAATTTAATTATTACCTACACGTGTGTTAGAGGTCGCCAAGCTTGTGAACGAGGAACCTGCGGTTCGGTTCCAGCTAAAATCATCCTTCACATTTTGCTTTTTTCTTTTTTCCTTCCAGATTTTCTTCAGTCATCTCAATAGCAAATACCGGAGAGGTACCCTAAACTCAGGCCCGGAACGCTTTCTTCCTAAAGTTCTCCCAATTCATCACTTCATCAAATATATAGTCAGTGATGGCTCAACAACTATAACAGGAATTTTGTATTAAAAATTTGCACAGAGATTTATCTCAGTAAAGTGCTGAAGATTTGCCTGTATAACACTTCGTTTGGCTGATACACGTCAATACACTTTTCAAAATTTTATATGGGGATTCTCTATAAAATTAAATATATCTAGCCTGCATAGACAATACATATAACGAAAACAATAACATTATGTAGAGCTTTGGTTGATATTCTTAAACAAGTCGGTTGTTTGTAATAAAAATGTACTGTTATTAACCAGTTGGGTTCTTCAGCATGTCGCCTTATGCTTTAGCATTTCTGGCAATCATCCTGTTACGTGCATTTTATACAGATCCATGAATTCAAGAATGTAATTCACGTAGAATTTTATTTTTAATGTATGGAATGTGATTCAGAAGATTGCTCAGATGTTTTTGTGTATTGTGCTATTGATCTACTTCACGCTGTCTCATGCATTTTATAGTTAACCTCGTGTGTACTGTAGAAGTAGCAATTGACCTATATCAGCCAAACGAATGTTTCTATACTAATCACCATTGTGAGGCATATTTCTGTACAAATTATTAACAGAAAATTCTTATTTGAACCGAAATGCTTCACTTGTCCGGAGTGAAAACAGTAGTACTAAAAACATTAAATATTAAAGAAATATTTGCGATTAAATACATTTGAGCACGCTATTTGCCTTTGTTTCTGGAAATTTAAAAGTAGATGGAATGTGGCTTAAATTTCAGATAAACGTTTCTCCTAAACGCAAACGGAGTTGTACACACTAGTAGAATCGATTGACCTTCAGTTGATGCGCGATTCTCAATAAAACGAGTCGAAAGTTCCGAAGACACAAGCAATTTATCTTGCTCAGTCGTATTTATCACGTCAACTGTTAAAGTTACGTTTCTGTAGAAATTGCGTGTTAAGAGCTCTATTACGTATTGTGAAATATGCCGAGAGGTATACACTATAACAATGAATATGATTCTTGCGTGCAAAAATAAATTGTAAACACTTGCAGGAGAGCATTTCATGCTTAGGATTTTTCATTGACAATGAGCCGGGACAAAAAATAATATTTAAAAATATATATATATATATATATATATATATATATATAGGAGAAGCTTGTATATATATATATATATAGGAGAAGCTTGATTAAATAGGCTATCGATTAGAAAGTTCCCCTCAAGAGCGTTCTAACACGATTAGTCCAGCAAGTTGGTGTATTTGTATAAATCCTGTCAACTGTTACATCTTCATTCATTTAAATGATTGCTGTGCCCGGAATAAAACCCGTGAAGACGCTGAAACTAAATATCTGGGAGGCAGTTTGTAATATTCGGGAGATGAATTGCTTCAAGCGTCTCAATATATTTTCCAAAGGATTTAGACGTCTCGCTTCCAGATCCATTCTGATGACGATAATCAGGTACTAAATAACGAGAAAAAAAAAAAGAGTTCCGACTGCGCGGCACATTTTCCTCGGGAGATGGCTAGGCCGTTGCGCAATGACTTAAGTCGGCAAAATCAATTTCCGAATGCGTAGCGGAATGAGGACTCTGTAAAATGTTCATTTAATATACTTATATTGTTTGTTCCATCATTTTCGTAAGTTCTGCAGGTGTATTCGAATTTCATGACGTCACAGCTGGTAGCGTGCGTTGCTCATTAGGGGAGAGGAATAGCACAGATTCCACTTGTTATATGTATGAGAAATTTGTTTAAAAAAGCGTTAATTTCTAAGCTTATTCACTAGACTGATGCTTGGCACTCAGCAATATACATATAATACAAATATGCGGTAAAAGCACTGCTAAAAAGTCTGTGAAACAGAACTTTATGATTTAATGTAAGTGCAGGAAGGTATCAGATGTTAACATTTCGGTCTTAAGCAGCTTCAAAATATACATCTTGAGTTACTGGGTGGATATAAATCATCCATGTACTTAGACTGTAACTGTCACAAACTAAAAGCATTCTCGCTGTCGGGGAACAAAGAAGAAAGCTTTAAAAAAACAAACAAACAAATGTTGATTTAGCTCCCAGTAAGAAACTAAATGTAAACGAGCTTGCACTTGTAAATGAAACAAAACAAAAATGGATGATGAATGGAGCAAAATCCACTAGTGATAGCTGCACTAGAAATATTCGAGCAGCTAAACAAATATTTATTCACTTCTCATTAACCCTGTGGAAATGTAAGATCTAGGGGAAACTTCAGCGAATAATGTTGGCAGCACTACATTATAAATTACGCAGCTTTTTCTGCACCTTCTTTCAAATTCGTTGCAGCGAAGTCTTGCCTCAAGATGAAATGTAAAGCGCGACAGCTGTGAATGTCCACCTATAATTAACTCGTTCTTTAGAGAAAACGATGCTTCATACGTGCGTTTATTCAAATAAGAATGGAGAACAATCGGGTGAGCGAGAAAACAAAGACAAGAAGCTGTGAGAAAGCGAAACGTGGGAAGAACGGGAAGACAAAGAGCGTGAGACACGACTGGTGTTTACAGAAGCTTAGGTTTTCAGTCCACTTTTTCCAGTGAAAAGTAAAGCCCTTTAGCATCTGGCTAGATAATTCAGTGGCGGGTGGTATAGCCACCCAGTGTAAAAATGGCGTCAATGGTTGCGCGCCATCTTCCTAAACTGTTCATTTCCCTGGTTAATCAGATATTCGTTTTGCCGTCAATACACTTGAACTGTTTCTACAATAGCGAGTACAATATTAATTATTATAGTTTAAAGGAAAACAATTTTAAAACGCGTGCTAAACATTCCGACCGCGCGGTATAATTTCCCTTGGCCAGTGGTAAGGCTCTTTCGCAAGAATTTACTGACGGTAAAAGCAATATCCGATTATGCAGGGAAATGAAAACCTTACACATTATGCCAATGTAATTTACAAATCCCTCTGTTTATATTTTATATCCCATTGCACATTTGGGTTATCTGCGAAAACTGGATTCAGCCTTAATTCTTCGTTTATCTTTTTACTTTTCGTGTGCTTAGTTGATTCTTTACCAGACACTTTCCCACCAAATTAAGGTCTAATGTATGGAGCTGTAAATTGTAAGAGGGTTAGTTAATAAATACTGAGTATATATATTAAAAGTAATAGAGCCCAGGCCTGGTGTGGTCTTTTTCTAAACAATCCCAAGTCGTGTGAACTTGGCCCATACGTGTGTGCCAGTCCTGGAAGACGTGTTATAAAATATTTTTGACATCGTTTTCAAAACCGCCTCTGTCTTCATGAACGTCGTTGATGAACCAAAAGGCTAAACCTGCAGCTCCTTTTTGAGACAAGGGAACAGAAGAAAGCCACGTGACGCTAGAATTAGCTTGTTATGAAGAGTGGGAAACAAATTCCATTGTTTTCCTGCCCAAATATTGAGCAACGTTGTAAGTGCGTACAATCATAGTGAAGGTGCCAACGAGATGGATACACCTCAAGGTGTTTTCGTTGGATGCGTTTTGCCCAGGCGCTTTATTTTCCATTAACCGTTGTAGGAGTTTCATGTCGAAAAACCATTACACGACAATCGAAGAATGGTATCAACATAACCTCTCCTGCCGACCGAACAACCTTGGCCTTCTTTGGTGTCGGAGAACCAGCTGATTTCCAGACTGAGCTCCATTTGTTTGCTTTTGGAATCGTAATGGTGCAACGAAATTCCATCTCCTGTAATGATGGAATAGAAGCTATAGTTCGCGACACACGTACACTTGCATCATCTTTTGTTCAGGTATCAGCAATTTCTTGCACCTATCTACCCAGACGCGTCTTCTGTAAGCAACCGTTCAGAATAGTAAATCTGTAACATATCTGCCAGTCTAATCCACTGATATTCGTCCATCTTCCTGATCAATGACGGCAGGTGTGTCAATCATGGTCTAGTTCACTACAATGGTTGTAGCACATGGACTGCCCTGCTTTGTTGTTAAACCATGGCCCTCCTTAAACTCTTTGAACCACCGAAATGATGTTGATCGTGACAGAAAATTATCCTGATGTTTTTGCTGTAACATCGCCTACGCTTCCATACCGAATTTATGCCGAATAGGGCGAAATTTCAAAGCAGGGTATACCATTTTATGCTGACGACCTGAACTAATATGTACGCGCTTTCAATTTTTTTTCCACTAATCACATGAGATCTGTTCTTCTCATGAAAATTTGTTTATCCTCAGTATTTCTACTGTCTTTGTTGAATAGCTCTCGTAGTTATTAACGTGAAATATAGTTTGAAACAGCAAAGGCCAGTGGCAATCATAAACAGAGCTATGACATTGCACAGAATTATAAGCTTTATAAAAACATATTTCTGTAGACTCTTGGGATTAAGATGCGGAGGCATTAAGAATCTAAAATTGTCTATTTTAGTGACATTGCATATTCCTAGAATTATAAGCCTATAAACGTCTATTTTGATATTTTAATATTTTGAATCTTAAAATCAATCACTTCATTTCATTGTCAATATGACTGAAGAAGTGTAGCTGTTGGTAAAGACGATGTCTGAAATATCTTGTTCTTTTAAGTGGTACTTTACAGACTCACATAATCTTTTTTAATTAATTCCTCCATAGTGCGTTTTAAAGAGTTTATGGCTACACAGGAGTATTTCATAATTCTGTTAAAAGTATACATACACGTATTAGGTAGGGGTGAAGTAATATGAAAAAAACAATAAACTCACACATCAAGCCATTTAAAAATGCTGCCTGACAAAACAAATCAATTTCTTAAATAAACATTTCTTAAACTTCCATCATAAGATGATAACAAAAAGCAAACAAACAAACAAAAACAAAAAAAAAACTCAATGTAGAACTGTGTGTTGCAATTTTACAGCAAATATCCCTTTGAATACGGTAGGATAGGACAATTTTATCACATCGGAAACCTTCCTAGGAAAATTGAAATTCTGGAAAAAAGAAAATCTGCTTAAACAAATGCAATAAACCTCTATAGGAAAAGTAACAGGGTCGCATCAAATGTTGGAATTGTTGCTAAGGGAAAAAATGGAAAATATCTTATAACTGAATCCTGGGTGGGAAATAACGCCTATACAACGTGAGGATCTGTAGAAAATCGAATCAAATTGTAACCTTCACCCACGTCTGGTGAGATTCAGCGAATATTTTCCACGTTTAAGAACGTTCTTAGTGAGGTGAACAAACAATTTACAAAAATATGTTGTTTTCATGGGAAGAGTAATAGGGTATTAGTGTGAAAACAGTGGTTAAATTAAAACAAAAGTCTATTTTTAATTTAAGTATCTATAAAATGTATATTTCAAATATTTTATTGCTTTATTTTTTAACCGTCTACACGTCACACCTCTTGCAAGTTTTATTTTAACTGCACTTAAACAGTTCATTGTGTTCTAATATTATTTTTTATTCTTTATGCACAAGTTTATTCTTATCATCACTTTCGCTACTATTTCACATATTTATTAAAAATTAGTCTCTTAATTATTAAAAAGATTTGAAGTTACCAAATGCAGTTCTAAGAAATGCATAAAAATTACGAGAGAATAGCTAATGATAATACTTCTGTGGAACAAAACAATGAAAAATCCATTTTACACTTATTAAGTACGAGGAAATCTTTATGGAACACAATTCCACTAACTATTCCACTATACATTTACAACTCCATACACTTGTACCGTTAGGGCTGTTCAATTAAGAACGATTATCATTTTTTTAATACAACACGTCTTTACTCATCCCCATTAATTTTGATGGGGTTTTTTCTCCCCTCCCTCCCATAACGTAGTCACCGCCATACTGGAAACCAGTGTTTGACCGGTCTGTCAGAATGGCTTCCGCAGTCTTCACCACTGCTTATGGAAAGCACCCCCCCCCCTCCATAAATTGTAGGAATCTTCAATTTCGGGAAAAGAAAAGTCACATAGGGCTGTATCTAGACTATAAGGAGCGTGAGGGACACACTTCAATTTGATTTTTGAGAGAAATTTGACCTTGCAGAATTTTCAGGACATCTCCGTAGTATTGTCCCAGTTACAGTTGTGTGTGTAGATACATGCTGATAAATCATTACTTAAATATCGAAAAATGACATGACATAACTTACCCAGCAGAAGCAACCACTTTTTGCTCTTTGGTGTTAGTGATGATGGAAATTTCCACACAGAGATTTGTTGTCTGCTATGAGGATCCAAGTTTCTAAGCAGCGATTGATTACCTTTGAAAGAAATTCCGCATCTTCCTTTAACTATCAAATCTGCATGCAAATGCCCCCCCCCTTTTTTTCTGGGATAAAAAATCTTCAATTTTCACAATTTTTGAAAATGTTCTTAATGTTTTCTTGCGTTAGAGCACGAACAGAAACCCGGCTACACCTTCCTTTGAAAGTGATTGCCTACCCGCTTTAAACATTTCAAACCGGAGCCGTGCTATGGGAAAGAACAAACTCTTCGAGGCCTCAGCTGAAGATTTGTTAAGGCGAAAGCACAATTTCAGAGCAGTATATTGCTCGTCGCTTTGCTGTACGTGAAACCGAACATATCTCAACTTGCACACCTCTCAAAGACGAGAACCGGAAGCGACCATGTGTATATTACGCATTTACAAATTTTTAGCGCAAGAAATTATACCTGTATCATTCTTTATTGAACAGCCCTTGTATTACACCATAATTTTCTGGAATAGGGAACAGAACAACGTTTACGTGCATAGGAGTCTTGTTTCCTTAAATGCAATTCACAATGCGGGTTTGGAAGTCGGTCCTGGTGGTGTAGTAGTTACCATACTTGCCTCCTAAACCCAAGATCGCGGGTTCGAACCCGGCCAGGACCGATGGATTTTTTCGGGCGTAAAAATCCTAAGTATGGCTTCCTTCGGAAGGGAAGTAAAGCCGTGGGTCCCGTGTCGTACATTTACGGCACGAAAAAGAACTTCAAGCCTGAAAGAGAGGCCTCTGAACAAAATTTGTCGGCCGTTTCACTCCCTGAGTTGAATGGGACGCTGATGACCTGAGATGTTAAAGAGCGTCCATAAATAAATAAATAAAAAAAAAAAGATTTGGAACTGATGTACTGACCTGACGTGAGTGACGATTTATTTTTTAAGAGAGATAATGTTATGGCGCTCCTCGTGAATTTAGGTATCAACTTCCGATTTTTTAAAACTTTAGTTACTATGGAATAACAAGATGAAAGATGAATAGCAGGATCTTCAATTTTACTACTTTAGCAATAAAAATTACGCCATTATTACCAAAAGAAAATGTTCATTTTTGCAACCCCTCCGTCTTCTTCTGCCCCGTCCTTTCTTTCCAGTACCGAAGGTTCGCGATTCCCGAATCCTTAACACCCGCTGCCCTATTTTTATTCGTATTCCTAAATCCTTTGTTACATTTCGAATATATTTATTCCTTCGTGTATTTTTTAAAAATCTCATTTCCGCCCCCATCACACTTCAGTTTGTTCGTATAGCAGTGCAGGAAACTGAAGAAAGCGTTAAGTGCCTGTCCCTCGAAACAGAGAGAGAGATGAAAAAGGGAGAAAAGAACGAATGAAATGCGCAGATGAAAAAGAAACAAGAGAAAGGGAAAACTAGCATAAAAACAAATCTGACTTTTCGATATATTTTTTTCATTTTTTGTGCGAAAATTTGCTAACGATTCTCCGTTCCAGCACAAAGGGTATACAAAGAGCGCTTGCTTTCTCTCGACAAAAGCCTCATTGATCCGAAGCTTTATTTCTGCGTGGAAATATTTGAACGAACCGCAATGGCCACACGGATGCTCGGTAAGAAGCAAATTATGAACATTTTAATATTCTCATGAGCACTTGAAAGCCCCTTCCCTCCCTCGCCAGGCGCGGATGCTGAGGAGTGCATCGGTCGGTCTACTGCCCAGTGTGGGTAGCGCACGGCTCGTTACCAAGGTAACGGTGATGACGTCGTCGATACCAAACACGTGGTACCTATTCCAGAGTCGAATCTGCGCATGTTTCATCACATCTGTAGCGGAAGGTTGAATTAGCAGCCAGGAACCAGCCATGTTGTAATCCGTTCTCATGCGGTTCACCCAGTGATTCTGATTTACATTTCTTTATAAACGGCGACAGATCAATATAAACTGCGCTACCTAAATAAATAACAATGAATCGCTACTGTTTACACATTGGTGCTCAAGAAAATTAGCATGTTTTGAAATGAGAATAATGGAGGCAACCCCCACTATCACTCTCGGATTCCGCAAATTCTTAAGAGATGCCTAACCGTGGTCCACAGAAAATAAATCACCCTAATGACATTCTTACCCAATCATGTCAGCCAAATTTCATTCACAGCTACCAAGTAACAAAACTCAGTTTGTTACTGAGCGACCCAATGAACTATGAACCAACTTGCGGTGTTTTACCTTATGCAAGGGCGGGGCTCGTTGCCCTCTGCGGGTATCGTACAATGGCGCTGACTGAACCATACAACAGATTCTTAAACATTTTATTTGTCAACTTTGAAACTGGCCACCGTTGTTGTCCTTCCACTTTGGTAACTCTTTTAGAGAACTATCCATCAATCGCTGCATTCACGCTGAGTAAGGTTGGTTACTTCCTGGCAGACATTTTGTTTCAATTCTTACGTGGTTTGCTTTAATTTACTCCAGAGTAAAAAGTCACAAGAGGTTAGATCGGGGGACAAAGGGGGCTACAAAGCTTTACTGATTCCTCTGTCACTCTGACACATTGTGTTAATTTCTCTTATCGAAACATTCGCTGTGTGAGCTGTGGCACAGTCTTGTTAGTAAAAAGGCGAACTCACGCTCCTTGTCGGTTAATTCTCTACAATAAAGTGGATATAATTTGTATTCACATGTGGTATAGTTAGTTATTTTATATAGTTTTAACTTTAACAATTTAGTAGCTCTTCGCACAGAGCGATTTGCTGCGAAAGATGTCTATGTGATTTTTGGAGGGGAATGCTCCAAACCATCACAAGTTTATTCGGTGAGGACCCTACACTGTAGACTGAACACTACCTGTGGACCAATTTATTATAAAGCTTAAGAACTGAAACTTTTACACCCGCTAATCTTTCTTCAAATCGTTTTTGAGCTTTACGAGCTGACTTGAGTTAACATACATGAAACACAAATAAATACATGTTGTGCAATAGAAAGCAAATACCGGGTCATAACTCACTTCGCTATTTAATAAGCACTTGTAATAACTATACCGAACTCAGCTACTAATAGATCCACATTGACAGAGCTAGCTGAATCTTGTTGTAGTCAGCGGTGGGGAAACAAGTGTGCACACGTTCAATGGAAAAACAAAAGTTGGTTCATATTTCATTGGATCGCTCCGTAACTTCGTTCTACAAAAAGCTACCTTGCGAGATATCCATTAGATTGGAAACAATAATAGATTTACATGACGTAATACCAAAATGCTCAAAGATTATCTATACTATATCACAAGAAATAATGGGTTTTTTCGAAAAGCATTTAAAAAGGTTTTCATTTGCTTCTTTCGGCATTTCATAGTTATTACTTGTTAATTTTACATTGGCCCACGGCCAAAGAAGGAATTATCGTTGATTAGAAGAGAATGCTGTCGACAACCAGCAGCGTGAGCCTAGCCCGTGTTGGTTGGTTAAGTTAGCGACAAGTGAGAAGTGAGGTTCTAACCAACCTATCTACCTGAACTGGAATTGGTAATAGTTTTATTTTATTTATGTCCATTGCAAATTTAGGGTGTGAAAGTGGTTTCTGTGATTGTGAGTTCTGCTTGTATCCTTACACCGCTGCTGTTTTGTTACGAGTTACGAGGTAGTGGGGAGGGTACCAACAGGAGCGAAGAAAACAGTACTCCCACGAACATCGGCAAACGAAATAAATGAGTAATACTTTAGTGGAATAAAACAGGATTTATTTTATTAGTAATGCTACAGAAATCCTATACGGCAAGCCATGCATGGTTCTAAATGATAGGGTGCCGCTGGTTCAATGCTATTTTGGAAGTAATTTAAGCCTTTGTCAAAGTCAGAAAATTTAGAACACATAATTTAAGAGAAGAGCCATATGAAAACAATTACACGAATCATTGACGATCGTTTCATCAGCAGCACTTTCAACATGGCCTACACGGTCTCCAAAACTCTACCTATTTGACATTTTGGTTACCTGAAAAGTTAGTTTTCTTTGTACAACAAACACCCCCCAGCAATTGAAAGATCCTATCTTGTAAGAAATGTGAAATATTTCAAAACTGTCTGCTAAACGCTACGTAAGACATTGAACATATTAAAGTTTGATATGACTTTTTAATTTACTCTATACTTTCACTCAATAACAATCTGAAAGGAAATTAAGTTAATTTGAGCAACTTATTTTAATGATTACAGTAACATAATTTTCTTCGTATTTCCTTTCAAACATTAGTCAATTTCTTAGTGCATAAATGACATGAAAAGTAACCCAACCTATCGTGTTATAAGTATTTTGAATGCCAGACGATCAGTAAAATCCGAAACGCAACGGTACAAAAAAAATAAATAAAAAGAAAAAAATAACAAATAAATAAAAAAAACTGACAGAATATTCTACTGTTATTTTAAATGTGTTTGACCATTAGCCGCATGAAGAATAACATAGAGCGCCTGAGAAACTGCGCTTAAAGTACGAATCTATCTTCTAGGCAAAACAACGACTGTCCCATTCAAATATTATCTTTTAATATTTTAATAGGCGCTTTTAAATAATTTGCATTTTTCGACAAAATGAGGTCAAATCACATTTAAAGCATAGAAATTATAAATCAGGTATTAATGTAGCAAACGCGTACGTAAGAAAATGGAACGAAATACATGTTTAATTTTAAATATTCCGGCCTCCTTTTGGAAGGGCCTGACTTCTAGTTTGACTTTAAAGCCAACTTTTTAGTGTCTTGCAAATAGCAATCATATATGAATTTAGTTTTTTTTTTCTTCTTCTTCTTAAACCGCAGTTAAAAATTATGAATGGATATCATTGTCTGCGACCCAAAACGAGCATTGGATAAAAGAATAACGTTGCAATCCTTTTCCTTACGAATTAGGAAGGAAACGAAGTTGCTGTTTCTTCCTGCACTTGACTCTAACTGTGCGCGGTGAACTACCTCTTTCATTCTCAATCTGAAATTAATTTTCAGATAAACTAATGCTAATTAATCAAGTACTTCTGAGCCATACTTATAATTTTGAGAGTGCAGTAGTTACTGATTATTTCAGATGATTTGCTGGTATGTGTAAGAATGAAAAACAGAAATGTGCATTGAGAGATACCAAGTTTTGTAAAGATTGGGAACATCAAAAGTACAGGTTTTATGCATGATGAAATGGGTTACATTCTAGATGCTGCCAGAGAGAACTAGCTATTCCAACATTGGACACGTTATTTTTTAAGCGATTAGGATTTATTACCGAAGCCTGTATTTGTGGACAGCTAGCAAGGGCACTTAAACAATCCTTGGTGTAAACTGCACGACAAAATGAATTATTTTGGCACAAATGAACACGGAGTTCTTGGCACATTAAAGCGACCTTTACTAGGTAAGGAAAAATTCAGGAAAAAAAAAAAAAAAAAAAAAAAAAGTTCCCAAGTAGCTTAAACTGACCACGAATCGAACCCAGGACTTCTGAATTAATAGTCGCAAGCACTACCACTACACCACAGAGGCGATCTGGCAGGATATATATGAATATTATTTTTCTATCAACGCTGTATTATATATTACCAATATAGTAAGCGAATTTTTTTAAACGATTATAATATCACAATGTTTAAAACCAATAATAATATAAAGTGGTACTAATTACTTTCTTAAATAACGATATTAGACATAGATATAACGCAGCAAACTGGATACCGCCCTTGCCTATTTGAAAGCGTCAAATGACCTAGAAACTACTAACGCTAAAAGCCACCCACGCCCGCGGCTGGACCCGAGCAAGCGACCTTGCGGCTGTCATTCGTTCGCCTAGGGTAAATAAACGCACTGTGATTCCTCGTAACACCTACGTGCACTATACATATTGTGTTTCAGCAAAAAATAAGCAAATAACATATTGATGAGGTATATGATATATTCGGATCATTAATTTTGCGGAATGTTATCCAAAGCTCCCAAAGTTAAATACTTCCAAACTGTATGCAGCTCCAGATTACTAAGCGTTAATTAATGCTACTGAAATTAACACGCTTCTGGCTGGATCTCCAGCAAGACGATGACAAAACACTGAGAAGTACTCTGTTATGGCGGTATTAAGGTTGCATTTACCATAGTTACATCTACTGAAGTGAAAACTACCCACAGTCTGTTCTGGTCTAGCAACAATAATCAAGGAAGATGTTTCGTGAGCTCAGAGCTTCTATGCAGAAACCTTGTTCGTGTAACAAGGCTAAGAGGGAATCGATATGACGACGCCGGGCTGGAGGGGGGCTATGCCACTGGCCTTCCTCGCGGAGTAAATGGAAACCATTCCGTTGGGAAGAAGAGCGAACAAAGTCCTAGACGGCCCACAACGGAAACCAAACCCGAGTTGTGGAATTAACACCACACCATTCGGCCCAGGAAATGAAGGAGTTTTCTCAGCATCAGAAAAGTTTCATAAAAATACGCATGACAACTACGATAAACAAAAGTGAAGCTACTTTCTTCAACGCCATTAATCTGTTAATATATATACATACATTACTATTTCTCAAATCCTAAACAATATTTTTATGAATTAATCCTGTCAATATTTCTTTCATGATGTTCCCGTGTTCTGATCTAATTATATAACTTAAATTCCCGAAATTACAAAACTATAATGTAAAAGAGTATTAAACATATTTAACTCAATATAAAGTAGCATCTGTTTTAGACGAAAACAAATGCTTCCTCAACTAAACTCTTGAAAAGTTGATGTCCTCTCCTCAAGTTTGCTTTAATACAGACATCAGAAAAATGGACATTTTCATGTCAGAATATTTCAATTACCTCTAATAATGTTCTAAATCGTTACCCATCCTCAACGCTGAATAACGAACAATCATCGTGCCTTTGTTTTAAGATTTGCTACAAAACCAAAGTTGTCAGCGAAAGTTTTGATATTGAAACAACCCTGAAGATTCCTGGAGGCAAAGAAAGTCCCCCCAAAAATATGCCAAACGAGTTGGAAAATACTGTGTTGATTTCAAAGCCCAAAGGGCACGCAAATCAACAAATAGGAAGAAAATATGATCAAATTATATTGATGCAAAGAGATTCTGGCTTTTATTGGTCTATTATAACCTCTGACGTTCGCGAAAGATGGACATTTTTCTATAGCAATGTTCAGTTAAACTGGTCCATATAATATATGAAACCCGCTTACTGTTTTAAGTGAACTGCTTGCGTTGCTACGATAAAACAAATTATTCGTCAACTTTGCTCCTGTTTCATTTCCAAATATTACAACTTTTATACAGCAGACGACAATTTATTCGATTTCGTGTTTACATTAAGTAAAAAATTGACAATTATGGCATTAAAAGTATAACAATTTGAGATGTCATCACATTGCACAGGGTATGTGCAATATCCCACTTGCAACCAAATACGTGAAAAAAATATATATTTGCTAAACAAAAAGAAATACGGTTTGTATTTTCAGTTTGTCTTTGACGAAAAAATTACTTTGGCGTCTTTTAGCATTATCACAAAAAGCACATGTACAAACCCTACGAATGGCGGAGTTGGTATTTTCAAATAAAATGGTCCACTTCATTTGTACGCAAGGAAAACAAGATGACCTCAGAGGTATTTCAATGGAATGCCTGTCCAAGTCTTACCTTGTTCAAGACCTCTAAATGGGTAGAAAGGTTCAAAAAGAAGTAATATATGATCCGAGGGCACCTTAATCACCTTTCCGAAACTCTAAGCAAGGTCGCCACCTATTTTGAGGAAGAATAAGAGGAAGAAAGTTCATACACTCCGCCGTGCCTTTTGTGACAGAAGCTGCAAAACAAACACACTGTGTTGGAAATGTAAATCGGTGGTGTTTTGCTCATGGGGAAAAAACCTCTGTATTCCCTAAGCAAACTTAATAAAATGTTACACAAACCTACTGCTAAAGATGAACTTCTTAATCTAATACAGTACGTTTCCACGAACGGCCATTTTCTTCAAAAGGCTGCTGTAGACACCTCATATATGTGTTTACTTATGTATCCTTTTCGGGTTAATAATGGCTGATCATGAAAGCGATTTAATCATCCTTGAATACACCTTAATGTAATAACAGCTGGGTACAGGATACATTGTTCCATAAACCTGCTCCGCAAATCACAAGGGTTGGTGCAATAAACTTCTCTACAATTGTGAAAATTAGATTTAAGCCGACCGCACACAACGTGATCACTCACGCCATGGGAACTTGGGTACTACAAATAAAAATAAATAAATAAATAATTCTGTGCTAACCCTTATTACAGAAGATGTTAAAAGCATAGGCCAGAAATTAGGCCCATTACTGTAGAAGAACTGTATAAATGGTAGTTTACTAAATTACGTTGCTATTGTGCAAAATCGCCAACATTTTCAACATCTTCTGTAGCAGGAGAATTAATTTTTTGTAGTGTTCAAGTTTTAAAAAGGTTAAGTGTTGCGGATGACCGGAAGATTGCGCCGATAAGCGGCCGAATTACAAATGGAAGATTTTAAATGTTCCTTACTGAGTATGGCACTTAGACATGCACAATGATGGGATCAGCTATTGATTTTCTTCTAGCATAACATGGTTGCCAACATGGGTACTTATGCAAATAAATCTAAGAAACAAATGTATTATATTAATTCTGTATGGCCTAACTTCAAAACGGACTTGAAAAAAAAGTCAGAATTATAAATATCTTACTAGTAATACTGTTGGAAATGATGCTTAACGATCAACAAAATTATTCAGAAAATAATTTTAACCAAAATGTATATTTTTAAAATAACAGAAAGCCCAAAATACCAACTTGCCTTACAGTGAAAATAGTTGTTTAGCAATCGAGTTTTATAAACGTTAATTGTGTTCGAATATTTCTACATTCTTGTATAAAGGCAGTTTTCCATCAAAAGGAGAAGGGGAGGGGGAAAAACTCCAGTTGAGTTGATGGTGACCGTTTGTTGTTCGTTTTCAGAGTCCCGATCGAAGGCGGTCAACATCAAAGGTTTTTGTAAATGTTTAGAAATAGTCGGTGTAGTGGAAACAGGCTGTTGTGAGAACAGAATGTAGCGCTGCCAAAATGACCAAAAAAAAAAAAAAAAAAGTTAAACAGGAAATAAAATTGGAAATAAACTGAGGCTTTTCGGGAACATATCAATTGATGGATAGCAAAAGTTATTAATTTTAACAATTTAATCATAAAAACTAACTCTTACGAAGAAATGTTCTCATTTTAACACAACTTTGAATGAAATTTACATAATAATAATAATAATAATAATAATAATAATAATAATAATAATAATAATAATAATAATACTTTCTAGTACTAGCGTGAAAGACGAAATTATGAAAATATGAATAATTAGACAACAGAATTTGGTACAAAACTAGTCAAAACTTTTCCAGTCTTAATATAACTATTATATTTTTTGTTTTGAGACATTTTATCTTTACTAATTGAGTCTTATTTTCTAATTAACACTCCAAAATTTAATATATACGTTAGTAATGTCACACTTTTCTTATGTATTCGTATTGTTGCATACGTCCTTTTTGCACGTATTGCAACTATTTCACGCCAGGAGTTGCGTTTTGTTTATCGCAACTTACCCCCGAGGCATGACTGTTTAAACCTGACCTTGGTTACTAAATTCCCTTCCGTAATGTATTTCTGGACTATTACTTGTAACTGATAAAAATCACGCACAATCATGGTTTGTTGAACTTGGGATATGACGACACTTTGACAATGTTAACAGCTCGTATACTTTCTTGTTTTATGCAATTTCCTACATAAGTGAAAAATTCAAATTCAATGTATCAACTACAAAATTCCCTCAAAACAAACACATAAAAAGGGGAAGATGCCTTCAATTCCTTTCTCTTTATAAAAAAGTGAACCAGTTTTACCAGTACGCAATTAAAAGCGGAAATATTCGTTAACTGCGTACGTGATTGCAAAATATGTTTTGGCTTAGCATGTACACGATTAGTCAAAATATTCTCCGGAGTTTTACAATGTAACTGCATATCCATTAATTAAGCTATCCTAATAAAGCAAATAACAATAATTATAGAAAATTGTAAACGATTTTATTTCAAAACTGTTCAAACTGCCACGATGACCGAGGTCGTTTAGGCGTGGGAGGTCTGGGGTTCGAATTCCGCCAGGACTGTCCTTCCTGACTGCAGTTTTTTCCAGGTTTTCCTCAGTCCTCATAGATGACAAATGCCGGGAGGTACTCTTAACCTAGGCCTGGAACGTTTCCTTCCTTAAAAAAATCTTTTCCCAATATACCAATAAACCCCATGTATCATCAGTGTCCACCGCCTATGGTGCCTCAGTAGTAAAAACGGGTATTAAACACCAGTTCAAAAAAAAAAAAAAAAAAAAAAAAACGTTTAATGTGGATTTTTACAACTATGTTGGTAGTATTGTCACACGCTGCACATCGCTTACAGATGCAGCTGAGCGATTTCCTCTAAAACAGGGAATCAGATTTTTTAAACTGTGCATATCAGCATGGCTAGGTTTACCTTCAGTGGAATCTTCCCGAGAGCGACAATGAACACATGCAAGCACACAAAATGCCTTCTCTGCTGCTCTGGTCAGTATTTTCTCAACACACCAGCTCAACGTAAGTTCAACGGGAGCAGCATAAATAAAAGAGTCCAATTTCTTCCCCTTGCTATAAAAAAATGCACCAAGGACAGGTCAATATACTCATTAAATATGATTTTTAATATTTCCAACATATGTTTACTAACCCTGTATTATTTATGGACATTCATTCGCAGTTGGCAGTTGGAACTTGGCTCTTGAATTTCCGTTTGTCATGAAAACATCTTCAATCCGGTAAAGGTGTTAAAAACATGTTAACGTGCTCTGATACAACAACAAACGACAGTGAAATATTAGCCCGGTGACAGCAGATGTTATGCTTACTATGTGCTGTTACCTTGCTGCGAGGTCAGATAATATCATATGAAAATTTCCGAGAAGCTCGTGTGATATGTAACACTGGATAGAACGAATCAGCGATAATAGCGGATGTTGACGTTTACTAATGAAAGGGATATTGTTCCCGTACCTGAGAGTAGCTGCAAGGCATGAACTGTATTGCGCAGTTCATTTGCGTGAGGTTATGCTTACAAATGAGGATCTAAGAGGCTTTAAGAATGGAAACTGAGTTGCGAGTAAATATTGAAAAGATGTATCTACATAATCATTTTAAAAAAAAATGTGACAAAAGTTTTAAACATAACCTCAAATCACATGCTTTGTTAAGGAGTTTCTATGGCAATCCAAATAAAACATGTATTTACTTAAGAATCCCTCAATGTCGACAAGATATCGTTTTCTATATGCTGATGAATATACGGAACACAAAACTTTCAAGGAATTAGAAACATCGATGTTGTTTAAAACCTCGTAAACAGTTCGTAGAATATAAATGCCACATTCGGGACCAGGTCTTGTAACATTTCCTCACTGCACTAATTTGCACTCCCGCCATTTAAGCTTTAACATACGCATCGAATCAAAGTTTCAAATAACTTTCTTCTTTTCAGTTTCTTTGACATAAAAATTAAACCGGTGCGACCGAATTTGCATTAACTTGATAGTATTATCCGGAACAGGGAGAGCCATTGCAATGGTCATAAAGCATTGCCTTAGAAATAGAGATATCATCCTAAATCCAAAACAATGGTCAGAATATTCCTACCTCAAACTGATTGTTTGGCCTTTTATATATGTATGTGAATAAAATATATTTCAGAGATTTTTAATTGGGAAATGTTTAAATAAACACAAATAGATACCCTTTTATATCCTTGATGGATAGTAACGTGTTTGGAAATATGTTGCAAACTCCTAGAAGAATGCAGACCATTGCTATTGATAATGGAAGAGAAAGGAGAAGGGAAGGGAAGGCAGGATGGGAGAAAGAGGGTACTATCTTACCCTCCACCAAGATGTTGTTTACCAGTTTTGATATTCCTAGAAGTCAGTAATGTCAATGCCCATCTAACAATCTGATTACATTAAATATTCGTGATTAATTGGTGGTGAGACTGCAGGGAACGAGACCGCCACTGTATTCTGAAAAATTGGCCACCTCGAGAGTCTACTCATTCCAAGACGTTATACCCTAAGTCACAACACTCCTCCAAAAGGGATTGTACCAGCGCTCCATATCAAACTTGGGTTAATGAAATAGTTTACCACGACTTTGAACAAAGATGATGCCCGTTTTCAATATGTTTGTGACAAATTTCCAGCTCTCTCAGGAAAAAAATTTGAGATCATATTTAACAGTACACATAAGAAAACCCATCGTAGAAAACTTATATAGCAGTCGATAACATTTCTTGGCCCCCCTTCCAAAAAGTTTCTAGATTATAAAATTGTGAGCACAATGCTACACACATTAAAGCATATTTACTTCAAAATGAGTCTGAAAATGCATATGTTACACTTACACATTAACTATTTCCCAAATACATAGCTTTACATAAAAGGAAATGTAGCAGAAAAGCTTTCACAACGAAAAAACGGCTACTGTAATAATGTACTTCCAAAAGAATTGAAGTAAAAACTATATATATATTATGTAATTAGTGTTAGTGATGGTTAACCATTAACTTTTTCAAATATTGAAAGGATTAATGGTGTAAATGGTGATACAAAGTTGCCAAAATACGAGGGGCATTAGGAAATGATTTACAAATGCTGTGCTCTACGAACACCGCGTCATCTATGGACTGATACCTGTACGCCATGCTAGATGGCGGTAGTAAGCACAGTGTAGCGAAATGACCGTGTTCGTTTGTTGCCAAATAGAGAAAGGCGTAGACAAGATGGAAGACGACCATCATGGAGAACGATGGATTATATGGCTTTAGTGGAAGAAAGGTGTCAAAATGCAGAAATTCACTAACGTTTAACTGCGGCATGTGGTCAAGAAGCTACTGCACAGAAACCAGCCAAGTACTTGACCAAATGGGCTCACCAGTGACAGAAACTCTGCCTGCAAGAATGTGTGTACTGTCGTCCGTCATCATCGCGGTCTCCCAGGAGCACTGAAGTTGTGTCTGAATTGATTATGGCCGATAGACGCGTAAGTTTTAATGAACTGGCCGCACAACCCTGCATTAATCAGACCATTGGAACATGAAAAACGTGAGCTAACAATGAGTTCCACAGGGCTTGACACAGGCATAGAAGGACAAAATGGTTGAAGTTTGTCGTAGGCTACTTATAATGCATAATGAAGAACCAGATTGTTTTTGGAGGAGCTGATCACTGGCGGCGAGTCATGCAGTTACACACCAAAGAAGAAAGCCCAAGCATGCAATGGAGACACTCAGAGAGTCCCAGGTTAAAGAAATTTCGTGCTGCTTTATCTGCGGGCAAGGTGATGATCAAGGTAATTATTGCTAATGGGTACCAGTAGGTTTAATTATAAGTTATAGTTGAAATAGCCGTAATGCTGGATTCCAGTACCGGTTTAGTTTTGTTTATTTATAGTATTAGTACTGTAGAATGTAAATTGTAATTGTAGTAATAAATGTAAGGGAATTAAAAAATAAAAAATCTGGAGTATTAGGTCCTGATTTGGAATCTAGTTATTAGTATATAAGCATTACAGAACAAAATTATAAACAAGGTACAAAAGCTACTATTATAAATAATCTTAGCTTTTATGAATGGACATTCATGCATATCCGATCAGTCGGTCCTGGTGGTGTAGTGGTAACCATACTTGTCTTCTAAACCCCAGATCCCGGGTTCAACGCGGCCAGGATCGATAAGATTTTTTCGGGCGTAAAAATCCTAAGTATGGCTTCCTTCGAAATGGAAGTAAAGCCGTGGGTCCCGTGTCGTACATTTACGGCACGAAAAAGAACCTAAACCCTGAAAGAAGAAGACTCTGAGCAAAATTTGTCGGCCGTTTCACGCCCTGAATTGAATGGGACGCTGATGACCTGAGATGCTAAAGAGCGTCCGTAAATAAATCAAACCAAACACCTCCGAAAAAGTGTCATTATTTTAAATTAATAATGTTATTGAAAGCTTAAATTTAAAAAGACGCAGGATCATTACTTTCATCATACCTATCAACAATATAGTTCTTTTTAACACATTAATTGTCGGTATTAAAGAAAATACGATTGGCCAGTGCTGTTGCACAAATTAGCAAAACGAACTCATAAATGTGTTTGAATCAGGACGCTGCTTTGTGGCTTAAACGCTCATTCCTTTCCCTCCCTTTTGTTTTGATTAGTACAATTCCATTAATGAAACCATAATTACAGCAAAGAAGTGTAAAAACAAACAACGGTCTTTAGTTCTGTAACACAGAATTTCGCAATACTATTAAGTATATATTAAATTAATTGTAATAGGAAACTGACATGCGAGGTCGCCATTCTTCGACTGTTTTTTTATGACGCACTAAAACATCTGCACATCGGGGCAATATATTAGTAAAACGACTGCAGGCCGAGCTGATAAAAATGTATACACACTGAGGCAAAAGTCATTGGCATAGACAACCTTAACTGGCTGAAAAGTACTTACACGTAATGATTCAAAGATGAGTAGCGAAATAATCAAGGAAAAGTAAAGTGGGTATAACCAGTCAGCTGTGTGATCATAGTAATGTATTAAAATGTCACCAAAAGAATTAGTTTATTTCTAAACTATATTTCAACATCACAGCCAGTAGTATTGCTGCATATAAATATCACGTGAAAATGAAAAATAATATAGCTTTGCAGAAAAAATATTCTTGCCCAATCAGTGTTTTAATAAAAGTCAAATAAATCAACATTTGTCTTGACTTCACCTAAAATTAGTCTCTCCTCCTCCATCTTCATTTTATCTCGACGTGCTCCCGCCAGAGACTCAGATCGTCTAATGGACCCGACATTTCAAGGGATTCTACATTGGAAGCTCTCAGCTAGACACCTGTTTCTGACAGTTTTCAGAGCAAAAATCACATGCTTTATATAAAAGGAAGTTAGCTATATCCTGTCCTTGACGCCGTGCGAAAGAAAAGCGCTCGCTATAAAGCGGTAAAAGAAAGAAAAAAAGTGTAGTGGCCAAGCTATCGAGATTTCAAAACCACCCCCCCCCCCGCCCAGAGGCACTGCGCTGCTGATGACGTCAGAGAGAGTATGTCCGGCGCCTTCACATCCGGTCTTGGTAACATAAATTTCATGTCTAGAACTAGTTGCCTGGGCGTCACGATGTCCACTGTTTACGTTGGAAACACCGCTTTGTATTTCTTGGGTCAAGACTACCGATTCAATATTTCAGAAACACAATGAGATATGAAAAACAGTATTCACCATGTGTTACAAAGAGTGACATCTGAAACTGGTGACGAAGTGTTGCAGCTTCACTAAAATAGGGGCGGGCGGGACAAAATAACGGTCAGTAGTGAAAACACTAGAGCCGGGTCTCAAATGGGCCAAATAAGAGCCAAGCTTGCTCACCTCTTTGCATTGCAGCGGCAGAGGAAGGGGGACTTTGCTTCGTGTATTTCCATGTTACGTCACCAACGGCTAACCGACATATTTGATTTTGTGCAGTTCTGTTCTGATTATGGTGCTTCTGACATCAGACAGGAGCAAAGCTCGAAATGACCCTGCTTGCGACGTATACGTATTTCATGGTAACCACTACACCTGAGTTATTCGGCAATCTTCATGTGGATTACATGCGAGATGCATCTTTCCACCCGGCTATGCTCTCACTACGGCTCAGTTTCTGTTTGACAAACCTCACCTTGAGATGCCTACACTAGAAAGGCAATCTAATAAATGGTAATGCACTTTTGTGCATGGCATCCTTTAGTACTATTAATCTAAGAATGGCGTTATGATTTAACACTCGATCACTTGGATATTTGTTTTCAAATAAACTCCTGACAACACTATCCAACTCGGTACGGCCTGGAATAGAATAATTAGCCTATTGTTTGCCATTTAGTATTTCTAGCAGACTTGACTTTAAAACTAGACATATATTGTTTGCATTTTAATTTCCCATAGAGGTTTACAAAATTTTAATTCGTAATTTTTTACGGAGGCACGTTATTTTCAATTCCACCAGAAGACAGGCTAAACTGTTATTATTGTACGAGGTAAATATCTGAACTGTTTGTTTTGTTTTACATGAAAAGAAAGATGTTATTAACATGAATTATAAAAAAGATGTTTACAACATCCCTAGGCTGTAGCGCGCCGTTTGAATGTATGTGCAGATGGTTTTATGCTTCATTTTTTAATTTTATTCATTTTTATTCAAATTACAATCTCGTGTTGTGCTTTATTTTCAACAAAAATGCTCAAATATTCAAGAAAAAATATTTTTCTTGTACAAAGTAACGTTCTTGAGACACCAAAATAAATTAATATAGTAAAACCATTACGATAAAGTAAGAACAAAATTAATAAATTAAGATAAGGATAATTAATGATGTGTAATTTTTTGTGCATTCCGATCAAAAGTTTAATTATAACACTGGTAGTATTTCATCACAAAGCGCGGCTTAAATAACCCCAATATTATAAATTGATCACATAAAAAATTACAATATTTTCGAAATCAATTTCCTTACTTAATAAAAGAATGCTTGCAGAAACAAACATCATTTAGAATATTTAATTCAGAATTAAACGCATTTTAAGTCTTAATATAAGCTTGCCTTAAAAGCAATCAGGTATAGAGAGATGCACTAATTGCGTGGAGACTATAAATATGCATAACCATTTTCGACCTATAGAAATTTCCGCAGCATAGCATATATCATTTTCGAATCATAAACGTCTGCTTGCTCGAGATTAAAGACCACGAATTAGCACGAAATATGCACTGGACGAATACAAATGCGGAAAAACTGTAAACTTTCTTGCTATGCATAAATCTCGAACAAACAATAATAATAGTTTTTATTGTTTCAGTCAGCGACGAAAGCTGTAGGACTCGGCCATTTACGGCAATTGATGGTAGTTGCAGGGTAAAACAAACCGAAACTCAGGTGCATTGGTGAAAGAAGTACTGCCGGATGAAAAACAAACTATCAGGACACATCTGTCCATTTATGAACACAATTCTGTCTCCATGCTTTAACTGACATGATGGTTGATTGTTTTCCAGATCAAACCACTGTCTTCTCTAATATTAATAGTGTTCCCAGAGCAGATTTCACTGCTTAGATGTGCTCTTTTAGATAATAAATCTTCATAATTCCAAAATCTGTCGCAGTAAACTAACAACTTTTGAAATTGCCAAAACTCAAACTGAATCTCCTTTCTTTTTAAGGCTTATTTTTCGAATAACAACCTAAAGTTATCATGTAATAGATCAATTCATTTTCGTATTTTATTCTGTGTCCTCTCCTTAACATTTGCGGCACACCCAGCTATAAGCAATTGCCTGAGCCTCTGCGCTTCTTCCATTATGCATTAATTGTGCTACAGTGCCTTTACGAACCAGCGAACGTTCGTAAATCATATTAATCGCTGAAGCAGCTTTCGACGGCGAAATGTAACGGATGAGTTCGGAAATTAAGTCCAGCAGGCCAATTATTCATACAAAACAACCCTGAAACGCGCAAGCCCTATATTGTGTGGCATAATTTAAGTGCATTCGATGGGAAACCTGAAAATAGAGACCGCAATGCTAACGAGCAAGGATCATCCTTTGGGGAATAGGTAGCGTTTGGGTCTTAATTACATTTGGCACGCGAAGAACTGAAAACATTCAACACACACAGTGTGGATTGTTGTGCAAGGCCTGAGAGAACCGATGCTGATTTTCTGTTGAGAGGGAACATCCCCATAGAGTCAAGTGACCATTAAATATATGTTGGCATGTTATATAGGCAACTCTCATGCTAGAAGCCCAAAACTGATGTGTTCTACATGATGGCTTGCAAATTTATATACAGCCTGAAAATCCTCACTAGTCGGATGGCCTTCATTTATTTATGTTCCGCGTCACCGCATCTTGGCATTATTTTCGATATGCAGTGATTAACACTGCACACAATCGCACAGCGCGTATTCGTTCAAAAGTACTGGCAAGCAGGTTCATGTAAAGTACGCCAAGAGCTTGAAGTCACTTTGGTAGAACTTTCCAAAATTTGAAGAGACGCATACAAGCGTGCTTAGATATGAGAGATGTTCAGTATGAGTATGTGCAGGGCATATTTTGCGTCCATGAAGGTGTTATCTAATTAATTGTAGGCGGTCTCCGGGTCTCTCTTCTCTAGTCCTTGAAGACAGTAGTTTGTTACCTTCCTCAAAAACTTCAAAAATAAGTTTATAGTAAAAAAAAAAAAAAAAATTACCTACGTACGCAGCAGAACAGTTGGATTCACGTCAAATCTATTCATTCGTCTCTTCCGGCTGTGTTGTTTCCGATTCTAAGAAAACTGCAGAGCTTTGTAATAGCAAATCAACCCCATTGCAAGGTCGCTTCAGCACCAACCCCCGTAGAAAAAAAAAAAGCTTGACAATTCTTAATGGGACAGGGGATTAAGCTATTTTCAACTTCTTTCGTTGTGTCCTACCTTTCTTTAGCACGTGTCAGTCGCGAGTTAACCGCAGTGTGTGAACATAATGAACAATAATTTCAAGTACTTCGAGCAAATATATATTCATATAACATATAATAACTTAAAATTGTATTTTGAAGACCGTAGTAATTAAGTGTTCAACTATTTATTTATTTTTTTTTTTTTTCAAATTGTTATCGACATCAGTTTAGAGTCTCTAGCGAAGGAATACTTCTGATTATTATAACTGATGGGCGTGGCTACGTTTTTATAATTATTTTAGCCGATACGTTGTGCTAGTGATGGCCAATAATGATAATGATCGCCGCCTGAATGGAGGCTAAGGCAAGAATGTCTCTAATTGAATTTTGTAGTCTTTCTACTTACTTGCCATGAATACTCGCTGCGATTGACAAACATTAGCTGCATTCTTTTTTTGTCTAACTTCATTACAATGCACTTAACATGAATTCTCTATGAATTCATGAATAAGAACGTACAGCCTTATGCATATATGATCTCCGTAAGTTTCTGACCCAGTACACATTTTGCATTTCTTTTTGATTCGCTCTATGTGAAACGTCCGTTTGAAGACCGCTTATGTAAACATGATGAATAATTAAATTTATTTACACAGTTTCATGACATGATGCCACTGCTAAAACAAGTCAAGGTATGCATTATCCAGATGCGATACAAAACAAAAATTTCTTCGCGATACACAAATAAGTTACAGTCACTAATAAATGCGTGTGTATTTGTAACACCAATTGAATAAAACAGACAGTTTTTTTAAAATATCGGACAATTACGCGCAATACAGCATGAACAAGAGGTCGAATTGGCGGTAAAAACATCCAAAGCACGGCGACAAACATCTTTCTAATAAAGTCAAACGTTTATAGTCGGTTGGCTCGATTCTTCTAGCGGTATATGGCGATTTCATACATAACCGCATTTTTTTCCTCCTCATTTTCAAACTCAAGACATTCAAATCCGGAACTACACTCAAATTGGAATGGAATCACATCATCAACCTCAGTACGCTTAACGAGAAATACAAAGTCACGCCAACGCTTCCGACTGTTGTGAATGAATTGCGCAGGACACTGTAACAAATGCCCATAGGACACGCAGCCTGCTTGGCAAAGTAAATGTTTAGAGAAGCTTCCCTTGTTTTGTCGGGAGAGGTAATTTTGGTGCATTGGCATGTCTCAACGCTGCAGTAACGAACCATTCTGCCTCCAAGTTGTGACAGGAATTGAACTGAACACAACAAGGTTTTAATGAGGAACAAGTTTGCTGAATAAAAACAAAAACAGTTTGCTGTTGTGCTTGTACTTGAGATCGATTACCGGCTCGTTGAACGCCAAAACTTTGGTCAGAGACATCTTGCAACATCCGATTAAACTGTTGATCCGCATGATTTTTACGGACCATCGAAGTAGTGGCATGATTCAAAAACAAGTGAACGATTTAAAATTTTTCATTTACAGCTGACATGCTTTATGTTGACGGCTTAAAACTGCAGAACGGTGGCTTTGTGATTAATTTTTCTGAGCAAAGAATTATTTTTTCTTCTATGTTAGTTCTTGAGAAGAAAATGAAAAAAGAAGGGGAAGACATCAGAGCAATTGGGCAGAAGGGAGACATCATTATTATAACTCCTCTTCCTTTTCTCATTTCTCATCCAATCTCTCTTACATCTATCTTGTAGTTGCAGCTGGTTGATTTCCTTCCTCTTCTCCCTTTCTCCTAGCACTCTAAATGCCCTACTTTTCTTTCTTCTTTTTGCTCTTCTACAACCATGTTTTTGCACTTACCTATTGTTCATTATTCATTTACTTCTTTTTTCGTAGCATTTTCCAAACTTCTTTTAGTGCGGTGTGTGAAAAGCTAGCTCTTTATTACCTTATTTACTTTACCATACCACAATGTTGCATGAATATTATTTGTAACTAATTTTCAGAAACACCTGTTATTTATCCATAAAAAGCACTAATAGTGTCATCCATATATATGATAAAATTGACAAGCAATGAAGAAAGCCCTCAATCCTATAAGAAAAAACCTTAAAATCTCAAAGCAATAAAGAACAGAAACGGAGAAATCTGCGCCGGTACCAAAAGAAGCTGGTACTGCAGTTGAAAGTTTTACTATCAACAATGTGTAAGCCTCTCAGTGTTGACCTTAAAACGTAAAACCTTCAGTTGTGCTGTGTCCTTTCCCCTTCCCCCTCCGGAAAGGGGACAGAATAAACGAAAATTTCACGTCTTTGATGCGAAAGATGTTATGGTAAAGGCAAAATATCCCTGGAAGATGATCCAGTAGTGCAGATATTCCCTTGTGATAGTCAGGGCATTGGTACATTAATTTGGAAAGACTTCTCTAATACCTGCCTCTGAAGAGGACGAAATAAAAGTTCAAATTTTCACAGTACTAAATTAAGAAAACCCAATGAGCGGTTTCTTAATTAGGCTCTTAAAGTGGTAAGAATTTCCAACAGTTCCATAGGCGAAAGAAGAACTTACTCCAAATGAAATTAAACAGCGATTGAGCGGTGTATATGGGGAACCATCCCCCCTCATATTCTACCGTAAAAGAATGATTCAAACTTTTTCGAATGGGTCCAGAAAGCATTGAAGACGAAGAATGTGCAGGTAGGCCTTTGGATGTGCTCACTCCTGAAAACATCACTCTTGTGGAAGGAGAAATTATAGAAAACCGGTGGCTCAAAGTTACAGAAATAGCAGCAAGGTTGGGCCTTTCTAAAACAATAGTCCTTCGAATTATTCATGAACATTTAAACATGAATAAGGCTAGTGCAAGATGGGTGTCTAGACTTCTTTCCGCAGTTCAAAAGCAGCAACGAGTCCATATATTATCAGGCAGAGCTCTGCCATGGCAAAGAGAGAGAAGTTCGCAAATCATTGTTATAGGTGATGAAACTATGGTCCTCTACAATGATCCCTTATCCAAAAGAAAATCAACGGAGTGGTGTAAACCTTGCAAAGCACCGCCTCTAAAGGCCAAGGTCACTCAACCAAGAAGATCACAGTCACAATCTTTTGGCACTGTGAAGGAATACTCTTCATTGACTTCAAGAAGAGGAACACCACAGTAAATGGGGAATACTATGCTGCCCTACTGCACTGACTACGTGCTTACATCAAAGAGAAAAGGCGAGGAAAGCTAAGTGATGGTGTGCACCTTCTTCACAACAACGCGCCTGTGCACACAGCTTTTGTTTGCAAAGAAAACTGTGAAGAAATGTGACTTCAAGGATATCAACCATCCACCCTACAGCCCAGATCTCGCTCCCAATGACTATTTCCTCTTCTCAAAACTCAAAAAGGAACTTAAGAGAAATGAAATTTAAGTGTGACGAAGAAGTGATGGATACTGTTTATGACCATTTTGCAATTAAGACTTCTGACTATTTTGGAGGGGGGGTTGAAAAGTTAATTCAAATGACGGGAGAAGCGTATTGCAATAAAGGATAATTATATTGAAAAGTTAAATATAGTCTTTGTCTTTATCATTACCTAGAACATGGTTAGGCCGGAAACTTATGGACCTACCCTCGTACATTTGATCTCGTCTGAATACAAATTATAAACACAAGGCTCCAAACAAACCTGTACGCATTGAGATTTACTTTAACAAACTGGATATTTCCAGATGCCAGTCATTCTAATACTGGCATTTCTAATATCCTTCTGTGGCATTACTTGCATATTGGGCTGCACATTCACCAGCAGATGTTAACACCATGATCAATGGTTCCTACATCTCTTTGATTCTTTGAAATCAAATGTTCTCGGTTTACACGGCGGGTAAACGTGAATTTCTTGCTTCGAACAAAGAAGGGGCTTTCTATGCGTCAGATTGCATCATGTAAAAGTTGTGATGAATCCACAGTGCCGCGATTACTGACTAAAGTCTAAACTGTTTACCACAAGAACTGTAAGCAGAATCAAGAATGTGAGGAGACAGATGGATACACGAATCTACAAAGGCTCAAAATAGAATTTTAAAACTGTTGAACACAGGAAACCGATTTGCCTCAATTTATAGACACAAAGCCGAGACGGAAGACCACAATGAAGTGAAAAAAGTATTTTGAATGTGACAACTTAAATGAAGCAAATAAGTTAAATGGTCGAAAGATTACTGGAAATACATATTCGTTGTGACTTGCTCCATTTATGCAAGTAAGGAATGCTAAAGAATTTCTTCCTCACTGAACAATTTTGTTCACGTTTCCTGCCAATCTGAAGTTGGCAAATCGCACATGCTGAGTGTTTCAGTAAATATTTCAATTCAGTGCGATGTCCAGTGCCTACAGTTGTAGAACATTTTGGGTATACCAGTCATTGCATTTTTCGACATTCAGAAAAATGAGACAGCAATTTCGTAAAACCACGAATTAATTAGAATGCCATCATAAAGTTATCATGGATAGAAAACCAAATCAAAAAGGAGAAACTGGAACAGGAAGCATGTAGGGGTGTCCCATACAGAACTCTCACGTAAGAGTAGCGGGAAAGTAATTTAGTGAATATTTATCCCTAATATTACTCCTGTAAAACTAAAATCGTTATGTAACGGGATCATATAGTAAACCGTTTATTTGCTTTACGTGGTTATATTGCGTAAATTACCTCGTACAAAGAATTAGTTTTAGTAGTTGGTGTTTATTATATGAGACACTTTCTAGAATAGAAACCATTGGAAGTTTCAGTTATGCACTATTTGGCGAAAATAAAACTAACAACTATAACAGTACTATTCGCTTAATTTATAATTTTCAGGCTAGGAAGCTTGCCTAACTAATTACTGTTTATATTTTATCTCTTTACGTACAAACAAAAACCAGACACAAACCGAATAGGGACAGAATCGTCAATGTTACTCTTTGCGAAAAGTTTGTTCCCTTTCAAGCCTGCTGAAAGCTGTTATTACAGGAGAACTCAAGCGCTCTGCTGTGCAAATACATAGTACAATGTACTTTCGCTTGTGCGTTGGAAAACTTGAGCTGCGACGTCTGCTTTCGATCTAGAACACTGGCGCCTTTGGCTGTGATTAACAGGTCTGCAATGCTGCGGAAATATACAGCGCCTTCTCGTTACTTCTCGGAAGTTTTCCTTGCTTTTCCTACCTCAGCGATATTCTACTTACAGATATCTTTCCTGCACTTAACAACAATCTATACGAGGAAATAAAAGTACTTGGAGAAGCAAAGTTGTGACGTTTTCTTGCAGTATTTACCCTCGGGTAGAGAGTTATTATATACGGAATGAATGTTGACTGCATTTAGTTTCGATATAAAAGAAGCTGCAATTGTTAAATATGTGCCTTAGCCTATTGTGGCCATAGTTCACATGCATGTCCATTTTCCCCCACCATGGCGGTTTAGCGCATCAGCTTTAGCGGTTCCTCCACTATTTTTCAAGGATACCAAATGTAGTTTATTAATTTCAATTCAGTGCAACGGTAACGAAATTATAAAAATAAGCTTTAAAAGTACCTAGGATTTTAATAGATTTAGGATTATATTGATCTTAAAAGTTAATCATAAGTTACACGAGGATCCTTATAGGAACGAATATTCACTTACGTTAGCTCAAGTGTTCGCTTCAGTTTAGTTTAATAAATGTGTCTTGATTCAGCCTTACCCCTTCCCCTCAAAATTGGGCCATGTTATCTAGTGCATTTCTTGTTGGTAACAATCGTGACGTCAGGGTCTTCACCACCATTCCGACGCCATTTTCCCCTTCTTCCGAAATCTGCTATAAATCCAATTGTAATTTCTGGAGTTGGTACATAATCTACTAGCTTTCAAAGCGTTCATTTCCTTCCATTTGATACTGCAACGATTTTATATAAGTTTGCAACATTTTTCTTCAGTTGCGAACATATTTCCATCAATGTTCATATATGTACATACAAATAATTTTAGGGAATATATTAATAAGCAATATAGCATGTAGGCTGTAGAGTAGGAATTTAAACCTGCGCAGATAGAACATTTTTTTTTTGTGCTATGTACGATGCACTTCGAACAAAAATTATCAATAAGAAAGTATAAAATAATAAAATTAAGGTATAAAATATGGCGCTTTCTGCCCAAGCGAAGAAAATGTATGCATATTGGGTGCTGATACAGTACATATTATATATTCAGAAAAACTATTCTACTGTAAAATAGTTAAAGCTTAACTATGATCAATGTTGTAATAAAATGTATATTATTACAGTTTGTACATAGTAACATATACATATTGGTATGGTTAGGCACATTTAAAATCATCCATTCACATGTCGGCCGATTATCGGTGCGTCCCTTATTACATTGCACCAAAAAACTTCACATTTTAAACACTTGGGTAATAGGGTTAATAAATTAATTCTAAATTCTCCCTTCTTACAGATGATGCTATAAGAATATTAGCGCAGATGAGTGTGAAGTGTGTGTCGTACAAACATGGCAACGCTTACAGCATCTTTTGTAACATGGCGAGTACAAAATTCTTTTGTTTTACTTGTGTTGCTGAAGATAACGATAAATATATCCTATTGTGTCCCTTAAGGAAAAGGTCCCCTAACAAGTACGGAAATCGTTTTTTCCTAACGTGGCGAGCTAATCCACGATAGCTGTTCGTATGCTGTTTAAGACAAATGAACTAATTTGTTCTTTGGTTACTCCACTTCTCAATGCACTCGAGAGATTTCCATTTTTTTCTCTTGCTCTTGCTACTCTTGACCAACCTGGACCTGCAGGTTCCTTGAAGAGGTCTGTCTGTCTTCTTCTGGGTCTGCCTTGTGTCCTCTTTCCTATCGGGAGGTCCCACATGGAGATCTTGTAGGTCTACCTATTGTCCTACATTCTTGCGACGTGACCGCCCAATCGCCATTTGCATCTGGTAGATATTTTTGTAATGTCTGTTGTCTGAGATAACTGATTTATTAATACTATAGGTACTTTGTCCTTAAAATTTATTTCTAGGATATTGCGTTGCATATTTTCTTCGATATATTTTGCTCGTTTGTTTTTCTGTTAGTGACCATGTCTGGCACCCATATAATAATACAAAGTATACACAGGTTTCGAGCGCCTGGAATGTGATTTTCTTAGTGTTTGGTCTAATAATATAAAATTATGGCCCCAAAATGATCTCCAGGTTAATAAGATCCTTCTTTGTACTTCTTTTTTCTTTTTATCGTGGAAGGAAATCTGTTGTCCCAAGTTTGTAAATTCGCTCACATATGTGAGGACTGTTCCATCTATTTGTATGACCACCCAAGTTTTAAAAAGGCGATGCGTTGTGGTGCCAGATTCGGACGACGGAAGAGAGATAGCACCTGTAAGCGGCCGATTTGCGAATGAATGGTTTTAAATGTGTTATCATCGAATTTAAAATGTGTGCAAACTTCTGAATGTAAACTGTAATCTCTGCTGAAGAAATGCTTGGCAAATATAAAGAAATTAGAATAAAAGCGGAGTTAATAATTGGTACTAGAATCGAACACTGTTTAATAAAAACTACTGCAAGATTACGGTGTACGAGCATGAAAAGCACAGCTTTGCATGGCTTCTTCAGAACGCAAGCATATCGTAGGCTTTTACGATGGTATTTTATTATCGTTCGAATTACGGAAATTCAACACTCATGTGTGCAACAAGAGCCAATAGCTGCACAACCGGACAGTCTGTCATAAATGAAACCATTACACGCACAAAAATGCAAATACTGTTTCCTTAACGGACAGTGAATTCATAATTTGAAAAATGTGTGTAAATCTGTGACACAAAGTGTATAAAAATGGAAGTCGATTAAAAGGTCACTACAAGATGATAAAACGTTATTTTTACCCCCAAATCTTTGATAATACTTTGATGCTTTACCTCAGGCCAATATTGACCGTGGTCTACAAATTAACAAACATTGGAGAAAATCTGTTGCAGCATTGTATAATAAATTTGCGGTATCGTAGTTAATTTCCAAAGAGGAATATCAAAGAAAAGATCAAAGGGAAAGAGATCGGATCAGAATTTGGCGACCATGACGGTAAGAAGGCAAGCGAGGCTGGGATTGTAACCTCCAACCTTCCCTTCCATATCAGTTCTCGCCTTTTAATTAGCGACATGACATTTCGTTTCTATAAACTTTTAAATGACATCCTGTATTCATTAAAGCTAGCTGCAGAAATGGTGGATATTCTTGCTCGTTACGGGCCGGATGGTCACGAAACATTGAAACATGTTGATGAATGTTTGGTCTCGTGGTTTTCATAAACTTGTGGTAATTAGGAAGAGCGATCTACCATGACACTCCACCAGGCAAGCGTATAGACGTCTGTTTATGGCAACTAGAACATATGTCCCGTATCAACGCACTGCCCAAAACCTTTGCTTGCACAAACATTTTTTTAGAACTTCTTTTGGATTCAAAACTGCTCGCAAATTAAAATTCATTTCCCATTATTTTTGGTATAGGTATCTAATTTTGTAAATTTTGTTTATAGCATCAGTTACGAATATCATACTTTTTTAGTTAGAAATGAATTATACTAGCTTGAAAAGTCGAGTATTGGCCGGGATTTGAACCAAGGATCTTCAGCCTTCCGAAATGGCGCTCAACCAACTGATCTACTGTATCCTCTAAGATCTCCCTTTTTTGAGATTTGTTCCTTAAGAAGTTACTTGCAATGCTCTACGATTAATTATAACCCACCAACTATAAAGAGATTTCTTTCACATTACCTGTGTATAGGACATACGTTCAAAATGAAAAATAAGATTTGAAAAACTAGGATTACGAGTCGCCTCTGAAGGAATAAATCTCTCATAGTAGAAAAACCTTAGAGAGGTTTCCGGGGTGCATAGAATCAGAGAGATTTAGTGGTTCGTTGTTCATTTGGTTTATTTACGGACGCTCCTTAACATTTCATGCCATCAGCGTCCCATTCTAATGAGGGCGTGAAATTGCATACATATTTTTCTCAAAGACCTCTTCTTTCAGGCTTAAGGTTCTTTTACCTGCCGTAAATGTACGACATGGAACCCACGGTTTTACTTCCCTTCCGAAGGAAGCCACCTTTTTTCACGACCGAAAAAATCCATCGATTCTGGTCGGGATTGATTGGGTTTGGGAGGCAAGTATGGTTACCACTACACCACCAGGACCGATTAGTGTGTGTGGTTCGTGCTTGGAGGACACGGTAGCTCAGTTGGTGGACCGCCAGCCCGAATAGCTGAAATCTGTGATTGGAATTCCAGCCGTGACTCAGTTTTTCAAGTATGACTGTAATATTATATCCTTATGTACACATGGCTAGGGTAAAAAAACATTTTTCAACTATTTTTCGACAGTTAATGCTAAAAACAATTCTTTTACGGAAGGTATTCAAACTAGAAAGTGCATTTTGTACCATTTGGTGCTATAACATTTTTATAATACTCCAGCATTACGAACTTTGGGTTAATATGAAATGTGCTGATTATTAAGGATATCAATTACATGAATTTTTTAATGTTTACATTCCTCACTGCGGTTTAAAAAGAAGACCATAGTGCGATTAGTGATAATACATAAATTTGTTTCTAAAGCGTATTTTCATTGTTGGCAACCCTGGAACATGTCAAGATGGAACAATTGATCCTATCTTTCAGAAATTTATGAACAGCAATTTAGAATAAGACAAAGAAAATGTTGTAATTATAATAAACCAAATTTTAATTTGTAATTTTACCTGGACAAAATCTGTTTAAAAATCACTAAATACCACTGCTGCGGTAATTTTAGATAACGTTCTTTCCATGTCGCTATTTCTTGACATAAAGAATGTTTAAGAATGAATAGGACAAATATTATTTGTAATGACTATTTTATTTATAAATATTATGTATGGGCTGTCTAAAAGAGTATGTAAACAGGTGTTAAGTGTAAATAAAATAAAATGTTTTAAAACTTTTAACACAAACAAAAAAACAGCTGTTTAACCCTTTTAAGAATCACTAAACACATTGTTTAGTTTCATAATTAGTTGGCCTCTTGATAAATTACCAGAAAATGTTTTTGTCTGGGTTTCTTAAAGTGGTGAATTCCAAACGGGATTCAAGCTGTTCTTCCTAACACCGGCGATGCCAGGCCACCAAGTTTCTGCAATTTTCCTGTGTAGTCTATGGCCCATGATGGACATGCCTCTTCCTGGCTTATTGTAAAGCGGTTTCTGCAAAGTTTTTTGTAATCTTCGGTTTGTTTTCGGAGAGTCGTTATAAGTACTCAAGAGTACTGAAGATATACCGGATAAAAGGGGAAAAGACCTATGATCTAAATAGTCAAAATACCCGGCTAGAAGATAATGTTCACATCGGCATCCAAAGTCAAAATGCAACACTGCGTTTCACATTGGGGGATAATAAATTCATTATTTGAATTTCAGACATTGGAGGGTAATGTTTGCAGAAATTGTATTACAGTATTAAAAATGTGAAACTTTTAAATGCTTTCTATGAAATTTTAAGTTTATAGCAATGCTTTCTTAGGCTGTAGTGTACGAATTTAAATTACGAAACAGTGGGCGTTTCTTTTAGGCCTTTTTTTTCTCTCCCCCCATATTTTTTTCAGGATATAGAGGTTAATGTTCAATAAATATATAAACAATCGTTAACAGCTTTTTCCCATAAACAAAAAAAAAATGTTTCTGTTTCTATGCCAAAATATAGAATAAAATAATTAAAAGTATTTTTCACATTTATAATTTAATCTAAATAAAACTTACCTTTATCAAACAGTTAATATTTATCACATAGATCATGTAAAATGTTCTCAAAAGCTATAATAAATTAAATTATGAAAGTTTTTAGAATGTTCCACGTAGAACTGAAGGATTTTGAAATATCAGTATAGGATTCCCTTAAGGGGGAACAGATCGGGATTTGCAGTCAAAACCATAATCTTTTTTTCCCCTTCCCCATATTATTTGGTATTAAAAAGCTTCCCTTTAAAATAGTGTTTAAATTATTTTGATATTTTTGTTGGGCGGCACTTTATATTTTATATGTTATAATCCCGCATGTTTTTTAAACAAGACCATTTTCCATATAAGTTTTTGAGTTTTTAATAAATACCGTACATATCATCTTGTATTTGTTCTAAGAAGGTGAAATTTCCAGAAATCATACTATGAAATCTTTACAAAAACTGAAGCAGTAGTTTTATGAACCATTAACTTTTAACGAAATTTATAAACTCTGTAAAATGAAGAAAATAAATTACTAGTAGAGAAAGCAATTATAAATTAAAAGCTGTTATTTCAGCTTACATTTAAGTATTAGAGCCATCTGTAAACAACTCATGGTGGTATTTTTCGGGTGCTTTAGTATTTAAACTTTCCACAACAAGCTTGCAATTATAAAAAAAAATACAGATCACTGCCTCTGCTCACAAAATTTGGGGTTATATGCATAAATTAGAGCAGGTTGAAGCAAACAATAGTTTTGCCAGCTTTGGAGCAACCAGAATAACCTGAATATTTCCAATTATATTTTATTTTATTTTACTGTGTAAATACTATTCAAAGCCGATTTGAGTATGGCTTAAAATTATTATTAATATGCTTACAATTACAATCTAAATCTAAATGGAAGATATTTTGGAGTAAAGTAGGCGTATTTTTTCAGTACCGGCGTACTTTTTCACGAGTACACACTATTCTGACATTAAGGATATAACAACTACGTAGGTGAATGTTCTTTTCGATGGATATTCTTGTTATATTTTCTCTCCCAAAACAATTCTGATACTGCAAGCGTTACTTTCTTACTTGAAAAGTGCGTCATAGTCGATTTTTGCCCTAGCACATGCTTTCCATTCCAGAAGTCATGACGCATTCTTAGAATGTTTTATTTCCGATGACTTTTCTAGAGCACAAAGAACGGTGGCACCGGCTTTAGCGCTGTCAGACGCGCTGCCTAGTAATCAATGCTACCAACACACACATTTCACCGAAGATTAGCCTGTTTTATTTCCCTTGCGAATGTCAAACTGTGTTCTCAATTTTGATACTGGGGGCAGATATCAAATAATTGGAACGGGAGAATTGCAATGTGATGCTAAAACGTATACTTGTGTAAATGTAGGAATTTCTAATTGTTACATACTACGCAGTTCAATGGCGAAATTGCATTACTACAATGTACAGGTACTTAACACAACACATTTTTTAAAAATAACGAACCTCTCTGTTAAATACCGGAATATATGGATTTATTACCGCACACCACACATCCGAGAGATGGGGAAGTAGGAAGAAAGAACGGGGAAGGGAGGGTCTAAATACAAACAACAAGCATACTGTTGCAGGTTCTTCTTTTGCATTTAAAACGTGTCAATATTAGCATTTGATGACGATAACAAATCTCAAAATTCAACATTATAATCAGTACCTTTAGGAGCATCATTCCCATAATCAAGACCATTTGATTAGCATGAGAAAAAGATTTATGAGTGTATGTAAACAACAAAACTTACAATGCTTGTAATTTATAAAAATTCATTTATATGTTTTTTAATTAGTACACGATTTCATAAAAGTCGAAACACTCAGCTGCCGTACTTTCGTCACATTTATTTTATTTTCCCTCATAATTTAAACTCAACGGTCTGAAGGAGTTCGTTCCTTCTGCAGCAGGCATACCAAGAACAATAAGAATAATACCTTTCAAAAACATTTCACCTTTCCAAATCTTTGAATTCGTTTTTACGAAACACTAGTCGATATCCGACAAACCCGGACAATCGTTAACACGGAACTGCTGGGTAAACAAAACTCCTCGAAGGCATACAGCAAGTGATGCTCAACGATTCAATTTCGTTCTGCACTATGCTCCGATTAAAATGCAAATGCCTGGGGTTTCAAATGCACGTGACAGCATCTCTGTGTTGCGGTTAGCAGCAATGCACAACTTAAGATTCAGGTAAACTTTTGACAATAACAATCGCATGAAAAAAAAGGGGGGAAGTATAATAAGAAACCTTCAGACTTTTACATTGAAATTTCCAGGAATCCTGCGTGCGCCTTATTATTATTATTATTATTATTATTATTATTATTATTATTATTATTATTATTATTATTATTATTATTATAAAATGTGAAATCTATAATGGAAGATGCCAGAGATATAAATTCCGAAACATATTGCTGCTATTGTTCAGAGCGCCTTACATTTAATTTTAAACAAATTTCTAATTACTGTACATATGCGTAGCTATTATTGTTATTATTTTTATAAAATGTGAAATCGATAATGGAAGATGCCAGAGATATAAATTCCGGAATATTGCTGCTAATGTTCATTGTTCTAAACGCTTGTGTCGCTTTTATTGAAATGTTAAATAATCACAGCCATGAATAAGCTACTGGCCCATGATTACGTGCAGCAAACGTTCTTTTGCGTTAGAGTATTCTAAACATTTTGGTACGTCTATGTAAAGAAAGCCCTTTGTGTCTGGTAACCGAACACGCGGACAGCAAAACACAACCTGAGCTTCGCCGTACGTGGTTTGAATTTCGATGACCCTGTAAAATACTTTTTCACGTTAACCTGTTCCTTTGTTTGAGGGAAGACAAAGAAAACCGGGGCTTATCTGGCGTAACGCGCTTCCAAACGCTTTGACCTCCACCGTGAGTTAGGAATTGATGTAACAACGAATAGTGAACATAATGATAATGAACGCAGGTTCAAATCACTGTCTCTAAACCAGCAGGTCGCTCTGCGATCCCTCCTCATGTTAAATCCGGTTTTTGGTTGATTATTGCTTAGGTAAAACATTCTCCCCTCGTGTTTTGAACGACAGTATTGTCAACAGCCTTCAGTTGCCATACGAATAATAAACACTGATAACTGAATACACAATGTCTCCACTATGAGCAAGATAGCGTTACCGTATTATTTTCCGAGAACCGCATTTTCATTCTTTTTATATCATGTTAAGTGTTCTGGTGACAACCCGTATTACGTTTGCTACTGTTTACTAGTGTGCCGCTTATACCACAATTACAAAATGTTTCAAGTGCAAAGGCTTAACATACACAGAAACAAATAAATGCACAAATTAACTACAAGTATGTGGACCGGTGTAAGGTATGCTAAACCAGGATCTTCTAGGAACACATACCGTTGTGATAAACACTTAACATGACAGACGGGAGCAGAAACTCCATAAAAACCGGCACGCATAACACAAAACTAAAAATAAATGTGAGGGTTCGCATTGGTTCCAGCTGCACCCATGGCTGCCGCAAGCTTCTACTGACATCGCGTGTTGATGCAGAGATAAAGTCATCCCTTGTTTGTGCCGGCAATATCCACAATTAACAATCCCACACAGGAGACAACAAGAGTAGTTAAATGTATCTAACAGTGTGCAACTTACCGATAAATTGCGGTGTCACAAACACTGCGAAATGCCTCAGTTGATGCCGTGATGCCTGGTGTACGGCTTGGATTTCTCCGATGAGCTACACTAGTCCTCCAATTTGTTCAAGAAGCTTAACGATTCCTCTAGCGCTGGCTACAATCTGCAGTAGACGGCAGACCAAATGTCCAAGCGTTAACTAGTCGTTTGAGCTCAAAATCTCACCAAAACACTTCTTGCAGAATGTCTCTAACGATTATGTTTCAAGTATCGTAAGCATTTGAAAAAAAATAAAAGGAACCACGCACCCACAGAAAAAAACACCAAAAATATGGTTACTCTTCAATCGTCACTCGTGTAAGCAATACGAATTGCAGTACGGGGAGTCGAAGTGCAGGACTCTCGATTCAGATGGCTTCAGTGACGTCACACATGGTTTAATTTATTGTTGTCAAAAAATCACTTGAATCAGCTTCCATACGACACCACGTGAGTGGCAACTGGTCCGTACGATGCAAGCGAATGGAGGAGTGAGCGACTTGGAATGATCCTGTTGTCCCCTCCCTTTCCCCTCCACTGTGCCGTGACGTGCCGAGCTCAGCCCTGCCGCACAAAACCCCGACAGGGAGCCGGGCCGTGCCGAATTTAGTTTTGTCGTCATGGCAACGCGGGCAAAACCTGCTGCCGGTTGGTGGCGCAGGGCCCGCGTAACATTAGTGGTGCACGGCACTCCTACTGCGTAGGAACGTTTTGGAATGAATTGTAACATTCATGTTTAGGCCATTATTGTTTTGAACATATTTTCAATATTATGAAGCAAAGAAATTATGCAACTATTTGATACTGTACAATATCTTTGTCATATTGTATTCTAATGAAAATTCAGATATAAATAATGTTGCTACTGTCTAGTGTGTTAAAAGTAATTGCTGCATCATAGGTACTTCAATCAAGCGCTAAATTAGCTAAAGTAAAATGAAGTAAAAATTCTGTAATGAAAAGCCGTTCTATAAATCAACTGTCAAGAGACTTGACTAAGGATGCACGAAATAAAAGAAGACTCTTCCCTTGGGATGAATACTCTGAGTATGAACAAATTCATAGTACTGCTCCAGATAATCTATCTTGTGTTCCGTTCGATATGAGAAAAAACCACTATATGTATAAAATTACACAGAAATAAATGAAAACAGGAGGATTGTCTGAAAAGTTCTCACCCTAATAATAGGAAATGGTTTTTAACTTGAACACATTATTTTAATTTTTCAACGTGATCTCCCTTAAGGTCAATACATTTATTACTCTGGTGCTATTATTCCGTCTCTGTAGTGATTTTTACGCAAAATCTGCAATATACGTTCTACAACTGCAATCGATTCTTGATTTGATCTGACCAGCGAGGAAGGTGAATGCATTGATCAGAAGGAACCAAAACTAACTAGGAAGAATGCTCCAACAATTCATAATTTGAAATCCTTTATCGTTCTAAAAGTCTGATACCATAACCCTCCTTGCAAATGGAACTTATTTATATTCTTTGGCGCTAAATGGTTTTCCGTCCAGGCTTCTACCCACTTTTTCTGTTTTTGTGTGTGTGTGTGATATAGGATCCAAGTTTCATCTAGACAAACAAATCCAGTTCTATTGCTGTTAAATATAAATATAACCAACATAAAAATCACTTAACTTATCAATTGCATGCCCACCTATAGTTGAAGATGAACTTAGGCAACAGAAACTGGGAGACTTGAACCTCCTAAGCACTCTAGAAAATATAAAGGGGCTGAGCCCACCCCACCTCCCAATTACTCGTTATTTTCAAGGTATTTAATGATGAATTTTATGTTATTTAAAATATATTATAATTGTTTGCCATTCAGTTTATCATTATTATTATTATTATTATTATTATTATTATTATTATTATTATGAACTTCGTCTTTGTTTGAAACAATTTATAGTCTTCTTACCTCTTCATTATTTCCGAGTCTCTAAGTGCAAGATATGGCAACGTTTAACTTGTTGCTGAAGGCGGCATACTTAACATCAGTTCAGTAAAAGCGTTAACTACCGGCGCATCAAAGATTTCTTGCTAAAAGGAAGTATCGTGATGTACAACGTTGTCACGCCATTCTCTAACCAAGCATTCACAGTTTGCACATGGCCATTTCTTATTGCGCAAATTTAAAAATGATATTAAGAATATTTCGTATGAAACGCAATAGCATTCCTGTATAAATATAATGCAAACAATGCTCTCTCATTTTGTGATTTCTTTAAATGCATACGCTCATGGCGCGTGTAAAACTATTTTCTGACAGAAACAAGGAAAGTTGCAGATTAACATGTAGAGCAGCACAATAAGTAAATACAAATGGAATATATAGCGATACAAACATACCTTTAATGCTGACAAATTGACTTTGTCATTTCTCAATTTGTCAGCATTGCTGCTTTTGTGCTTCGAAAGAAATATTAATACTCAACAAATACTTTTTATGGATCTTTTGTAATAAGAAAAAAAAAACTGCCAAATGAGTCGGCGACCAATAGTGAGAATGACTCTCATTCCTGTCTGTACGTCTGTACAAGAACAACATTCACCTACTACAGGGACCATTCAAAAAGTTTTGCAAGTGTTGTCTTAAAGTCCAAGCTAAGGACTGAATTCGAAAACATATTCTCACACTCCTTCAAAGCACTCTCCATCTCTATCCACATACAGTTGTAGTCAGTGCAATAACTTGTCAAAAGTACTCGGACTGAGATGTCAAGAGAGCTGAATGTATAGCTTCAGCCTTGAGACTTTGGCGACAACATTGTTCTCAACTTTGCAGCTGAAGTGCAAAAGCAACAGCTTTGAAGTTCCTGTCTTTGGACGCCGTCGCCTCAGCTCTTCAAATAAAGGATCCAAAAGTGTCATAGTGTTTTCCATTCATTGTCATTCCTTCTGGCATACAGTCAACCACTAATGATCCTTCATAATTGAAGAAACAGTGAATATTCGCTTCAAGAACGAAAATCACTGGTCTTAGGTCATTCCCATTCGCACTACTGGGCTTTATTTTGGGTGGTATAGTAATAACAAGCTTAAATCACCAGTGCATATATCTGTCAAACGTTTAGCACCATTTGGTGGGAACATGCTCAGCAGTTTTCTTGCACACTCCTTTCTCGTCTGTTTCTCTGCATGGTTCAGGAATGTGAAACTGATTTTGCACAATTTTTTCGAAGCTTTAAATGATCATGGAGTATACTGTCACTGCTGCCAACACTGATAGCCACTTCCATACTTAGCATTTCAAAAGTAATATGACGATTTTCCTCCAAATTCCTCATTCTGTGAATGCTTCACAGCTTCCCGAGGCTGGCCAAAATGAGGGTTGTCTTTCAAAGTTTCTCGTCCTTCTTCAAACGATCGAATCCATCTTGAAATGGTATAAAATGACCACACTTGATCACCAAGAACAGTTACCAATGCCTCGTGGATTTTTTTAGATCTTCCACTCAGCTTTTCGTGTGAAAATGTAGAATCTATAAAGTTAAACGATTTTTCACCAGCTATGACACAGGACTGAACTCAACAGACATACGACAGTGACTGTACAAGCTTATATCTATACTTATGTATATTTTGATAACTTAAGGTCCATTGTTGTCAGTTGCTTTAGTTACATTTTTGTAGCCATTATTGTCCAACAATGGATGTGCTGGTTGCAAAACTTTTGAATCCTCTCGTAACTGTAAATAAAATTAGCAGCAAATTTCAACATCTACAAGTACGAATTTAAAAACTATTTAAGATAACGGTGTGTCAAATTTCCTGGGTTATTGTTCAATAAAGTTCTGAATGTAAATGCAGCCTTCTAAAAAAAGTATAAAAAGAAAAAGGCGAAAGTTCAAATTGTCATCGAAAATCAGTCGATTGTCTGCAATCAAAAGGAGAAAATATAAAGTTATGTTAACATTACCCCCTTATCTTTCTTTCACTTAAACCATTAATTCATAAGGTAAAAATGTTCTTGTTGAAGTTGAAAAAAAGTTTATAAACTCTCCCACTACCTTGATTTAGATTTGTTGTTTGTTTATTTTTATAATGTTCCCTGTTAGAATACAGCTGGTAAGTTCCTCTACAGTGAGGTTATTTGAGTTGGGCCGCCTGAGTTCGTCTGCTTACTGAGGAGCCGGTAAAAGGGAGATAGGGTCCATGCGTAAAGTTAGAATTTATATTTTTACTTAAAGCATAAATTGCTACTGCATTTAATACCGATAATAATTAGCACTAACCTGTTTATAAGATGTTGAAAATGATGTCCTTCAGCCTTCTTTGTGCATATATATGTGAACAACTGAACACAGCGGAGCGGAATTTACAGCTGCAATTATTTACTTAACAGATGAAGTATGACATCAGATAACGGTTTGTGAAGACGATAATCCTTATCGGCGAGGCCGGAAACTTATGAACCTGCCCTCATATATATCTATTCATGTGTTTCTCTATTAAAGCTTTTTTTTCCTCAACGAAACTCTGTATTTGCCATCGAAATAAATAAGAAAAATAGTTTCTGAAAATCACCGAAGTCAGACCATACGGGAAGGGGGGTATTCCTAAAATCTGAGTTTTTGTAATCGCCCAGGACGTCGATTAAGGTGGCCCGAGGGAAGATGTGGCATATGGGGGGATTTTTATTATTAGCATTAACAAGGGTACTCGCGCCAAGCGATAAAGTCGGTGTCATGTGAAAGAGTTGTTGTTGAATTTATTTATTTATGGACGCTCTTTAACATCTCAGGTCATCAGCGTCCCATTCTATTCAGGGCGTGAAACGGCCGACAAATTTTGCTCAGAAGCCTCTCTTTCAGGCTTGAGGTTCTTTTTCGTGCCGTAAATGTACGACACGGGACCCACGGCTTTACTTCCCTTCCGAAGGAAGTCATACTTATGATTTTTACGCCCGAAAAAATTCATCGAATCCTGGCCGGGTTTGAACCCGCGATCTTGGGTTTAGAAGGCAAGTATGGTTACCACTACACCACCAAGACCGACCAGATGTGAAAGAGAGGAGGAATAGTCTGCACATACGCTTGGACGAATAATCGGACTTTCCCTTACAGACAGCAGCCGTCCTGCGGCTTCAGTACCGAACGGCAGCGGAAAAAGCAGGATTCCAGGGAATGCTGGAGCGATGCGGAGCAATGTACAAATCTTAAATCAACCTTGGTAGTATAAAACGGACAATAAATGCTGGCGAAGAGAACACAGATAAACAATTAAACGTTAATCACTTCCCTAAGTGCAATGGAAACATTAAGCTAACAATACTTAAATAAAATAATAATGATAAGGGAAAAGTACATACTTTTACACCTGAAATTTATGTTTTTATGAAATACATATTTATATCTTAAGTTAACTTTATTTCTACATTATCTGCTTCAGCGCTTTGCAATTATCTTCTCAAATTCAACTTGCCGAGGAATTCGTTTAGCTTACGCAGCTCCTGCGCGACGGACTTTTCAATTGTGGGAAGTTGTTACCTCGACAGGACTCTGGTCTACAACGCTTGTGTTGATCAGGCCATATCAAAAAGTATTTCTGTTTCTCCGTTTTTAACGCTTGTTTACAAATGTAAGCAGGAAAATAGCTCTGAAACACAGGCCTGCTTCATAAGTGTTTATAAACATCATCCGTCTACAGTCAGTACGTTACCAGTGTACCCGAATAGCTGTAGATAGCATTCTCAACGTTCCTCGCATTTGGTTCTTGTTTAGTAATAACAACCAGTAATTTACTCTCATACGCACTGAACCCATAAAAAGTGCTTTAAATTTCTACTATTGCGAAGTGGATATTGGACGGGGGAGTTTTAATGCATTTGAAGATTATAATGTCCTACGTTGCTAGGCCAAAAGTTTGAAGAGGTTATGGGTGGCGGAAGAATGGTGATGAAAGTTTGATCATATGCAAATACAGCCCACCACTCAATAACTTTGTCGATCTGCAAGGATGTTGCTGGTTTTTGGGACCTCATAGTGCCGGGTTGAGTGAGGGGAATCAAAGGTGTGTTGACGAAAAAGAACACCTTGTTATCTGCCAGTTGACGTCGTTTATTCAACAAAAAGTGCTTACCAGGGCGTTTATCTTCGGATCGCAGCAATGAGACGTTTGGGAGACCGAAGCTAGTGACATCATGCAACTCTCATATTACTGGCTAGTCAGATTATCTGAATGTAACAACTCGGCGATTCGTCCACCACTCAATTTCAACTTCTACCGTACGTTGAGTTCAACGTACTTTAACGGTAGCACAGGTGTTAGCAGTGTGCTTCTTTGCCAACATACCTGCCCCGGGGAAAGCAACCCCCTTCCAATGAACAAAAGAAAGATTTTACTGTATTGTCTGCCAGAAAGGTCACTTTGCTGTCCGAGCGAGAATACCTGCTTTTTGTCATATTTATACACAATTACAGAATCCTTCACTTATAGCTAGCTGAAATTAAATGTTACTGTATTCTAATTAATTCCTCACAATTGACGGGGTACCAAGGACGGTATCAACTGGAATTATGCAGAGAGTATATTATTAGGCATTTTTAACTCCCCCCCCCCCGTTTATTTCATATATGCCTGACGAAGTGTTGGCTCATTTTCTCACCGACACTAAAATAATTTTGGAACGTACATTATCCAGAGCTTGGTCTCTTGTCTTTGAATGCGGAGACATTTACAATTCCTGCTTTATGACATTCCTGTGATGATCTGGTGGAGCTCCAGTAACGTATCGACAATGCTTGCGCAACAATTTGCAGAACGCCTGGGATATTGGAACGCATGAGGCAATCAATGAGGTGCCTCGCTAAGGTTCGTGTTGGTATAGGTGGCATGCATTTCTCGCATATCCTTCGAAACATCCCAAATACAGGTATGTTCTCCGTGCTATATTTGATTCACAAAGAACGGTAGCCCTGAGAACTGGCGACTGTAAAATCAGTACTTGAAAAAACTGGACTGTTGTGTAAACTATCACCATTTCATGACCACAACAAAACAAGCAATTGTCTTTATAAGTTCAGTTGTGTAACTGTTCAGATATTTTAGAACGAATAATTAATAATGTCAAATGCTGGTGAGGAATGAAAATAGCCCGAAATGTGGATACCTTCAATGTGACTTGAGAAGTGTTCTTGTTACACCTTTTTTTTTTATGAATCTGGTTGTTTACGTCAAAATAGTTCTGTGCTATTTTTGCCCTTGTTGTAAAAAATTAGTGGCTTAAAACATACTCTCCTTTCCTACAAAGCATTGAAAAGCATCTTGAGATACAAATTCATCAAAACAGATTTTCTTGTCCCATGTTTTCATAAACTATAATGAGTTATTCCGAAACTTCATAACAGACAGAATTTCTTTCATCCAAAAGTATCTGAACTGCTGAACCGTGGGTAAACCGAAAATTCATTTTTCTGCAGGAACCGATGCCCTCCAAAGATAATTATCTAAATATCAGTAATCTTTTAGGAAATGGCTTTCGTCAGGTGTGATTTCAGGTGTTGAAGGTATGTTCATGTTCTTTTATGAATGCCTCTCAAAATCCCTTTTATAGTATCTCGCAATTAGAACAACAAAATTATTGAAATAAGTGCCTAGTTTTAGACGATAAAGAGTGAGAGTAGCATGTATTTAGTATAATTAAATAAAATGTTAATGACTTCATTTATTTTATTTCCTCACCAAAAACAGAGTAAATATTTTGAAAGAAAGCAAGGCATTGATCGAGAATGCAACAGAATTACCTACACATTCGTTTTCATTTCTGAATGCAATGTCTTCTGTTTTCTGTCCACTGAATGAGAAGTGACGATAACATTGCCTTTGCCCTCATACCATACAAGTTTCATTCCTTCACGAGAGATGGCGTAACCTTGACCAAAAGAACCCTTGATTGTGCTACGACCATGAAATCCAAGCTACCAAACAGCACGGAAGATACCAAATGACAGAGAGAAGGATCGCTTGCAGCCATCTTGAGGGCTATAACAAGGCGACAAGAGAGGAACAGCATCATCAATTTAACGTATTTTACAAGCAAAACCGTGCCTAATTTCTAGTTAGCACATAGAAAAGCATATGTCTACATCCAAATAGTTGGACATAACATTATTTGATTTCTCTCAATAAATGTTTATGAGGAAATTATTTTTGGAATGAATGCTCAACAATAAAACAAATATAACAATATTTTATTGACAGTTTCTATGTAAGTCATACATTCTTTGTGCAATATAGGCAAATGTCACTAGAGACCTTCAACAGGACATCCAATGTTTAGCGTTATTGTGCTATTTTCATTAGAACCGTTTTCATGAAAGCGCATGGCAATTAAGAACCAACAATTAAGTGGAGATATTCCGTTTTCTTCATCTCCTAAAGTGAGGGATTCCTTGTATTTTGTGCGAACATCATATAATTTTCTCCAGTTTTATTTACTATCTCAAACATGTACATTATTGCCCTCTGTCTACTTATGAGGGGGGAAAGAACTGAAGGGAATAAATTTGTTTCACAGCAGAAATGAAAGTTACAGACAGCTATCCTGGCGTGCACAGAATTACCAGCGGGCACATAATGGTTGAATTCTCCACGGATTTACAAAGTTAAACTGGCATCAAAACAGTAACACTAAAGTTTTGTTGATTTGTTTGAGAACGTCCTTTCGTAGGTAATGAAAATTATGAATGACCCCATGTCCTAGAAAGAGCGCTGTAAAAGCTGGAAGTTCCCAAATTGAATCCATCAACACAATCCAAGTGAACTGAATGCTTGAGCACTTCAATTTCCTTTCTTTGCTAAGAATTGTACGGAGGCGAAGAACTTCTCTAATAAAGTTGTGTGTAAAGTGGTTGACATTCGTTCGTTTTCATTAAACGTCTTCTGCCAATTGCCCCAACATGCATGCTGTATAATTGTTTTGGTAGTTTTTAATACATGATTTATACGCTTCCAAACTTTATTCCAAATAAAAATTGTATTAAACGAGACCATAGTATCGATAGCAGATATTTTATGCCATGCCTGAGCTTATCTGTGTGTGTAATGTTAGATAGGATGGATAGGAATGTTGCCAAAGAAAATTAGAATGAAAATTCCCATAAATCTAACAGTTTTTTTTTTCTCGCATAGAAATTTTAGATTCCCAAATAGTTCCTGTAAAGATAAAATATATATATGCGGAGATAATATAAAATAAAAATAAAGTAACACTATTAAAAATGTAACAAATTGACAGTAAATATAAAAGCAAAAAAAGAATAAAACACTAAAAGAAAGTCACACTTGTAATCGCTATATTTCGAACTACTAGAATTCTTCTATAGAAAGAACTCTATAGCAATTACAAGTGTGACTTTTTCTTAGTGTTTTATCCTTTTCTGCTTTTATGTATATATATATGCAACTTTTATAAATAAATAATTTTAGACCATGCTGCTGCATAATTGCAACATTGGGAACTGAACTGCATTGTCATATAGCAGTGTAAAGAGAAGTCTACCTCAAAGGCTTTGTGCTGGCCGGTCATAAACTGTACGGACATTGGCTACAGAGAAGGGAAATGCATCGAGTATATTTTGCTATATTTTCAGTCACGATTTTCGTGTAAAGCAATATGGAATATTGAAACTACTGTCATGTGTAATAACTAAAGCTATTGCGAACATTAGAGAGGAAAATTGAAATATTGTAATAAAATATAGAAACATATAATTCATTTTTTCGTTTTCAATTTTCTGTACAAAAATTATCCATTGGCTGACGGAAGTAGAGGGAGCAGAGGTCGCCACGGTAGGCCAAGACTCACGCCGGGCTATAGCGCCAAACGAAAAGAAGAAGAAGAAGAAGAAGAAGAAGAAGATACTTCTTTGTAAAGAAAAGGATAAAAAAAGTAAATTGGGATTAAAGGAAGTGTTTTTGAATCACTTGACGTCGTTTTCTGTCGGAATAAATTGATAGGTTTCCTATAAATAAATTATTTCTTTTAGCAATACACTATTTTTCATGGAACTGAATAAAGTACGTCTAGGTTATGTGTTTACTCGCCCATATATGTACAGGCTAACAGAATGCTTTGGGCGTGACAGTTTTAGACCGTGAATCAGGTCGCCTGGAATCGAATGTCGGTGCTGCAGTTTTCTTGCCAACTCATATGCCCCGGAAAGAAGACAATAGCTAAATCTGTTGGGTAGCATCGCCGGAAATCCCAGTGCCTCTATCTTGCAAAGAGAGCTGTTCATAACCTACTCTCAGATGTTAGAAGCTAACTTGCCCGAGACTGCTTTCTGATTCCACATATATGACCTTTTTGACAGTAGGTTGTACTTCCAATATTACAACGCATGATTAATTTGTTTCAATTATATATTTTAATTTTTATGTTATAAAAAGTAAGTAAGTATAGTTAAGTTACAAATATTATTTTGTAAATAACAAGAAGAGAGAATGAACTCAGTTTATATTCTGTTAAAAATATAATTTATTAAATTTTTTCTCAAATATTTACACCGAAAATATAGATGAGTCTTTCAGCAAATATTATTTTATGTTGACTTTATGAATATATGACCAATTCACTATAAAATACCAAGAATATCGACCGGTCACAGATACCTATCGCCAAAATTTTAACGTTTTAATTTGAATTCCTCCTTCGTTCAATTGTTTTATGCAAATTCATCACAACGGCACACAAATATCTTTTTTTAGCTCGTTTAGTTTAAACATCAGTGTGCAAATCAACATGGTGGGCAATTGAAAACATTTGGCGATAAGTCAGATGCACAAATTGACCTTATATTTCAAAGTTCCAAGCCAAAAGAATAAGCAAAAGAGAAGAATTTAAAATCTTAATACTACCAGACCAGGAAGAGAACCCAAATATGTTAACGTGAATGATGCAAGAAGAAAATTTATTAACTATGACAAATATTGCAGACATTATTGTATATTTCACATGCTTTGATAGAAGAAATACTCCCCAATGATTTGGACTATTGAAAAACAGTAGCCCAGTGGTACAGCGTGTACTTAAAATGGGCAAATGTTTCATCGGGTTAAGTAATAAGTTTCAGCGGAACCACATTTTGAGAATTAAATCATCTGCTACGATGATTATTGTATCATTACCAACTAAATCAATGCCCTCCCAGTTCAAGCATAAGAAAGACACAACAAAAAACACGAAGAATCGTATAGTTTAGCCTTTTTTGATGAACGTGGCATAGCTTGCAAAATCAGTTCAGAGTCACTACACTGTATTCTTCAGTAATGTTCTTGAAGGATCACTGAAGTGGAAAATTGCTGCAAAGAGACCAATCGCAACGGATGAATTCACCAGTTTCAGCAATCTGTGACATCTATTTCCTCTGGATGAGAAAGAGCTCTCTCTCAGGATAACATTTTCAAAGTGAATGTGAATTTAATTATGCATTTTGGGTGTCCTAAACAGACTGTCAAGCAAGAACTTCCATAAGGACTTTGAAAAGGGACTTTAACGATGAAATTAGTGTACTTCAGAAGGAATATTTGCATTTGAAATTGTTCCATTTATATGTTGGCATGTTCTCCACTGTCTCCACAAAGTATTTCTTAGAGACTGAATATTGGTCTTTTCTTTTAAAGTAAGACATACTCTCTAAAACTGATCATACTTTATAATTCGAAGGACCAAGCTGAAGGCTGCAACAGGGCAAATTTTCATCCTTGATATTCCTTTCGAGTCATTCTTCGTAACTTGAAATCTTAGGTGCTTGCAAGGAAATGCCCTTGTTAATTATTGAACATCTTATTCAGTGACCTGAGGATAAGTTTTTCCACTCCGTTTTTGTAAAAATGAAGATTCTTATGCAGCACTCGCCACTAGATGCATCACTTTGACCTCTTTTAAATCAGCTGTAACGAAGCGACCGAAATGTATCGTGCCATTTTGATTTTGATGTTGTGAAACTTTAAACGGAGAGCAGAACTTTCCTGCATTTTCAATCAGCTTACCTTGCCAAAAGCTGCTGTGATTTTTGTTACTTTTTCAAAGAGTAAGCCGTTACTCAGCCTGTCTTTTGTAAAGGCAAATGTAATCTTGGCTAATGCATTATAATCTACATCTGAAGCGACATGAACTGAGGACTTGGCAACTTTGATTGTTTTGTCTGCAACTCTTGAAGATTTTGTTTCCATTTCCTTCCTTTTTCGTTGATTAAATAAAGTGTTAGCATAACAGATAGACAACAGTTATCGTTACTGGCAATAACCTCATGAGTTTTAATATCATTCAGATGGGTGGTCCAACGTTATAACAGTACCTTGATACTATCAATTATATCGAAAAGAGGGCTAGTGCTAAATACAGGGTGTTCGCTTAAAACACCAATAAAAGTGATGTATAGTATGACACAAAAGTCAAACATGACAAATATTTGACAAATAAGACAAATATGTAACAATGTTCTAGTTATTATTAGTATATTCAGGTGTTATATTGATATTGTTTTTTTTAAGAAGAGATCATGTTAACTGCGAGTGTAACTAATTACTTCTTGCGAAGGCAATGAAAGGACAAGAGATTGTGCCGACGAATTTCATCGTCATCATCTTGATATTCCAAAATCCATCATACGAAAATAATGAATGAAATTAAAACAACTTTCAATGCACTAGACAAGAAATGAATTGATTGTTCCAAATCTGCTGCTAACAAAGGCATTCAGTGGATGTGATGCAAAGATATTGGTCAGTCCTAAAATGTTAATGCGCTATGACATAGCTCGAGGAAGTGGTATTAGTAGAGAATCTGTCTATTTGCAGAATACTGAAAAAGTCACATTCAAATTACAGCATTTCTCCCCGATTTGAAAGGTTAAATGGAACATCTTTTTTAGTACATAAATTTAAAAGAGGGTTAAATTATTATCACTCATCACATCATTTCCTATCGCTGCCTGGCAACCTGGGTGGTTGTTATTCTTGTTTGAGTATATATACAATATAAAAAACAAGTAACTTATATGATGAAAACACAATTTATTTTTGGATAATTACTAAATTACATTACCAACCATTAATATCAATAACACATATAATTTCCTGGTATTTCTAAGAAGAACACAGACGTACAATAAATCAGCACAGAATAATGTATATTAGGTTAAAAATATAACGATCAAAGCAAAATAATTTACATATATAAATAACAAAGGACAAATTTAAAGTTTATTTTCATCAAAGTATCCTATTTGGCTTTAATAGCTACCTAGCAGCTCTATGTATTATTATTATTATTATTATTATTATTATTATTATTGTTATTATTATTATTATTATTATTATATTCCAAAGTGATTGATTGATTGATGAGGCACTTGTTTATAATCGTTGGAGGTATTCTAATACTATATCCTTCCATACTTGCTGGGTAACTTCCCAGAGATGGTCTAAGATTTACTTCATGGATACCCCTACACACTTTGTCCATTTCAATGGAGTTAACAGTCCAGCCAAATATGTCTTTTAGCATCCTCTGCTTTTCTTTAGATGCATACATCATACAGATCGAGTGCAAGGGGAAATCTTTCCTACTAGATGCAGGCCAAATAGTATTGCGTGAATTTTATGATAGATCTTTCTTTCAATTTTACAATATCTCCAAGCTTTATTCCAGAAAAAAATATATACAACCATCTAAAATATTTAACAGCTGAACACAATGGTGGGAAACCTTTCCTACTTTGCATTGGCCAACATACGAGAACTGTTCAATTAAAGTGATCATCATTCTTGACAACATATCTTTACTCATTCTTATAATTTTGACAATTGTTTTCACAGCGTTTCCGCGCATGCAGCACCTTCCCCAGAGTTTCTGCCAGTCTTCAAAGACCTGCTGGAAACTATTTCAGACAGATTCTTCAGAATCGTCTCCACAACCTTCACCTCTGCTTCTGATGATGAAAAGCACCTTTCACGAAGCAGTTTCTTCAATTTGGGGAAAGGGAAAAAGTAATGCAGGGCTAAATCTGGACTATAAGTGTGGGAGGGACATACTTCATGTTACTTTTTGTGGGACAATCAGCAGTAACTTTTGCGATGTTGCCAAGCATTATAGTGGTACAGCATCCAGATTGTTACACGGAAATGTAAATGGAAATTTTGTGTGTGCATTTGCCTTGCAGAATTTTCAGGACATCTTTGTATCATTACCCAGTTACAGCTGTGTATGCAGGTACACATTCTGGAAACCATTCCTTGAATATCGAAAAATTAAATGACTATCACTTTCCAAGCAGAAGTAACCACTTTTGCTTTTTATTGGCTTTGTGGAAGATGAACATTTCCCAATGAGCTTTCCCAGCATCAAAATAATGTAGTCAAGGTTCATCAGCAGTTGATTACAATTGAAAGAAACTCCGCATGTCATCTGCATGCATACGAAGGTAGGTCCATAAGTTTCCGCCTTCACAAAACCCTTATCTGGTGTCATATTTTGTCTGTTAAGTAAATAATTGCAGATGTAGTTTCCGCTCCGCTGTGTTCAGTTCAGATATATATAGAATATTGTGACATGTTTAAAATGGAGTATCCGGCTGTTATTAAGTTATTCACAAAAAGACTTACCCAAAAATGAAATTAAAACAACGATTGGACAGTGTATATGGGGAAGCATCCCCCTCATATTCTACCGTAAAAGAATGGGCCGAGAAAGTAATGTAGACGAAGAGAGTGCAGGTCGGTCCTTGGAGGTGCTCACTCTTGAAAACATCGCTCTTGTGGAAGCAGAAATTATGGAAGACCGGCAGCTCAAAGTTACGGAAATAACAGCAAGGTCAGGCCTTTCTATAAAACAACAGTCCTTCGAAGTATGCATGAACATGTAAACATGGATAAAGCTAGTGTAAAATGGGTGCCTAGACTTCTTTCCTTAGTCCAAAAGCAGCAACGAGTCATCTGTTGTCAGTTTTTTTTTTTTTTTTTTTTTTTTTTTTTTTTTTTTTTTTTTTTTTTTTTTTTTGGAGCTGTGCCGTGGCAATGAGAGAAAAGTTCTGCAAACCATTGTTACAGGAGATGAAACTATGATCCTCTACTATGATCCCTTGTCCAAAAGAAAATCAATGAGTGGCATAAACTGTCGAAGCACCGCCTCTAAAGATCAATGTCACTTAGTCAACCAAGAAGATCATGGCCACAATCTTTTGGGACTGTGTGGAATACTCTTCATTGACTTCAAGGAGAGGAACTCCACAGTAAATGGGGGTACTATGCTGGCCTACTGCACAACTACGTGCTTCCATCAAAGAGAAAAAGAAAGGAAAGCTGAGTGGTGGTGTGCGCCTTATTCCCGACAACGCGCCTGTGCACATAGTAATTGTTGCAAAGGAAGCTATGAAGAAATGTGGCTTCAAGGAGATGAACCATTCACCCTACAGCCCAGCTCTATCTCCCAGTGAGTATTTCCTCTTCTCATACTGAAGAAGGATCTTCGAGGAAGGAAATTTAAGTGTACGAAGAAGTGATGGATGCTGCTTAGGTTCATTTTGCAGACAAGACTATTTTGGGGGCGGGGGGTTAAATGTTAATTCAAAGGTGTAAGAAGTGCATTGCAATGAAAGGGTAACTATATTGAAAAATGAAATATATTTTTGTGTTTATCATACATAGAAAATGATTAGGCCGGAAACTTAACGACTTACCCTCTTATATCTATATAAACGATCTAAAAATAATTCATTTAATTCTTCTAATGTTTGCGTTTCACGAATTTTACTTAATCATATAACTATTACTTTTACACAAACTTTGTATGCGGAATTCTACAGGTAATCACTGTGTAAATGCTACAATCATGTTATTAAAATTTTTCCTAACGTATGTTTTAATAGTTCCACATTAATTGTATAATTTTCTGTTCTTTTTTTTAATTAAGATTCTTCTTTTTCTTCAATTTTTTTTAAATCCATTAAATCTATACACACATAATCATTGCTAACGTTCTTCTTCTTCTTATTGGCACTCTGCAGCCTGTAGCGAGCCTTGGCCTACCGCAGCGACCTCTGCTTCCTCTATCTCCGTCTTACGACTTCATATGTAAAGGACAGATTTGCAGGGGGCATGTGATCAGCATGCCGATATCCCGCCGGTCGCCTATCACGCGACTTTCTAGATCGAAGAACGCCACCTTTCCATCAGACAATTTCCCATTTGTCCTCGCGAGGATGGCAAGACCTCATTCCAGATTCTCTAACTGAGAATACTTCCTAAGTAGGATCCGGAAATCGAACCGGGGCCTCCGGCCAACAGTTAGCAATGCTAAGCACAAGGAAAGTGGTCCATTTGCTAACATTGTCTTTTTTATTTTCTCTGTTCATTAGTCCAAAAAATCTATAGAGCTCCAATCATTCTCTCTTCGCTAAAGAATTCAACATCACTTTGTCAATTATCAACTTATTCACGCACAGCATTATTTTATAGGTCATCTTTGTACTCCCTGTACATTGTTTATATTAGCCATATATTTATCCCAGAATTTATATAAGTTAATGAACATATTCCTCTAGAATTTATCCAGTCTTCATCTAATCTGCTAGTAATAGGTAAAAGCGATATAGTAAATTTCACGAAATCTGTATCTCGTTGTCAGAAGAAAAATGAAGCAGTTAATAATTTAAAGCAACTATTTCGCTTGGCAGATTTTTTTTTTTTTTTTTTTTTTTTAAGGTCAGGTGTTCAAAAACACGAGCAAGATATAAATAATGCAGTAACCGCTTGCAATATCGGGGCGCAGCTGGTTAGGCATTTGTTTCGTCTCTGCAAAAGATGCCATCAGAATCCATTCTTCACCAATGTAATTCTAGAAACAGTTGAATGATCTCTTGCAGGTAGAGGATGCAACAAACTCGTGCGATCTCATTATTTTCCCTTCATACACATGTCTAATGAACTCTTCATGCATTACTAAATACCCATCCGCTGCTGCTTCTTCGTGCACGGTTCTTGGCTGCTTGCCCTTCACAGTTCAGTCATTTCACCTCCTAGGGGTGAACAAACCGAGATTCAGAAGCGGTACGTATGCGCTATGAAACGTTCGCGTCATAATTGATTTGAATGCACACGGTATTTCAAGCTGACGAGAAATATTTATTAACGTAAAAAGGTTGTAACATCATTTATAATTGTTATTGTAGTTATTTTTATGTAAAACGTTCTTTAAACGGTACCTTCTTAGGCTTGCTACGCGCAACTATGCTGTATTCTCTGGTTTACGCTTATTTAAATACACACGAATCATTTGTATAAAGTTAGCTTCTGAAATTGTTCTATGTTAATATGCGACATATGCCTGCTGTTTCATTTATTTAGACACGTAAATAAATCAGGACTGATTTAAAAGTGTTTTTATATAATGTCTAAGATTTTCTTTCGCAGGACTATAATTTGTAATTAACTAAACGAGGAAAGTAAGTATAATTTTCTACTGCGCTGTTGTACTTGTAAAAAACCTGTTGCCGCTAGTGTTTGGATTACTGGCATACAACGGTGGAGTTTCTAGGAAGACGTAAGCGTAATTAAGGTGTACATTTCATAATCGCAATGCTTATAACTAACATCAGCGATTACTCACCTCCCAAGGCTAAAGCTAATCAGTTATTCGTCACTGCGTTACAACTCAGTGCTTAACGCTGCAATAAGTGCATATGAAAACTAACAAAACACAGTCACCTGTTTTTATACCTTTACCTTCACTGTAACATCGCCAGTGTGTCTGGGAATCAATCGTACTACGTCCTTCGTAACAATTCCTGTCAGAGCACAAAACGCCATACAAGTTCAATGGGTAATACTGACTAATCCTAAACCAATAAGAAAGCAAAGCATCCTGACATCCAATATTGAATGAGCAATGCTTGACGCAACCGTTATGTCGCTATGTCGACAGAGGTAGGTAGTATATTTGCCCTCCGCTGCTACAAGTATTCTATTCCCCAAAGAGTATTCGTATATGATTCATACGTGCGTACAGAATCAGCGCGTGCTGTAAGGAGATTATTTCAAGAGGAATTTCCTGATTCCCCCGATTTAACCCCCTGAGATTTTTATCTCTGGAGGGCATTAAAAGAGAAAGTGTACAAAACAAATTCCCACGCTTTAGACCAACTTAAAACTAACATTCGTCAAGAAATTGCTGCCATTTCTCAGAGGGAACTGCAGAGTGTAATGCGCAATTTCCTAAGCAGGTGTCAGAAATGCTTGAACAACGAAGAGAAGCAGTTTCAGCATCTCCTTGCTTAATTACTTGAGTAATTTACTTTTATTTTAAGTGTTTATGTTATATATGTTAGAAATAACTGCGGACTCCTGTCATTTGCACCGCCGGCACAGCAGCCAGCCTCGCCGGCAGGTCACACGCCGCGAAATCGGTTGCGTGAAGGATCGTTCACCCTTATTACAGTATAGTTGGGACTCGCATTCTGTAGGTCCCAGGTTCATAATCCCTCCTGATCTTGGGGCTTTTCGTTGTTTCCTTAGTCACTTAGGCGAATGATAAATGTATCTCTCTTTTGCACGAATTATCATTTCTCGTATTTCACCTCCTGTCACTTAATTATTTATTTTGCAGGGTAGAAAATGCCAGTGAGATGGGCCAAGACCGTGTGATAGCAACATACGCTTTGGGGTTTTGGTGTGAAAGTGGCCCTCTAAGGGTTCGAATTCCTTGGAGGGGGTTCCGTTAGCGTCGGGATGTTCTATCTGGAAACAATGTTAGAGACTCCTACGCCTGTGCCTCTGTTTCTCCTACACCTAATCCCTTTCTCCCATACGTGCCCCCGGAGGTTCTTAGGCACAAACGACCAGCTGGATACGATTTAAGTACCGAAAATTCCTTCGCTGTAATTCAATCCTAAGTGATAAAAAACAAAAGAATAGATGTACAAATTACATAACTGATTAATCACACCGCCTGTTTGTAACGGCACTATGATGGAGGACACATGGAAGCAATGTACTTACACATATATAATTTTCTATACTTAAATAGAAAGCTAACACTTTCTCGTTCTCTAAGGCTAATCTAACCACACATTCACACAAAAGGTTCCTGATAGTTACTCTGAACTACCGACTACATTTTCAGCATTTTGATAAAAATAATCGTGACACTAATGTACAAAATTATGTAATTTATGACATCACAATAACAGCTTATGGCTGTCATCTTCCTTTCGCCACGTTCACAGAAATGCCTTTTCCTCTTTTTGAAGGTTTCATAGAGAAGATAAAGACTGATATTGAATTTTTAAATGCTTTTTATAAGCGATTTATTGAATTTTAGAAGTAAGGCGAGTTGTTTTCAGCGTATTTAAAACACTTTATTATTATTATTATTATTATTATTATTATTATTATTATTATTATTATTATTATTATTATTATTATTATTATTATTTTAAATCAGTAATTCAGTCTTCTGGTTATAAAATTATAAGTTTTTGTTTTTATTTGTACCAACTGAAGTGACAGCTGTAAGGGAAAATTTAGATACGTTTCCACTGTTTGTTTGTTGCGTTTGTTGTAAGATAACGCTGTTGAATTTTTCAAGTGTATCTTGAAATGTTGCTCATTTGGCACGAATTTATTCGCGGTCTGGGGCATTACGAAGAGGAACTCCCAAGTTGCGCACACAGAGGCGTTAACCGTGTATCAACTGCACTTACTGCATTCAACTGGCAGATCGCCCACAAATAATTATTTTTTCTTTCTAATTTGGGTGTAAAAAAGCTAATCAACCAATCAAAATTATTTCCGCCACGTTCTTTCATTGACATCTACTATAAACTTATAATAGGCAGAGCATAGAGAAACTTACTAAAAGGGAAGGCTCAGTTGAAAACATAAAGACACTCAATTGAACCTTTCTATTCTAGTTATTATCTTAAGTTTCATTGCTTATTTCCACTAATTCCTCACATTTGTACTTCATAGCATTTTTCTGTCTCCCTTGTTCCCTTCAATTTGGGAATTCCCCGTCGTGTGGGGTATTTTAGCTGTCTTATCAGGCTTGGCCGCCTATAAGGAGCAGCTACTTGAACCCAATAAGGATGATAAGATGATATGATAATGGTATATCATATCATAACCTACCGCCACGGGTAGCGAGGTCGTTTAGGCGCGGTCTCGTGAGCGGAAAGTCCCGCTATGACCGTCCTTCCTGACTTGAGGTTTTTTGCAAGTTTTCCTAGGTCCTCATAAATGGCAAATGTCATTTAGGGCACCCTAAACTTAGGCTTGGAATGTTTCCTTCCTAAAAAATCCTTACCCAGTTTATCATTTCATTTCATGTATCATCAGTGTCCAGCGCCTGTGGTGCCTCAGTAGTAAAAATGAACGTTAAACACTATTTAAATATATATTATATATAATAACCTTACGAGGTCGTGGGCCCCTTGGGGATCTTCCTAGTTAAGGATAAATATCTAAGACATATCCGGAATCCCAGGAGTAATAGCCAGGGCCGTTAACCATTACGCGGTGGGCTCCCTGAATCATTATAATGAAAAGATATCAGAGTTCTGAGCTTTTTTTTTAATTGGATTTTTGCCATGTTAGGTACGAAGTTAATAGCTGTTATTAAAGGTCAATAACCGAAAAGTGTAAAGAAAACAGTTTAAAAGTTTTTTTCATACTAACTTTAATACATGTCCTTTCAAACATATAAATTGATAAATATGAATACGACGTTTTCTCTGGAAATGCATATTCAGAAGTGTCACTCGTAATCATGACTTCACTATGCATACACTTGACATAAGCCCAGAATTCACACACAGAATGCGAAGCATGTACCGTGTCCTGTCATCTATTTCTGGTAGAACGATCACATTCCATTTATAAAGGAGTCGAGAATATGAAAACATTGAAGCGAAATGCAGCAAGCCTACACGCGGACTTAAATAACTGCTCAGTTCGCCGGATGTTGCACCACTGAGGAATGTGCAGGTTTGTCAAGTACGTCAAGCGCACAAGTTCACTGATCGTGTGTTGTTCAGGAAAGCAGGCAGGTAACATAACTAACACTGTTGGTAAGTATTTCAGTTATCTAATTCGTCGTACTCAATAATTAAATAGATTAATCTAGAGCAGAGCCAAAGTATTGCTGGGAGCTAGAGAGACGTCTGGTAAAAGGAATGTGCTGATAATGCAATGGTGTCAGAGGAGCACTGTGTTCATGGGTGGCGAACCTATCGCAAACACATTCCTAACACAGTGCATGGTGCGTTTAGAAAATATTGACCACTTACATGCTTAAGTTGTGTACTTTCATTCCCTGACTTAATAACGAATTAATAAAATATAATGTGGTATTGACTTTCTGAAAGCTCTATCTGCTTTGCTTATTCGCTATCAGGTAGAGCAGTGGCAAGATCATAGAATTTTTTTTTATTTTTTTAATTTATTTATTTATTTTTTTATTTATTTTTTAATTTTATTTATTTATTTATTTATTTTTTGTCTCTGGGGTCACTTGAGTCACTCGTTTTGTTTGTTTCTTCCCCCAAGAAAATAAGAAACTGCCAATGTCTCTCTCCAGTAACCCATCTTTTTTTCCAATTTTTTTCTCTAATCTTTCCACATGGATACAGCCTTCAGGAGTGAAGGAAGACAATTCCTTAAACGTGGGCTCCATTTGTCCTTGCCTGTTCGTTTCTCCATTAATTTTTCTCCCTTAACGTGAGTTTTACTTTGGATCATGCAAACTCAATAGGGTTCAGTTCGCACATGTCGTCATTGTGGATTTTGGCCATTTATCAATGCAAACCACGTTTATGGATGTCTATCAAGCAGCAGAATTTAGCTCCTCTCAAGTCTGTTGAACTAGGAATGCTGTTATTTTGCAGTCAGAGCTTTTGCCTGCTTGTAAAAAGAATAATGAATTCGTCACAAACATCCCCATTTCAAATCTTGCTAGCATTTTGCAATTTTAAAATTATAATGCAGTCAAATATTATCAATACTGTGATAGAATGACCCTGTTCTCTAAAGCGACGTATTTCTCAACACATTTGCACAGCTATTCGACTATATTTGGTTTTCAAATTCATATTTTCCTAATAGTTTGGCACATTTTCCACTTGTAGCCCATTTATGTAAAGAACTGTTCTCGTTGTCAAAGTCACCCAAATCCATTTTTGTATGTTGCGGGTCTGTTTTTATGTTTCCTGGAACAAAAGACTCGCCTGCTTCCCCGTTCTGTTCTTAACCTTCTAATTGTTCTTACTGGAACATCGGTTTAGTGGGGTTCACGTAAATTTACCTATATTAAACTCTGTTCTAGCATTTCTTGCCTACACGGAACTTCCATTTTTCTCACTTTCTCCCGGGTTTCCTATGTGTAGTTTTCTTTTCTTTCTTGTTTGTGATCCATCAATTAAAACTTTGCAATGCGAAATGTCAAAATGTTCACCATGAATAAAATGCACTTGTTTATGCAATGATGCTCAGAAACAAGAATGAACTGACTCTTAAGTATCTGAATAGGCGATACATATGCTGAAATGTTTTGCTTAGCAGATAAATGTCTCCCCATACCTCTCCAGCTGACAGCAAAACTTGTGGTCATTGTTATTTTAATATCTAGCGACACTTATAATTAAGTAAAACATTTATTGGTAAAAACATGATTTCCATTTTCAAGAGATATAAAATGTTTATTGATTTTCTGAAAATGTATTCACCTGGATTTATGTGCTTATAGTAGTAATGGCTTCAATTGAAATTTAGTTTTTTTTTAATCTATATCACATTAAACAACCAGGGCACAAATATGCTTACCATTGTCCCCTTACAATGGCATCCAGCAAGATATAGAATATGGACAAAATGATAATACACGTTTTGAGGAAGGAGAAAGAAAATATTTATTGAGAAGAAGGGAACAAATAATAAGCATACTAGAGAAAAGAAACAAAAAGGAGAAAAAAAAACGCAAAGGGAGTAAAACAACGGAGAAAAGTGAGAGAGAGAAGAGAAAAATGAGAAGTTGAATAACAAGAGAAAAAAGGTGATATTTAATATAGAACAAAAGGAAAAGGGGGAATGCGAAAAAGATAATGAAAAAGATAAGATGTAGAGCAGAAGAGAAAAGAGGAGTTACAGGGAGTTAAGTAGCCATATCAAAAATGTAACGAAAAGAAAATATAATACATTTGAAGAACAGAAAAATGCTGTTGGAAGGTTTGCAAATAAACGATAAAAAATGTACAAAGCAACGATATAAAAGGAGAGAAGTACTAATGGGTGAAAGAAAAGCATAAAAACGAGAGAGAAAAGACGAACAAAGATAAAACAAAGAAAAAATAATATGTAGGGAAGTAAAACAAAGAAAAGAAACAAGCAGAAAAAAACATACAAAAAGTGTAATAAATGGAGAGAAATAACAACTACTGAAGGCTAAATATAAAAACTAAAAAGACAAATAATGAGAACAGAATAGGGAAAATGGAGGAAGCAAAATAAGAGAAGGAAAAGGGGCAGAAATGCGGAATAAAGCAGAGAGAAACTGTGAAAAGTCAGAGTAAGGAGTAAGACAAGAATGGCAAGTAACAGAATACATGATAGGAGGAAGAGAAAATGAACAAATCCCAAGGCAAAAGCAGCATAAGCAGAAGGTATACAACACAGGGAATCCCCTGCAGTTGGCAACACAGGGATGCGTCACAATGGTGGGGAGAGACAATAAAAATCCAAAACACATCTCCCCACCACAATGTTTACGCCTTCACATATTCATTCACACGAAATCTGGCCAGGGCCCCAGTCCAGGGCACAGGAATAGCACCTTTCACTTGACGTGGGCGAACCCAAATATTATAACTGCCCTCCCGCACTCTCTGCCTGGCGTAAATCAAACGCTCTCACTTGAAAAAGAAGTGTTTGGAACAAATTCAAACCAGGCATGCTCATCCAAAACACCTGAGTAAGCATGCCAGACTTGCACCATCAGAATGACCCAGTTCTGAAAGCAGTTAAAGAGGCTGCAATTAAAATAACACAATTAGAGTGTTTCCTGAAGTTAGCAGCATTATGAAGCCAAAATGGGAGCTTTTAAAAACGTTAACACACAACTAACAAAAAGCAGAAAGTTTCTTTTGTAAAGTAATAAAACTCTGAAGTTAATTCATAAATTGAGTTTATTCTACTTCCACAAATAAAGTGGCGTAATGATCCAATCAGATATTTCATGTTAGAAAAAAATAAGTTAACTAATAAATTAATTTTATTAATATGTTACCATTATAACAACTTTTCAGACCTTGTTAGACAATATTAACTTTCAGAATGAGTAAATTTGTTTTAACATAAACAAAACGCCCAGTAAAAACTGTAAAATTTGTTTGAATACTTAAAAAAAAAAAAAATACATTGTTCGTGATATGTTAAGGAGAGTCAGAATTGCGATTATTATTATTATTATTATTATTATTATTATTATTATTATTATTACTTTTTATATTTTTATAGTTTGATATTTGAATGTTATGCTTTTCCCCTTATTTTCATATATATTAAAGTGATACGATAATTCTAAATATTTAAAAAAAATTGAAAATCATGTGTCATAAATGTTTTACGCTCTTTTGGTTATTCAGTTAAACATCACTCATTTTGTAAATGTTTACTCTAGAGAGATCATTTTTCCAATTGTTTGTTAAATAAAAAAAGAAACAGGAAAGAAAACGGAAAAAAAGGACACCGGGATGAAAAAGATCAGGGATTATGTTTAATGCACACTACCATATAAATGTTTAATTATTTCAGATACTTGTTTATATAAAACTTGAATATTTTCCAAATAATTTTAACTAACAATTAATTTAATAAAATAGTTTTAAAATACTGTGCGAAGTTATTAAAAACCCAAACTTTTAAGTAAAAAGTGCATTTTCATATTTAAAAATTTTACTCTCTTACTGTTCAATGCAATTATTTTTTCATAAATCACATGAAAAAGAGCTTATGAATAAGTCATACAAAATCAGTTAATGTTTAACACTTTGAGAGATGATGGATTAATTTACTAAATTTAACATTGGCGGAGATTGACATTTCGACCACCCTCAAAATCATAACAATTTGTGAGCAATTATAGATAAGTTTATGAAATACAGTACATGTGTTTTAGTATTAGATCTTAAAAGATACGACTATATTATGCATGTACGCAATTTTTTGGGAGGCTGGAATTAAAGTCTGATTTACGAAGTAAATTCAAGGAAAACGTGTTTTTTCTTAGTCCGAAAGCTGTTATTAAGGATGATGATAATTTTTTTAACAATATACCGTTATTCGTTCTGTCATTTCAGCATTGTGATGAACCCGGCCAGGACCGGTGGTTTTTTTCGGGGCGTAAAAATCCTTAGTATGGCTTCCGTCGTAAGGGAAATAAAGCCGTGGGTCCCGTGTCGTATATTTACGGCACGATAAAGAACCTCAAGCCTGAAAGAGAAGCCTCTGAGCAAAATTAGTCGGACGTTTCACGCCCTGAGTTGAATGGGACGCTGATGACCTGAGATGTTAAAGAGCGTCCATAAGTCAATCAATCAACCATTGTGATGATGGAGGTTTCTACATATAGCTTTGTTGTTTGCTCTCGGGATCGAAATGATATAGCCAAGCTTTATTATCAATGATAACCTCTGAAGGAACTCCGCATTCTTCTGTAACATCAAATTCAACTGCATCCAAATCTGCACCTGAAAGTCCACAATGCCAAAAACGTCTCGTGTGCAATTTTTCAGTTACCAACATGTGGAAGGCACCCAGTGAAATTTTCAGAATTTCCGAAAGTGTTCTTAATGTTATTTGACGATCCTCTCTCAGAATGACAACTGTGGTGTTAATGTTTCCTTGCGTTAGATCACAAACTGAAGCAGCGAGTCCACCGAAATAAACATAATCCAACTGTTGTACAATAGCTTTTGGACAAATGCCTTCTTTGTTGAAGAATAGCTTTACCTCAATTTCGCTTGCCACATGTCAGTCAAACGAGTTCTTCCAGCGGCGCTTGAGAACTGAAACTGGTGCTAACATCCACGGTGTTTTAAAATTGGTGCAAATTTTATATATTAAAGCCAGATTGGAACCTTTCTGTAATTCTGAACTCGAAACTCTTTCTATTCCTGTCCATCTTTTTTCCCGCACACTTCATGTTTGTTCCAATAGGTAGGTTCTGATTCGTATAACTAATTATAATTGGCACACCGCTGTATTTTTTCGGTTTTTCCTGCAGCCAATTGCAGTACTGTTCTTTCCTTTCTAAATCTATGATATTACTGCCCATCAAAAAAAGAGCACACGGCTTTATTTCTCAATCTGAAAGATTAAAAAACGTTGAAAATGTCAATTGTCAAGTGTCTTCATCGAATAGCGTGGCAACCGTTTTATTTTTGGAGTTTGATTTTGGTTATAGTACCAAACAGAACTGCTTACAGCACACTCTGGATCTAGCTATTTCCAGAGCAACCCTGGAGTCTCTCAGCCTCTGTGCAGTTGAACACATTTATATGTAGAAACCTTGACATGTGCGCAAATGTCTTTGTGTGTACAGATATTTCGGTATTTCTTTTTGACATAAATCAAACGCGCACCAATAGATTAAAAACAGATAGAATTACTCGTATGTGAGTGGCAAAGTAATATTATAACTTCCTCGATGCTCTCATCCTGGTATGTGAAGAAATACAACGGAAATAGAGTGCTAAAAGCAATGGTTTAAAAATAGTAACATTTAAAGTTGAAATTTATGCAGGTATAAGGTAGGAGATATTAATTATTTAAAATATGAATATCCCACCGGTAGTATCTTGGATGTGAAATCAAGAGTATAAGATAAAAAAGATGAAGACTTGAAACTCGAAGATTCCATAACTTTTTTTGTTCTGTCCTACTCGTATATTTGAAATATAAATAACATCATCAAAAGATGTAATTGGAATTCAAGCAATGGAAATGTCGTGTATTTGACAACTTTACAACTGGAACTGATGAGTATAAATAACAACTCAAAACATAATAGGAAAAGCCATTGACAGCGCGCCTGAAGAGACACCTATGAAACAAATGATAAGATAAGAACGAAAGGAAAACAAAGCTCTGCATAACCACAGTGAAGGAAGACTGGAACAGATGAATTTGCCTGATTCTGGTAAGAATAAGAATATATGCTTCAAATGTTTGTTTTGTACAGCTAAATAGATAGAGAAATATTATCAAAGCTATCTTAGGTATTGTTTGTTTAAGGCATGTTGGTGACACTGTTCATTAAATCCTTTACAACTTCAATGTAAGATGATCAACCAATAGCATCTCAGTCGATAAGAGGAAAGCCACGAGCACCTGTACCGCGTGATGGCGGAAGCCAATAAGACTCGTCCATCAAACATGAACCGGAAGCACGCTTCATCCTAACGCTACAAGGAAATGTAGAAAGGTTATGCTTGACGTTTATTGAGGTAAAGTGCTCGTTAAGTTCCTAGAGTTAGGTGAGATAACTTGTGCACATTATTACACTAACATCAAAGAGAACGCCAAGAAAAAAATGCTGACGCTGATGAACGGAAAATAGCAAACGTTTTGTCGCTGTTTCATTAGATCATTACTTAGGAAAGAATGGATAGACTATGAACTTGCTTATCTGGGTTTAAATTTATTAAATGTACCGTGTAGCATATTTTGTTATTTTTCAATAGAAGACTATAAAGTTTCACAAATAATGTGCTATTAAAGCATAATTCGAATTTTTAAAGGCAATCGCCGAGCATGCATGAACTGGATCTATTTATTTTAAAAAGCGAGAATTGTCCAAACTTTCTATAACATGAACAGGAAATATTGCGAAATGTGATGAAGAAAAGGCCATCTGTGATTTAAGTTTTTAAATTTAAGTAATTAAAATGGAAAATGGTGATGGTCATGCATTTCCGTAAAACAGGGTAAATAAATTACAAAATTCAGTAAACGTTTTTCAAAAAAGTTTTAATAATAATAATAACAACAACAACAATAATAATAATAATAATAATAACAACAATATGGTAAAACCGCTCCATCTGTTCACATATAATTAATTAAAAGTGTCCAAACGGAGAGAAACTAATCACTTTCAGAGATGATTTAACCAATTAAATTATCTGGCTGAAAAAGCGGTTAGTTCACCGTACAACACCCCCCCCCCCAGTTTCTTGCAGAAGGGGCCCATTGACTTCAATATTCTTGCTCAGACAAAACCGAAAAAATCCACAACCGTTAACACTTAATATTTTGTTAACTATTTTGCACGCACTCTTTTTTTTCTTTCTTTTCTTCTTTTCTTTTTCTTTTCTTTTATTCTTTCTTTTTATTTTTTGCATTACAATTTTGTTTCCATGCATATTTAATTGAAGTTTTGTTAGCATATATGTTCGAAACTATTGCTTTTGCAGAAATTATACACTCCTCTGCAATTTTCATATACTATTTAACAGCCTCTTTTTTCTTTTCAATAGTTAATACCACCTTTGCACTTCACTCTTTGACTGTAACTTATATGTCAAATTTTCTTCTTTTTAACAACTTTTATCGAAACTTAAAATAAGCATAACTTAACCGAATTTCATTAAGATTATGTGATTTTCATTGGTCTTGTCATATTTTTTACTTTTTAAATTATTTTTCCGTCATAATAATGATCATTTGATCACATTTTATTTCCTTTACACAAATTTTCTTAAATTTTTCTCAGATGTAGTTTGTATACTCCCGAATTGATTGTAATCTCTCAGAATTTTCATTTTTTCCTTCATCAATGCTACCAAGGTGCTGTTTCAAGTGCCAAAATAACGGGAATCTCTCTTGCATAAAGTCAAATTTTAGCATAATATCAACGACATCGCACATTTAGAACCTGTGATGGTCTTTAAATGTGGAAAGAGAGTTAAAGGCTGCAAGTGGTAAAGTTTATGAATGTGTTAAGTCGAAATGAAGGATACTCTACGCTCGTAATGATCTGAACGGTAAGTCAATTCAATGACAGTAATGATTTGACTTATTTCAAATATGCCCCAGTAACATATTATAATGTTGAGAGTTCTTCCCTATACAGGCCAATGCTGAGTGATAACAAGATTATATTTTTATTTGAAAACATTAAAATGTATATATTTGTTTCATTTCAATAAATAAACTTTATTTCATTGTGTGTAGTGGTGTGTTATCACTTGATTAAATAAATTCAAACTTAGATAATAAAGATTTTTAAAGTATTCATTAGGATTTTAAAATTTTATTAATGTGCTGGAAGATTTGGTTTTACATTTTCACAGCTTTTAAGTCATAAACATCAGGACCCTATTGTCAAGTAATGATCATCCGAAAACTTTCTTGGAAGTGCTAACTAATGGTCCTGCTACTGACACAAGTTATATATCTAACCTGTAGTTATACGGGAGTCCAAAACGCAGAGTAATTTTACATATTAAAGCATAGGAATGTGGTTGGTTCTATCATCAGATGTTCAACCAGCCTATATCGAATAGAGGGGGTACAACTAGAGGCTTTATTGTATTACCTAACAGTTCAAGCTATCCTGATTCGGTACGCACAACTCCTAATGGAATCAAAACAAGTTACAATAGTCTGGGTTCCTTCTTATCTGAAAATAAACTAGCAAACTGGGGAGCAAACAAGCTACACCTATTCCAGTACAGAAAATAGACATCATTGTCTGGCGTGCCGATACAATTACATAGTTAAAGAAAAAAACCATGCAATAACCGAAACACCAACTTGCTTGAAACAATCACCAGCAAACTCGAAGAAATCAAAGTGTTATTCAGTTCATAAAATCCAATTAATAAACTTTAAGTCAACATCAATCATCTTCGTATTGGATAGTTTTTTTTAATAGTGTTTAATGCACGTTTTTACGGCATCACAGGCGGTGACACTGATGATACATGAAATAAAATGATAAATTGGGGGATTTTTTTTTATTTTTAAGGAAGGAAACATTCCAGGCCTATGTTTAGGGTACCTCCCCGCCATTTTCCATTTCTGAGGACTAAGGAAAGCATGGAAAAAACCTCAGTCAGGGAGGTCGGTCTTAGTGAGAATCAAACCCCCAGGCCTACCTCTCACGATTCCGCGCCTTAACAACCTCGGCCACCCGTGGGGGTGTATTGGGGATATATAAAGCTTACTCACACCTGTCCATATTAACAATTCCCCTATTGTTGTAATTGAGGTTAAAGACATTTCAAAGTCATATTTTATATGAAGAATTGCATATGAAAATGCCGGGCAGGCTAACAAGAGATCGTATGAAAATATTGCAAAACAGCAACATGGTTAATTTTGTGCATCAACTTATAATTGTGGATGAGGCTTGGATCCATCATCACAAATCGGAATCAAAACAGTGGACAGAAGACAACACCGGTACCATCTGTTGGAAAATTTTTGGCATCCTTCTTTTGGAATCCTAGGGAATTTTAATGATTGATCAAAGAATAAACACATAACAAACTTTTTAAACTATGTAGATGGAAATAAATTGTGAGAAAATATCCGATTTGGAGAATAAAAACACAATTTTTCCTCAAGACAATGCCCCTGCTCACCAAAGTATTTTAGCGATGGGAAAAATTACGATCAATTGTTGGTGCATCCACCATACTCTCCAGATTGTATCCCTCTGATTTTCATCTGTTGCGAAAGTTCAAACTCTTCCATTAAATCAAGATGCGATTGCAGCTGAAGAGCATTAGCGCATTGCTGGAATAAATGTAATGGCAGCAGATGATGAATATAAGATATTAGGTTTAGTTTATTAAATAGCTCCTGCACAAATTGTAAGCATTAACTGAGAGTAAGTATTGAACATAACAGACTATAAACTGAGTTGCTGTTCATTGTTATGTGTTTGGAACAATGTGAATACTATTTACATATAAAACAAACCGGACCGCGAACAGATAATGCCCACTCCAGTATTCAGAATTATACAGAACGAAGCAATTGTGGTTAGCTGTAATTTTGTGCTTGAAAACACGGCTCACTTTAAACACTGGCTGATGGAAGTGTAAGCACGCCACTCCTTTTTAGGGAGCCTGTGAAAAAAAGGATCATGCTTGTACGACGCAGATGGTCAAGAATTAAAAACAAGTCTTTGTCTTCCGACACTCTTCTTCCCTCATTCCCCTCCTTCTTATCCTTCCTTCGTTACTCTTTCTTTAATTTTGCCTCCACCCTCAGTCTCCGGAACCGCTGCTGTCACCAACAGGAACTTTCCAGACACTGTTTCGGACAATATGTCATAAAAGTAAATCCATGCACCCTTCCGTTTAACGGACTTTATTCCAGGAGTTAGGTATCTTACAGTTCTTCTTAATACAGGATTGGTAAAAATGTTTAAGAGTTTTAATATCAGCTCTTGTTCTTGGTGCATCTTGCACAGCAATACAAAGAACGAGTATTGCTCTTAATGAACATGTTTGATCCATTGACCACTAGATGGTGCTTTATGGAAATAGTACACACAGCAGCAGAGAAGGCATTTTGTGCGCTGGAATTCCTCGCGGTTAAGTCTATAATGACAATTCAAGGTCGCTTTCGAGCGGAACAAATACAGGATGATTATAAAGTCTCGATCCATTTTGGAGAAAACGGCGCATTATGTATTTCTTTAAGTGATCTGAAAGATGCTATACACTGAAGAAAGAATCATCTTTGAGGGAATTTATTTACCAGGAGGTTCAAGCGAACTTTGTACGAAAATTCCATACATCCGCTCCCATTAGTGCAGATATCACACTACTGGTTCAGAAATTCCCATAAGCATCAAGCAGGAGACTATTTAGCGATGTAGCCACCTTTCACACATGTGACATGCTCAACCGACACAACTGCACTGTGAGTAGATGAACAGCCAAACGAGATTCTCCAGTCGGAACTAAACACCTCCAAAGTCAATGTGTGGTTGGGAATCACAAAGTCTAAGTTGCATGGGCCATTCTTCTTTGCAGAACCCACAGCGACAGGCATTTTGCATCTTGTTGCTCTTGGAAACGATGGTTTTCCAACAGGATAGAGTACCCCTTCATTTTGCATGGATCGTACAAACCTCTTGATTCTCCCCGCCCCCCAATAAGTGTACAAAGTAAAAATCAACTCCCTTAACCATTTAAAGGAACATATCAGGAATGCGGTGCTCAACATCGCACGTCAATGCTAGAAAAGGTGTTTCGTGAAGCGGTGCATTGCTGGGAGCTATGTGTGGAAGTGCAGGATGGTTATGTTTAGAGTTAGAATAGATTGTGTGTTACAATTTACATTCCCTATATTGGTTTGAATCAAATATCTGTTTTCCACAAAAATGGATCACACTTTATAATCATCCTGTATACTCGTGCATGTTGCATGCAATTAGCTATTTTTCCTCTTTGGTCTGGGACCATTTAGTCAGACAATCGTTGTGGGGACTAAAGAAGAAAGTTGATGTCTATGTATGAATCCTGTTGTAATATCAGACAGCAATAGGGAATAGGGAATAGAAAAAATAATGTAGTGAATATCGAACAAAGACCAAATTGGCGTTATTACAACTGTTATGGGCATCTTGTAAATAGTGCCAGGTAAACTGATTTATTGCAGCCTCTTAGTATTAGTTCTGATTAGGGAAGTGCTTAAACTAAGAGGAAATGGAAACGATAGAGATTGTATACTTCTATAAAATACGGTGCCAAGTTGGTTGCACTGAGTACACGTGAACAGAGCCCGGTTCAGATCAGTAATTTTGAGTGGGTCATTAGGCACACTGCGGACTCTACCACAGAGAGCAATGGAGATGATGAGAATAACTTTCCTGACCTGTAATTAAATCTCGCCGTGCAATATTATACTCCGAGAAACAAAGTTTTCGCGGTATATCGGACTGTATTGACATTCTATAAAGTCATTAAGGCAATCAAAAGCCTTTGAAGTAAAACAATAGCAGAGAATAAGCTTCCACAACCGTTGGAGGTGAACATGGGATTGTATCAGTGTTGCAGCATAACCTCTTTATTATTCAATATATATTTGAATAAAATTATAGAACTAATCCTAGAGAAATAAAAACTAATAACAGAAAATATATTAAATACATAATCTTCGCGGATAAACTTGTATTTATGACCATCTCTGGGATTGACATGGAAAAGTATATAACATAAATATCTGCTGAAAAACATCGAAGTTAAAATTGCAAGGGTAAAACTGGAGATGAATAAAATCTGTTATTAATACCCGGGGCAAACTAAAACTAGCAAAACTGGAGTAGAAAGGATTTCAATGAGAAGACAACCTTTCTGAAAAAACTTGGAAGCAGAGAGAGGGCAGCACAAACGCGCTCGTAATGCGATGAAGGTGAATATTTTAATTACTAAAAACTCAAGTGCACATCGAACGGATGACAATGCAAGAATTAAGTCTAAAGGATGTACTGAATATTAAGGGACTGTATACAAAGGAAACGAAAGTAACTGAAACAATGAAGTGGAAAAATATTAATATAGTATTATTTATAGAAATAAAAAAACTTAGAGATAATATGTCAAACAAGACATGTTAATGTTATAGAGTGGAATAAAAAGCAGAAGTAGTGAAGTAGAAAGACAATAGACAAAAATCAGAAAAATGCTCTTGAAAGTTATGCTTGAACAGAATATCTGATTATTTTAGGAACTTATGCTCTAGATGAAGGAAAAAAGAATGGGGGGAAAAAACTGAGAAATTTTGCCAAGATCTTCAATCTATACAATCCAATTAATAAAAACGATTCATCGTGTTAACAGGGGACATGAAGCCCATGTAGAAAACTAGTCAAACCCAGAAGTATTGGATTGCTTTGGTAAATAAGATTAATGAAAATAGAAAACCATTGATTGAATTTGTTACTTATAATGTACTAAAAATTACAAATAAACGCTATCCAGAAGAACGATATTAATAAATATAAATGGAGTAGAGAAGGAACTCATTCTCTAATAGTTTACGCTATAGTAAAACAGAAATGTAAAAATCTCAAACAAGATGTAGGTGAAGACATTGCTAGCGACCACTTTGTATTAAAAACTAAAATTGAAAGTTAGAACGCGTTAGAAGAGAATACAAATAATTTTAAACCGGAAAAACGAAGGTCTTTTTAAAGCACACCTTTTGCAAGAGAAAAGTATCAAAATAGGATTAATAATCCCCTCAGCAGAAAAGGGTGATGGCCACTGTGTTTTGGAATTGCCATGGCGTAATTTTAATTAACTTTTTGTAAAAGGGAGAGCCATAACCAGTGAATATTACGCTGTAATACTGGACGATTCGATTAAAAATAATCGTACTCATTTGGCCTTGTTCCATCACACTAACGCGCCAGCGCACAAAATTATTGGACTTAAGGCATCCCTCATCCCCCCTATTCTCCGGATTTGACTCCCTCGATAGCAGGAAAGAAATTCGTAATCAAATGAAAAGGCTGTGCCGAAACAATTGCGCATTTTGTAGCATTTTATGGATGTTATAAACATATTAGAAATTTGCTGAAATAAGTGTATAAATTACAAAGGTGATAATGTTAAAAAATACACAACTTTTTTCTCCAACGCTTTATTTTTGCATGTACTTATGGAATATTCCTGGTATTTACAAAGCAAATAACGCGCCAGTGCAAAAAATTATTGGACTTAAGGCATCCTCATCCCCCCTACTCTCCGGATTTGACTCCCTCGCAAGCAGGAAAGAAATTCGTAATCAAATAAACAGACTGTGCCAAAACAAAGCGTATTTTGTAGCATTTTATGAATGGTATAAACATATTAGGAATTTGCTGAAATAAGTGTATAAATTACAAAGGTGATTATATTAAAAAATAATTTTTTCCCCAATGTTTTATTTTTGCATGTACTTATGGAATAGTCCTCGTATTTACAAAGCAGATTTCATTGCAGTGCTGAATTGTTTGCTCTCTCTAGTTAAAGCTCACTGCAGTATACTAAGAACATAAAACAAGCCTCTATGTCGCGCTTAGCAAGAGCTCTGTGAAAAGACACAGTGTACACAAGCCTTACCTAAGTAGGGGTTTTTCTTTGCCGAGAGTACCGACTGGCTTTGAGGTCGTTATCGCTGCCACACTTTGGCGGTCATAAAATGAAGCGGAGTCTCCTGTTAATGAAGCAATGAAGCGCCTCTTAGGATGACTTACTTCAACTCTGCGACAGTCTCGATCACAAGGGACCACCAGTGATGGAGTTTTGAGATAACGACATGACTTGGCAAGCGTGACTTTTATTAGATGTTTATCGATGTTTTGGCTCCTGTAACCCCGTGAGTCTACTCTCAGGGTCATAATCATTTTTATGTGTATTTGCACGAGAATTTCATGCCACAGTAGCCGGATCCAATAGGAAAGCTGTCATCCGGCGAACGTAATTCTTGCGTGCTCTGAGGTTACATAAAAACTAAGAACGAAAATGCTAGGGAGCAACTTAGAGAAGCTGTTAATGATACTAGGAGTACTCAACTGTAGCACCTTTTTATCCTCTAGTTTTCGTAAATGACAGATAATTTATTATTGAAATACGATCATGTACAAACGTTGATACCATTCTGTTAGCACCAATTTTGTTGTGTATTTTGTGCTGTATCGACAATTTGTGCATGTTAGGGATTGTTGATTTGTTTTATTTATGAACGCTCTTTAACATCTCAGGTCATCAGCGTCCCATTCTATTCAGGGCGTGAAACGGCCGACAAATTTTGCTCAGAGGCCTTTTCTTTCAGGCTTGAGGTTCTTTTACGCGCCGTAAATGTACGACACGGGACCCATGGCTTTATTTCCTTCCGAAGGAAGCCATATTTAGGATTTTACGCCTGAAAAAAATCCATCGATCCTGGCTGGGTTTGATCCCGCGATCTTGGGTTTAGAAGGCAAGTATGGTTACCACTACACCACCAGGACCGACATTCTTGAAATATGCAAACTGATGCAACTACTTGTTTCTAGATTGAGGCGGCTAAGTTTTAAAGTGAAAGGAAGACGGCGACTCGGTCTTTTATTTTTATTTTTTTTTTTTTATTTTTTGAAGGTTTCTAAGTACACGAGGAATATAAAACGAAAACATATTTCGGTTATTTTAAAATAAAATTCATGACCATTTAGCTTACTCAGTTTGAATCAATTCATAAGCTTTTGTAAACAAAATTATTTACCCAGCAAGAAATAAACTCAGTCATTAGCGTTTTGTTGTGTAGTCACCATGTTTTCCTCGTTAACAACCTGAGAGCCTTTCAATTGTATCAAATTTTTATTCATCTAGCGAGAGAGCATTTGAGCACACAAATAACCATTTTGGCTTCAGACAATAGCAGTCTGTGATTTAACTGTGGACAAACACATGCATCCTCAATCCTCATTAGTCATAAAAAGGTTCAACAATAAACTGCTACCTTCCCGCAGCTGTAGGTAAGCTGGCATTCGACACCACTACACGTAGAGTTTGTTCTTTAGTACTAGACTGCTACTATCTAAAGCTAAACAATTATACAGCAGTTAGAGAGAGAGTTTCTATCGCTAGGCAAGTAAGTATTTTATAGCACTCAAAGGCTCTACAGTTGTTAACCGTGGAAACTTTGGCGACTATATATATCAATAATTTATACCTGTTTTCATTCAGATTGTGCAATTTTGACTTGGATGTGTTTATAAGTGTGTTCATCCCACAACTTCTACCGACACATCAACCACTTTAATTTTCTACACCGTATTCCAATAAACGAAGTTCAACAGACGAAGAATCAATGCATGCAGCCTGATCCTGATTTGGAACGGATGACGTCATTTAACGACATGCAGGACGGGGAACTTGAGGCACGATTGGCGGGATGCGCGGCAGCCGAGGCCGTGGTGGCAAACGATCCGTAACGAACCAGACTACGATCTCAACTGAGCAACAATCACACTACGGATACGACAGTTCATCTCTAAGTGTGAAGGAATGTGAAAGAAGTACGAGGGTAGCTTCATATGTTTCGGATTATCATCATCACAGTATCTTTATATAGTCTCATACCTTATCTGTTAAATAAATTATTACCCCAGTAACTTCCGCTCCGCTGTGTTCAGTTGTTTACATATAGTTGCACAAAGAAGGCTATGCGAAGAAGATTGTGACGTGTTCAAGATGGAATATCGATCTGTTATTAAGTTCTTCACAAAAGAAGGGAAAGAAATTAAACAGCGATTGGACTGTGTATATGGGGAAGCATCCCCCTCATATTCTAACGTTTTTCGAATGGGTCGAGAAAGTATTGAAGACCAAGAGCGTGCAGATCGGCCTTTGGAGGTGCTCACTCCTGAAAACATCACTCTTGTGCAAGGAGAAATTATGTAAGACCGGCGGCTCAAAGTTACACAAATAGCAGCAAGGTTCAGCCTTTCTAAAACAACAGTCCTTCATGCACATTTAAGCATGAATAAGGTTAGTGCAAGATGGGTGCCTAGACTTCTTTCCTCAGTCCAAAAGCAGCAACAAGTCTTCTGTTGTCAGGCATTTTGGAGCACTGCCATGGCAATGGGAGAGCAAACCATTTATATAGGAAATGAAACCATGGCCCTCTACTATGATCTCTTGTCCAAAAGAGAATCAATGGAGTGGCGTAAACCTGGCGAAGCGTTGCCTCTAAAGGCCAAGGTCACTCATTCAACCAGTGTGAATGATATCAACACAGAACATATCTCTCGTAGAGTTAAATGATGTCTAAAAGTATACAGTGTGTGTTATTCATCTACGGTGGTTTAGAGATCCCTTGAATGGCACCTGGACAAAGTTTATATATTATGTGCAGCCAACAGGAGTATGTGATAACAGCTGTATACCCATAGATCTACATACGCTTTAAAATGTAAATTTAATCGCAATTATGTATGTACAATTGTTAGTTCCAATCCAGACATCTATCAATTATAGAGAAGACATTTCTATTATAAAGTGTAAGAATGAATCATACGTTTTAGCAAAGTTAAAAAAGTTGCCTAACCATAAAAATAAAAAACATTCGAAATGTACAATGAATGTCTAGAGCTGTTAAAATTAAGTATTCTGCGCATTATCCGTGTATGTGCGCGAGAACCAGCTATATTTAAAATATCACTGGGACAAGTAAGCTTATTAAATACTTTCTTCAAACGCATCATTTTCTCTCGTTATGATCTTTCATTTAAGTAAATTTAAAAATCTTACGCTGCGGACAGGATTCGAACCTATGCGGGTAGAACCCATTGGATTTCAAGTCCAACTCCTTAACCACTCGGACACCGCAGCTCCTACGATTCGGTACACCTTTTACGGTTTATACATCCAGGGTCATAGAATGATGCCCTCTAATTGAATTGCTAGGGACCAATCATGCCAATCAATACCCCCTCCTTTCACCCCGTCCATGAAACGTGACGTAAGTAGTGGGTCTGTAACCGTGTACCGGCTCTCTGTCTGGTTGTTCATCATGATAAGCGCTAATAACACTCAGTGGCGTTTCTTAAACATGTACAGCGCTCAGTTTCACGTCTAATGGATGAAGAACTCTTTTTCGTGCTCTATGAAGGTAAACTATATTGTATTCTAAAACGTTGAATGTACTATCAAGATACAATATCAACCAACATTTGTGGGGTAGAATATGGTATTCGCTGTTTGTCAAGCACACAACACCAAAGAAAGAAAATGAGACGTTCTATAGTAGCAAAAGACATGGCCGCAGGGATGAATAACAAAAAGAATAAAAGAAGATGATTGTAACTAGTTGCAACATTGCGTTTAAGGTTAGTAAATTATAGCGCGATATTGACAGGTTAAAGGTCTCCAAATCATCACCAGATAAAACAGAATAATTGATATGTTGTAGTATTTATATTGTATTACATTCACTAGTACAAATAAACACAGGGTTTGTAAATATTATTACATTCTTGAATATCATCCAGTGTCCGTTAATGAATAGCATTGGTAGTTGGGAGGTAGTTAGTGGTAGTGGAAGTCTGGACGTTTCTATTTCCTCTTCAACGGCACCTCTGCTAGAATTTGGACACGCCTTTTTTTTTAATGGTGTTAAACACCCGTTTTTACTACTGAGGCACCACAGGCGGTGAACACTGGTGATACATGAGATGAAATTATATATTTGGAAAGGCCAAAGTTTAGGGTACTTCCCCGGCTTTTGCCATCTATGAGGACTGAGGAAAGCCTGGAAAAAACACCAGTCAGAAGGACGGTCCTGGCAGGATTCGAATCCCAGACCTCCCGCTCAAGAGTTCGCACCTTAACGACCTTAATTGAGATATGATGGTTGCAAACATAACTAGGCAAAACGAGAAAAATTTTAAGAAACAAACTGGCAGATAAGATCGTTAAGATGGACAATTAGCGAAAATTCTCCTATTTTTAAGTGATCTGAATTTAAGCGTATTAAAGCGCATTTTAATATCGAGGAGCAGCATTTTGCATTTACAGAAGAGATTTGAAGAACAGGAAGAAAAAAACAAAAGAAAGTGAGTAAGAATCAAAATGTCTACGATTCGTACCTATGAGAAAATTGAAGTGAATCAGTGAATAAAATTGGAATGAAAAGGAAAACACGTAAGAGCTTTTTCCAATTTGGTTCGTTGGCTGGAAGCAGTACATACATGGTCACGTTAAGCACATTCTTCATATATATATATATATATATATATATATATATATATATTGCAAGAGCTCTTACAGAATATAATTTTACATGAAAATTTTCAATTAAACAAACCATTTATAAAGCTTCAAATAAACGTTAACAAAGACTTTTAGTTAGGACATTTTTTATCGAAAATAGCGTCCGTAAATAAAACAAACAAATAAAAGTGATTTTCAAACATGAAAGTATGTTTCATTATGCTTATTTATTTGCTTTTATTTTTAGCATAAGTTACTGAAAAGTAAGCTAAGATAGCGTTGAACCGCATGCTAAGCCTTAAAAGTGAGCTCTGACTTTCATTAAGCCTCCCGCAATAAGAGAAAAGGAAGGAGCTTGATTAAGGGCGACTCAGTTTATTTACCATGATGGGCAACACGCGAGAGTGCTGTACGTAAAGAAAACAAGGTAAAACGGAGGAAGG